>OV815961.1:23636000-24848000 GCA_929112965.1 Mythimna albipuncta | reverse complement strand
CGACTGATTACGTCGGGTATTAATAGAGTCAGTCCGGTTCGTTTCTATCCGTCTGAAAAAAAAGGGAACCGGGCAAGAAATGGGTTAGATTTTTGTATTCGCAAGACATGTTTTACACAAGATTTTACCTAGGGTGTTAATTAGATTTTGTTGCTCGTCAATTTAATACTAGATTGTAAAAACAAAGATAAGGCACTTGTTAATGTATCTAAGTGATAACTTTGCTGACTTTTTTAACTTCACAAAAACTTCAAAATTTTCGGTTGATTTATTTTTAATTTTATTTTAATCTAAATGTGAATGATTTTTATATGGGTCGTTGTAATTGTACCTGAAATAAATAAATTTTATTTTTAAATTATTATTTTAATCCTCTCTCTCAAGTATGCTCAATTATAAAGTTGGCCGATCAGATGTTAGCAAAATTGTGATTTTCATTATCTTGAAATGTCACATAGCAAAGTTTTTCGGGGTCTGGTATCAGAAGGATAAAAAAGGTTTTCCTTCTTCAAATTTCCCTTATTTCAAAGCACTCACCATTTCAAGGACTGTAACATAATACCACTAAGTATTACTTTTATCTACTGTGAGAATGCGTCATTGATTTTTGATGAAACTCAATGGTAAAAGATCGGCGAGGCAATTTTGACGTGTCTCGAAGGCTAGTACGAGACAGCAAGGAAAAAAACATCGTAGAACGAAACAAGGCTTTTGCCCATTATTGGGCTACTTGAACCTTTAAACACACTTACATAAAATACATCCGTTACTGCCAGAAAAATTACTTCCCAAAAATAAAGCTAAATTTTACTTTTAAGACCAACGAGTAAAGAGGAAAAAGAAGCTTTAAGTTAAACCTTAAAATAGTTTTATATTTCTATTGTCTTAGTTAACATTCAGAGCTAGTTTTACTTACTATTACTTAGAATGCCAAGTTGGTATAAGTTTCATCGCTAGCATTTTATTTAGTTTTCACGTGTAAGAAAATCTAGAATACTGGGAAATTTTGAAATCTTTTTTTTATTTTTTAGGCCTTGTTATTAATAGCTCTGTAAAAAGTTAAAAAGTTTTTTTGTGAAAGTTAAAAGGTAATTTAATATAGTGTTAAGATGTGACAAGATTGGACATTTTGACATTGATAAGTTTGGCTTATACTGTCATAAATGAAATTGACCTATACTTAGAAAAAAAAAAGCAGAATTAGATTATAGCCGATGCCGACCACAGCGACCGAATTCTTTGTTTTTGATTTCATTGACAGTATATTGCTAGATCTACACTGCGCATATGTGTGCCACACCGATTTGGGCGCGTCGGTCTCCACACATTTTATATGGAAACTAGACTTGTGGAACTACACTTGATCCACGCCACGCGACATCGTTCTACATACAAATCAGGCGTGTCACGAATTAAATTTAGCGATTTTTAGAAAAATAAAGAACGAATTAGATTATAGCCGATGTCGAATACAGCGACCGCATTCTTTATTTCCTCACGATAGTTTTGTGCTCAGATATGTTGTTCTGTTACATGCCTTCATGTGACTTGCATATACAACAGATCGTGGTCATATCAGAAAACCGTTAACGACATAAAGGCCATATTTCACTGAGACACTATAGCGGCGCGATCAATCTCCGCTACCAACAAAATGTATACCCCTCCGAACGCTTCGAGTTGGCTACGTCGCTGAATTTTTGGTTCTGACCACGTGACTGAGCGTTGAGATGACATCATTCCCGTACATTTGAAGCTTTCTGCTAGCGTTAACAACTGCAGTTTAGCAACTTGGCTAGGGGTACAGGTTTTCTGATTGCAATGTTAGCGCGTAACGTACTTTTCCTTATAATATACGAGTGTCAATGTTTCGCTGGGATCGAATATAGAGATTGTATTTGTATCAGCGGTAAAATAGGAATTTATCATACTTTCAGTAATACACAGCCCACGTCTGTTCATCTAAACGTCCGTTCGAAATGTGAATTGATATTGCCCTAGTGAAATATAGCGCTAATACATGATGGCTGTTAATGGTTAGTAGTCTAGCTTTACGGTAGACGAATTTTTTCAATCTACTAGCTTTATTATCATCATCCATTCGCACATCATAGCCAAAAGACGTTCACTGTTAGACAGAGGTCTGTCTCAAGTATCACAAATAATGACCGGTCAGTTAGTAGCTACTTATCTTCACATACCGGTGCATGTAACGTCTTCACTCTGATCTGTTGGCAATGTCGCATGCCTTGATATGTCTCTGTTTTTGAAAGGTTGAAACTGTCAACAATGATTTCGTTTTCTTTTCTTCAGAACGTTGAGCACACGTTTCACTAATCTCTGGTCGTTCATTCTAGAGACATGTCCACCTTTTGAGCTGACGTATCATCAAGTAGGCCTCTATACTCAGTCAGTTTGTAGAGTTAAGTAGGTACAAACGTTTGTATATAAGTTTGTTGTTTTTAAATCCACTGAACTACTTAACCGTCTTTTTATAAGTAAAAGTTTATCGTACAGTTATTTCTCAGAAACTCTAACTACACGAGCAACGCAGTACATTAAACTTTGTACTAGTTTGTATGTCATACTCATGAATGCAAATATTGTTTACCTGTGCTTTTAACATAACATTTAAGTCAAATTATCTATGTAATTATGTCAAGTAGCATTAAAACCATCCAGGGAATCGTTCGTCTACTCATTTACATAACATAACACCCTTCAAGAGGGTTACATAACAGGAACATAACACCTTCACTGTTGGGCATTTTGTAATGCCCCCAACACGAACCCTTACAATCCTGAGAATTTCCGATGAGGACCCATTGAGGACACTTTGTTAATGATATTCATTATAGCTTATCTATTCATAAGCTTTTAATCGAAATTCCTAATGAGTACCCCTTTCAATTTTAACAATCTCTTATAGCTTCTAAATGCCTTGATATGATCACCAAGTCTCCAAGTCACCAAGCGTGCCTAAAAACGGGCCTACCGTTTTGAAGCACGCAATTTTCTATTTTAGAAGCGGGTTTTCGAAAAAATGTATTGAAAATTATATTGATAGTTATTGTTATTATTACTTTTCGTGTCAAGTCTACCTAGTCTAATAGATTGAGTGGCACACAGCCAACTACTTACATAACATAGTCAGTCAATGCCGCGCCGATTGTTGGAATACAGGCCTCCTCTCTGCGAGATAGAGTGGGGCGTAATCCACCACGTGGGCACAGGACGGTTTGGTGTAAGTCGCATTTATTTTTGTCCTTGTACAAAAAGTGAAGGGAACAGCTTCCTTCTTTTTGCCTATATCGGGTTTTACTTAGTCACTCTTTTGTGCATGAAACAGTTATGTCACAATAACAAACAATATGTGAACAATATGCGGTAGAAAGGTCTTATCGGTAACAATAAGATAATAATAAAAGATTAAAAATACCTGCTCTATGTTTTTAGTCCAGTTTAGTTAGTATTATTAGGTACTCGAGATTTAAACACTCAGAGTATGTATTTAATTTTTAGTTCAAGCATCTTTGAAAGATCTTTGATTACATACTTATAGATTGACTTTAAAGTACCCCTGTGTTTTTCTCAACACCAGTGAAAAAGTAGTTTCGCCGTGTATGTAAGTTTATAGACACATATGACACATTTGTTGTTTTTTTTTAATCATTCAATGACCCGCTCTTGGGAGGAGCGAGAGCTAGTGACTCTTACTGACTAAAAGCCCACCCCGTTCCTAAGTTGCCTTCGTAATATGGTTTGAGCTATCTTTCGAATTAACCCTGGCCCCAGTAGGCTTCGACCCTCCTTGGCCCCTGCTGTGACAGCTCCTTGAGCCGCGCGGGAACAGTGCGCGCCGTTGACGACTTGGGCTCGGTCCGGACAGTTACCGTGACATTTGTTGATGACATTTTTAGAATTTCGTAACTCAAAAAGAAAAAAAAATGGAACCTACTTTGTTCCCCGTCTGTCTGTCAAGACCCTTTATCTTGGGAGTGCGTGAAGGTATCGAACTGAAATTCAAACAATATACTTAGGTCTGCGCTAGCTTGAAGCTGTAAAAAAAATCAAGCTTCTAAGTTAAAAAAATAAAAAACGAGACTTTTTTTTTTCGATTGGAGAAATCATCTTATGACAACCCCCACTCTTGGGTGGAGCGGGAAATAGTGTCAGACTCTTACTGACTAAAAAACATATCCCGTTCCTTCAAGCCTTCATACCGGGGCTCGAGCGCCCTATCGGATAACCCTGGCCTCAGTAGGCTTTGACTCGGCTGAGCCCCTGCTGTTGCTGACCACTCCTTGAGGCGCGCGGAAACAGCGCGCGCCGTCGACGACTTGGGCTTGGTCCGGACAGTTACCAGACAGCCGGACAGCAAGCTACCCATTGCTCACTGTACGCAAACCCGCGCCTACGGCGGCCTTTGATCCAGAAAGTGAATATAATAATAAAGCTGAACTTTAAAAACATACAGCATTATATCAGCCAATTTAGTGCAAAAATATAAATAAAATGAGAAAAAAATCCCAGTTTCCACGTCAACAACAGACTTTATGGTTAGGGAAAATTACGATTCGATCAGCTTTCTACGTTGAGTATATAAACCTAACATCACATACTTTAAATAAATACAGAGAAATGGGTCTTACATTAATGTAATAAATATTATTTACCTAGAATAAACACCAACACAAAATATTTGTTTACGACGCCGAGGTTAAGG
This sequence comes from Mythimna albipuncta, assembly GCA_929112965.1. Classification (NCBI taxonomy): domain Eukaryota; kingdom Metazoa; phylum Arthropoda; class Insecta; order Lepidoptera; family Noctuidae; genus Mythimna; species Mythimna albipuncta. The sequence goes on along the minus strand of OV815961.1, from coordinate 24,843,274 downwards.
CTTTACATCAGACCATTTGGCAACAGGTTTCCTTAGTAATTTCATCATAAGTAAATTTTTACAGTATTTTGATATCTTTGCCTGAGTTTTGAAAAGAAACCTGAGCAAAATTTCGTTTACAACATTAATTTTAGTATAATTATAGAAACCACGCGAAACACGTAAACACGTAAGTATTTTTAACTCCCGACGGAAAAAAGGGGTGTTATAAGTTTGAGGTGTCTGTCTGTCTGTGGCATCGTAGCTCCTCAGCGAATGGACCAATTTTGATGAGGTTTTTTTATTTGAAAGCTAACGAAATGGTTCGTAAGTACAATTAATGGAGATCTGTTCAGGTGTTCACGGCAATCAGCTCATTTATTGGCTGTGCCTGGGATCTTAAACACTTAATGGATGTATACTTTACTTATAAATGCATATTTGTGGCCTAATGTTTGAAATATTCATGTACCTATATGTCAACGCTCATTAATCTGGTCTTATGATGGCGGTCGGAGGTAAGATACGTTAACTTGGAATAAACATATCCAGCATTCAGTTTATTTAGATTTATCCGCTTCGATCTTGAGGATTTAAGTAGGTATGTATACCTAAATATAGATAAATGGAAAGGTTACCTATTTTCGATGTTTACAAACTACTTTATGAAAAAAATCTTATTTACATTCTTAGATACGTAACCTTTAAATAAAACGCTCAATATTTTAATAATCTATGCGGACTTTTAGTAATCTTTGTGTTAACTGAATGGCGCGAAATTACGCGTGAACACCGCCGGCGTTCGCGCGAACGTTTGCTTGGGGTTAGAGAGGTTAAAATAATTCTGTTCGTTTCTCATGACGATGATAACCTGATGACGAAGACCTGATGCTAGAACTGGGAAGTGGCTGATGGAACCCTGGAATACCTTTTAGTAAACACATCAAGTTTGAACTCATTAGATTCATCTTAACTGGTTCTAAACATTTTTCATGATGACGAGGACCGGATGCTATAACTGGGAAGTGGCTTATGGAACCCTGGAATGCCAACTAATAAACACATCAAATTTGGGCTCATTAGACTCGTCTTAACCTGTTCTTTTACTTTTTATAGATATTATGCCTCGGGGTTTATATATATATATATATATTTTAATTTTGCTAGTATATGTAAAGAATTTATGTACAAAATTGTATCATAAAAAATCACAAACTTATAAGCTGTTATTATACCTGGTAGTCCGCACAAAAACATGATCACTGGGTGATCCCGACGACTGAGGGGTTGTTTTGTTCTCGCACACAGCTGTGCGCTGGCGGGTAATACCGCTATGACCGGCCGTGACCTGTGTTGTATTTAGTGTCTGTGGTGTCCAACTCGTGACCTTTTTTACATATTTTTGGGAACAAATATATCATGGTGTAAAAATTTTTGGAATATATTCTACTCGATTCGAAACTATATTCAGGTTTCGCATATACTAAAAATAATGTTGTATATATGTCGAAGCCATCTGGTTAAATAATTAGCCATCCGATTAGACGCCTAGGGCGTTTGTTAAACGCAAAGGAGAAATTGACTGACTAACATATCAACACACAGCCAAAACTATTGGGACTAAGAGCATGAAAATTTGCATAAGGTTTCCTTTTATGACGTAGGCGAGCACAAAAAAAAAGATTTTACGATATTCACCCACTAAATGATTAACGATATTTTTTTTTGCAAATAAGTTTTAAAAAACACTTTTACAAGTCAATTTTTTTTTGGTCAACTTAAACTAGATGAGGCCGGTCTTTCCTAGCTGACTACCCTGAGAAGAAACACCGAAACAAACTCAGGGATTAGTCTCTTTTAAAGTTCATACGGTAAATATGGATTGGTCAAAATCATATGAGAACCATGCAGATTTGTCTGAAATGGTCTTTTGAAGAAATAACCATACAGATTTGAGTGGACCTGTCCAGTCAGTACAAGCATTTGTCAGTATTCACAAAGTTCAATTTAGGTCTGCTAAGCAGCTCAACGACTTGACGAACAATTCCAAGGAAAGGACATTTGAAATGATTTATTTACGTGGGCGTAGTTAGTATTTATATATTTTCTTATTTGACTTTTTAACCTTTACATTTTTTACTAGTGGACATCTTTAATTGTATAGCCTGACAATGTAATTGTATAGTTTTTATCTTGACATTTTGAGTTTGTATAGCTTATATGTCGATATTATTATTTTAAATTATTATTAACATTGAATCTACATATTTTACTGAAAATTGATAATTTCTTGAGTTTGCGCCTTACTTATATTTATTTATTTATTTATTTAAAGCTTTATGCACAAAAAACTGTACAAAGGCGGACTTAATGCCTTAGGCATTATCTGCCAGTCGACCTTAGGGTGGTGCAGAAACAAAACATGGTAGGTGCAACTTAATAAACAGACAAAACAGAAGAGAAACAAATATATACAATAGTAAATACATACATAGATACATACATATAACAAAAACAATGCTGTTGTGAGAAAACAAATCCAACCAATTAGCGCGGTGATGATTCTACCAACATCTTGCGAATATGCTCACGTGCCTTCACCTTAAAAGAAAATCGGCTTGTTGCCATCCTGATATTCAGAGGGAGCGCATTCCAAAGAGATATCGCCTGGACGAAAAAGGAAGAGTGGATAAGCCCAGAGCGGTGTGAGGGACATCGTAATATGACGGACAACGTTTCTCCACCAAAATAAATTATTATTATATATTTTTTAACTCTGTATCACATTTGTATGCTATGTACGGCAGAATGTACATGGATCATATTATATTTTTAACAAGTTATATTTATGTACCTACATTCTAAGCAAATACATATTCTATTCTATTCTTTTTTTAAATTTATCATACATTGGTTCATTCGATTTTCATACAAAAATAAAAATACTTAAATTGAATTCTAAATGTTACCAAGTCTATGCGACAGTACAATAACGAAGGGAGTGGGAGACGTGTGCGGGAGGCATAGGTGAGTGGGTTTTTGCCCGTGACTTCGTCCGCGGACATAAAATATAGCACTATATGTCACTCAGGAATAAAGCAGCTTTCTATCGCTGAAAAAGTTTTAGCAATCGGACCAGTACTTCCAGAGATTACCTCCTACAAACAAAAATACAAACTTTACCTCTTTATTATATTAGTGTAGAAACAAAAACTTACAATTGTTTTAACAGGTATACCCAGATAACAAAATATAGTCTCAAAATTGCCTAGCACTTAGGGATGCCACCCACAAACTGATCAGATATTCACTAATGTATGCAACGTCCTTGGAGGATCGGCACGAGTTACATATGTAGAAAACAACACACTTGGTGTCGAACCCTCTCGAATTCTGCCTCAGTCCTGAGCGTGGCCTACTGTTTAGAACGAGCAATCTCAACGATTCTAATATTTGAGGATTATTTAGAATACCCCGTAATACAAAAAAAAAAACAGTATGGATTATTATTTTTATTACCTATAGATTATTATATTATTATATAACATAACTCCGACAAATATAATAATAAAACATACATTCAGCCGAACATAGAACGTCCTCCTTTTCTTAGTCGGTTAAAAACTACTAAATTAGAAACATCTACTACTACTTTGTTATATTTCTTACTAAATGCGGTAGAAAAATATCGTACTAAATACAAAACCAGGTACCAGGTTTTAACTAAGCACATTATTTATCTATAAAGGTGCCTTTTTTATGATGGGAAAAATCATCCAATGACAACCCCCGCTCTTGGGCGGAGCGGGATATAGTGTCAGACTCTTACTTACTAAAAGACCCACCCTGTTCCTTCTAGCCTTCATACCGGTGCTTGAGTTGCCTTTTGGATAACCCTGGCTCTAGTAGGCTTCGACCCAGCTGGGTCCCTGCTGTTGCTGACAACTCCTTGAGGCGCACAAAGATGCTTAATGGTTAACTAACATAATTATTATCTACTAGCTTTTTTCCGCAGCTTCGCCCGCATAAAAAATAGCCTATGTCACTCAGAAATAAAGCAGCTTTCTATCGGTGAAAAAATTTTAGCAATCGGGTTTTTTTTTTTTTTTTTTTTTTTTTTTTTTTTTTTTTTTTTTTTTTTTTTTCGATGGGCCAGTACTTGCAGAGGTTACTTCCTGCAAACATTATCTTATAAGTCGGACATTGCTGTAGCAGACATGTTTATTCATTTAGTACATGGAGGTCTCACACCTAATAAAACCAGACCAAAAAAAGAACCCATAATCACTAGAAAGCCTATTACAAGTCCTCACGTTTAGATATTATAATATACATTAAATATAGTGTAAGCACAAAAACAAAAAGCTGCTGCAGCAATGTCAATCATCAGTCATGCAATGTGTGTGTATGAAATGGTGTGTTTTGTTGTGTATTTGCTTTATGGGCCTTTGGTTGCCAGAATAAAATACTTTTTATTTTAATTTTATTGATTTATTAAACAAAAAATAAAAAAATAACCATTTTACCTCTTTATTATATAAGAGTAGATTAGCATAACATTTAGCAGACATTCTGTGGTATCAAGATAAGTAGAGGACTATGAATCTGGAGTACATTGTACTACTAACTACTTGACCATTAATCACTCTGAGTACACGTTGTGCCCTATGATTAGCTAATGAGTGTGACTTGGATACATTTTAATATAATTTTTATAAAGGCAATACGTTTATAAAGCGATAATTTTCAACTTTCAAGCAGTTTTAGCCACTGCTAAACACTAGTACATTAATAAAAATGTTGTAATTACGTACTTAGCATGAAGTGTTTGGCGTTATTCTAGAAGAAGCCGGTGTAGCTTCAAATATTTAGACAACTAAAGTTTGGCTTTTTAACTTAGTGGTGTCTCATCAGTTTCCTAAGATGTCAGTACTATCGACAACATCTAGATAGATATACCTACTCTTTATATTACACGATAAAAAAAAATCCCAACATAGCTAGGTTTGCTATGCCTACGCGCCCAAGTGACAAAGATATTTAATATCTTGATTCTGTGGTATTTTTAACTTGACCGAAACGAAACCGAATTCTGCGATAGAATTGTTATCGCAAAATTCTGTAAAACTGATACATCTCCATTGCCTCAACAAGCTCTAATTAATCATGTATTGGCACAGTACTCTGTGTGAAACCCTGTGTGACTTGGAAACTTGGACTAAGCTTTAACATTTGCTGCGTAAATCGAAGGACTGGAACAATTTGCCTGCAGTCTTCCCGTCCGATTGTAATTTAGGTGTCTTCAAATCTAGAGTAAAAAGGCTCTTAATATACCAGTGCGTTTTACTATCAACGTTACAGTGCTGCTAACCGTCAGGTGAGATTGCAGTCGAGCACGAGTTTTTATCAACGAAAAAAAAAACCACAACCATAAGATGTACACACGATTTAGTGAAAAATTTAAAAGTACAATCTTGGTTAAGATGTCGAAAAATAACGATCTGATCTTCAACAACGCATGCCGATATGATAATTGTAGGTTAAGTTAAGCACTAGTTTATATCAAAAATAAAATAAAAAAAAACTATGAGAAATGCATAATGTCCACTAAATTCATTGATCTAAAACAATAAGAAACTTTGGATGATTCTCATAATGTAAAAAACATTGTCAATATTTACATAATACATTTTCATCGAAGCCCTGAAAGAAACCCTACAAAACAATTAAGAGAAACAGCATAAAAGTAATTTAAAAATACTACTTACCTCTTAGTATAATTACACTTCACTGCAACCACTATTAGAAGAATATTTGCCACCATTGAAAGTAAAATAACTGGCACATATAACGTAATAAGCACATTTTCAGGCTGAAAAAATATGTCTAACTCGGAGCCGAACTGAAAACTCCCGTTCAAAGCACTACTTATGTTCAAACCATGTATAGCCCCAAAGTCATGTAAAGTCAAATTCGAATACATTTTAAACTATCGACTTTTCAGAACTTCACAAAAAAAATTCACACTTTATTATTAAAATAATTCTCACTGCACACACTAAACAAACTTCATTGATAAAACCCACGTTGTAAGGTAATATAATTCATCATTATCAAAAGCTGAACTTTAAAAATAACTCGAATAAAAAGTTTCGTAACTTTAGCGATTCGCGTAGTTTTCAGGAGCTTTCAGCGCCGACGTGTTTCATACGGAAGGCTCCAAAGCTCACTGAATGACCAGCCGCGCGAGTGAAACAGATAGTGAGGGAGCGAGACGACTCATTGATAAAAATATTTGGTAATTACTCTGGTACTAGGTTCAGAGAGTATGCCTATAGAATAGTAGTCATGAATTTGATTAGCATTCACCTGAACCGACAATATTTACTAATATAACTTTGTTTCAATTGTATTTATTGTGAAGGAACCGTAGGTACTTACTATTATTGTTGGGATTCAAAACTTTCATGTTACACAGAATTCTAAAATTAAAGTTGTTTTACAATTTGTAGTGTTTATGTTTTGGAAGTTGATTGTAATTTTTGTTACGTAATCATTTATTCCCGCTACCTTCACCAGGTCATCGGTCCACCTTGTAGGAGGCCCTCCAACGCTGCGTCTTCCGGTACGCGGTCGCCACTCCATAACCTAGTGAAGAACCTAGTAAGTAGTAGAAAGAAGTAACCTAGAAGTGGGAAACCGATGGATGCAGGACGCACAGGAAAGTTCGATGTGGCGACGCTTGGGGGAGGCCTATGTCCAACAGTGGACGTGTATCGGCTCAAATGATGAATCATTTATTTGATTGAGATATACTACTACAGAACAATACTTTAAAGGTGAAAGAGAATAATAGTTGAGAATGATACAAAAAATTTGCGCTAAGTGAACCCGTCCCGAACGGGTTATCATCTTAGCATTTGCTGGGCGCTAAACATCTAGTGCTGATTTTCAGCTAGCACCCCGCAGTGACGCAGGGACGAAGGTATATAAAATAAATAAATATGGTGTTAATAGAATGTTATGAGGTAATTGTTTTAATAATAAACGTTAAGAAAAATATGTATAATAGGTATATGCCTCACTGATTATAAACTTTTATTACTTACTGTCCCTACGTCGAATATATAGCTTTTCTTTTGTTTTGAACACGATGAAAAGTCTTCGTTCAAAATAAAAAGTCATATTTACAAACTATTTCTTATTTACGTTCTTAGATAAATATCCTCTAAAAAAAACGCTCAATATTTTATAATCTATGCGGATTCTAGCGTTCGCTCGAAGTTAAGCCGAAATGGCACGAAATCACGCGCGAATGACGGTGTTCGTTCAGAGTTTTGGGGCTAGAGACGAGGGTGAGTCCCAGCAGTGGGAAAATTATAAGGAAGATTTCGAATTATTTGACTGACGGAATACTCTCCTTTCGCAGGTATGCCGGAAGAGATTTTATTAGAAACAAGCATCACCTTTTTACTATTCTTCCGTTTCCTTCTTCTTTTCTTTTTATTATTGTGTGTACATAGATTGTTCAATAAATAAATACTACAGTATCTATTTCTGAGTACGAAAATATGCACCGTTCTAGAGGGTCAGCTATAAGAATGAGGTCACAGAAAAAAATATTTAGCATAAATTCTTTTGTGTCTCTAAGATAAATAAGAATAGCAGTCCTCGAGTTCGTTATTCTTGAAATGATAAATTAATAACGTAAGTTTGTTTGACGGTAATATTTTCGCAATAGAATTTAAATTCATAGAGTCCTGGATGTATCCTTGGTACTTTAATATTTTATATCAATGTTAGTTGTTGAATCAATTACTACAACTAAACAGAAAATAATGATGATTTGGGTACATAGAACTCTGTCAAACCAATAGCATGAACAAACTTCTTAGTAGGCAACATTAGTTTTGAAATCGCTTAGGTTACTGTGGGTAGAACTAAAACTTTTATTATAGCTATTAGATAAATGGTGTAGGTTAGTAGTACCTATATGGTACTGCGTATTATTTTGATAACTTCATTTCAGCAAAACAACGTCTACACACATGAAGTAGCCTTGAATACACCCAAATTATAATAGGACAGGAAGAATGCAGCAGGTAAATTGGCAAGGTAGGTAAAGATAGGATGAAACTAAAGTTTAAAAACTTCATGTGTATGTACGTCATGTGTGTCGACGTCGTTAGAGAGATAGAATTCTATCTCCGAGTATTATAATTTAGGTGCATTCAAGGCTCTTAATAAACTAGTCCACCTCACCATCAACGATTGCATTACTGCTTACTATTAGGTGGAATTTCAATTGAGCACTTTTTTATATCAGTTAAAAAAACCTAAGGAGTAATGCGTGAGTTTTTGTATGTATGCATGTATCTAAACACTAAATAAATATGTATGGAAGTAGTAGTAGTTTTCTATGTAATATCGTTCAATATTGTGCAATATTATCATGCTAAGCCTATTATGCTTTGCAGGATTGTTAGAGAGATACCGTAGCCCTTGAAGGCAAAGGACAACTAAAGACACACAGTGAATTTTAGTCAGTAAAAGTCTGATACTCCCTCTCGCTCCAGCCAGAGTGGGAGAAGTGATTTATTGAGTCCCGACTTAAAAAAAGCCTTGGTGCTTTTTGCAATAATTGATTTATGTATGTTTATGTCACTCTGACCGTCGGGCAAGATTCGCAACAAAGTGGGGACCTGAAGATGGATGAAGCCACCGAGGTTGACCTAGCAAAGGTGGCGAGACGACCTGGATGCCTACCGCAAGGACTGTTTCGAAGCGGCTCAAGAAACAATACCTGGAAGAAGATGGGGAGGCCTTTGCCCAGCAGTGGGACAGTATAGTTATACAGTGAAGTGGAGTGGTGGTCGTGTGTGGACAGTGTAGTTAGTGGTCAGTGGAGTTAGTTGTGTAGTGTAGTTTTTTTTTTATTAAAAAAAAAGATCATCTGTCATAGCGTCAAAACTTGCAACATAAGACCGTAATGTTAGCTATGTTCACAAATAATTGAAATGAATAGTTTCAAACAGATTCCCACGACCTTCATTTTGGATTAATGATGCAACTCATCGTAAAATAATTAGAGTAGTGCTAAGAGTAATGGCTGACTCACAGCCATTTTCTCTTTCTCAATGATTCCCAGTCGTAAATAAATATTTATAGCACACTAATATGCTATGATTTATTTTAGTAACATGATATCACGGTACGTTGTACACGTAAATAAATATTGAGGTATTATACATCTGGCATTTGCTTCGCTCGAATGAAAATAAAGCAAAACTGCTTCATTTTCATTCGTTGCAATTTTTCTGTTCACGTAAGATTTATTTTGAGGTTCTCTAATGGATCGTTAGTATTCTCTGTTTATTTTTATTCTTCATTTAGTTGAAGCAACAGAGAAACTGAACCATATCTAACCCCTTTTTTGAAGTCGGAACACATCATATTTATACCACTTCTTTCGCTCTGGGTGATCAGACTTTTACTAAGACCCATCCCTTCACACCGGAACAGCTGCTCAAACTTTATCAAGCGCAAGTTCGATCATGTACGGAGTATTGCTCTCATCTTTGGGATGGATCTGCCCGATACCAGCTTGATGCACTTGAGGCAATTGAGAGGCGAACCAGAAAGATAATTGGCAATGATACACTCGTCGTCACTCGCCGTAGGCTTCAAAGTCTTGAGCATCGACGCCGAGTTGCTAGGCTGTCGGTTTTCTACCAGGGAGTGTGCGTCGGAATTGCATAACCTAATTCCGCCTAGCCCGTTCCATCATCGGACTACCAGACGTACGGCAATGTGCCACGGATACATAGTGGATATCCCACCTAAACGCACAAAATTTTTGGGAACCATTAATTGTGCGTGTGGCTAAGGAGTGTTTCCTAAAAGCTACAACCCGAGAATGTTTAAGTCGAGAGTGAATAGGTTTGTTCTAGGTATGCGCGTTTCATCGTTGACCGCATGGTCGCTTTCCATCAGGTGAGATAGCGGGCAAGCGCAAACCTATCAACAATAAAAAAAATCACTGTCGTATTTGTTCGCTTCCGAAAAGAAAACGCGGCCCTGGTGTGAAAGGTAAAGGTTCCTTCTATGCTTTGGAAAAGTGGGTTTTTAGTCGGTAAAAGTTTGATATACTCTTGCGGAGCGCAAAGGTAACACAGACTTTGGCTTCCGCTTTTGCCTAAGAGCGGCAGATGTCATGCGATGATTTTCCCACCTAAAACAAATCCGGTTTGTTCTTCGTTCGGCCCACTGAGTTTTGTCCCACATAAAAAATGCCTGGTTTGTCCCAAACTACATGCTTCTTTCGTCCCAAAATCTTATATTAATTATTTTGTTCTCGATTCATCCCATTTAATATTCCTTGTTCGGCCCATATTTTTTTTGTATAGGCCGTTTTTACATTTTTGTACACTCAGCAACAAAAACATATTACTATTTTGTAAGTCCAAACTATATACTAGCATCTGCCGGCGACTTCGCCCGTGTGATAATAGAAAATATTTGCCCTTGTCACTTTATGCAATGAGGAACTTTAGGATTCTTCTGATGAAATTATTAATAAAGTCAGTCTTGCAGTTTCTTATTTTATTTTATTCAATACACAAAACATAAATATTTCCTCTTTATAATATTTGTATAGAAGTAAAGACTTAATAACAGTAAACTATTCAAAACAATCGCTCCTCTCTGCTTTCTCCTTGAGAGAAAAATTACACATTGTTTTGTCAAGAGCTGACGTCACTGATGGATGGATCTGTTTAGAAGAGTAGGAAAAAAAGTAATGTTTTTATAATACGTCCTTTAAATGTTTGCTTATATTGATTAATTTTGGCCAATAGTATTTAGTTTCCGTAATCAGTAAAATACTCATGTTGTTAAAGATACTCTCACTTAATTCTTGGTCGGTGGATTTTGGAGTAACTAATATCATTATGTCTTAAATAATATTTATTATAGATCTGACTATAGTGTATGTTTAAACTGTTGTAATGATAAGATGGTTATTATTATTCCATTTCTGCATTTTTCATTACGATACTTGATAGTAAAGATGATATACATCATTTTAAGAAATTGTTTTATTCTAAGAAACCGAATTTACATTGAAAAAATACTTAGCCAACTTTAATTATAGTAAAGCTAATAAAAAATAACAAAAACTCTAAACTAATTAAAACTAACTAGTAGTAATTAGTGTAGTCTTTTTATTATTATTTATTTATTATTTTACTGTAATAGTTAGTTAAGTATTTTTTAAATATGTGATTAATTAGCAAATAAAAAATATTCTTACGTTTTAATTAGATAAGAATTTTTTATTTTTTTGTTATTAGAAGTTTGTGTATTATTTTTTTGAAATATTATTCAAAAATTTTAAATAAGCACTTTCATTATTTTTGTTGACTGTACTTTTAAAGTACTTGTAACTTGGGACGAAACAGAACTTCAATAGTGATGTGGGACGAACGAATAATTTTTTGGAATGTGGGACAAAACTTTGGGACGAACGAAGAACAAACCACAAATCCCTGTCCTTTCAGTTACACATTGTGGTCGACAGCTGTGGTAATTTTTCCGCACAATCCTGTAGTAAACTAGTCCTAATTTTTTTAAATCTAGCAGTTATATGTAGGCATCAAAGTAGAATTTGACATGTGTGAAAATACATACTTAAATCAGAAAGCTGCCGTTCAAAGTTCAAATCATTATCACCCATAAAACCGCAGCTATCCAAGTTGTAGTTTTTTACCTTACCGGAAAAACGATTGCGGGAAAATCTATAGGATCGAAGCTGCAGAAAAATCAGAAAACTTAACTATTATTTTCTAAAAATAAAATCTGCGTTTTTACCTTTTTGATATAAGTAGGTGCTGTTAGTCTTTAAAGGTCAACTATTACTTACATGTGTAATAAACTTTATCAGCACCAAAATAAATTTGCCATCTCAGGTACCTAAACTAAGTAACGATTGTTTGTAAGATCCTTAATGAGGATAGAATAAGGCTTATATTCGAATTCACACCTTGACACCTACAAAACGACATTACTCAATGTATAGTGTGAGATGAACCCATATTGTATAAGCTCTCCGAACAATGAGGGATCGGCTTATACTGGAAATACAATGTTGCGTACGTCGGAGGCATGACAAAAAGACGGTGCTTGTAATACGACTACGAGCGTGACGTCAGAAGACTCATGGAAGCTGCTTTTTGCATGCTGAAGTCAAAATTTAGAGGTATAGGTGTGAAAGTACATATTTTTCACCCTCTCAATCCAATTCTTGTCACGACATGTGCGCTACTCACATTTATACGAAATATTGAATGATACCACTTAGTAGACAAGACGTTAACTGGGAGTTATAACATATAGTAAGAATGAGATAGAACGAAACATGTGCCATGTTTGACGCAAATTAACTCTTTTTCTTTCTTTTGAACAGAACACACAACCACAACAGAGAACAGGTATGAACAGAGAACAGGTATGAACAGAGAACAGGTGTGAACAGAGAACAGGTATAAACAGAAAATCGGTTTGAACAGAGAACAAGTATGAATAGAGAACATGTATGAACAGAAAACAGGTATAAACAGAAAACCGGTATGAACGGAGAATTGGTATGAACAGAAAACAGGTATGAACAGAGATCAGGTATGAACAGAAAACAGGTATGAACGGAGAATAGGTATGAATAGAAAACAGGTATGAACAGAGATCAGGCATGAACAGAAAACAGGTACGAACGGAGAAAAAGTGTGAATAGAAAACAGCCCCCTAGCTAAGTTACGGTCGTTTCGCTTGTGTCGAACGCTTCGAATTGGCCGCGTCGCCGAATCTTTTGTTATGAACACGTGACTGAGCGTTGAGATGACGTCATTCTCGTACATTTGAAGCTTTCTACTAGCTAGCGTTAACTATTGCAGATTAGCCACTTAGCTAGGGGTACTGGTATGAACAGAGAACAGGTATAAACAGAAAATTAAAAATATTATTTTATAATCAAGACGATTTCAATAGTATAATATTATATATAGGCAGCAGCCTAATACTATTGAGATCGTATGATTATTTTTCAGAAAATCGAAAAGAAAAAATGATAACTTGAGGAAAAATCGTTAAATAATCTTAACAAGTTTAGACCGGCACTGCACCAACGCTGAACACGGCTTAATATAGGCAAATTATGCATTCTCTGTCATTTTCCAAACGTTTCCACGGCCCTAGTTTGCGAGGCTAACCTGAGAATAAGCAAGGCACTAATATAGAATGCATCAGGATCGATGAGCCACAATCATTACGTAGTGGGTGCAGTCGCAGAGACGCGTGACCAACTAGACTCGTTCCGGATAGATTGATCAAAGAAATAATAATTCAAAGAGCGTTGGAAAAATATGGAGAAGAGTCAGCACGTGGACGTGATAGGTTTATTAAAAAAAAATGTTATCTAATATACATTTCCCCACTGGTCCATAAATTGTTCGACAATATTGTATCAGATAAAACTGTTTACTGGGTCAAATAAACAGTGTTGCCGGATTAATTAAATAATCAGTGAGCAAACAGACTGAGAATTTACGTAGGAACAGCCACAATTTCATAATGCTTATGTTATGATCAGTAGCCCGATTCACGTTATGAAAACCGTAACGATATCGTAGCGATTTAGTCGTTTAGACCATTTTCGTATTCACATCCATTAATCGAGTTGGAACGACGATTTTATAGTCGTTTGAAATTCGTCGATTTAAAAAGACATTACATTATCCTGGTAGAATATTTATGTAATTGGAAATAAGTCGATAGATCTCGAATACCGCTTTTGGATAGGACTTCGATCGAACGACTACAACAATATTTGGCTTGTTTGCTTTTACGTGAATCAGGCTACTAATAGATATTGTGACGCGGTAAAATTGTTTGTTTGCTGTCGCTTAAAGAACACTGGGAAGTAGTGATCCGATATCGAAAATTCTTCCGATAGACGAATCTCACCATCATATACTATCAAAATGACGCACTACTCTCTCTCTACGAACCATGCGAAATGAAAGATTATATACAAAATATATATACAAAAACAAAAAAAAAAAATCACAAATGTCGGAAAATATCGATCTATTGGTCATTGGTCGGGCGGTTATTGAATTTTATGAAATTTTTTGGATGTATTTATAACATACTAGCTTTCGCCCGCGGCTTCGCCCGCATACGTAAAATATAGCCTATGCCACTCAAAAATAAAGCAGCTTTTTATCAGCGAAAAATTTTAGCAATCGGGCCAGTACTTCCAGAGATTACCTCTTACAAACAAAAAACCTACCTAGGTTTGAGAATGTGTCGTAAAATATGTATCATCTTCTTACCCCGCCCTCTTTCAATTTATTATTTAAATATTCGATTTCTTTTATTAATATAATCTGTTCTTTTTTAGTAAATAATTTTAGTATCAGAACTACGTTTTCCAGATCAGCAGTTTACATATGAATATTATCTTGTATAAGTTTTTTTTTTTGTGTAACTGAAATTTATGTTGAATATTCTTTTTTATTATTATAAACCTACTTTTTGATAATAATTAGCAATATAACCAGAATATTAAATGTTTAATGTTACAAAAGAAATAAAAATACAAATATAATCTCTGTAGGAACGCTATTTTTAATATTCATCAAAATTAGAAGTAATTTGTTAAGTGCATACATAAAACCCTACTTCGAATTCCACTATCTTTGCTAATTCTCTTAAAATTACAAAACTACTATAGTAATTCTATTCATTAAACAAGCCACTATTCAAAGCTCTATCTTCTCATTAAGAGTAAAATACCAGTGCCATCAAAATTGGTCATCTCTAAGGCCTGATCGTTCAAAGGGTTAATGTAAAATAGAAATATCTGAAAAACTTTCAGAAGAGAGTCTTTAAGAAGAATTTGTTTTGATTTGGCCTTTACTTTTGATGTCGTTTTTGTTTGTAATTTTGATTTGGATAAAATTGAGATTTTAATTATAATATGGATCAAAGCTTGCTAAAATATTTATTTTTTATAGTGAACTTGCACTCTGTCAGCAACTTTGTTCGCAAGAAAGTTTTCATAAAACCCTTAAAACATATTTTGAGGGTTGTTTTGAAAACCTGATAATGACCGTCTTTATTATTATTCATTTTGATTACAATTAGTGCCAAGTTTATAAATTAACCCAAAAACTAAGATTCTCTCATACAACCTTTAACAACCACTAAATTATTTGATAGGGGTAGCTTTAAAACACAAATAATGTTTTTTTTTTAATCATTTGTGTTACTCTTTAGAGTAAGTTTCAAGTATATGGGAGGGAGAGAGCCCAAGGGATAATATTTTGCCCCCTTTTTTACTTCCTTTCGCCTACATAATTATCATAATAAGGCCTGTCATACTGTACGGACCAGAATGTTGAGCTGTGAAAAAGACGGATGAAAAAAGATTGCATGTAGCGGAGATGAGAATGTTAAGTGGATGCGTGGTGTGAGGAGAATGGATAAAGTGAGAAATGAGTATATTAGGGGAAGTTTGAAAGTGGTGCCAGTGACTGAAAGGTTGAAAGGAAATCTTTTGTCTTGGTATGGTCATGTAAAGAGGAGAGATGAAAAGCATGTTGAGACGCGACGAGCACGAGTAAAAGAGTTATTAATTTTTACATGTGGATGGAGTGGGAGAGGGAAACCTAAGAAAAGATGGAAGGATTGTGTGAGAAGTGATATGAAAGAAAAGGGAGTTTGTAATAGCGTGAGGAGTGACAGGACAAAATGGAAGAAAAAACGTGTTGCGCCGACCCCAAATAAAAAGGGACAAGGGCAGGAAGAAGAAGAAGAATTATCACAAAAGAAATCCTTGTGCAAAATTTTACGTTCCTAAACCTGGTTGTTTTAAATGTGCATTGATATGTCCATCAGTCATTTTCTCTTTATATTTACAGATATGTAGGTAGATAAATATTTTTGATATTTGATAATGAATTATTTAATTCCAGAAAATGTTTTTTTTTTTTTAGAATCATCAAAACTATTGAAGACCAATTTAAAACCATGTTATATTATTGTGAAACTTGTAACTGAATCCCACACAAAGATCAAAGTTTTGTAGTAACTATCAAAAGCAAAGAAAGTTGAACGGATGGATGGATAACAATTTATTTGACAACAGTTCATGAGGTATGCAAAAATAAAACTACGATAAAGAACTTTCAATCTTTTATAAAAAGATTTCTTGCTTCACGGCTGCAAATAAAAGATTCATTTTAGCAAGAGATAATGCCAGACAGATGCTGTCTGACGCATGTTTTCTGATACCTTTAGGGACATTTAACGAAATAAACCGTCTCGAATTTGACTATGGTAAAAGGTCATTTGACTCGTGTACGTACAGGCTATTCGCGGTTTTTTTTATTTGAGACTCGGTTTTGCCTGCAGCTTCGCCCGCGTACATAAAAACGTACCCTTATTGCAAAAACCAAGTATTTACATTTTTTACCGAAATAAAGTTAAATATATCTAGCGATTCATATCAACTTAAACTGGTTATTAGTTATTACATTTATTTAGAAAAACAGCTTCGGCAAGAAGTAAATAACCTACAGAATTGATCGAATAATTTAACATGAACAAAAATGCAGATAGTTGGTTTTTACAATAAGGATACGAAAAATAGCCTGCCACTCAGGAATAAAGCAGCTTTCTATCGTTGAAAAAACATTAGCGACCGTCGAAACCGTCGCAATTATCAAAATCAGACCAGCCCCCCCTAGCCAAGTTACAACCGTGTCGTCTCAAATTCCGTTCTCCAATCGGTAACGCTTCGGTGTCAGCAATTGTAGAAAACGATAAGTGGCCAGCCATGTTGACACACCTGCGTCGGCCGCTCGTTCTACAATGTAGCGTTTGTTTATCAAAGGATGTAGCGTTAAACGTTGTAGAAATTCATTCTATCATTTTGAACGAATTTTCTATTCGTTTTTTCCGACTACGCGACTTTACGTTGAGATGACGTCATTCCCATACGTTTCATCACTTTTCGACAGCGTTAACGATTGCAGAATAACAACTTGGTTAAGCGTGCAGTACTTTCAGAGATTTCTTCCTACAAACAAAAAGACAAGCTTTAACACTTTATACAAAATTCAAAAATCAAAGATTTTTATTTCACATAGGCCTACAGAGGCACTTATAAAACATCAGAAGCTAGTGCACTATAATATTAGTGTAGATAAATTTATTCCAGTCGCATTATCATCATTGTGGCTTTTACTTTTTCTAAAGTCCCAAAGTAAGCATCAAAACACATATCAACAAAAAATGTTCACGAAACCTATTAAAATAATTCTCTAGTGCGTTAGACGCTAATAGAGTCAGGCATTACTCATTGCTATACTTGACGTTTAAATAAATTAGCGAACATTTTCTATGTTTTTTGAGAAAATAGCTTTTGGCAATATTTCAAAAAATATGCAAAAGTAGAAAAAGTATAGTGCTCGACAAGAATAAAAACACAAATGTAAAACCTCGAAAAATCACAGGGAATTTTTAATTATCATCATTCATTGCTCAATTTTACTCAATACTAGACAAAGGCTTTTGTACCTTTGTACCAAATGGCTTTGTACATCGGTACAACATATTGTATGCTAAAACTAAAAAAAAAAATTGGGCAAGTCCGATTCGGACTCACGCCCTGGAGGATCCATGCAAACATACCTATGTAAATAGTTCAATTCCGGAATGGAATCTCGGAAAGTTACCACGCATTGCAAAAAAAAAAAAATTGTGACGTAAATACAAATTTAGAATTTTCAGTTTACTTGTGCTACGAGTATAAGACCTTGCGTTATGTTAATTTTTAGGATTCTGGGTCAATGGCAAGTACCTTATGAATTTTGATTTCCTCGAGAGTGTCGTAATGTACCTTTTTTTGCTACATATACCGAAGTAATTTTTTTCGTTAACTTACAAGTTTGATTTTTTTTAGCTTCAACAGTCTAGTTTTGATTTCAATTCGATACCTTCACCTGTCTAAAGAGTCTTGACAGACAGACAGAAAGACGGACGGAAAAAGTGTTCTTATAAGGTTTCCGTTTTTTTCTTTTTGAGGTACGGAACCCTAAAAATAGCAAAAAAAAAACTGTTTTTGCATCTGAGTTTATTTTATCTAAGACACCAGAAGAATAATAAAGAAATGGTTGTCAACTAGCAGTTGCCAATGACATCGTCGGCATAAGAGCTAGCGGCTTCATCTGCGTAGAAATAGCGATTCCACTATTTATAACTAATAGTGCATATGTTATTCGGATGTATAAACTATGTGGATATATTTATTTATAACTTTATTGCACACCTCAGCTTATTACAGGATATACATTTACAAAAGAATAAGTGCAGGCAAGTTGGCGTAGGCAATGGGTAGGTGGTGGGTGGGTAGTAAGTGGTAAGGGGAGTAGGTAGTGTAAGAGTAGGCAGTCTTATTGCACGAGGCAATTTCTAGCAGACAACCTTGAATGGACCAAACGAAAGGAAAAGATTTGGGGCTGTCAGTGTACAACATAGGTCATGTAAATATCTATATATAAAAATCAATGCCACTTTTCGTTGTAATTTTATAACTCAAGAACGGGCTCACCTATCCAAACCAAATGTTTTTCGGCTTTGTTCAAACTATTTAGTAGATGGTTTGTGTGAAGTTTGGTAGGACAGAGTTGTGTAGAGTAGTGTAGAGTAGGGTAGGTTAGGGTATAGTTGGATGGAGTTGGGTTGAGTAGGGAATAGCGGGAGCGAAGCCGCGTGGGCAAAAGCTAGTATATAATTATATAAATAAAGTTTCATCGAAATGTGTTCTACCGCTTGAGCGTGCAGGACTAAAAATTAAAAAAAAACGTTTGCATTTATGAATAGCTTTTTAGTACTAGCTTTTTTCTGCCTGTAGCTTCATCTACATGAAAAAAAAATTACTTCTAAGATAAAAAGTATTTTAAGTGCAAGTCCTGGACATGTTCTACCCGTGAGCCAAATTTAATTAAAATCTTTTGAGAAGTTCCAACGTAAAATAATACAGATATACATACATAATTTTGCCACCTTTATTAAGTTCGATTACAGTTGTCAAAAAATAAAAGACCCCTTTTAACTACCTAGCCGCTTACCCGGTGTAGTGTAGCGACTACTAAAATAGCTCCTTTAGGCGCAACTGGACATTTTTTTGAACATTGGATCAATCGCGAATTGGACCAATCGCGCATAAAAGAAATAGCTAAAATAGTGTCTACTACAGCGGAACCCAAATTATTATTTAATTGTTTCTTTCATTTACATTCTAGGGTTTTATTTAGATGTCAAAACGGGCCTTTCATTTTTGACGAGTCTAGTCACAATGTGTTACAAGTATATGTGACTTTATGTAGGATTTACGATTCACACAGGTGTGCAGATAACAAACTGTGCCAGGACACAGCTTGTTGTCATCATTTAAGTCACCGGAGCGTATGGAAGCTCGTCGAAGCAGACGTGCGTGTTTGAATAGGTATACTTCAGTGGCAATAACATGTTTGTTGAGCGTATCGGTGTGTGCGCATACGTATTGTAATCTTAATGGAGAATATGACAATTATACACCCTCGTACCCCCTATTTTAGTTTAAGTTCTTATAGCCATCATAAAGTTGTCTGGTAGATATCATTGTCAGCGATAATGCCGTCATTGTACCCATAGATTTATTTCTGATAAGTTTGTTCTATTCTGTTCTATCTTATCCTATCCTATTCCATTCTATTCTATACTATTGTGCATAACGCACAAAAAAGTTGTACTGATTTTTTTTTTTTTTCGATTGATGAAATCATCTTATGACAACCCCCGCTCTTGGGCGGAGCGGGAGATAGTGTCAGACTCTTACTGACTAAAAAACCCATCCCGTTCCTTCAAGCCTTCATACCGGGGCTCAAGCGCCCTTTCGGATAACCCTGGCCCCAGTAGGCTTCGACCCGGCTGGGAAGTTGTACTGATCGATTAATGCTTCTCATTATTTTTCTAGCCTTATTACACTTAGCTTGTCTTCCTGTCAAACCGTATGCGAGTGACTAGTGTTTTACATGGAGCAAGTGACGCGAGTTTTACCTGATACTCCTTGGCCAGACGTTCTAGCTTTTAAGTACCTGTAACGACTGTCAAAGACCTACAAATAAAAACGGAACCGACGGCTTTTACGTGCTTTCCCAGGCACTTTTAAAGATAAACCTAGAAAAGTACATATAAAATCAAAAATTCACAATGATGCCCGTTATTGAACGCTCATGCATGAGAGGCCTTAACCACTAGGCCACCTACTTCTGCTGAACAATGTAGGTTTATTGTTTTTGTAGAATTGTGAGCCTAAAGCTAGAACTACATTAGAGCGATACGTGACCGACACACCCGTATAAGATACCTAATTTGTACGTAAAACGACGTCGCGTGGCGTGGATTGAGTGTAGCTCTACAACTCCATTTTCTATAATCTCCTTAGTCGTACACTCTTGACAGAGTGGCCGTGGTCATGTCTCGGCCGAGTCCCGCACCACCGCCTGTCTCGCGATACGACGCCATGAAGCTCTGTGTTTGGCGGCTTAGGAGCCTTCATTTACGCTGTAGTGTGTCACGGTTTTGATAAGGTCCGTCCATCGTGTTGGAGAGCGTCCACGAGATCTTTTGCCTTCGACTTTCCCTTGCACCACTAAACGTTACATCGAGCCCTCATTACGGATGATATGCCTGAAGAACTTGAGGATTCGTATTTGCACAGACGAAGATAACCTCTCTTTGATATTGAGTCCTTTCAGGCAGGGTTGTTGCTGATGCAGGATTTTGTCACATCAGCGGATGCTGATGCTGATGCTGATTTTATGTAATTAACATCAGCTGATGCTGATGCTGATGCTGATTTTAAGTTATTTTTTTTTAATACTGAATTTCATAGTTTTTAAGTAAATATTATAGTAAAATAAGTGTATCGAACCCAAGTAAATTTACTAAAACTTTTTTGTTTCTATGAAGGTTAAAATAACAAATAATTAAGTACAAAGAAATTTAGGCATTTACTTACATTCTTTACTCGCATTTATTTCAGATTCGCTGCTGGTTAAAAACTTGTCGTACCTACTCTTTGGGATGTATTGATCTCAAATGATTTTTTAGTGACGTATTTGTACGTCCTTTGTGTGAATAATTCTTCTTGCATATTATAGCAGTTTGCGGTATCTTGATTCACTAATTTAAAGTACTGCCAAATTCCGCTTTTTAATATAGGAGACATTTTAAAAATAATAAACACGCACCAAAACAATGCGCTCTGCATTTACTTGCAATATTGACAAAATCACAGAGAATAATATTGACGATTTGTTTTGAAATGTACGTATTTTGATTGGCCAAAACTCGGAAGCGACAACGGCACGTGCCATTAACTCCGCCCTCCGTCGGTCATGTCGCGACACGAACTTTGAACATCAGCATCTAACATCAGCAACAATCAATGCAGATGCTGATGCTGATGCTGATGCGGAAAATAATGCTGATGTTCCGCTGATGCTGATGCTGATATTCGCAACAACCCTGCTTTCAGGATCAATAAATTTCCATGATATAAAATGTATACAACATATATACGTATAGTGTATGTAGACCGACGCGCCCAGATCGACGTGTCATGTGTGTTACACGTGTGCGTAGTGTAGTTCTAGCCTAATATTTCAAATAAAAGTGTTTTCACCTACCTTCTCAACTCTGCGTTATGTGTGTAATTCGATGTATGATACTGATGACATCATTTGGTTTTGAATTCAGTATTGCTAAAACTGTACCACTGTACATTATAATAATATGTTAGTCTTAGTAATTTTTCAAGAGATGAAATCGATTACATATTAAAATTTTATGTAATATGCTCATAAATACATCTGTTGATCACTGAAGTAAATATATTTTTATAAATGTAATTGCGAGACGCACTGGACCGTTCATACAACCGACACTTGGAGGAGGCTTATGTCCAATAAGTGGACATCTTTCGGCTGAAATGATGATGACTACTGGATATAGTCCCCCAAGTGTCGCCACAATCAACGGTCCTGTGCGTCTCGCGTCCATCGGATTCCCGCAACCCTTACCAGGACATCGGTCCATCAGGATCTTAACCTTTTGAATGTCTTATGTTACACAGTTCGACATAAGCAATTGTCTTTCTATTGTGTCTCTAATTACGGCATTCAAAGAGTTAATATTATATACGGTCCAACGGATACAATTATAATATGTTTCATGGAAATTATATGTGAACCGACACACAGAAAACTAGATAATATGTTTTTTTTTATTTGATATAAACTAGTGCTTGACTGCGACCCCACCTGACGGTAAGCAGTGATGCATGGTGAGGCGCATTAGATTATTAAGAGCCTATTCACTCTAGCCTTGAAGACACCCAAATTATAATCGGATGGGAAGACCGCAGCAGGCACATTTGATTATTGTTTCTGTTCCAGACAGATCATTCTGCGGTTCTGTTTTAGGATTCAATATAACTTATTGTTTGACTTGTACGATTCAAGCGGAGTTGTTCATGACCTTTAAACTTTAAGTCAATGTTTCATAGAAACTTCCGCAACTTAGTTCATTTTTGGGTTAGCATCCAGAAATACTTAGCCAGAAATGACCCAGAAATGGTACGTAATTAGAAATTTTTAACGCAGTCTTAGTATTCTTTTTTTTTAAACATATCTAAGGGCAAACCAATTACTATTAATCGGGCCGAAATCCTGACTCAAACTGCTTCTTAGTAATTCTACATAAAAAACTGTCCTAATCCGAAATCAAACCCCATAGCCAGCAGCAGCATCCACTAAACGAACAAGACAGCTTTTCTAACGTAAAATGCTTTATAGTTTTATAACTAGCAGTCGCCAGTAGTTTAATCAACATCTTTGGTTACCACTCTACTCCGTGGGTCGAGTCTGATTTTATCTATCTACATAAAAGGAGAAACTGACTGAACTATCAAGGCACAGCTAAAACTACTTTTATGACGTAGACTAGCGCTAAGAAAGGATTTTCTAAAATTCACTCCCTAACGGGATTAAATGGTGTGTTTCAATAAATAATAAACTCGCGACCGCTGCGCTACATCCGCGCTGCGGCCGCTCGTATTATCGTCGCACATAATAAATAGATAGACTATAGTATTATTTTTTAGAATAATAACTTATTATTATTACGTATCTACCTACATTGTGCTCACATATTAGAAGCGACAAAAATTATGTAACCAAGATCTATGTACCTAACTCATAATATATTTTAAAAAGAGTGGCCATGGAGTTTCTTGCACGTTCTTTTCCATAGAGACCTACGTATTGGAACGTGCAATTTAGCTTCACTTTTCTTGGACTGACCAACATTTGACTATTCAAAAGTGTCTGCAAATGGTCTATTTGAGATAAATGATTTTGATTTTGATTTTTTGACCGACTTCGAAAAGGAGATGGTTCTATGTTCGGCTGAATGTATGTTTTTTGTATGTATTTTCACCGGCGATATCTAGGTGAGTTGTGGACCGATTGTTATGATCATGGACTTCAAAGATATGGAACAGAACTTCTCATTGAATCACAGCAGAATTGTCGTAATAAGTAAAATTGCTTTGTTTATACGTGTAGTCGATGACTGACGGAAAGAAAAGAGGGAGGGGATGTTTCAAACTGATCTGGTGATGAAGCCTGAAGGTAAATTAGTTTAACCTAACCGTGTTTGGGATTATGTAACCGTGTTTACGGAAGTCAGTGTTAAATAACGAAGAGGCAAAACTATCTATTACAACAAGACAACACAATTTTGTCTTTGATAAGAGAGTATGAAATATCGATAAAAATATATATAGCCTGAAAAAGTTTGCTTTTGTATCTAGGAGAATATTTTAGAATATTCAGTTTATTTTTATTTTTTTTAAATTGAAACATATTATCTTTTGTAGGTATAATATTTATCAGCTTTTTGATATTATATTCAAATTACAAAATAGTAGAAAAGGTTTAAAAGTCAATTCTGTTACATTTTCTTACATTTTTATAAGAATTTGGTCTCACTAAACTCCAAATGTAGTCCCAAATCATATTTTCGTTGTATTGGCTCTGATAACAGTTTTTGAAGTCCATGATGTCTAGATGAAAACGTTCTCCTTTTTCTTTTAAATACGCCTTCATGTTGTTTTTAAAGGTATTTAAATGACCATGTAGCATATGTACCCTTAAAGACATTCTGCAGCCCATAGTTTTAAAATCTTCTAACATGTTTTCAACTAGCTCTCGGTAATAGTCTGTGAGAGTACAAATTCTTCGTCTTCAATATTTTTATTTGAACTCTGAGATAAGCTTGAATGAGACAATTTTGTAAGAAGTTTAGGTGCTGAAAGTTGTGGGTTATGAGAGATTGGAGCCGAAGACTAAGCAAAATCAGGATATTCAATGGGTTTTGCATTTTTCAGCAGGATTAACTACGCAAAAATAACAGTCACCGACGTGGTCTTTTGGCTATCGCCAAATTCTTGGTACTGCGAATTTCATCTCCGTTTTTCATCTCGATACCAACCTAAATTAAATAAAGATAACAATAAACAATTGTAAAGAAATGTTTTTTTTTTTAAACATATTTTCTTGCCTTCTAAACATCATTTGCAATTACTGCAAGCAACATGTGGAGCCTACGGTATATCTAAATTACGAACAGGGCATTTAAAATAAGCTTCGTAGGCTTCACATTGTTTTCACACGTATTTAAATAAAATGTTATCTCTCTTAGTTTAAATATTGGACTGACCGACATTTGACTATTCAAAAATGCCTGTAAATGGTCTATTTGAAATAAATGCTTTGATTTTGTTTTTTTTTTTTTTTTATTTTGATAAATGTACCACTTATATAACTCAATGCATCAGCGTCATATTAACACTTTCTAGATGTCATTTTTACCTCTTTGAGTCTTCTAAAAAACAGTTAATTCTTGTTTATCACTTAGTAACATCAGTAGATGCTGTGTGACAGTTACGCCATGTTAATTTTTTCGCGGTATTTCTAAAATCGTCATGATGGCTATTGAATACTTTTTTTCAATATACTAACTCAAGAAAAATTATTTAATGTCATAATCACCACAAAAGCAAACTTTTTAAGGAATATTGGTGTTTTTTCTTTATAATAGAGCATAATGAATAGAAAAATCACAAAATAAACTTTAGGACAAAGACAATTTTTTTTTTCTGTAGAGTTGTGTTATAGATACACCGACTTCCGAAATCTTAGTAGTTAAAGTTATTTTGTACTTTTCCGTGTTTTTTTTTTACATTGTTTTTTTAATTTTACCTTTACTTTCTGATAACCTCAGAAACTATTCAAGCAAAAAAACTCTTCAGCTTTATAATATTAATATTACATAAGTCAAGAATCCAAATAGCATTCAAACTGTTTTACTTTATGACCTCAAACATTTATTCCCTACTTCGACATTTCCTTCCGTCCTTTCAGTATAAGAGGCACTCGATTCCTCAGAGACTTCCCATCAGCTCTGCGCATTGCAGACGCCACCGTCCATTCAGTGGCTACAATGGAGTGACGTCATATGTATAGATAGGTACGAGAGAAAGCTTTAGTGGAAGCTGTTTGATGTTGATTGGTTGTGAGAGACTGGTCTAGTGAGGTTGATTGGGACACTAATAACTCGAAGACTAAGCTCAAAGATAGGCGCATACTTTAGATATGTAAGTACAGTGTAGCTATTAGGTTTTGTATTTAGAAATTATAATCGTCTAACGTCAATGTAAAGTGTTTACCCAGACTATTTTTTTTTAATAATATAAACGAGTGCTTGACTGCGATTCTGCCTGATGGTAAGCAGTGAAGCAACCGTTGATGGTGAGGAGCACTAGTTTCATCATCATTATCATTTTTTGTTGACAAGATTGCGTTTGACCGCTATATCACCTGATGAAAAGCGACGATGCCTATTCACTTGTCTATCTGATTCCCGTGATCCTCACCAGGTCATCGGTTTACCATGTGGAAGGTCTTCCAACGCTCCGTCTTCCATAGCGCAGTCGTTACTCCAGAACCCTTCGTCTCCATCGATTATGGAGAATAGGCGATTTGGAATGTGCAACTGTACGACACGTCGGAACTGCCTTAGTCCTCCTTCGGATGTCTTCAGTTCTGCTGTGATCACGCAAGGATACTGCACTAATTTATAAGGAGCCTATTCACTTTAGCCTTGAAGACACCCAATTTATAATCGTAAACTTGTAATATAATCCCTTTCTGTTTACTTATTTAAGAGGGCCTTTCCTCAGTCCTCTATCGTCGATGTGGGCGTGCTTTAATTTTTTTTTGTTTTATCCATCAAAATCCAATGCTTGTTAAAGATGTTTGTTAAAGAGTCAACATGAAAAAGAGAGATAACCCCTGAATGTTCTGTTGGCATTCAGTAATTCCGTCTTTACTCGTTTCATCAAACTTTGCAACGTCCCAACACTACTCCCAACGTACTAATCCGTAGGTGTTGGGCTTCTACGCATTAGTACGTTGGGAATAAAATTTAGAAATTAAAGTATTCCATTTTCGTCACCTGCGAAAAATATTAATAGGTGCCCAAAGTGAAATACTTCAGGTGCCATTCACACGAGTGCCGTTTTAGCGAGTGCTTAAAGTGGAATACCTCCGAATATCAGATATTAAAGGTCTTTACTGTTTTAGTTTTACACAACATGTTGTAATTTTAATAGAAATCAAGATATCTGCATTTCCAAACTTCCTGGAAAAAGTCTGTAATACGTCATAGTCACGCCTAGCGCTTGTGTGGAAATGTAACTGAGGTTAATTGCACTTTTTAGTTACATATCTATAGTACGATGCTGCAATCGTTTTCATATAGATAATTAAACTAGTTTCAATCGGATGTCGTAAATCTTTGTAATATAAGTGTTTTCTTTCCTATAAATATGCATGCAGTAAGTGTTTAACCTAAACTTTTGTCATGAAACGCTCTGTGAAAACTGTGTTCAAGTAGTTTTTGACTTAATAACATTTATGTAAACGGACAGAAGCATTGGAACACTTTTTTTAAAATGTAAGCGTAGAGAAAATGTTTGGGTGACAAAATTTTTTTCATAGCAGTCTTGAAACTGTTTTATGATTTGGTGAAAATACTCAAGGTCAATGACAGTCCTTTTTCATCTCACGCTGTTTCGTTAAAACCATTTCCAAAAAGACATTTCTAAAAAGTTTTCATTACTTTCTAATGTATTTAAAATACACGTCACATACACATTTTTAAAAAGAAACTGGCCGAGTGCGAGTTGGACTTGCGCGCGAAGGGTTTCGTACCATTATCTACGCAACTTATTTTTACTCTATTTATTTATTTTTTTATTGTTATTACGGCAAGAAAAATACCTAATTTGTTAACATTTTAACTATTTAGCTATCATGGTTCATGAGAAATAGCCTGGTGACAGACAAACGGAGTCTTAGTATTTTTTTTTATTTAGCCCATATATTTCCACTGATTGGTAAAGACCTCCCTCAACTTCTTCCAGGTCTTTGTTCGAGCTACCTCAAACAGTCTCAGTAATAGGGTTCCGTTTTTGCTCTTTGGGGACTACTTACTACTATTTAAGTTCCTAAGTCCCCTAAATGGAACAGAGGACGTCAGCAGTGCACCCCCATCCCGTTCGGTCTTGAACTTCAGGTCTTTCTTATGTTCTTCGCCTCTGCGATGACCGATCATCACCCGGTTTGCTTAGGGCACCCACGTTTTCACTTTCTTTGAGGATTCTAGTCCAGCTGATTAATGTTCAGGACCCCTTTGGAGCGTGTCGGTCCAGATCCATTTGCGGCATTTGATCTCTTGGTCGATCGAGGTTTTACTATAGCGTCCCCACAGATCTACATTGGAGATTTTCTCGGGTCAGTAAATACCGAGAATACGGCGAAGACAGCAGTTGTTAACGACCTGGAATTCAAACGAGATATCTTTTGTGAGCTTCTATGTTTATACAGTAAAACGGTTTTCACGTTGGACTGGAATCTTTAGAGCTTAACTCTTTTAATCAGTTTCCACATTTGCCAAACAGGACGGAGCTGTGCGAAGGTTGCTTCCGCCTTAGCGATCCTCGAAACGACGTCTTTTTCGGTCACTCAAGTCTCTGACAAATAACTTGTAATAACACATGAAAAACAACACTACCGAGGTAAGTTTTGTGGACCCTTTTTACCCTTTAGGTACGGTACTCTAAAAACATGTCTAAAAACAAAATGTCCAACGAAGCACATACGTTTTTTACACTGCGGACCACTGAAGAGGTTAAAAATAAAATTCAATAAGCCCGAGTTGTGGACGAGAATATCAATGAAATAAATGAATTAAGTAGGTACAGTCACTAGCATAAATGTTTTGCTGTACCCCAATTTTTTTACCTAAAATTTTCACAGTCATTTTTTAGGTGAGAAATCATTCAATGACTTCTTTCGCTCTACGGCGAAGCAGGAGAGCTTGTTAGACTTTTAATGAATAAAACCCACTCCTATGTTTCTTTTAGCATTCTGGAATTCCCTTCTAGAAGTGAACCCATGCCTTTAGTTGGGTTTCCCCTATTGGACTCCTGATTTTTGCAGCTTCGCTTAAAAATTACTGAGTGACATTCTGTCACGTTATTATACCTACAACTTACTGCTGGCATCTCGTATTTTTATCTGATATACTGCCGTGCTTTTTCTTTTCTTATCATGGTAATTGCACAAGAAAACAGTGCTTGTTACGGTGAGGTCTGCTTCTGATCTCGTCTTGTCAAATGTTGTGCCTTCAGACTGCCGTCAAAAATTTTTTATTGACAGCTAGCACTAACGTTTCACTTTCCAAGGCATAGCGGAGTGTTCTGAGATTCATGTAACTCATAATATAATTTAAAAGTGTGTCCCTGTCCATGGAGTTTCTTGAACGTTCTTCTAATGTTGTTGAAACCTTTACGGTCCGGACCAAGCGTTTCGCCTCGTAGTTTATACCGCGTACATCGAGGGACTGGAAAAATTTGCCTACTGCGGTCTTCCCGTCTGATTATAATCTTTAAGGCAAGAGTAAATAGGCTCTTAATAAACTAGTGCGCCTCACCAACAACGACTGCATCGCTGCTTACCATCAGGTAGGATCGCAGTCAAGCACTAGTTTATACTAATTTTTGAAAAAAAGATCTACGCTTTGGGACGTGCAATATAGCTTCATTTGTTTGACTGACCGACATTTTGACAATTCAAAAGTGTCTCTAATTGGTCTATTTGAAATGAACGTTTCTGATTTCTTATGTTCATACATAGAACAACGCATTTTGAAAATCGATCAACCCTTGGGCCGATCCCAAAAGCGAGCTCCTCTTTAATTTTTGGTAAGTGGAATTTTTAGTGTAAAGTGGTATTTATGTGTTGGTGACTGTACCTGTTTGTTTACTCTTTGGATGTGAACTGAATACTTTACTTGTTTAAAGGTTTTTAAAGGCTGATTTTAATAATAATTTTATTCAATATAAGAAGTTTCACGACGAAAGTGACCAGTGCATGTTGACAGTGATGATATACTGCTCTGAAACGTAATCGCTTAAAAATTAGCTCAACAGAAGGCTCAAAGTACGATACACTGATTCTAGCGCAGGGAGAGTCGTACCAGGTGGCGGTTGATCTAGCGACACGCGGGGTCGCGATAGTCGTTGATAGGTTGGCGCTGCATAAGTCCGAGGCTATGTGTTTCCACGGCCCTAGGAACGCACCACCAATTTACGGTATGAGGAGTTCACATCGGCGTCGGGTCGACGATGAAGTACCTGGGACTCTTCTTTCCAAACAGAACCGGACTGGGGCTGTTTTCAAGCGGCTCCTAACCAACTTTGGGAGGTCCAACCAAAAACCGAAGGAAAGGTGGGTTATAGCAATACGGATGGTGCGGGGATATCGCACAGTTTCCTGTGAAGTGGTGAGCTTTCTTGCTGATCTGCCACCATGGGATCTGGAGGCAATAGTCCGTGACAGGCGGTTGCCTCATACTGTGAAGCAGTAATGCTAGCAAAGGAAGAGGCTGCCCGCATCAGGCAACGGTGCTCTCGCCGCCACCGGGTTTCCGATCCCGATTTCCGGCCACAGTAGGCGCGGGCTTGCGGATGGCCAGCAATAGCTAGATCGCTGTCCGATCGTCCGGTAATTGTTCGAATTGACCCCAAGTTGTTGACTAGACGCAAACCCTCACAGCTGCAATACTGTGCAGCTAGTTCCGTTTTCCGTTTAGTACCGATTTATAATAGAATAAAATAGAAAAAAAAAACTTTAAACATCACCAAGACAGTAATAAAAATTTAAACTGATAAAAAAAAAAACACAAAAAAAACGAATAGGTAGCTCGCAAATCCGTGTTCACTAAAGCTAGGAGGAGGGAGCAGAGAAGGGAAGCGGAGAGGAGAAACGAGTGTGGGCACTATAAAAAAACTATAGCTAAAACAGTTAAACAGCAACTCCACTCTATTACTTTCTCACACCGTTGCCACAGCCTCGCTCCGCTCTGGTGGACAGACGCAGTCCGCAACTCCACTGTGCATTATTCCTTTGCTTTTGTAGCCTAAGGTAGGTTCATGGCAGTAAAGGTATAACCGGATTAAGTATTGAGGTATGCGTCTAGCACTTCATGTCTATAACACTGATGACTGACTCACTGTAGACCATCGACTAGTGATAGACAAGCACATTCATGGACACTATTTGTCAAAATACTAAAAAGCTAAACCAGAAGTTTGCAGCAGCGCTACATTGACACTATGTCGTCTAACAGAACTATTAAAATATACAGCGCTAAGATGGCTTTTAGATTATACTTTATTCGCGACCAAAATGTCTTAAGCGCCATGAATTTCGGGGTACTTACGCATTTCATTCAACATGTATCGTTTTCAAGGTGTACGGATTACAATACACCTGAGTCTACTGAAGTTAATGTTCGTCACGCCTAATCTAGTGCGTAATACATTTATAAATCGATGCTGTAGAAATTGCGGTATTGGTTTCAAATGCGACCGATCACGCGCTTATCGTAGCGATAACAGAGTTAGGTCACGTGCCAAGAACCTTTCCCAACTTTTTTCTCACGATTCGTAATTTTTTTGCAGGTAGAACAGGGTCATGGTAAATAGAAAAAAAAGGTCTTTTATGAACTTTAACTACGTGATAGGTGGACGGGTATAGTCGATATACCTAAGTAGTGAGACACGTTGATAAGATTTTTTTTATTTACTTATAGATATAGTACATTGTACAAACCCAGCCATTATTACTTTGTGTACTTTATTTTCAACACCACTGCTCTCAAAATGGTGAAGGAAAACATTGTGGAAAAACTGGCATGACCTAGTACCAAAAATTCGACGACATTTGACAGCCATCAACTCAAATTGGGTCCGCGTAGTGATTGCACTACGGCCCATTCCCTCTCCTAAATAAAATATTTGAGTTGCAGTGGGAACATTTTAAGCTTCATTATGCTTTATGCACTTATATTTTTAATTTTAATGTTTGTGGTCCATGGCTCCTGGCCACACTCTCTTGGAAAGCTTCCATTCTTTAGTGTGACTACTCGCGTGCTGCGACGCGTAGACACGCCACCGCTGTCACCGTGGCGTCGCCAGTTTACAGGAACTCATCTCCAATCGTTCGATCTAGGTCCTGTTTGAATATTTCCTATGTGGTGGAATGCAGGGACCACATGTCGAGCCAGGTCTCTCACCTTAAAGGTTACCATTAAAGCCTTACTTTCTAATTCTGCATATCTAATCCTCTGGAGAAACCCGATTCACAGTTTTTTTTAGTTAATATCATTTATCAGTCAACAAACGTTATTATTACGTATTTTTGCCTATCATTCAAACTATCATCATTGAAAGTTGTAAAGACCCTACATCCTTTCATTATCCTATCCATTCCATTTTGGTCCTTCAAGCCGGATATGATAATAATAATATTCCACAACTTTAGACTTACTTTAGTCCCAAGCTATGCAGAGCTTGTGTTATGAGTACTAGGCATAGAAATATTAGATAACTGATAAACATACTTATATATTTCTAAATACATACATATATAGTCGGGCTTAAAAAAAGGATTTTACATTGTTAAAATATAATACATGGAGACATTTTAACAAACAAATGTGAAGTACCTGGAATTAAAAAAAAATATAACTCTCCTATATTTTTAAGGTTACGTACCTCAAAACGAAAAAATGGAACCCTTATAGGATTACTTTCTTGTCCGTCCGTTCGTCCGTCCGTCTGTCTGTCACTACCGTTTATCGAGGGAACGCGATAAAGAGGTATCGAGTTGAAATTGAAACTCAGGGCTGCGGACTCTTGAAGCTGTGAAAAAAAAAAATCAAGTGGCAAAAAAACGTACATTCAAAATTCTCGAGGAAATCAAAATTCATAGGGTAATTTCCGTTGACCTAGAATCCTGAAATTTAGCATAAAGCAAGGTCTTCTTTGAATGTTAATTTTAATTGTGACATCTGTGTTGTATTAATTTTTTATGAGTCATTGATACTTGAAATAAAAATTATATTATTATATTATATTATTCCTAGAATAGGAATAAAACTGAAAACTGTAAATTTGTGGTTACGTCATAATTTTTTTTTTTGTGTTTTGGAAAATCTTCCGAGACTCCATTTCGGAATTGAACTATTTACGATATAGGTAAGTTTGTACAAAACCCTCGGGGCGCGACTCCGACTCGCACTTGTCAAGTTTTTTTTTCATTTGTTTCTTTCTTTGAGTAATTTTTTGTATGTAATGAATACTGGCCCTTGTCGTTTATTCCGTACATCGAAGGACTGGAACAATTTACCTGCTGCTAACTTCCCGTCAGATTAAAAAGTAGGTGACTTCAGGGCAAAAGCAAAATATTGCGCTTCACCATCAACAATTGCTTCACTACCATCAGGTAGTATTGCACTCAAACACTTGTTAAAAATATTATATTTAGGATCTATTATTATAGATTAATTATCTTTTTTAGGAAATCCAAAAGTTGTAAAAATAAAGTAGTAAAAAACAAAATCAACATCGTCATTATCCACATTTCTGTAAAAGCCATAAGCCATTCCCACAAGCGTCTGGCCATAGGCATCTTCCAAGCATCTCGACATCTTGTGATCCTGTGCATTTTGCACTCACTTGTAAACTTACTAAAACAATGGTCTAAGAACTGAAATAGTGGCGAAAAAGAAAACAACTCATTAATAAGTAAATCAAAATAGAATATTTTGATTTTTTTTCTAATTTTAGAGTCAGTCAATTAGATTACATTTTCTGATTCAAAAATCAAAAATATCAAAATCACGAGCAATCATTATTCCGCCAATTTTATCTACATATTTTTACAATTTAATAAAACGGACTTTATTAAAGCATCATCCAAAAAGACAAACGGGAACTTCAATGTAATTATTCCAATTTAAATAAACACTTTGAACAGCTTTGAACGAATCACTTTGACAAGTTCAGAATAATAATGTTTTCTATCTCTGTTTTTACCACAGTGATAGAAAGGGATGGAGCGTTCTCAGATTTCGAGGGAATTTTGTTACTACATTGGTGTTGGTAATGCCTCGAGAAGTTTCCGAGTTTCAAGTGGTTGATGCGCTTTCCGAATTCTGAACACATTGTTTAACTAATGAATGAATCAGCTTCCTCGCAAGTTTCCTTTAATTTATTAGCTGTTGAGGTAAGTTTCCTGTTTCAGACTATTAGCTCTTCTACTTTGCAATAATAAAGAGGTCTAATATGAAATGATGTTGAAGTAGAAAAATAGTGTGAATAGTGTGGACATTCCACCCATATGCACAAAGCGTTTTGGGAACACATTTATTGTGCATACAGCCAGGGAGTGGAATTGCAGTCTGTGTTTTCTGATAACTACAACTTAGGTGTCTTTAAATCAAGAGTGAAAAGGTTACTTCTAGGCAAGCATGCTCGATCGTCAGCCACATCATCAAGTGAGATGGTAGTCAAACGCGAGCCTATCAATAGAAAAAGAATAGTTTGCATGCTGAAGAGAATCTTTCAGTATAACAACATAACATAATCAGCCCTTTAATGTTCCCATTCCACACTGTGACTAAAGCTCTCTAAGAAACCAAATAATTCATCACGTGGGCCTAGCGTGGATTGCTAGATGTCACATGTCTGCGAATTTTAGTTCTAGGACATGACGGTTTTCTCACAATATTTTCCTTTATCGTTTGAGAACAGAAATGGCATTTCAGAATATTTCAGCTCGTTGAAAAAGTAGTCAAATGTTAGAATATATACACACACACACACATGTGGCTTGAATATCACGATTATGAAATGTTAGAATATATTTTGCTCCTTTTCTATTAGGATCAAAAAATATAACAATAATATTAGGAGCAAAAAAAAAAAAATTTGGATGTTAGAATATATTTTGCTCCTAATATATTATATTTTAATCATTCGCCGTGATCCTCTTATAATATAACTTAGTGTCTCTTAAAATATTAACGTGTGATGTGTGATCCAGGCAAAGAAAATAACAAAAAAATGTTTTACTGTGTCGAGTATAGACTCAAATATACGTATAACCCAGTGATTGTGAATAGGTATCTAGGTATCCGTTTATGAATTGTATCAAAAAGTAACAAATGACAAGCCCGTAGCGGGAAGACACTGTTTCTTAACTGACGCAGATAAATGACTTAGAGAAGACATGTTTACATTTTCTTCTATGCCTGTGCCTTGGAATTCATAATTTTAATAACTTTCAGAAAAATATATTTTTTATACTATCAGGCAGGTACTATTCAGTGCTATTGTTCGCTTATGCTCGTATTAGATGATTTCAATGTACTAAGTTTATCTACATATTTTATAATCTTAAATATTTAATGTATTTTTTTTAACTATAATAAGTATTTTATGTTGTTATATTTGTTAGTGAAATAAAATAAAATAATATTAAGGAAACTTAAAAGGCAATGGCAACAGGTAAAACCCAACGTTTTATCACAGTTATTATCTTAAAATGAAAAATTGACCAGAAGTAGCTAAGGCAAGGAGAAAGTGGAAATAAGGAAGAGAGGAATTTGCCTTGCAATGGGGCATAACTCAGTAATAATATAAACAGGAAATTGAATTTATCTTGCAAATTGTTAACTTTGAAAGCAAGATTGAAAGTAATTATATAAAACGAAGGACACTGATTGCGAATGATGAATAAGTTTGTACTTCAAACTGTGCAAGCAGTACGGAGCAGAATGTAGTTGACCTTTAAAAAATACATGTAGTTCATAAAAGTAGTTGCATAGTTGCCCCTTTATCAGAGAAACTAACCAAGAGCGGTTTGGATGGTATGGGCATTTGTTGTAAGATTATATAATAATGAAACCATACAATTGGCTGAACTGATGATGACTTCAAAAATATCGAAGTTTTCTGTCATCAACAAATACCCTTAAAGGAATGTCCTTCTATCAATAGATCATCAATTTCCGTTACGAGTAAATTAGGTACCATTAGATACTGTCATAACAAAATATAGACATCATAATCATCATAATACGAGTAATTATCATATCTAAGGCTTTGTCTATAGTGCACAAACGATGACCAAGGCGATTATGTAGCCATAAATCATTGCGAGGTGGTATCATAGAAGGTAATAGAAGATAGATGAATGTACATAGAGTAAAATAATAGACGTTCTATATCTAGCGAGAAAACTCCTTAACAGAGCACTAGTGTTAGCTCACATAAAGAAGCGTACATTAGAATTTCAACTATACAATTTAGACAAGAGTAGTGTATAGTGTTGAGCTTAAGAAGAATGTTAAACTGCTGTTAGTGGCTGCCATTTCAGTGTCTTTGATAGTCGTTAGTTGATTAAATGGTGAAAAGCCTTTGGCATCAGTCTTGGCAAGGGGTATAGTTTTAATCAGTTACTGGGTCATAGTTTAATTATATTTAGATAATTAATAGAAAGTATTCAGTAAGAAAATTCAAACATACTCCGCGGTATCTTAAATTTTAAATTATTCTCTGCAATATTATATAGGTACACCTTTTGTGACATTCAATAAACTTCTTAACTATCGCTTCCTTAAAATGCGCTGTGTCTCGATGTAAGCCGACTGATTTCTAGCCAGTCACTATATTTACTTCTTCAGTATAAACGCAGCTGTTTAGTAGTGCATATGTATTTTCATCATGCTTCGACTGTGGTACTTAATGCTTTTTGATTTCATAAATTGTGTTCTTCTAATTGAAAATCAGCATTTAGCTATGAACCGTTGCCAGTAGGTATAGACATTTATTATATTATTACCAATACAGTCCTACTGCTAGGCAAAGGCCTGCCTTCATTCCTTCCAATGTTCTCGGTTTTGAACCACTTTTTCCAATTCCTAAGCAAGACATCCAAGTCGTCCCGCCATCTCTTTGGACTGCCGCAACCTCGTCGTGCGATTTCAGGGCACCAATTTTGCGTTTTACTGACCCACCATTCGATTGGCATGCGGCAGACATGTCCTGACCAGCCTGCTAGTATATACATTTACCGGAAATAAATAAAAAACTTAAGAGCTTGAAACTTCACTTTATATACATTATGCTTTATACAAACTTACTTTAACACTAAAATATTAGATTACAATAAAAAATTAAACATTTTATAGAAGGTAATAATTTAACGACAATGTTAATCCGATAAAAATATAGTAGTTAAATGAATTTTATAATTTACGAAAATAATTTAGTTTGACTAGATTAATTACAATACTAGAGTTACGTTAAAGTTTTCCGCCCTAAGAATAAAGGAAAAATGCTTTGCATCAAGAGTAAACAACAATCAATGAACGCACGAAGCTAGTTTTGTTTTAAAACTAACTGTGACAAGATTGTTAAATTAAGCAAACAAGTTTGTCACTCTGGCCCATAGTAAACTATATTGCCATTTTAGAATATCCTAAGTTAGGACATTATTTAAGTGCTATCTTTGCTTCAAATACTCTTATAATCTTTACATTAGACCTTGCTTCACCGCAAATAAAATCCACAGAAATTCTTGCGTTAACTATATAATATCGCCATCTGTACGTATGTTGTTTGAACTAATGGCAACGGTGGTGTCATTTAACTTTTTATGAGTAAAGCGACATCTATTGACGCCTAGGCTCCCCAGATTTCTTTAGAAAACTAGTGCCCATTTCATGATTTTTCTCTTTTGAGATCCTTTATTTATAGATACGTTAGACGTAAGATTCTTACAGTTAAGTTACAGTTAAGGTGTATTATGTTACAATATTCAACAAAAAAAAGCGTCTTAAATATTTTTACAAGCAATGACTTAAATTTTGTCCAGTGTAATAAATTTATTAGTGCCATTTTAATATCTTATCCATCATTTGACTGTTTAGGCAGCGCATTCCCTGTATTTAAAAGCTGTTTTGTTGAAGTTTCATTCCTTAGCGCTATCTAGTGATAGTTTTCAGTACTAAATCTTTGTGAAAACGCTTCATTCTATATTCTGAAGATAGATGGCGCTTCTATAAACAAAACTGGGTTGGAAAGTAGAATAACTGATAACTGCTATCTAAGCGTAGCAAGTTCTATACTTTGGCATTGGCGGCTTTATGTTACCTTAATTGTAATGCCTTATAATACTTAAACATTTACATTTATATCGAGACCACTGAAAATCAACATTATGCTCAGCTTACTTTTATGTATAAATAATAAACAAGCCAGCCGTAAAATATTACATGTAAGCAAATTTACTGTCTTTCGCGCTTGGCCTTTCAAACTGTTCTGCAACTTTTGTTATATTTTTATCTTTCTTTAATTTGTATTCTTACATTAATAATATTTTTTAATAGAAGGCAAAAATTTACAAAAACTGAGGTGTCTTTTGGTAGCGGTCTTTCCATCCATTGTCTCGGAAAGACGACGCTCTATTGGCCCTCCCATACTGGATGCTGGGGGGTCCACAGGTCCTTCCGATCTGGTTGTTACTGCTCCTGAATGTTACTGTAGTGCAAGTCCGCATGCTAGACGTGTTGGATTTTTGACGTAAGCCTTGCATCTGGAAGAAAATGCAGAATATTATTGTTGAAAATACACATAATCTCCACTGCTGTTTCTACCACAACTCAAAGATACACAAACACAAAAATTTTCCCTTCAGAAATGTCATAAATAAAATATTTTTTTCATTTATTACTAACTCTTATGTGACATAATAAACAATCTAATATCTGACTACACAAACAAAGCTACAATGAACAAAATTAAGTTTTGTTTATTAAGTTTCTAAACAATGAAACTAAGTAAACATAATTTGGCAAGTTCGAAGTACCTAGACCTACTTATTAGAAGAATTTACTCATTTATTACCACATCAAAGTTAACTGACGCAAATATTGTTAAGCACTAAAGCTACAAGCGTTACGCAAACTTTGAATCAATTAGTTGAGAAAACAACAAGAATGTAAAAGAGCATCCACACTAAATTGAAAGCAATGTTTAATAATATTACTAAAATTACATGCTGAAAGACTTAGAAAGTAAAAGTTTGGGACAGAAGAGTCTAGTTTATTCAATTTTATCGTTATAAGAGAGGTCTTTGAAATATGAAATTTGAAGAGGTCTTAAGGCTCGTATTGTACTAAGCTTAAGCTTTCTTATTTCAGTAACTGTCTTGCTTAAATCTAAGCTCAAAACAAAGGAATTATAGTAATATTAAATAATATGCCACGCACGGATTTCATAGGTCCAGGCTTTGAGGGGGTCTAAGATGTTAATGAAAAAGGTTAGTGAAAAAATATTGTTCTGTTAATCAGTTATATTAATATTGACTTCTTTTAAGGTTTTCTTCCAACTTACATGGAAATGAGTACTAGAGTGTATGTTACCGGGGTCGTGGCAGATGAGCTTGCGGAGCGACCGACGGAAGTTGCGGGTCATCAGGCAGTACACGATGGGGTTGATGGCCGAGTTCGTGTGCCCTGAAATTACATGTGAAGGTTGTGTTAGTGACATTTGCAGTGTCCTCTTGGAATAATTACAATGGGCTAAAGTAATTATTCCAAGATAAAAATATGTTAAAGATGTTCCAACAATGTTCAACAGTCTACCTGTGGACATCGACAGTGGTTCAATTTCCAAACGGGGTTTGAATACAAACGCAAGGTTTTTAAAGTATGACTTATAATATTCCCACTGTTGGGACTCCAGCCTCCTTTCTAGGAGAGGGAATAGGCCGTAATCCACCACGCGGGCCCAGTGCGGATTGTGCGGATGTCACATATCTTCGAATTTTTTGGTTCTACACATGTTTTCCTTCACCGTTTTGAGAGCAGTGGTGATGAAAGAAATTACATAAAGTAATGCGCCTGGCTAGGTTTGAACCCTCGCCCTACAACTCGTAAATCGGGGCCGTTAATTCTCGGCCAACATTGCTCTCCAAAAAAAAGTATACGCTGTAATATAAATTGATTATGAAAATTATGTGTGAATAATAATAATATGGCAGCTACATTTGCTAACAAACTGTGTGCAATTTGGCAGAAGTATTTACTTACTGTGAAGCCAATCAGGTGATCAGGTGAGATGGTGGTCAAACGCAAGCTTATCAATATTAATTAAAAAAAAAACACTAAAAAAGAACTTATTATTATTAAAAATACATTTTTGTTGGTGTCTTTTCTGTAGGCTCATCTGGTAATTATTTTTTTTTATGACCGACAAAAAGAGCTATGTCATCTTTTAGTGGTATAAGTTACTCGATATTCTGGGGAACTGCATAAATTATAAAGCACAGGTGAAAATCACAGGAGAAAATACTCTACTCTAACTAAGACGCGGAAAGAACTAGTTCCACATTAATTAACTTGGAATTCCGGATCACTTTGAGAAACCAAACAAAACAAACAATACTTTAACGTTACATAAACCTTGTAGCGGTTTTTAATAAATTTCAATTTACTACAAAGCTACAAAGCCTTAATTTACCCTGTACTTACTCAGTAGAAAAAAATATAACAAGGCTTCTTATTATGTGAATCCTCTATAATTAGGATGCTATTTCCAAACGTGGGTGGAACAGAATTTTGTTATTATTAAAAATTAGGTAATATTTCTATTTGCGCCCAATAAGGATAAGTTGTGTATATAATGTATTAAAATAGAGAACGAGCCTCTAGAATACGTGGGCCAATAAACCTATCTAGGTAAGCAAATAAGTTTTAATAACAACAGCAATGACATAGAGATAGAACGTAGAATCAAAACCGCGTGGAACAAATACTGGAACTTAATGGACGTATTTAAAAGTGACATGCCTCTAAAGCTAAAAGAAGAAAACTATGGACTCGTGCATTCTGCCTTCTCTAACGTACGGCTGCCAGACGTGGAAATTCACGAGGAAAATTAAAAAGAGAATTAGTTCGTGTCAGAAAGGTATGGAACGCAGCATGCTGAATATTAAGAAAATACATAAAGTACGACACTCCAAGATAAGAAATTATACCAAAGCGATAGATGCGTTATGTTATGCCTAATCAATTTAATTCAGATGGGCCGGCCATTTAGCCAGATTTGTGGACAATAGGTGGACCATAAGTGTCACTAAATGGAAAGGCCCGCCAGGTAAACGTCGAGTAGGGAAACCTTATACAAGTGGTCT
This sequence comes from Mythimna albipuncta, assembly GCA_929112965.1. NCBI lineage: Eukaryota > Metazoa > Arthropoda > Insecta > Lepidoptera > Noctuidae > Mythimna > Mythimna albipuncta. The sequence goes on along the minus strand of OV815961.1, from coordinate 24,802,454 downwards.
TCCAGTATATACCTGCTATTTTCTTTATATCATCTTTGATATAAAGAAAATAGCAGGTTCAGACTGGTTAGTCAATGCTAAAAACAGAGATAAATGGAAAACCTTGGAGGAAGCCTTAACCCGAGAGGGGTCCATACTAGATTTTTTTTTTTAATTTAGTTTGATTTTAATTTATTTTGTTTTATTTAATTTTAAATTCAATTTGGTTCTAACTGAATTTGATTTTAATTTACTTTTACTTTAATTTATTATAATATGAAGTTAATTACTTGACCTATTACATAACTAAATAATTAATTTAATCACCTATACAGAATTAATTGAAATATTATGTAAATAAGAAAAATGTAATATATAAATAACGTTTGTTATTGAACACTATGAACAAACCTACGTTAGTTATCTTTAGCATACTTTTTTTAAATTATAGTTTACTTATTTCTAAGTAATTTGACTTCTGAGTGGATTAAAATCTCTTCTTTTCTCGTTTCTACACATTATTGTCTACATTTCTTTTAATCTCACCTTTCGCAGGTCTACTGAAAAAAATTTCTTTTCAAATTAGCCGCAACTTTGTACATAATATATTTTTATAATTATCTATCTACCTCTGTTATAATATGTGAGTACTTAAATTATATATTAAATTAATAAAATTTAAGTAATTGTGAAATAAAGTGTCACTATCAATTTTATTCAAAACGTTTTAAAACTCAAGTAAAATCCCACTACTCCACAATAGTCGCATTTAATCAAAAAAATAAAAGACAAAGAGCAGTATTGGAATTCATTCAATTATAGGATGAATATAGATCTGTATTCCGGTATCCACCAGATTCCAATTGGATAGCCAGTAATGCTGTTAATTCATGCATTCCCGTAATCCGGTTTACATATCCATAGGCTGATTTGTGAATGTTGCAATCTATACTTACAACATTATAAAGCTAAACAGTTTATTTGGTTGATTGAACACTAATCTGAGAAACTAATGGCAAGAATAAAAAAAAAACAGTTGAATCGCTCAATTCTTGAGAAATTTAGAAGGTTATAATGTACATATATAACAATACACTACGGTAACAAAGACGCGAATGAAACCCTCACTAATAGAACTATTATTATTAATAAAGATTACTTTATTGACCAATTGATTGTGAATTTTGCTGTCTTCGTTTGAAATACCTAATATGGTTTACCTTGACGATATATTGTTTTAGTTCACCTCAATAATTAAAGATTAGGACCAATTGAAACCGATAAGATTGTTATCGGTTACCAAAATTAATTAGGTATTAGTTTAAGTTGAGATAAAATCACGATTGTATTAAGTCTAGAAGTACCATTAAATTAAATTACACATTAATTTGAAGTTCTGGCATCGGTTAAACGATTTTCGTGCTCTGATTGAAAACTGATACTAATTCGCTTAGATTAGGCGGTTAAGTAAAGTTCAATTGTAAATTAATTAATATATATTCTTTTGAAAGTGATATGGCGTAGATATTCGGTTTTCAAGATGAAATTCACGCCACCAATTTTGGCTTAAGTTCACCTTTGTGTATCATATAACAAGGTATTTGAGCATTTTCTGTAGACGGCCCTAAATCTTTCTCCTTTCTTTTAGTCCATCCAAAGGTTGTCTGTAAGAAACAGCCCTATGCGATAAGACCGCCCATTGTACAATTATTTTTAATAATGTTTGTCCTGTACTTTTTCTTTCTGTGGTGTGCAGTAAATAACAAAATAATAATAATAATACAATAATAACGATTAGGACATTATGTTTAAGAGCAAAATGATCTTTGAATATCAAAAGAAAACTTACTTCATAAAACCATGAAATTGTGGAGAATAATAGGAAAACACTAAGTGATTTTAAGCTTAAGAATAATGATGAACAAGATAATACTAACCCAGTAGCAACGTATAAGGAAGCATTGCAGACACGGACTCCACATTGACAGCATTCACATCTATCAGCAACTGAAGAATGTTGTAGGGAAGCCAGCACAATGCGAACAGCACTGCCAGGAGTAGCAGTATCCACGCCACTCTCTTCCTTTCTCGAACAATCCTTAGGCGCTGAAATTGACATGACATGAATATACATATAAATACAAGTACATATTTTTATTTTTTATTTATTTATTTATTTATGTACACACACACATTTAAAATCGAAAAGAACAATTATGGATAAAAGAGTACAAAGGACCTGCTTATTTCTAACGAAATTTCTTCCAGCAGACCTGCGAGAGGACAGTTAGATAAGATATGTAGACACAGTGTGTATAAATTAAAAATAAAAATAAAAAACACAAACAAAATATATAATTAACTAAACTATATTATTTAAATTAAATCTCATAATACATACATGTATAACAATAACAGTAAACACATATATTATTATATGTATGTTTATTTTAGGCATGTATAGTATAAATCATTTTGTACCATTGTCTCTCTACCACCTGTGGTTAAGTAATAGAATATGCCCATATAATCAAGTTTGCTTTTCTACCGTTGTGTTGCATGAATTTTTAACCTATTATATAATAAAAGGAGAAACTGACTGACATATCAACGCAAAGTCGAAAATACTAGAATTAGGAGCTTGAAAATTTGCACAAAGCTTCCTTATATGATGTAGGTGAGCATTATGAGAGGGTTTCTAAAAATTCACCTTCTAACGGGATGAAACGGGTGTCCAAATTTTGTATGGACAAACCAACATTTACGCGGGCGAAGCCGCCGACAGAAGCTAGTAAATAAATATATCAAATAGGTCTTAAATTATTCGTTGTACCTCGCTAAGCTGAAACGAATGGTTGACATAGAGAGGCTTATAAATAGATTTAACCTAAAATGTTTTTCTACATTTACCTCCGTAAAGGCAGAAAAACATTTGAGTAAAGCTTTTTAGAATCAAAACAGTCTGGCTTGATAAGGGTTAGAAATAATTTAGATTGTAAAACAAAATAATAGACGGTAAATCTGAGAGTAAAATCGTCTTTGTAAAGCTTGAGTTAAGATATTGTTCAGACTAAACGTATTGTCGGCCGCTGACTATGAGTGAGGTTTTTCATTTATATTAAATTCTCGTTTACACTCAACTGACTATACGCTATTACGTAGTGCGTTGTCACTGTCTCTCGGTGGCTAATTATTTGTGCTACGCGTGGCAAACCTACTCTTTTGTTTTCACAGGTAACGAAATCTACGCAAACTGCAGACTGAGTCCACGTTCACACTGACGCTGAACATACTCACAGTCAGCGGCGGATAATACGTTTGGTGTGAACGATACCTTATAATTTAACTATTTTAAGCGGTTTAGATTTATCAATATAAATTATTTTGTGACTTGTAGGAAACACTATTTCAGACTCAGTTAAATATTATGGACCAACCATTTAGATATTTTTTAGACATACCAAATATTCAATGTATTTCAATTGATATTTTCGGCCGTAAAAGCTTCTTGATTGACTAATAAATAGTTTTTGAAGTAATTTACTTTATTGATTTCGTTGGAATTCGGCGATTGAAGTAAGCTTTTAGTATACGAGTGTATTAAAATGTTTCTTTATTTAAAATATTTAAACTTTGGTTAACGCTACAGAATTTACGGTTTCTAAGAGAAAATTAATAAATTATTTATAAATCAATCAAACTGAAATATTTTGCAAATATTGTTTGAAATTTTCATTTTAACGTAAGGTTTCGAGTAAGATTCGTTTTGATGAAATGTGTGATTGATGGCTGACCATCAAATAATTGAAATAAAATTAAACAAAAACACAGAAGTTTTCATTTTTTTTCTAAGCTGTGAAATTTTCAAATTCGGGTTTTAGTAAAACGTGTTTTACATTGCTTTTTTTTAATACAATGATACCAATAAACCGAATATTAGTATCATCGCATTACGCTTATCCATCTACACAGCCCACAAGCATATTTCTTTAAAAACTGATTCCATAAATCATCTTTTACGGAGGAAACCTTCTTATAAACATTTATCACTAAATCAAAGCGAACTAAAACAGCCAACTTCAGCTTCCTGACTACGATTGAAAAATAAAACATACCTATCATTTATTTTTAATTTGGATGTCTTCAAGGCTAGAGTGAATAGGCTCTTAATAAACTAGTGCGCCTCACCATCAGAGATTGCATCACTGCTTACTATCAGGTGGAATCGCAGTCAAGCACCAGTTTATATCAATAAAAAGTGTAATATTATTTTTCTTTGAAAAAGTTTAACATTTTAAATTCTGCAACTGAAAAGTGACATTAATACGAAATGCTTTTAAGCTTTATTAGAAATAATGTGTTTTTTTTAGGATAATGTTTGAAACTTTAGATTTTATAAAGAATACGCAAGTTTTATTTATACTTATACTTTCGTTGTGTACTCAACACAACGAAAGTAAAAGTTTCGAATTTTTAAAAATATGATTTTGATTTAGATGAACACACTTAAATTTTCTTTATAAACACCTAACTATTTTAACTACCAACATAAAGTCCAAGTAGTCCCAGGTCATATAAATTTGGGAACATTAATTTAGGGGATATATCGATAATTACCCATATAAAAGTTATAACTTTGTTGGTATGGAAACATTAATTAATAAAACCACAACGAAAAAATATTGTGAACGTTAAAAAGTATGATATTGACAGCAAACTGATTGAATTGATATACGACGATTTCTGTATCAAACGGAATAATTGAACGCTTTGAGCGATACTTCTAGATAAATTAATTTCTCTAAAGATGGGTGCGGCTTCGTGTCGTGGTGTAGTTATAATAATATCTTGTCTATCTTCTTTCTTTCTATATTGTTACATACAAAATATGGACCTCGTTTGAAATAAATTCTCTTCTCTTCTAAGTCGTACACTCTTGACAGAGTAGTCGTTGTCATGTCTCGGTCAAGTCCTACAACACCATCTCTCTCGCGACACGACGCCGTGCGGCTTTGTGTTTGGCGGCTTGGGAATTTTCGTAAACGCTGCAGTGTGTCAGTGATTTGATGAGGTCTGTCCACCGTGTTGAAGAGCATCCACGTGACCTTCAACTTTCCCCTGCACCACAAATCGTTCCATCGAGTCCTCGTTACATGCCCAAACAACTTCAGGATTCGTATTTGCACCATTTATCTAGTATATTGTAAATTAATCTCTCCAAGCTATACTTTTATATGTGAGAACGCTTTATTATAAATAGCAACCTTAATTACAGTGGTTGAAATGTGGAAACTTTGAATCGAACCACCTTTTATAACAGATGAAAAATAGTAAAGAATTAATGTACATTTAAATCAATACTAACAAGTCATAACATCTATTTAACGGCTACGATCGACGGTGGATATACAAATTCAAAAATTTGATTTACGCGAATAACAGACTGTGAGCTCAGGAAATCCGAAACAAAGAATTTTATGGGTTGTAAAAGTCGACGAGAAGTTTTTTAGTGTTCGTTCGGGAGTTCCTCAGTTTTACACGTAGTATCAATGATGAAAAGTAGATCCAAGACTTTTTTTAAGGTGAGAAATCATCTAATGACTTTTTCCACTCTGGGTGGTACAGGAGGGCAAGTCAGATTTTTACTGACTAAAATCACACTTGACCCAAAACATTCCTTAGACCCTTAAGGGTTTTCTTTTCAGAAAAACCCTGCGAGGCTCCAAGCGTAGCTTTGATAAACGAAACGAATATTTGAATATTCGTTTTACGTGTAGATATTAATATTTTTACGTAAATTCTCCCTTTCATTAGTAGTGTTTTGCATGAGTGGACATGTAGGTCAATATTACGATGTTTATGTTTGTTTCTTCATTTATAAATTGAGTAAAACAAACCTATTAAAATATGAGCTGATCAAATATACACTTTTGATGTCACGCCAATTCGCAATTTGATTACAAACTAAAACCATATAATGTATATATCTTCCATGTTCTAAGAAATAAGTGATTATGATTAATTACTATAATTAATGAAAATTACGCTATTGCTGAGTGTAAAAAACACGAAGACAAAGCCGTTGGTTTAGGCTAGAGTTAGTAATAAAAGTTTAGGTTTCTATAATGATGAAGTCATTGATGTAAATCCATTAATCATGCCTAGCATGTTTCAATACGGATATTACCCACATTCAGGATAAACTTTATTACCAACAAGCGCTTCTTTATCCTAAACACATAAATCAAAACTTGTGGCAACAACTACTGATCTGCGTCAAATCAGATCAAGACGATAACGGGGCTTACTGTAACTATTTTTCTGAGATGAACAGAACAAAGAGTGGTCTAGACGTAGCCCATCAGTAACTCCATCGAAGCGTTTGAGAAACGTTGCAGTCTTCAGCAATAAATAATTCGAGAGATGGCATCAACACCTCGGTAGGAGCTGGTCAACCAACTTTCTTAGCATATAGCATAAATCAGTATTATAATGTTCCCATTGCTGGGACTCTTTAATTCATTAAACCCTCAGCGAACGCCGGCATTCGCGCACCTATTGTCTTTCTATTGTGTCTGTAATTTCCACGATTGAAAGATTAAGAGAGGGAATGGACCGTAATCCACAACGCAGGCTCAGTGCATGTTGGTGTATGTCACATGTCTTCGAATTTATGTTTATAAGACGTACCGGTTTCCTCACGATGTTCCTTCACCGTTTTGAGAGCAGTGGTGATGAAATAAATTACATAAAATAATGCGCCTGGCTCGGTTTGAACTCGCGATTTACTACAAATTTGTAAGTCAAGTCGATTGGTAATGACCAATCGGTTACCACTGCTTCTACTAACCTTCTTCAATATTTAAAAAGATAACGGATATATATGTATAGATTAATATCAATTCATGTATCGAAAAGACGTTTAGACGAACAGACGTAGGCTGTTAAGTGGGTTCATGTGTATTACTGAAAGTTTAATAAATTCCTACTTTACCGCTGATACGATTACAATCACTTTGGTCCCAGTGAAGCATTGATATATTATAAGGAAAGGTACATTACGCGCTAACATTGCAATCAGAAAACCTGTACCCCTAGCCAAAGCTCCGGCATAGTTGTCAAGGCCACTAATCCCTAGGCCAACAAAATCAAAATTAAAAAGTCAACATTTTGATTATTGAGAGTTGACAGTGCAATTGAGATTAGTAACTTCAGGTTTCTTTTTCAGTCAGGAGCCTTTGCCAGGATTATGACGTATGCTTTAAGTTTTAGAGATTAGCCTCCCTAGCCAAGTTGCTAATATGCAGTTGTTAACGCTAGCAGAAAGCTTCAAATGTACGGGAATGACGTCATCTCAACGCTTAGTCACGAGGTCAGAACAAAAGAAACTCGAAGCGTATGGCGCAAGCGAAACGGTTCTAACTTGGCTAGGGGGGCTGACTCTATGCACAACTACTTGCACGAGTGAAATGTGATTCCATGTAATTTGTTTTTTTGTTTTTATATGATTTGCACACGAAGGCATTTTGATATCCTTTATCCCATTTCAAACAACATTTTTTTTTTGTATTACGCCCATTTATGACTGAGTAAAATTAAGAATAGAATAGAAGCCACGATAGCTTGATTTCAGCGGCCCACGCACTAGATACGAGTCACCTATTTTCCACTGTTTTGATTTAATCTAAGCAGTGAATCATATATTTTATACGGAACATTAACAAGAAAATCAGTCTCACTCTTGACAACATTTTACCTGTTGTCTTGTCCAGGGTCAACATTAACGGCCAACAATAATGCCGCCATAAACCTGTTGAATAAAGGATATCTTCTTTAATTTACTGACGTTATGGCCCATCTCATGTTTATTTCTGTAACACGCTACGTTTTCTTTTTTATTCGCGAAAGACTTTTATTGGCTTATCGGAAAATAGGAGCTTTGATGTTGAAGAGATTTATTTTAATACGGATTTTTGGCAATAAAACTAAGTGTTAGAAGGCATTTAGGTATTTCTTATTTGTATTTTAATTTTATTACAAAAATCTGTTGTAATATATAAATTATATTTTTCTGTTGAATAATAAAGATGCAACTGGAATGGTCTATTTCCTTATGAAAAAAAAACTTTTTGATGATTTATTCATCACCAGTCTAGATTTTTTTCAACTATGTTTGAGTTGATCCTTAATCAAACCTAACATAGCTAAATATCAGTATTTTGTACGATATAACTGTCCGTTTGTATGTCTTTATACTTCTTTGACAAAATCTTTTAACACATTTTTAACTTTTAACTGTATAAAAGTATATAGAAGCAAGCATTTACACACTTTTTATACTTCCCGTCGTACAGTTGATGACTTTGTCGTTAAATGTTTATTATAACAATAACAATTTCATTTATTTTGATCGTTCAACCTTTCTTTTGATCGTTTGGTCTTAATGTTATTGTTACCGTTTAAACAATCATGATCAAATTACTTTAGATGCGGACATCAACAAAATTAGTGACTTTGAACAGGTTTAAAGTACAAAGTAATCATACCAGTGGGGGGCCTTAGAAATATATATACTTGTAGACTAAGTTCATCTCTGTACGTATGATCAACGTCGTTTTTCAAGACATTGATTTTTTGGTCGGTTTTAAGATATGGGGGTACAGATATGTACTAAAAATAGGCAACAATAATTTTAACCCCTCGAACGCCGATTGTACACACGTCTGTACAACCTAAATGACATTAAAAAATGCTCAATTGTCGTTTTGTATACACGTTTTTACGATATTGATTTAGCCGAAAATTTTAGTCTCCATATCTTTGTTTTTCTTAGAAAAATACAGAAAAAGATTTTTTTTTTAGCTATTTACGAAAACACGCAATTACGTGGAAATAATATTATTATTACACTGTTTTCTAGAGCAAGATATCCAACCATAATTGTTGTCTAATATTGATCAATAAAATTGTCTGGTCAATAGACAAACCTGCGTCACCATTGCTTGACTATCTCACCAATGGAAAAGTGATAAGGGCGACGATGGAGCACGCTCGCCTAGAAGTAACCTATTCGCTCTTGTCTTAAAGATAAAGATACACAGACTTCGACAAGGAATTTTTAATTATACGCACTTTGTGTTCTGAAAACGTTTTATGCGTATGGGCGGAAGTCCATAATATTCGGTTTGTCATGAATACTTCTTATATGCAAACATGAAGAAAAATATCTGCAATCAACACTGATATTAAAAAGAGGTAGTTTTTTGGTTTGTTTTGTTTATTTGTAGGAAGCAATCTCTGAAACTACTAGTCCGATTGAAATAATTTTGTCACCGATAGAAAACTGCTTTATCCCTGAGTGACATAGGCTATATATTATGTACGTGGGCGAATCCGCGGACAAAAGCTAGTTCTAAATAATAACGAAAAGTCCATTTATTTTCAGCAAAGTTTTCCATTATCTTTACGAAAATAAAATAGCGTAATAATTAATATCTTCACTAAAGCTTTTAACCGAATATTACAAACATCTGTTTAGTACTTATTATGTTATTTGTGGAACGCTTTGAGGGAATTTATCAAATTGTGCGTCTATTTAATTAATCCTAAATAATTCTTGGAGAACTTACAATGAAATAATGGGATCCTATTAAATTATTTTAATACGAGTCATGAGAATACATGTAGATGGATGGAGAGGGAGAGTTATTGAAAACGTGACGAGATGCAGGACAGAATGGAAGAAATAAACATGTTTCATCGACCATAAATAAAACGTGTCCCATTTTCAGGGTAAAAGATGATGATTAAATTATATTTTAATAGCAGTTACACTAAGTTTATTTTCGAAGTACGTGAACTTTTTTGTTTGCTTTTTTGTTGTGTGATTGCTTTGTTGTTGTTTTTTTTTTACGGTGGGAAAAAATCATCCAATGACATCCCTCGCTCTTGGGCGGAGCGGGAGATAGTGTCAGACTCTTACTGACTAAAAGACCCACCCCGTTCCTTCTAGCCTTTATACCGGGGCTCGAGCTTCCTTGTGGATAACCCTGGCCCCAGTAGGCTTCGACCCGGCTAGGTCTCTGTGGTTGCTGACAACTCCTTGACGCGCGCGGGAACAGTGCGCGCCGTCGACGACTTGGGCTTGGTTCGGACAGTTACAGTGAGCTACCCATTTCTCACTGTCCGCAAGCCCGCGCCTACGGTGGCTGGAAATCAGGATCAGAATCCCGGCGGCGGCGGCGGCGGCGAGAACGCCGTTGCCTAATGCGTTCGGCTACCTCCTTTGCGAGCTTTACTGCTTCGCAGAAGTCGGCGACCGCCTGCCACTCCTCCTCGATCCGGACCATGGCCTCAACCAAGGCCCGGCGCGAGAGGTCTCCGCCGCCGATCGCCTCCACGAGGGCATGGCGATGCTCCGCCCAAGCAGGGCACACCTTGACTGTGTGCTCCACCGTGTCCTACGGGCATTCCGCACAGTGGCGACACCCGGGCGTCACTTCCGCACGAATCCGGTGCAGGAACCTCCCGAACGAACCATGTCCGTTGAGGACCTGCGTCATATGGAAGGTAAGGACGCCGTGAGGTCTTTCCAGCCATGCCTCAAAAAGGGGACTTACCGCCATAATTGTGGCGTGCCCAGCACTGGGTTGCGATAGTCGCTGATGCCATATCACCATGAGATCCCGCCGGAGCTCTGCCCACCATGCCGTGACCTGTCGCGGCAGAGGACTTTCACCCCGGCGTTGCATCTCCACGCGCATATTGTGCATGTGTGCAAAGACTGTTGCCTCCAGATCCCACGGTGGTAGGCCAACCAGAAGGCTCGCCGCTTCGCGGGAAATCGTCCGATATCCCCGCACCATCCGTATTGCCATGACCCTCTGGCAGGCGTTCAGCATGGCCGCCGGTCGCTTTTGCAGCGACGGCGCCCCCACCGATGCCCCGTAGACCCCAGGGACCGAACGATCCCCGGGTAGAGCCTCCGGCATGCTTTGTTGTTTTGTGTTTGCTTTTTTTTTTACCTATGTCTTGGTTCTGTCCGTCTTCCACCATGGTATTACAATAGGTTATTGTGAATAGCTTTGAGATACTATATTTGTTATAATTTTTTTTTTTGTGTATTTTTAAAAACTTATAATAAAATGTTTCAGGGATATAAAATATTCTATGTCCTATTCCAGGACATGGTTTACGCGTGTGCTAAATTTCATCTGAATTCGTTCAGCCGTTCCACCGTGAAGGAACAGACCCACGAGTACCAATTTTCACTTTTGTATTAGTGTGACTACCATAAATTAAGTAAGAAAGTTTTTACTGATTGATAATAGAAATAGTGAAACACAGGCCTCCCCGTTTTATTTTCAGCTGTTTATTTTTTTTTTGTTTACCTCACAATGCGTTAAAATCTATTGACGTCTTTTAGAATACTTTTAAATTCATATTTAGATAGCGTAATATTTATAGAAAACTGAACAATACTAAAATCACTTAGGTGCAAAAAAAAAACTACAAATATTCTTCGCACTGAGAAAATATTTGGATTGATTCAAGTCCCAACTAATGGAGAAATGGGTTATATCTTTAAGGCGAAAACGTTCAGCGCAAATAAGAGATATAATTCTATGAGCCACATTCCAATGTTTGTTGACAAATGTTTGTGCCCAACCCACGTACTTGATGACGTTATTAAAATAATACCTTGTTGATAGCAGAGGGATGTATTGCTAGGATATTAATGGGGATCTTAAAGGATTTGTGTCCGATCGTGTTAGCATAATATTGGATTGAGATTTTGTATTAATTCTCCGAATGTAAGGATTAGGATCGATATTGTTTAGTGCTTGCATATGTGACTGTCTGTCATTTCAAATTAATAAAAAAATATTAAACTGCCAAGCCTGGCGGTATGAGTCACCTTACTTTTAATGAAGGGATAATCCGATGTTCCCATCATTAAAAGGACAATTTTTAATTTAAATTTTTTCTTACCAATGGATTCCCAACCCTAGTTGAAATTAATAATATTTCTCTCTATTCCATGTGCCCTAGCTTTCTAAGTCAGACAATGTGATATATTTCTTGGGATTCTATTACTATCGGTGGGGGTTATCTAAGTCACTGGGAGAAAAACCACAGTGGCGGTTGGAGGTAGAGCTCGCCCTTTTCCCCTTCGGGGGAAACTGACCTTTCACCAAGATGTAGGAATTCAGGGAAATGAAAATTCCATCAGCTTAAGGCCATTTAGAAACAGTCACACATACGTGGGTGATGGTTACTTTAGTAGTTCGGTTTAAAGATCTTTATTCCCATTAAAACATAATTCTCACTTACATTAGAACATTAAATTTAAATAAAAAATTGTAATATTGTCCCAGTATGGGTATATGAAAAATACATTAGGTATTAGTTGTCGACAAGTTAGAAGAAGCGAATTCATTGCATGCCTGAGATAAGGCTGTGGCCCAAGTTAAGAGATGTTAGTGTTGTTAAAAGGTGTTATTTAATACCTAAAATTCGTCAGACATGGTAAAGATACTATAATATTTTTATTATCCCTTTTATTCCGTACGAGATGAGATCTCTTTTAGGCGCTCATGAAACGATAATGCCCCATCTATGACTCGGACTCGGTTTGTCGTTTACCTATTGCTCTTCGTCCGCAAACCCACGCCTACGGTGACTGGAAATCAGGGTTGGGATTAAGGTGACTCTCACGCGTGCGGCCACCTCTTTTGCTATCGTTACTGCTTCGCAGAAGGAGACGAATTTATAGTATCCTAGAACATACTTATTTCACGATGTCGTCAGCTTTAGATTTGGATAAAGAACCAATTACACGATGCATGCATTTACATATTTAGTGCCCTTAAATTAAGACAGTGAGCGAATAAAGGTTTATGCTAATATAACTTTTAAAATACTATGCTACTGTGTCATTTTTTTACTGGACTGCGCCAGAAGGAGGTTTATGTTTTTCGAGTGTTTTTGGCACATTTTAGAGCCTTAATGACTTATTGCATTTTAGCTTGAGGAGTTTCGTTAGGACTTCGTTGGGAGAGTGTCAGTGGGTAAAAAAGGTTATAAAAAATTCAAACAGTGGATTGTTTTTTTTTACTGTCTTTTACCAGACTGTTTCGTGATTAAGTTAAATATTGTATCAAAATAATGTACTTGAGAACAAGATTTCAAACTCATTAAAATGTAAAAAAATAAGCCCACGTGATACTATAACATACTAACGAGATAAAAAATGTGTGTGTGAATGGCTGAATGGATTTGGATGAAATGTGGCACCCTGGTAGGTCATATCCTGGCACATAGGATACTTTTTATCCGGGTATTTTCTATTTCCACGTAAGCGAAGCCGCTAGCAGCAATTAGTTATTGATAAAGCTATAAATTTTTACATAAAGACTAAAATGATAGTTTGAATACAACGTACAAAAATAAAACTAATTTATCCAAGTTAGACTAAGAGCCAGAGCATTTTGTACGCCAAAGTAAATATAGACATTTCCACAAAACGCCCGCCTGTCACCACTTTGTGCAAACTATAATACTATGAGTGGGGAAATTAAGTATCTAATGTATTAAATGAAGTATATTTATGTTTGCTTTAACTGAATATGTATTATATTTTCGGTGACTATGATAGTTTAGCGATAAAAAATAAACCTCTGTATTGATTCTATAGTACCTAGTGGCTTGAAGAACGCAGTGTATTTGCTGTCAAATCACATCGTATTCATACGGGGTTACTTTTTGAATTGAAATGGACGTTAAAGAGCAGCTTTGGGCAATTTGTCGAAAAGTTCGGACACTCACTTAAGTTTGCAAATGCTTAATTGTAATTATAGAATAGAAATAAAAGTTATTTTGCAGAGAATTGTTAGTTTCTACGCCATGAACCCTCTACCAGAAAACCTTACCGATAACGGCTGTACCGCTAATTTATCTGCACTTATATCTTTAGACAACGTAACAATGTGACAAGGCGTTTCCATAAAAGCCGCTTAATATTTGTGGATCACTCTAAGAAAAAAATATCTGAAATATCATTGTCGCTGTCGCAACTGAAGTGCTGCATTTTCAGAAAACAAATAATAAGCTAGTATTTACCTGTTGACTATTCGCGCTGCCTTCCGTTTGGTCGAAGGGTGGCAGCACGGAGCACAGCCTCCGGCCCATGAGAGAGTATGATACCACCACTATGCAGCCTGGAAATGTAATATTAATATTTGTGAAAATATGTTCAACATTGCTACTAGAGGTTTAAAAGGTAAATAATTCGCTGATTGAGGATACTGTGTTAGTTGTGATGTTTCTAATGCCTTGGGTTTCAGAATAATAATAAGCTTCTCAAAACCATATCTTTATTTGCAATATGTTGGTTCGAGGTCTCCAGCATAGTGCATAGGGATAATAGTCGGTTGGTATCACGTTCCTTGAGAATTGCCTAAAGGACCCCTGCGAGTTGGCTTCAGCCCCTCGTACGTCTTTCAAAGGTCCAGGACCCCAGGGTCCTGAGATAAATGCATGACAAATAATAATAATTTCACTAACAAAAAAGCAGGTATTATGTAATATATTAAATAAATTATGTTTCTTTTAAAAAGATGAATGAATTTCAGTTATGGCTGATCTTATACACGAATTTAGACACAATAAGATAAGATTTTGTGAAATCAATAAAAAAACATAACAATTTACATTTAAATATTTATGCAAATCACTACTTGATTCAGTTTCATAGAAAGCTATTAGCTTGTTGTGTTACACGGTAAATCCTGTGTGCAACAACTAACATTAGTTACTATAATACAAAGAAATTGATATTTTTATTGATTAAAATATTTAAATCAAAAATCGAATTGCTCCTGCCTTATTCGGTTACTTAGCAAGAACAGCCCTACTAGCCAAGTTACAAAATTTTCGCTTGCGCCAAACGCTTCGAGTTGACCTTGCCGCTAATTCTTTTGTTCTGACCACGTGACTGAGCGTTAAGACGACGTCATTTCCGTACATTTGAAGCTTTCTACAAGCGGTAACTATTGCAGATTAGCAACTTGGCTAGGGGTACAGTTTATACAGAGACGATGCACGATGAACGGTTACACTCGATTAATATTTATATTAAGACACACGAGTACAATGGTCCGCATAAGACTAAGTGCTGAAACCAAACTCAGACATAAGACATATAAGCTACACACTTTTAAAACCTTACTTTTGGAAGAATCATATTTACGTTCACTGTAAATATCAATGTTGAAAATGCAGCCGATCTTTCATAGATCGCATTATACCATGATCCGGCTATTTTGTATAGATCGTCATCTATGTTTAAATTGAGAAACTGGTGTGCACTAAGAAGGGGTTTTTGAGAATTCAACTTTTAAAGACATGAAAAGGGGGAAAGTTGTTTATGTTCAAAATTTTATTTCTTGAGCTCCTTACATTTGAAAAGTATAAATAGTAGCCAAAATAAATCCAAAAGATTTTTATTATACGTTTTTCAAAACTACCCTTAAAAATACGAATAAGGGGAGTTAAATTTTTTACAAAAACATTCTTGCGTACGAAATCGCTGACAAAGTGCTGGTTACAAACAAGTTTTCTACCGTGGCCAATTATGTTACGTAAAAACTACAGAAAAGGAAAATGTGATTGTTCTTAGTAACAATAATAATATTAATGAGGACTCTCGCCACAGTTGATCACCAAAACAAAGTCTGATCTTATTGGTACCTTATTGTATTAAGTAGTAATGGCTTCATCAGGATCTAAGAAGCTTAGATTAATGCCATAGCAATTGACCCAACTCGGAAGAAAAAGAAAGCCCGGGGTGTCGGAACCATAAGCCTTGCGTGAGGACCTGTAATTGAATTTCCCTTATAACAAGCTTAAGTAAAGATATCTTTGGCAGTAACGAGTAATGAAGATAAATTAATTTATTGAGTATTAAAAATAAGAATAATGGCTGAACTCTCAAAAACAAATAAGTTTGAGCTGCATTAAAGCTGGCTCACTCTGCTGTCATTGCCAAATTTATTGCAGCTACAGAAACTTTCAAGAACATCTCGAACTCAAGTATCGCTACGAAATTATTTCTTTTTAAGAGGGGGAATGGGAAATAAATCTTACTTGTACAACACAAAACGTTTCAGACATTCTATATTGCTTTCTGTAAATCTAACTTTGGTTTCAATGCTCCCATGGTTTGAATGTGTAGAACGTACAATAGTTTCTGTTAAATACTAGATACTGCTTTAAATGGCGTCTTCCTCAATAAGTTAAAGAACTCAGTCTCGGTACAAGAGTGCGAATCTATTAATTTTAAAGTAACATTTTTAAGCAATAAATTAAAGTTTTTATGGGAAAATGCGTATAGTAGACATAGGCAAATATACCAGCACTGACTTTATATTTATTATTTCCTCACTAATTGCTATATAAGTACTGCTGTTAATGTACCTCACGGAAGAAGTACAAAGGTGAACCTTAAATATAGAAATGAAAATTCTATACAAAATGATTGTACCCGAGCGTACGTGTCACGGTTTGGACCCGGCTCTGCCGAGCATCAATCATGCCTAAACCGCCGGTGCCAGTTGTCATAAGGATCACTGACAGTCATTACGGGAAGTCGGAAGCCTGAACAGAATCCCAGATTAATCTTTATTTACCAACAACATTATGAAAAAAAAAGTTCCTTTTCTACAAGTTCTGCTCCGATTTGTAAAATTCCTTCATTAATGTGCTAATGTGATATGGGTTAGTTTTATCTCAACAAATTGTTTATAGTCAATTACCTCCTTTAACTTTAACTCAAGTTGTAAACATAAAAACAATTTTATATATAAAACAACTCTCTCTGTTCTGGGTGTAATTTATCGATAACATGTTTGTATTTAGTATGTATAAATATGGCCTACTTAGTTTGAGACTATATGGCTTTGTTTGAAAGTTGAAGAATATTATAATTTTATTATTAACTTCAATTCCCAAGATACCGCCTTGTTTGGGGATCACCATTATAGTCTACATAATTGAAGTTTGTTAGTACGTTACAGACCTACACTACACCGAGTTAAGATTATTATAAATATTGGTAATTAAAAGGTGACAGCAATATTATAACAATCGCACTAATATTAGAAAGGATAATAAAATTATAAAGTTTATGGATATACAGATGTGTGTAGAAAGTTTGTCGATCCTTCACGCTCAAACGGCTGAACAGATTACTATTTTGCAAACGGTTGACAAGTTACCAATGTGAAAGAGAATATATTCATAATTATCGATATTAAATCAACCAATATTTCATATTTTGATAATACAACGATTAATATAAATCGGTAAAATAATCTTTCATGCATATTAATTAATTCGATTGAAATATCAAATCCAGCTCTGACGACCCAATTCAATTTCAGGTCTGAAGTGAAACAATAAACTGCTCGAATATTAAGACTACACATTATATGGTTCTCCAGTTATCTAGATCTAAGTTTCGTAAGTGCGTAGGTAGAAAATAAGTGTTATCTTAAGATCTTGCCCACAAGGCGTTTATTATACAGATGATAATAACATTACCTGGCTTAGAGCATTCCGAGAACAGTATTAGATCACAAGACGTTAATTAATACAACTTAATAAATGAGCAATTATAATATTTAAGTGAGTACATTTATTTAGGACAAACTGTATCACCAACTGAGATAATCCAAAAAGAAATTATAAGAAGACTAGTAGAACTCCTGGAAGAAATTTTAATCGATATGCAATATCACGAAAAATAAAGAAAATTAAAGACAATATCGGCGAAATGAAAAGTTTTGAAAGCCTCCATGTTAGGCATGGAAAAATTCCATGTCTAATATACGAATGCAAAACATGGGCTCTGACAAAACAATAAGAAAACAAAATAAAAATGTGTCAGAATTGAATACAGAGAAGTGGTAAGAAGAAAATACAAAGCACAGTAAAAGATAGTGAAACGAAGAGACGAGAAACTTGAAATGACGATGAAGTTGCGTTGTTGGGGTGTTCACAAAATCTGAGTAAAAAGAAAGAAATATTATAAAAATAACAATGAAATAGTATCCGATAGCAAGTAAAGGAAGTCAATTAAAGTGATGGGAAGATGACAACAATAAGCAACAGATCCAAAATGGAATAAGGTAGCAAATGACCGAGAAAAATAGTCAGCTGGAGCGAGTTTCTGTGAAAGAAATAAATAAGTCAAAATTAGTAACTGAATACAACTTGATAGTATTAACCCTTTTCTTGACAATGTATCTTGTCAGAGGCATACAAAAAAATTTAAACCATACAGTGACTCAAAACTTAAATTTTCAATATACTGTTATTAGTAATAACGGTTTATTGACTTGTTATTCATGTCTATATATATGGCGTTTCTGTCACTTGGCTAAACCTTAACTCAGCCTCCATCAAGAATCTTGAGATATATAAAATCTTTGGCCTCAATCAATCAAATTGTCAATTTTACTTTTTGTATTGACATTAGGTTATAAAGAGTTAGTATTCGTTGTCATAGCAGTCACTATATACTAGTCGAGTGAAGAAGAGGAAATATCCATCAAAAATACTTTACAGTAAGGGTTTTACTTAGGCTTTAAACTCGCTCAAGAGATTAAAAATCTCTAGGTAATTTTTCTTCCAAAAATTAATATTTCCGGGGATACCTTAGTGATTTATGATTTACAACGGGCGGAAAAGCACAAAGCAGCTTTAATACCGATTTTTATAAAAATGTTTTTTTTTTTATGCACAATTATTTACTACTGTTGAACAATGTGTTATACTTTTCACTAACCTACCATGTTTCTATTAGCATTATAATTATGTTATGATTAGTTGAGGATATCGACTTAAATGCAGGAGCTATTTCATGAAATAAACTTTGAAAAAAAAAAATCTCTTTTATGTATTCTCTAGAAACAGTGTAATACCAAATGGAACTATCAACATTTACGATAAATTGTGGAATTCACCGAGAATTGCGAAGAAACATATTTTTTCTCAATCCTACCTACTTCATTATACTTTGAGCCATATACAAATATCACACGACCGACAAACATGTCAAAAAGCAAAAAGCCGCAATTCCATCCCTGGAATCTCGTAAACGATTGTCGAGGAATATTTTTCCGAGCATGACATGTCGAGCGTGATGTAATGAAACTTTATATATGGAATAAAGACGTTTGGATATGCATTGGTTTTCCAACAGGTTCGTAGATTTATACAAAATCATTGTAATATCTACTACCTATTTTTTTTTATGGTGGGAAAATATCATCCAATGACATGACACAAGAGCGGGGTCTTGGGCGGAGCGGGAGATAGTGTCAGAGTTTTACTAACTAAAAGACCCACCCCGTTCCTTCTAGCCTTTCATACCGGGGCTGAGCTACCTTGTGGAGCTAACCCTGGCCCCAGTAGGCTTTGACCCAGCTGGGCCCCTGCTGTTGCTGATAACACCTTGAGGCGCACGAGAACAATCCGTGCCGTCGATGACTTGGGCTTGGTCCGGTCAGTTACCGGACGGTCGGAGAACGAGCTACCCTTTGCTCGCCGTTCGCAAGCCCGCGCCTACGGTGGCTGGAAATCGGAATCGGAATTCCGGCGGCGGCTGGGGCGGCGCTGTGAGCGCAGTTGCCTGATGCGGTCGGCCTCCTCCATTACTGCTTCGCAGAAGGAGGCGACCTCCTCGCTCCGGACCATGGCCTGTACCAAGGCCCAGCGCGAGAGATCACTGCAGCCAGTCGCCCCCACGAGGGGCACACCTCCACTTAGTGCTCCACCATGTCCTTCGGGCGTTCTGCACAGTGGTCACACCCGGACGTCACTTCCGCACAAATCCGGTGCAGGAAACTCCCGAACTTACCATGTCCGGTGAGAGCCTGCGTCATACGAAAGGTGAGGATGCCGTGAGGTCTTTCCAGCGACGCCTCAAAGAGGGGACTTACCGCCATAATTGTGGCGTGCCCGCACTCTCACCCACTTTAGAACTAAAAGAACACGGGTAGGTTTGAGTCGTAGTGGCTAAAGTGCAAAGGGCAACTTTGCACTTTAGGGCCGCGAAAACTATTTCGAACTATTCTGCAACTCGATGATAACCCAACTTTCTTGGCAGATTAGTAAATTTATTCCACAATGTATCTACCAATGAGGATTGATGTTACTCAGAATTATGATAAAAACATGGTTCTTATTAAATCAATCTAGAAATAAATTCGAGACGTGGTTTTCAAAATATAGCAAAATCAAATCTGAACTCTGTATAAATGGTGTTTATGTAGGTACACCATTAATTAATTTCATTACGATATGGCCAAACGATGCAAAAAGGCAGCACTATCAAACCCAGAGACTAATTGCTGCGGGGGACCCGATGGTATTTCAATTAAATTTGAAATTATATTTATTTTGTAAAATAAGTTGGTGCAACCTCAATATAAGAGACGGCTGTATTTATAAGCGAGCTGATATATTTTAAATGTCTAATTTAAACATTTACAATTTAAACTAAATTAATCAAATTTATTATTTTATTTATCTTATAAATTAATATTCAATTAACAGAAACCTCAAACATGCTAACTTACAAAGCTAATAGTAATTCCATTTAGCATTGAATATTAATAGTTCTACTAAGACTTGAAACTTAGTTGTTGAGGACCTAAGTGTGTTGAACCCACAAGATATGACATCAATGACAATACCATAATAATAGCATAACCTTTTAATATACTGCTGGGACTCAGGCCTTCTCTCTAGTACAGGCAATGGGCCGTAATCCACCACGCGGGCCCAGTGTAGTTGGTAGATGTAACATGTCTTCGCATTTTGGGTTCTAGGGCATACCGGTTTCCTCACGGTGTTTTCCTTCACCGTTTTGAGAGCAGTGGTGATGAAACAAATTACACAAAGTAATGCGCCTGGCTGGGTTTGAACCCACGACCTACAACTCGTAAGTCAAGGCCGTTACGACTCAGCCACCACTGCTCCTAATAGTTAATGAAAATACCATTAAAAATGTGTATAATTATGTACCCGCATAATGACTGCTGGGCAAGTCTCAGTCAAGTATGGCCATAGTCTGTATAATCGCGGGCCGTCAACTCTATATCAACACTTTAAAACACACTCTTTTTTATTTCACCGGATCATTACAAACACCCCAAGTTAATGATAAATCTTGAGAGAGTATATCATATCCACATGTTTTTTGAGTTATCGATATACTTTTTTGATTGGTTGCTTACCTTAACTTCTTTGTATGTTATCATCCTAACTAATATTATAAATTTGAAAGTGAGGATGTTTGGATGTTTGTTACTTAATCACGCAAAAACGTCTGAACAGATTTGGATGAAATTTGGCATGCATATAGCTTTTAACATGGAAAAGAACATTAAATTTCTGATAGTGTCATAAAAAGATTCTGCTCTTTAAAATTAGTTTCGGGATTTGAGGCATATCCTTTCAATCGTGGAAATCTCAGACACAATAGGTGCGCGAACGCTGGCGTTCGCTTGGGGTTTAATGAAATGTTATTCACTTTAATCTTTTGCCATATAAAACTGGTACAAGTACTTCAATAACTCTACCTGATTCCGACCTCTGCTGATGACTTTTGAACTGATTATCTGTTTATGAAATTCGGTCGTGTATGGAGTACTCCTCTCATCTTTGAGACGTATCTGCCAGATACTGGCTTGATGTGCTTGAGCCAATTGAGAAACGAGTCAAGAGGATCATCGATAATGATGTACACGTCGAGTCAAAGCTCCAAAGCACCGATGCCGAGTTGGTCGGTTTTCTACCGAAAATATTTTGAAAATGTGGGCGTAAAAATAATGCCACCAAGCCCGTTCCATCATCGGACCACCAAACGTTTGTGGTCCGATGATGTCGGTGTCAGAGTGGGGATCGCTTTGCGAATCGTCAGTGCGGATCGTCTTCGTTGTTAGAGACATGCAGCATCGCAGGGAACGAATTAGGAGTGACGTCTATGACGCGACGGCACGGCTAGCCAATCACTGACACTCCCCGCCCCCGTGTCTCACTTCGCACTACTAAAGAGACCGAATATTTGACTTCTGCGCAACCGCTCAAGATCCATGATGGCAACTGTACCTACATGGTGGACATCCCTCCAATTCATACAAAACGTTTTGAGAATACATTAATTGTGGATATAGCACCCATTCCCTGCCAGAGTCTGTGTTTTCTATTAGCTACAACCTTTGAGCAATTAAGTCAAAACTGAACAAATTACTTAAAGGCAAGCGTGCTTCATCGCAGACTACATCGGCCCTTCCCATTAGCTGAGATAATGGTGAAGCGCGAGCAAAAAGTTTACAACTTGACTCCTTACATTAACAGAAATCATTCACTATAAATTTTGAATTATAGTAATAAGAATAGAATAGAATAAACTTTATTGTACATACACCAAAATAGTAACAATTTCAAAAAACTTAAATCTATGCGTACAAATGGTGGTCTTATCGCTGACAGCGATATCTACCAGACAACTTAGAGTACTTCGTCGTTGTGACAACCTGTGTATACCTTACAAAAAGGACATCAAAATTTAATTACAATTAGCGTTTAATTCCTTTAGATCCTCATCTGACGAAAATTCTAATTAAATTATTCAAAAGTAATTTTAATTATTTTTAAGCCCACTTTTCTGTGTCATCTCCTTAATAGGTACTTGCGAACGAAAAGTCGGAAGTAGGCAGGTAAATCCATGTTGCAAAAGTATTCGTTAACAAATCAAAGGGAATTGCTCGTTTTATCACGACTTTAAAGGATGAAAATTGTTGAAATAAAATAATTATTTATTTTATAATAGATTGTTATTCTAACATTAAACCTTTTTCCTTCTACTTCTGTGATACTTTTAATTAGAAAATCTTCTTTAAAATCATTTATTTATTTCAAAATTATAAGTTTTTACAAGCATTTTG
Organism: Mythimna albipuncta; assembly: GCA_929112965.1. Classification (NCBI taxonomy): domain Eukaryota; kingdom Metazoa; phylum Arthropoda; class Insecta; order Lepidoptera; family Noctuidae; genus Mythimna; species Mythimna albipuncta. The sequence continues at coordinate 24,779,460 of OV815961.1, read as the reverse complement.
TAGAGTTTTTCTTTTAAATATGGGGATATTTGTAACAGAACCGGACAAGTCCTTTAATCAATAAGCATCTAAGATTTCTATTGTTTATTCTAGCAATAAAAAATAAATTACTATATCAACCGTAAAGGTAAGAGTTATTTACGAAAGCAACATTCATATTAAAATAACTGCTATAGTATGATTATATGAGAAAAAGTTTTCTATGGTTCATCTTCCATACATTATATAAAAGCAAAATACCACTGATTAATCACAAAATCTCAAAAACTATGATGCCTACAAACTTAAAATTCTGGCTGAGTTCCTTATAGAGTTAAGACATCCACTAAGAACGGATTTTATAAAACTTTACCCCTAAGGGGGTAAAGCGGGGGTTGGAAGTTTGTACGAAAGTCCTATTTTATTGTGTATATGGGCGCAAAACCATTATTTGAATATTTTGATGAGGATTTAATTTGATCACTCCCTGCTTATTTCTTTTAAATATTGCAACATCCTGTTGAATTTTATATAAGGATTTAATTTGATCACTTCCCGTTTATTTCATGTAAATATTGCAGCATCCTGTTGAATTCATATAAGGATTTCATTTGGTAACTTTCTTTCGAATTATTTAAAATGTTACAAAATCCTGTTCAATGTATAACAAATTAAATGACAATTACCTTTCTAGAAAATATTACAACATCTGGCCGAATTTGAGTCGAATTTATGAGGATTTAACTTGACCACTTCCATTTTTATTTCTTTAAAAATATCAGAGCATCCGGTCATATTTAAATAAGAATTTACTGTGACAATTTCCGTTGTACCTATTTATTTTAAATATTTGCAGAATGAATTACTTCAAGTTCATAAAACAGACTCAAATGTTTGAAAATACTGTGACGCTTTTTGTGACGTCATTAAGAGACTCAAGTACGTTGATCTGAGGATGCACAGAGTTCTGTGTTATCTCTATTATGTATTTTGTGGGGGAGAGGGGGGAAATAATGTCACTTGAATATTATAACAACTGTATGAAACTTGTTTTGTATGTTATCTTTTCAGTTATTGTAATATGGTTGAGAAAAGTTTTTAGGATTTCATATATTAGTCTGAAAATACGAAATCCTTGAATTTATCTTTTTTTTGTGGGGAATCTCCTAATGACATCTTCCACCCTTCGGCGGAGCGGGAGGGCATGCCAGACATTTACTGACTAAAACCGACTCCTGTTCCTTATTTACCTTCGTTTCAGGGCCCTAGGGTTCAGTTTCGCCCAACCCATGTCCCCAGTAGGCTTAGGCCCCTACGATTTGCTGACATCTCCTTACGGCCGTTGATTTTTTTTTATGATGGGAAAATCATCAATGACAACCCCCGCTCTTGGGCGGAGCGGGAGATAGTGTCAGACTTTTACTGACTAAAAACCCACCCCATTCCTTCAAGCCTTCATACCTGGGCTCGAGCTGTCTTTCGAGAATAACCCTGGCCCTGGTAGGCTTCGACCCAGCTGGGCCCCTACTGTTTCCGACAACTCCTTGAGGCGCGCGGGAACAGTGCGCGCCGTCGACGACTCAGGGCTCGGTCCGGACAGTTACCGGACGGTCGGACAGCGAGCTACCCATTGCTCCTCCGCACCGGCGCCTACGGAGGCTAGAAATCGGGATTGAAATTCCAGCGGCTGAGGCGTGAAGGTCCTTCCTTGAATTTAGTATATGTTAAAATCACTTATCCATAAAATACAAAAATGCACAAAAACAAGAATGCTTTATGAAGTGTAGCGGAATACTTGCCGAGGAGTCGCCATGTTTGAAAGTCAGCTGTCAATATTCTCGCGACAAAATAAAGAGTATGTGACAGATATTAATGATGTTCTCATTGCACACCTCTCAGATACCCTCAATATTGGTATATTGAGGGTAAGCCCTCAGTTTCATAAGGGTGTTATAAATTCTTGAAATCCTCAGCTTTTCTGTAATACATTTAAACTTTTCTCATTAATAACTCTGTCTTTAATAAAAATGTCATCCGCAAATCCATTTAGTAGTTTTCGAGTTTATCGCAAACATACAGACAGACAACCACGATGGATGACTTCGTTTTACAATATGTAAAGATATTTGAATAAGACTTAAGTGATAGGTATTTTATTTTAATTTTTAATTGACCGTAATTATGTATGAAAAATATCTTAAAAAAGTATGATTTACAAAAGAATTATAAATATACAAAGGTTGACTGGTAGAGAATGCCTTGTTGCATTAAGTCCGCCTATGTACCACTATTGTTCATGAAGTTTAAATAAATAAATAATAAATATTATTATAATTATCAAATGACATACAAATTGCCGTTGAAATGAAATTATTTTGAATATTATTAATGCTACTTGCATTATAAAAATGATTCGCTAAATGTGTTGCTAAGCGCAAATCTCGAGAACAGCTGAACCGATATCGCAAATTCTTTTTTTGTTGTATTTGTTATTGTGAGGAGAAGGTTCTTATGAAAAAAATGAAAATTAGGGTAGAGTAGGGTAGAGTAGGATAGAGTAGGGTAGGGTAGAGTAGGGTAGAGTAGGGTAGAGTAGGGCAGAGTAGGGTAGAGTAGGGTAGAGTAGGGTAGAGTAGAGTAGAGTAGGGTAGAGTAGGGTAGAGTAGGATATAATAGAATAGGGTATAGTAGAGTAGAGTAAGGTATAGTAGAGTGAAGCCGCGGGGAAAAGCTACTATTATAATGAAAATATACCTTTGACCGGAACAAAATGGAGACGCATCGCGGGAGCCTCACTCGCAAACGAAAATGCAATATCATCAACCACGACCACTCTGTCAAGAGTGAACGACTAAGGAGGAGGATACCTTTAAGATTTCTAATGGTTATTTTACTTGATATGATATTGTGTTAAAATTATAAATTTACATTGACCTCATTCATTTTCAAAGCCCTCTGTAAATACATGGTTAATGAATTATGTATATTTCTATAATTTTTTTATTAAATTATCATTTGTTGGATTGAAATACGATTTTTATTTAACTTTGACTTCAAGCATAATAATAAATTAAAAGTACCATTGACGTATTCAAATATTCTTTTTAGGACTTATATCAATTTCATTAGCGCCTTTCAAGTCTGAACAATCTTGAACCTATTTACATTTGTCCTGATGAAAGAAAACTAATTTACATTATCGTCTACGTTGCTACGCAAGGCTGCTACGGCGTAGGCCTTTACGAGCGTGCTACGAAATCACGTAGCAAAGTGATCTAGACTAAATACGACTCAGTAGAAAAAGTTTCGTGTAGCAACTGAATAAAGATCATGTTTGTTATATATTTTATTCTAAAAGCATTATATTATATGAAAATAGTAAGTTCTTACCTAAATTGTTATTGCCAAATCGTGACCGTAATTGAATAAGACCATTTCGAAAAAGATATGAAATGAAACAAATTTTTTCTTGCAATTTGTTTTTGTTGAGAAAATTTTTTTTTACTCTGCACTGTACAATTTTATTGCTACTATATAATAAAACAATTGAGAGTTCAAAAATATTCGGAAAATTCTGAGTAGGTACAGAAAATTATATATTGTTGATTATAAACATAAAAACGTTAATATGTATTTTGAAAAACTATTTTTTTTTTTGTTAAATTTTAAATCTTTTTTTTATGTTTGAAAACATTTAATTTCTTTTCTTTCTCCCAGATTGATCAAAATGGTGATCTTCAGTCACACTTTGCGTTCTAAGACCAAAAGTTTGCTTTTCAGAAATTCCCCGTGGTCCTAACGGGTATTGACCCTTCTGGGCTCTTAAGGTCTTGTTAATATCTCTTTAAGGTGCGCTGAACGCTACGTCAATGACTCGGGCTTGGTTCTAACCAGATGCGTGGACGGCGAGCTACCCATTGCTCGTCATATACAAGCCTACGGCTACGATGGCTGAAGATCGCCCTGTGACTCCTAGGGTATGGATATGTCTGTGCCCCCTCGTTTGCGGTCTTAGCACTGATGATGACGTTTAAGTCAGATCGCCACAAATAATCTAAAAAAATTATAACATCTAGTCTAGAAATGAAGTTTCGAAAGATTTGCATGTCCTACAAAAAAAAAAAAAACCTTCTCAAAAAGTAATCTATACATCTTCTATACATATAAATAAAATTGGAGTGTCTGTTTGTAATATTGAAATAACTGATTTTTACTACATGCAAAAGAATATACATATATACGGTACATACACCAAAATAACATTTTTTACAATTTTTTGTCTGTCTGTCTGTTTGTCCGGATTAATCTCCTAAATGGCTGAACCGATTTTGACGGGACTTTTTTTGGCGGGTAGCTGATGTAATAAGGAGTAACAAAGTCGCGGGCACAGTTAGTCTTACATAAATATGAGCCTGTGTAATATAATATATACATAATAATATTTGTATCTACTTATGTTTTTAAAGGTCAAGAGCCAAGTCAAGAATTCATTCAAGAAATCGTTTACGATAAAAGCGTTTTCAATTCAATGAAATATGTATCTTTTATACTCGGAAATGTCAAAACTATTTTTAATTCCTTACATGTACCTATTTTGAGTACAAACATTTTTGCTACCGCCATAATAAGACCTAAAAATTTCCAAATTCTTACAAATAAATACGCTTATCAATCCAACTGGATCAATTCATATAGAAAAAATGTCAATCATGGCAGAATAATTTCCGCCTTCATACACAGTCTTATATCTAGCCTTCCGAGCCGGTAGTCCGTTAAATAATAACGCGTGATAAATGGTCGTATCTTGTCCCTTTTCAAACATTTTTTTTTCGGAGACATACGTTGAAGGAACTTCATTTTTTGCGTGGGATGCCCTTTGAGCTAGCTGTTGAAGTGTTTTGGGCACTTACCTACAAGAAAATTGGTGTACATTGCTTTGACGGTTGTGTAGATAGTTTTACTGGTGATATTACCGTATTACCTTACAAGAGGTCTCTGGTTCAACTTGTTGAGTTGAAAACCTTTTTTAATTCTAAAGTTTGATATATAACCTTATTTTTAGTATAAGCTATACCTAAAACACCTGTCTAGTATTTTATGTAAAGAATCTGTGTATAAAATTTCAAAACTGTCTCATGAAAATTCACAAAGTTATGAAATTAGCTTGTCATGTGATTTAGTTGTACACTCAAATACATGGTCACCGGGCCATCTATGTGACTTAGGATTGTTTTGCTCCCGCACCCTGCTGTGCCCTAGTTCCTAATTCTAGCTATGACCTGTCGTGAACTGTATTGTACTTAAAATCAGCAGTGTCTACCTTGTGACCTTTTCTAAATATAACATGGTGAAAAATTGCTGTACTTAATCGATTCAGTTAATGATTATGAAATTAAATAAAAAATAGCATATAATTATATGTAAATTATATCTACCTACACCTAACTCCAATAACTGAGTACTTCAATATAAACCAATTTTCAACCGTACACTCGAAATAAGGTTCAGTTGAAAACCAGCGTCAGGCAACTACCGTGTAGTTGTTTGGCATTATTGCACACATTGTTAGTAGTCTCTTTTTTATATAAAAATCAATTGGTGTCTACGTGTTGTTACTACATTGTGTGTATTTACGAGTGTGAATGTCAAATAAAATAGTTTACTTTCTTTCTTCTTCCTTTCTTTCTATACTTTTCTAAACGTTTCCTGGACTTCCACGAATATTTCAAGAATAAAATTAGCCAAATCGGTTCAGCCGTTCTCTAGTTTTAGCAAGACTAACAGAATTGCAATTCATTTATATTTATATAGTTTCAGAAATGCCGAGAAACCCCTTTGGTTTCTCATCTTACCAAATCTAGTCTCAAAAAACCTTTTAAAATATAGTTTTCCAGTTATATACGTTAGAAAAATATTCTATTTTATGATCACTTAAATAATACTCAGTATATCGATAGTTTTATATTTACACCTAACATTTACAACAGCAACGATAATATTAGAAAAATATCAAATACGAGGTTATATTGAAAATTTTGCCAATTTAAATAACTAAATATCATAAATATGAGAACAATGTAAAATACTAAAAAAAAAATTAGACCAATATTAATTTAGAACATCAGCAAAATTTTTGGTTTACGTTATTAGTGCGATAAAGTTAATTTTAAAAGTCGAAGTGAAATTAAAGTATCGGTTTTAATTAAAAAGTACTTAACCATATTTTATTTTAGCATTGCTATAAGGACTTAATTATTTATCACGATCCGATCACAATTATAAAAAGCTATACAAGATTTATAGAAAGTGCCTTACACACACGCACATGCCCATCGATAACAATAAAAAAAAATTAAATAAGTCTACCTAAACACAGATAATTCCTTTTATATTGGTAAAATGATGAAAATTTTTGTTTTTATGTAAAAGCATATAAAATAATTTTAAATCTCCTAAGGGTCTGGGCACACCACGTTTTTTAAACGCTCCGTTAACGTGCGTTTGTAAGAGATACAGACGCGATTGATACGTGAGTCAGTCGCAGCCTGTGGACCTTCATTAAGACAAAAGCGCGTTGTCGACGCCCGTTTCTAAAACGCGCAGCGACGGTGCTTTTAAAAAACGCAGTATGCACAGGCCCTAAAGACTCACGATCAACAAAGTAGAGTCTGTCTAATAAGTTAAACGACTTGGGTAATTATTAGGATTTAATTAAATCGGATGTAGTCAACACGGGTTCAATAATCAAGGTTGATTAAGAGATATAGATCATTGTTTACTAACAGAAGAAACTTATAAAAGTACCGAATATTTGTATCTTTTAAATGAAAAAATTATACAAAATTCTCAAGTCAGTTGACTTATTAGACAGACTATAGCCCAGCAAAAATTTTCTTTCTTTGTCACTTTCTTTTCGCCACGGTATAGTTGCGGAATATTCTCCGCAACTTTAGTAGTTGCTCATGTGAGATCCAATTTAGAATAGTAATGTAAACTGCTTTCATGACAATTCTATATAAAGTAACGTAAAAAATAAGTACTTATTATAAGTATAAAATCATTTTGAGTCCATGTCGGAGAGAGACCGATCTATACAGGACAAATAGCAGTACTCACACAGATAACATGATGGTTTTAAGACGTCATAGGCTATTATCGTCGTTAACGTGTGTGTTAAGTGTGATGTGAGTAGAGCGGTGCTCACACATGTACGATATGCGCGTGGAGATGCAACGCCGGGGTGAAAGTCCGCTGCTGTGGCAGGTCACGGCATGAAGGCTAGAAGGAACGGGGTGGGTCTTCTAATCAGTAAGAGTCTGAGACTATCTCCCGCTCCGCCCAAGAGCGGGGGATGTCATTGGAATGTTTTTTTCCCACCATAAAAAAAAGTAGGGCGTTGTTTAAGTTATACTAACATGTAAGTTAAAATCGGTAACTTTCTTGGGGAGCATAATAATACACTATAGAATTTAATAAATTGAAAATCAAAATGTTTTTTTTTATTATTATTAATGAAAGGCTCGCGTTTGACCATCTGATCGTAAGCGATGATGTGGTCGATGATGGAGCAAGCTTGCTTAGAAGGATTATTATTTTTATTTTTACATAAGCCTACAGGGGCACTTATAAACCATAGCGCACATTTGTAATTAGTTTTCTATGGAGAACTAATTAGAAACTACTATATTATTATTATTATGGAGAACTGATAAGAACTCCAACAGATTTGCGTACGTCACCGTTTATGATTTGAGAATAGTTTCGTATTGTTTGAATGACATACATAATGTTTTTTATCAATAAAAACTACGTAAGTGGTGTCGCGTGTAAGTTGTGTGGCGTACGTGTGGAAGGGTAAATTTATGTGGTTTTCCTTATTCGTTTTATTAGTTTTCAGTTAAATAAATACACGTTCATCCCGTCTTATATATGTAACCGTTTCTTGCTTAAATCTAATCCATTTGTTGTTGCTATGGTCAAATTTCTGTGACAACGTGTAGGACCGTCCTTATTTTTTTGAGCAGGAATACTATCAAATGACTACTTTCGTACAAAGTACAGCGAGAAAACAAGCAGATTTTTATAGCCTAAAACTTCTGTTTTCTTCAGCACCTCTTTCTCACTCAAACACACACACCACAGGCCATAGTAACTCTTTCAATCGTTCTCGTAGTTCATAAGTTAAAATTAGCTTTCAATACAACCAGATGCGACTGTGTAACTATGGTTTTGCTTGGAAAGACTGTATCTATTCTACCCCCCTAGCTAAGTTACAACTGTTTCACTTGTGCCGGACGGTTCCAGCTGGCCACGCCGCCAATGCTTTTGTTCTGACCACGTGACTGAGCGTTGAGATGACATCATTCCAGTATATTTGAAGCTTTCTACGTGTTAACGATTGCAGATTAGCAACTTGGCTAGTGGGGCTGATCTTTAAAACTTAATGCATACGGCATAATCCTAGCAAAGGCTCCTGACTGAAAAAGAAACCTGAATTTATTAATCTAAATTGGACTGTCAAATCTCAATAATTAAAATGTTGACTTTTGTATTTTGAGTTTGTTGGCCTGGTGGTTAGTGGCCTTGACAATGCCGGAGGTCGTTAGTTCGATTCCCACCCAAGACAAATGTTTGTGTGACGAGCACGGTCATTTGTTCTGTTTGGGTGTAATTTAACTATAATATGTATGTGTTTAGAAATATATAAGTATGTTTATCAGTTGTCTAATAATCATAACACAAGCTCTGCTTAGCTTGAGACTAGACAGCTTAGTGTGATAGTAAAAAAAAATCTGTAATGTTTTGTATTGATATTTATTTTATTTATGAGTTTTTTTTTTTAATAACAGTCGAATTCTATTCTTGTAAATAGCCACAAAACTCTTTAAGAATAAGCACATAGAATAATCAGCCTTACGCCACTGTTGCGACTTAGGCCTCCTTTCTTGAAGATGGAAATATGGTCCATCACAAGAGCCAAGAGCGGAATGTCACATGTCATCGAATTTTTGATTTAATGATGACATGCTAATTTCGTCATAATGATTCCTTCACCATTTTGAAAGCAGTGGTGATAAAATAAATTGCACAAAGTAAAACGCCTGCCTGAATTTGAACCGACAACTTATAACTCATAAGTTGAGGCTTACCACTGGGCCATCACAGCGTCACAAGACGTGTTTAATATATTTATTACTGAGCCTCTTTTCAAAATAACTAAAAACACGGTTTGATTGAAAACCGACCCCTGCACAGTTGAGGAAAAGTTAAGGCGGTAGAAAGAAATCCTGTTTTAATTCATTAAACCCGAACGAGCGAACGCTGGCGATCGCTTGCACCAGCGTTTGCTCTCCGTTATCTCTCTATTGTGTCTCTAATTACAGTATTCGAAAGGTTTAAAAATGGAACAGGATCGCAAAAAACCACATTACCATTCCATTTGAATACTTACTTCCGAAAAACAAACTGTCGGTCAGAGCGTGCAACCTGTCCGGAACAGTGAATCCGTGGAGTCGCTCAAATATTAAAACACTCACCGGGCACCGCGTACACGAGGACGAAGCTGAACGCACCGAACAGTTCTTTTTTTATCGAGTCCGGCCATTTTTCTGTGCAAAACTCGATACTGCGCTCCACCCATACCTGTGGAAATAAAATGAAAGCTTAGAATTTAAAAGTATGTCTAACAAACAAATATTAATCAGATATATGAGCTCGAAGTTCTATTAACAGGCATAGGCGTTTGCTTCTGCATCTCACATATTTCTATTGGATTCCCGCAACCTTTACCAGGTCATCGGTTCACCTTGTAGGAGGCCTTGCAACGCTACGTCTTCCGGTTCGCGGTCGCCCCTTTATCGGCTCCAACAGCCATCTAATCTGCGAGCAATGTGCCATTGCACTTTAGTTTGGCTATTCTTCGAGCTAGGCGTTTGCCTATGCCTGTTATTGCTGCTGGCAGTGAAGAGTGTTTAATACATTGAATTTGAATTAAGGCCCAAGCGCCCGAAAATTGCCATAAAACAGAGACTTTCTTAAGCCTACTCCTCGGTTTGAAAAAAATATATGTTTATTATAGATTCATGAACAACATTTTCAACATTTGATTTTATCGTACTGTTGGAGATAAAACCTTCTTGCAAGCTTCCTAAATTATATGAAAAAATATGACACTTCTATTTGTCACTTGTCTTCACTTGTTTTTTGTAAAATATATTGTTCACACCGAAAATTATTAAAAAACTAATTTGCATTGAGCATCCAGTCATTGATTTTCATCAGAATACCCATAATTCTCGCACATGGTCCATAACGAGCCGGATGAAATATAATTAAGAAGATCAGCGATTATTTTCAAGAAAAAGAATAGAGACTGACTTCCACGCTGAATGGAGGTTCATGAGTTCACTGCTGGAGAACTGGATTGATTTCAAGCAAGTTAGTTAGTGGTGTACAGTTATAATTACGCTAATATCGTCACCCAACACTCAGGTAGTATATATAAGTAGTCATACTAAGGTCAGTACTATTTTATTAAATTACCAATTATATTGTGTTTGAGTAAAATCATTAGGTACTTTGTTGCATTGTGATTAGTATTTTATTCAACAGCAATGTTAAGTTTAAACTCATACTTTTAACAGTATAGTTAGCTATTTTGCTACATTATTAAACTTACATTATATTAAGCTGTAACTAATTACATAACTACTTAACAGTGGTATTAATTTTTAACAAGTATCTTGACATAATAAAAATATTTGAGTGTTAGATATTAGTACAAGTCATTGTTATAAATTATAGTTAGCAGTCAGAAAGGGCATAGACTACAGCTAGGCGTATAATTATTGAAATTATATTGTTGTTTTAATTTTTATATTCCTGTATCAATGCCAGGTTGACAACACTCGTCTCCCAGAATGTCTGAGGAAAAGGATTTAATTAAGAAGCGAGGCAGCTTCAAAGGTCGCTTGACTAGTTTCCTCAATTTTCTGGACTCATTCAAGGACAAGGAGCTATCTAGCTGTGATGTGTCCGAGTTGCAGTTGCGCATGGGCAAGATAGAGGCGTTGTATGAGCAGTATGATGAGGTACAGTTACGTCTAGAATGCATTGTTGACGACATCAACTTACAATATTCTCAGCGTTCCGAGTTTGAGTCTATTTATTATAAAACCTTATCTAGAGCCCAGAATATTCTGACTGACTACAATAAAGATAATAAATCGATGGAAAGTTGTAAAAGTACTCGTGTTAGCATAAAGCAGTCGGTTAAATTGCCAACGATTCAGTTACCAAAGTTTAGCGGATTATATTGTAATTGGCTTGAATTCCGCGACACCTTTACTAGCCTAATTCATTGTAATGATGACATAGACGCAATCAATAAGTTTCACTACTTGCGAGCATCACTTGAGGGAACAGCTGCTATAGTTATCAAATCCATTGAGTTTTCTTCAAGTAATTACTCTGTGGCATGGTCATTGTTATGTGATCGGTTTGACAACAAAAGATTACTGGTTCAGAATCATATAAGTTCATTATTTACTATTGAATCAATTACAAAAGAATCTTCTGTTGCCATTAAGAATTTGATCGATCAGTTAAATAAAGACTTGCGAGCTTTAGAGTCATTAGGGGAGCCTGTGAAACACTGGGATACACTTTTAATCTACATTGTCACACGAAAACTTGATCAAAAAACCTATCGTGAGTGGGAGGAGTGCAAAGGTAGGATAGACAAGGATGGCTTAATCACGTTTAACGCATTTATGCAATTCTTACGCAATCGAGCCGACCTCATCGAGACCCTGGAACTCCCCCGCAATCATTATTCGCAATCACCAGGTAAATCAGGTCCTAAGATCAAGTCAATGGTAGCACAATCTCCTATCAATTCTAGCACTGACTCAGCTTCTAAACCTTGTCCTAAATGTAATAACAACGATCACACATTAAATAATTGTCCACAGTTTCTCGCATTGAGTAACGATGACCGTCTCAAATCATTACCTAGTTATAAGGTATGTTTTAACTGTTTTCGTTCCGGACACTATGCTAACAAATGTAAAAAACCAGGCTGCAAACTATGCAAACGTAGGCACAACACATTAGTTCACGTACATTCTAATGGCACTGTATCGAATACACCTAGTGGTAATTCGATGAATAACTTGTCTGCTACGACTGAAACGAATAACGTAGCTTTATCCGCAAACATTGCATCTCCGTGTGGTCATACGCAACGAGATGTGTTGTTATCAACCGCTTTGATCAGATTAAGAGACCACAATGGGTGTGTGCATCTCGCTCGCGCGGTGCTCGATAGTGGTAGCACGTCTTCACTCATAACAGATAGGTTGTGCAATAAACTTAACTTAAAAACTAGCCAGGTAGATAGATCAATCCTTGGAATCAATAACGTCACTTCGCACGTAGGTAAAATATGTCGGGTTAAGGGTACGCCATTAGATGATAGCTTTGTATTCGAACTAAATTGTTTTGTTCTTCCGTTCATTACGAGTAGTGTTCCGTGTCGTCAGATAAATATTTCTGATTTCGACTTACCCTCGAATATTACTTTAGCTGATCCTACTTTTTATAACCCTGCCGATGTTGATATTTTAATCGGCGCTGATCTTTTTTGGGATTTGTTAGGATCTCAAAGACTAAAGTTAGGTACCGGGAAACCAATATTATGTGAAACCCGTCTAGGATGGATAGTTTCCGGTCCAATTACTCAGAATACTATCTCACTGCTGACGAATGACGTAAAGTGCAATATGTCTAAAATGGTTGCCGACAGCGATGGTGACTGGGAAAACCTCAAGTCAGAATTGACAAAGTTTTGGCAATTAGAGGAGGTGAATGCGAAGTCTTCCAATTCTTATATGCCTGAAGAGAAATTGTGTGAAGACAATTTCGTTACAAATACGACACGATTGTCTGATGGTCGTTTTTGTGTTCGCATCCCCCTTAAGAAAGATCCTTCAATTTTAGGAAATTCTTTTAATAAAGCCACACATTGTTTACATTCTTTAGAGCGTAAATTAAAGGTTAAGACGAACTTTAGTAGAATGTATCATGACTTTTTGTCAGAATACGAGTTACTTGGTCATATGACAAAAATTAATAAACCTAATTTATGTTTGGGTTATTTTATTCCACATATGGGAGTTTTACGCGAGTCGAGTACCACGACCAAACTTCGTGTTGTTTTCAACGCTAGTGCTTCTACTTCGACGGGAGTGTCCTCTAATGACCTACAGATGGTTGGGCCAACCGTACAGGACGGTCTATTGTCTATACTTCTTCGCTTTAGAGTCCACAAGTATGTTTTATCTGCGGATGTGGAGAAGATGTATAGACAAATAGTCGTCCACCCGTCGGACAGATATTTACAACAGATTGTTTGGCGTGATAATGTTAGTGATCCTATTAATGTTTATCAATTAAACACCGTCACGTACGGTACGGCCAGTGCGCCATTCCTTGCGACACGATGCCTTAAACAAGTAGGACTCGACTGTAGGAACCCTAAGATATCGGAAATCATCCAACATGACTTCTATGTCGACGACTTGCTGACCGGAGGGGATGACTTAGATGAAGTAAAGTTCATTCGCACTGAAGTCACCAAAGCGCTTGCGTCGGCATGTATGCCATTGAGAAAGTGGAAGTCAAATGATTCTCAATTATTGTCGAATGCTGTCCCTGCGTCATACGATTTGAACATTGGACAAAATGAGCCAGAAAAGTTGCTTGGTCTCTGTTGGCATATCGGCACTGATGAGATAGGGTTTCCTATAGGTCTGACTAAATCTTCGACTAGGTACACAAAGCGTGACTTGTTATCCGTTATTGCGCGAATCTTTGATCCCTTAGGTCTGTTAGGTCCTATTGTTATTACTATGAAGATCTTGCTACAGAAAATGTGGTTAGATAAATTATCATGGGATCAACCATTACCTAATGAGATTTGTAAACAATGGGAGATTATTATTAAATCTTTACCTCTTTTAAATCATGTTCGCATTCCGCGACTTGTAGTCTGCAATTCATTTACGGAGTTAGAACTCCATATTTTCACAGACGCGTCTGAGTCCGCGTACGGTGCTTGCGTCTACATTCGCAGTGTTAATGCTAAGGGTGAGTACATGGCTCGCTTGTTAATGGCAAAGAGTCGAGTTGCTCCCATCAAGCCTACGACAATTCCGCGACTGGAGTTATGTGGTGCGGTAGTCGGTTCTCGTCTTCACGAGAAGGTGATGAGCTCACTTCGAGTGAAGATCAGTCGGGTTTATTGTTGGACTGATTCAACCATTGTCTTGGGATGGTTACAGATGATGCCTACCAGACTTCAGCCCTTTGTGCGCAACCGCGTTGCTGAGGTTTTGGATAAGTCGGGTAACTGTACTTGGAGGCACGTCCCAACAGATCAAAATCCAGCAGACCTAATATCTCGTGGCATGGATATTAGTGATCTGCAGGAGTCAGATCTGTGGTGGAAAGGACCAGATTTTTTAAAACTAGATTCGTCTGAATGGCCTTCTCAAATTACGAGCCCAGGACTACAATCGTTACCGGAGACTCGACCTAAAATCATATTACATGTTGTAAACGATTCGAAACCTGAAGTTTTAATTGATTTTAGGCGTTATTCCAATTACACACGGCTCGTACGATCTGTTGCCTACGTATTACGATTTATTAAGTCATGTAGAAAGCATTACCCTAAAACCAAATACTTGTCACATGATGAGGTACAAGATGCACTAACTCTTGTCATTATTAAGAGTCAGATTCAGTCATTTTCTGAATACCAATTATTTTTGAACAAAAAGAGTTTACCTAAAAAGAGCGCCCTTCTAAAGTTTAATGTTTATTTAGACGATAATAATGTAATGCGAGTAGGAGGACGTCTCGATAACTCTAATTTTGCTTATAGTAAGAAACACCCTATTTTATTACAGTCCACTCATGATTTCACTAAACTATTATTTAATTTTGAGCATAAAAGGCTGATGCATGCTGGCCCACAATTATTATTAGCTTCCATTAGGGAAACTTATTGGCCAATAGGAGGTCGCAAGTTGGCGAAAGCCTGTTATCATAAGTGTGTTTTGTGTCACCGTATGAAGGGTAAGGTTGTAGCTCCCTTAATGGGTAACTTACCACGAGAACGCCTTCGTCCAGGTTATCCCTTTGAAAGCACAGGCGTTGATTACGCTGGCCCTATTATGTGTGCTAGTCGCCAGGGCCGTGGATGTAGGTTAGTAAAGGTGTATGTCGCTATTTTTATTTGTTTCACAACCAAGGCCATTCATTTGGAGCTCGTTGGTGATTTAACTAGCAATAGTTATTTACTGGCTTTGTATCGGTTTATTTCTCGGAGAGGTAAACCTGCTGATATTTTTTCCGATAACGGTACCTCATTTGTCGGTGCATACAACGACCTTTCCAAATTTTTAAAATTAAATAGTTTGTCCTTGGGTGAAAGTGCAGCAAACGACGGAATAAGGTTCCATTTTATTCCCGCCTACACCCCACATTTCGGTGGACTCTGGGAGGCGGGTGTCAAGTCAGCAAAGTATCACCTTCAGAGAGTGTTGGGAAATTGTAACTTGACTTTTGAGGAGCTGTACACCACACTAACCAAGATTGAAGCCATCTTGAACTCTCGTCCATTGACGCCGTTGTCTTCAGATCCTGCAGATTATACTCCGCTCACGCCAGGACATTTTCTTGTGGGACGGCCACTTACTTCTTTGCCGCAACCTGATTACCAGGATAGCTCTGCCAATTATCTGTCTCGTTACCAGAGGATCGAGCAGCTTCGCCAGCATTTCTGGAGCAGATGGAGCAAGGAGTATGTTGCAGAATTGCAACAACGCTCCAAATGGCGTTCCTGCAAGGATGGCTTGATGCTGAACTCCTTGGTGGTGATCAAGGAAGACGATCTTCCTCCGTTGAAGTGGAGACTTGGACGGATCGTGGCTGTTCATCCAGGAACGGATGGTATCGCCCGTGTAGCTGACATTCGGACGTCTACTGGAGTCGTTCGACGGGCATTCAACCGAATCTGCCCTTTGCCTGTGTCTTCAGAATCTGGTTGAAACCATTGGTTTCAACGCCCGGGGAAATGTTGGAGATAAAACCTTCTTGCAAGCTTCCTAAATTATATGAAAAAATATGACACTTCTATTTGTCACTTGTCTTCACTTGTTTTTTGTAAAATATATTGTTCACACCGAAAATTATTAAAAAACTAATTTGCATTGAGCATCCAGTCATTGATTTTCATCAGAATACCCATAATTCTCGCACACGTACTATTAATACTATTTTAGTCTAAAAAAAAATTTAGCAATTTCACAACTTTTCCCTACTCCTTCGAAACGGCTTGGATCTTTAGAAACATTTTTACACATAAAAATTGGTGGTTAAATATTCTTCAAAGTGAACATTGCATATTATGTAAATCAATTAATATATCAATAATAATTTCGCAAAGAAAATGGATTTAAAGGTGAGCCACACGTTTTCCGGGCGCTGTTGACCGCAAATCAATGCACAGATTTGCGTACTGCCGCCTAGGCGGGTGCAAGAGGTGCGTCCACATAATTTTGGCCAGATGGTTCAAAGGACTATAAGCCTTAAACACAAACCGATGCTAGCGGTTCCAATCGCGTGATAGTAAAAGATTGTCTCAAGGGATAAAACTCTCGGGATAAAAAGTATCCTGCCCGAGTACCAGGTTTCTTCAAAAGTTTCTTCTTTCAAACAAACACAGACTTCAACCTTTATATTATAGTGTAGTCACATATATAGAAGCTCGATAGTAAACATAATATACCAGTATAAGACTATTGTTATACTGGTACCTATATTAATTTCTTAATGAAACGAGAACTTTCGCATATCTCATATATGAGAGGCATGTTTTAATGACACTTGAGTTAATTACACGTTTTCCTAGTATTTGTGTTATTATCTGGTAAGACATTATTAAAAATAACTCCGTTTCCAAACCATCGTACAAATTAAACCAGCAGCTAGCATCAGTGGCTTCACCTCCGTGAAAGTAGAAAATTATCCCAAGGCTATCCAAGACCATGGTCAATCCGTGTAGAAAATTTTATCCTGATCCCTCCGGCAGTTTCAGTGAAGAAGGGAAGAATTAATAAACATACGTAAATAACGTATAAACGTGTTATTCAAAAAAGTTGTCTCTTTAAATAAATTATTTTTATACTATATTTCAGTCAGTGATCTCTATAACATACGAGTATAATAAATCTGTAGAAGGTTTTAGTTGTGCGCGCATCACGTAAAATGCACCAAAGCGATTTAAATAAATTTTATAAACTAGAACTGTATGCAGCTTGATTTATTACTTAGGCTTTGTTTCATCAAAATCAGTTGACTATATCGAAAGATATAACTACATTCACACTGTTAGGTTAGGTACAAAGTTCGTTGGTCAATTAGAATTTTTTTTTAAATTATAGTGCTCGTGAATCGATACTGTAATCTGAATCAAAACTCCCAAAGCAGCAAAGCAAGGGTTTAATCCAGCTTTCGTTGAGCTTATCTTGCCTAATAAGGAAGTCCAAGCCATATTCAGCTTCATATGATGCCCACTCTTTGGCCTGACAGTCTTGAGGAAAATAATAAAATAAACCACCACAGCTGCCATAAATAGATAAGCAAAGTGCCACTCAGTGTATATCCTCATTGCCTATAACGAAGCCGGGTATAGGTTTTGGCAAGATACAATAGCCAAAGGGTAGCTTCGTAACCAGTGACGTTACTATTAAGATGCAAAGGGGTGCAGGGTCCCAAGAGGCCCAAAAGCTAAGGACCCTGCAGAACGTTGGTAGTGTCGGTATAATAAAGAAGACTTTTGCCCACAGGGCAGGCACAAGGCAGGGCAGGTGTTCTACGCTTCCGCAAACAAGAACAACAAGCTAGAATATTATATTGCGAAGTGAAGTGTTACTAACATAGTTTTAAAACGTATTTACTAACAAAATAAATATTAAATATAAAACATTTTTTGTAGTGTAAGCCCGAAACTTGTGTCTAGTATTTTCATGTATATATTCTATGTACAAAATTTCATAACTGTATCATGAAAAATTACTAGGTTACAAGCTTGATAAGTCAGCAAAAATAAATAGTAAACGCGGCGACTGAGGAGTTGTTTTGCACTTGCATACAGCTGTTTGCTGGCGCTTAATAGCCACTATGACCTGCTGTGACCTGTGTTGTATTTAGTGTCGGTGGTGTCCAACTTGTGACCTTTTTAAATATTTTTAGCGAAAAATATAACATGGTGTAAAAACCATTTTTAATCGATTCAGTTACCGATTTTGAACCAATTATATTCAAGTTTCAAATAAACTAAATATAATGTTGTATAGGTAGCAATATATGTCAGTCTGTAAGATATTCGTGATATGGGTAGTTGTTTCCTGAAATAAAATGATTATTATCATTATAATAGAGCATTTCGGCCGAGTCCAGATAGAACAAGTCAAACGTTTGAAGGTCTCTGTCCTAAACGAATTTTGTTCGAGAAATAGAATTAGATACCAATCTATTTAAATTTATTCGAGTGTAAAACAACCTGCGAAATCAACGAGGGCCCAATTTCCGTTTTTACATAAAGCAGCCATTTTGGGTTTCTGTATCAGGGCCCTGAACTCCTAATTACGCCCCTGACCATTACCGCCATTTAAGAGGCTGCTTTTCCATTCACCTATCGTCAATATCGAGAATGGTTTAAAAGCTTGTTAATTCATCTAACGCAATCCAACGCGATATTTGACGAAAAGGCAACGCGAAACAAGAGAGATAACGCCTGAAAACTCTGTTATCATTCGGTAATTCCGTGATTTACTCGAATATTTTACAAAACTTGTTCAAGGAAATACGTGTTTTTTTTTTAAACCTTCCTATTTTTTTTATCCCCTAAAAAAAAAGTTTTCAAAAATAATTGTCTTTATTTAGAATCTTGATATTTGCCCGGCAATATTGTAGTTTCAAGGATCAGAATAATTACATTTTATTTAGTTCGTATTTTATATATAAAAAATACGTGTCCCAAATTTTTTAATAATCCAAGAGACGGACTTATTAAATTTGTTAACAATTGTTACACTTTTTTGTTTTTTTTCAATTTTGAGTAAATTATGAAGTAAGCAAAATAGCAGATTTTTAGAGGTCTTTACTGGATTAGTTTTACACTTTGTAAATTGATTTCAATAGAAGCCTAGATAATATCCACAAGATACTGTGTTTCCAAAATATCAAATGAAAAATGTGTAATAACGTTATAATCGCATAAGAGCGGTCGCATGAAAAACAGTGAAAATGTATGTCGAGTTGCATCCCCTTAATAGAACCTTAGAGTAAATTACGTATGCAGATGGGTATGGAAACAACAGCCACCTTAGGGAAATGTCGACGTAGTTCCAAGAGGTAGTAAAGTGAAAATGTGTACCTAGTTTATACTATCGCCACGCCTCTCTGTTACGGTAAGCTTTATTGTTGTGAGCGTCCTGTTTGGAGCAACTAAATTCTTGTTTATAAATAGTTATTGTGATCTAAAAAAAGAACGGTAGAAAAAAAAAATTGACACATAGTGTAGAAACAACATGAAACTTATTGTCCCAGCACATGGGCCTCAAAAAAACGCCGCCACAAAAAAACGCTAAAATCGGCCACAAAAATAGCTAGAAGCGGCCACAAAAGCAAGCTGAAGCATACAAGAGGTGTACGCTTCAGCTCCCGTGAAGCTTGAAGCTGCCTCAAGCGTTTTTTTTTTTTTTTTGTGGCGGCACCGCCGTACACGAGCCACAAAAAAAGGCCGCCTCAAAATTAAGCTTGTAGCGGCGGTTTTTTGAAGCTCGAGTGCGGGGTCAAAATGTGAGTCGGACTCGCGCCCTGTGGATTCCGTGCAAACTTACCCATATAAATATTTAAATTCCCAAATGGAGCCCCGAATTTTTTTCGGAACCACAAAAAAAAAATTGTTTCGAAACACCATATTTACAGTTTTCAGAGTTATTCCTATACCTGTGCTATCAGATCATGTTTTATGCCAAATTTCAGGTTTCCGGGTGAACTAGAAGTACCGTATGAATTATGATTCCCTCGAGACTGTCGAAAGATACGTTTATTGCGACCTAAACGGCCTTATCTTTTTTTAGTTAACTTAGGAGTTAGATTTTTTCACAACTTCAAGGGACCATAGACTTAAGTAGGTATATGGTTTTAATTTCAACTCGATACCTTCTCGCTTTTCCGAGATAAAGGGTCTTGATAGACAGACAGACGGACCATATAAGGGTTCCCTTTTTTCCTTTTGAGGTACAGAACCCTAAAAAGTGTGTGTGTTACACAATACGTGTTTCAATCTGCCTGACGCTGGTTTTCAACTGAACCTTACTAAGAGTAAGTAGGGTATTATTGGGCATTGTATACCACTGTCGGCAAGTAGCTCGCCTAGTGTGCCTCGCTACGCGCCAGTGGTATAGTACGTATGCCCAATAATGAACGATCGATTCGACGGTGGAGTAAATTACTGTAGGTACTCACCTAGAGATCTTGTAAGTTATACCACTGGCCGCCAGTAGCTGGGCGAGTTCACCTCGCTGCGGACGATGGTATGGATCATTTTGACATGCATCTCGTTGTTGGAAACGACTTGATGATTAATGATAAGCGCTTCAAATGGTGGAATCGACTTGTTGATTTTTGTAATGCGCTACAGCAATGGAAACGACTTGATGAATTTGGCACGATCAGTATTAGAATCGACCTGTACTTATACAAAGATCTTGCGAGTTATACGACGACATATGCAAATCAGTTTATGTTAATGACTTATTGCATTTTAGCTTCAGGCTTCGTTAGGATTTCGTTGGGAGAGTGTCAGTGGGTATAAAAAGTTATAAAAAATTCAAATAGTGGATTGTATTTTTTACTGTCTTTTACCAGACTGTTTCGTGACTAAGTTTAATATTGTATCAAAATAAGGTACCTACTCGAGAACAAGATTTCAAATCAAGATCAAAATGTAAAAAATAAGCCCACGTGATACTACAACATACTACCGAGATAAAAAAATTGTGTGTGTGAACGGCTGAACGGAATTGGATGAAATTTGGCAACCCTATAGAACATTTAAGTACCACTGCTGTACATGAAGTTTAAAAAAATAAATACGTAGACACTTTTACCTGCCCTGATTATGGAGAGCCAAGATTACTTTATTACTACTACTTTATTTATTAAAAGTTCATGCGATAAAAAGGTACAAAAGTGGACTTAATGCCTTAGGCATTTTCTACCAGTCAACAATTGAAAAAATATAAAGAAAATAAGGGTACAAAAGTATGTTAATGATGTCTCCCGTAAGTATCTAAGAAATATTGAAATCCCATTCACGCAGGCAAAGCCACGAGTACATTCTAGTTTCTGAAAAAAGGTTTACTAACTCAATTTTATCTATCTCCGCTCAATAAACTTTAAAATTTAATTCTAAAAGGTAAGTTAGGGTCAAACTACATCTTTAAGGGACTAAGTTAAATAACTTTGAATTTACAGCCATGTCTACATTAATGAATTAATTAAGAAAGTAGCTTGATCTTCGAAGAAACTTTGTTGAAAGCGTTCCTTAGATTTTCCTTTAAAAGTATGTTAAGGCTCAAGAGCCCGAGATTTGCCATAAAACAGTGACTTTCTGAAGCCTACTCCTCTGTAACAGCCTGGTTAATAGTTTTGAAAAAAAGAAACGTTTATTATAGATTTATGAACCAAATTATCATTTATTGACTTTTTCGTGTGGTTAATACTTTTGTCTTAAAAAAAATATTTAGAAATTTCGCATCTTTTCCCTACTCCTTTGGTTTGGCTTGGATTTTTAGAAACATTTTTATACGTAAAAATTGTTGGGTAAATATTCTCCAAAGTGAATATAGCATGTATAAATCAATCAATATTCCGCAAAGAAAATGGATGGAAAATCATAGCTTCATCTTAATTGATTGAATGAACTTGGCAATTTAAAAGAACCTGAAAATGGTTTGATTGAATGAAATAAATGTTTTTTGTTTGTCATTTAAAAGCAACCCTCTTTTCAACACCCACGTTTGTCCTTATGACTTTTTGTTTGATAAACGCTTCTACGTTTACCACGGTGGTAAACCAGTATGGCCTTTAGAAGGTTTGAAACGTTGATAAATTTTATTCAAAGCAAATAGTAAATAATATAATTTACTATAAAGAAGAGAAAAAAGAAAATAAAAGTAAAATAAAGAGTAATATATACATATATACGCCTATGTCCAACAGTGGACGTCGCCGTCGTTCGGCTGAAATGATGATGATGATGATATATATAAAACGCGAAACTGACTAACTGACATATCAACGCACAACTGAAACTACAGGGCCTAGGAGCCGGTGGAGCACACAGTCGAGGTGTGTCCTGCTTGGGCGGAATATCGCCGTGCCCTCTTGGGGGCGATCGGCGGCGGAGACCTCTCGCGCCGGGCCTTGGTTGAGGCCATGGTCCGGAGCGAGGAGGAGTGGCAGGCGGTCGCCGACTTCTGCGAAGCAGTAATGCTCGCAAAGGAGGAGGCCGAACGCATCAGGCAACAGCGTTATCGCCGCCGTCGCCGCCGCCGGGATTCTGATCCCGATTTCCGGCCACCGAAGGCGCGGGCTTGCGGACAGTGAGCAATGGGTAGCTCACTGTCCGGCCGTCCGGTAACTGTCCGGACCAAGCCCAAGTCGTCGACGGCGTGCACTGTTCCCGCGCGCCTCAAGGAGTCGTCAGCAACAGCAGGGACCCAGCCGGGTCGAAGCCTACTGGGGCCAAGGGTATCCGAAAGGGCGCTCGAGCCCGGTACGAAGGCTAGAAGAGGTGGGTCTATTAGTCAGTAAGAGTCTGACACTATCTCCCGCTCCGCCCAAGAGCGGGGGTTGTCGTTGGATGATTTTTTCCCACCATAAAAAATAAATAAAAGGGCCTATGAGCGTGAAAATTTGCACTAGGTTTCCTTTCATGATGTAGGCGAGCACTTAAAGAAGATTTCCCAAAATCTACTTCATAAGGATAAGAAACGGCGGTCTAAAATTTGAATGGAGGAATCTACTGTCACCCGGTGAAAACGCTGGCAGAAGCTAGTCTATCTATTAAACTACTCATTGCCTATTTCAAAGTCCGAATTTATCTAAAGACTAAAATATTTACCGCATGACCTTGTCCGAGTCAGTCAACCCGTATTTATCCTAACTCGCTTAGTTGTTGAACCAAAATTGATTAACAAACATTTAAAAATTCGACCCTTTTTTAATCCCAAATTTTTAAAGGTTTTCTGTTCTCTTGTTGAACGTGAAATAAGGCATCAATTAATTAATCAAAGCAATTTATCATTGAGTAGTGGTAAACCATTGGAAACAGGCCTGAATTTAAGAGTTATAGATCGCGGGTTAAAACTCACCCAGGCGCATTATTTTCTGTAATTTAATTCTTCTCCACTGCTCTCAAAATGGCGAAAGAAAACATCATGAGGAAACCGGCATGTCCAAAAACTAAGGATTAGAAAACATGTGATGTCTGTGTATGTCGCAATGGGCCCGCGTCGTGGATTACGGCCCATTCCCTCTTCTATGGAGGAGGGTGAGTACCGGTAGTGGGGACTTTAATAATAATAAAGGCTGATTATGCTGTTATAATTTAGCATTAGATGCAAAATAATAAACCTCCAAGTTTTTAATACTGACACATACCAAAGGTTAATAAAATATGAGAGTGCGCTGACGAAATTAATCGGAGACGAAGCTTATAATAGTATTTGTCGGACATTTTTATCTGGGATAACTTTCTACTTTCACGCGGGTGAAGCTAGACATAAAGTGGCTAAAATTAAATAAATCCCAAAATTCTTCTTAGTAATCCACTAAGAAGCATTTTGAGGCTTTCAGCACTATTACTGTCGTTCAAGAGAATCGCTTATAAATTGTTATCGTTTGTTTTTCATTTATTTTGTAATGCTGACCTAACATTTGACATTGCTACGCCATGCTACACAGGCCTCTGGAGCGGTTACATAACAGTGGACGTCTTTCAGCTTTTTTTTTCCGATGCGAAAAATCATCCAATGCCCAATCTACAACCGCCGCTCTTGGGCGGAGTGGGAGATAGTGTCAGACTCTTACTGACTAAAAAACCTGTCCCGTTCCTTCAAGCCTTCATATCGGGGCCCTTTCGGATAACCCTGGCTCCAGTAGGCTTCGACCCGGCTGGGCCCCTGCTGTTGCTGACAACTCCTTGAGGCGCGCGGGAACAGTGCGCGCCGTCGACGACTTGGGCTTGGTCCGACAGTTACCGGACGGCCGGACAGCGAGCTACCCATTGCTCACTGTCTGCAAGCCCGCGCCTACGGTGGCCGGAAATCGGGATCGGTACCTAGGCGGCGGCGGCGGCAGCGATAACGCTGTTGCCTGATGCGTTCAGCCTCCTCCTTTGCGAGCATTACTGCGTCGCAGAAGTCGACGTCTTTCAGCTGAAATGATGGTGATGATGATGATGCTGGCGTCACCATTAGCAAAAGCTTGTTCGAAGCATTTTCAGTTTCATAAATCATAATAATATCACGAAAATAATTAGATTACACAGTTTTGAGAATCAATTACTAAGCGCTATCATTTAAGAAGAACATATAATCTGCTACAATAACCTTGTCCTCTGACAAAGTTTAACTAAGTTTGAGTGTAACTTAACGACTTAAGTCTTGTACTTAGGTCTTAACAGTACTTAGTGGTGAGCCTCTACTCAATGCAAACCCTTTTTTTAAATTGTTAAGTCTTATTTATCTTGAAATAGTTATTTATTATTTAGACTTCATTATCGTTATTTTATTTATGATTGGCGATTTTGTTCGCTTGATATTAGCAAATTATCTCAAGGAAATATATACTCCCGAGATAAAAAGTATCCTATATCCAATCCAGTGGATCTATCGGACAACCCGACGTACTACGAGTGTTCACCTTTACGTTGTTGAATCCTCCACGATCTGGACTAAGCATTTTGCCTCGTCGTTTACACCGTGTACATCGAAGGACTGAAGCAATTTGCCTGCTGAGGTCTTCTCGTCTGATTCTAATTTGGGTGTCTTCAAGGCTAGAGTGCAGTTCACTATAGTTGTTAATAAACTATAGTGAACATCACCATCAACGATTGCATCACTCCTTACCATCAGGTGGGATCGCAGTCAAGCACCAGATTGTATCATTTAAAAAAAATGCTATTTCAAGACATGGTCTACTGGTGTACTAAGTTTCATCGACATCTGAATAACTATTCGAGCTTTAAGAAAAGACAAACATACAGACAGTAACAAACTTTAGAATAATTGTGTGATTAGCTTTGTACGCAATAGTTTTGCAATGTTGAGCATCATGGACGATTATTTAGGATTGTAAGCAAAATGTGTGAAGAGTTCAAAGGAGCCTTTTAATTATTTAACTATGTAATAGTACATTATGATATAAGTGTATTATGTTGGTGATTACCGCTGGGGCGATATTTAGAGCCGAGCCGAAGGCGAGGATCTTAAGAGAGCCGAGGACGTTAATCGCCAATATTCACGTGTATCATACGACGTTTTTAGACACACCCGAGAAGAAATTTGTTACAAATTAATTAATTATTGCTTCATCAGCAAAACTGTTTTTTTTTTTGTGTTATGGCGGCAAAAATTGTTCTTTCTTCTTATGCGCGCGCATCCAAAATGGAGGCCATAGACTTGCTACTCTAGCTAGGCTGTTTGATTAAATACTTAAAACGTTTGCTTATGTTTATAAACAGAAAAAATATTTTTATTTTGTGAAAGGTTTTATTTAATAAACATGTAAAAGTTAAAATAGTTTATTTGAACACAAATTAGCATAAAATAAGCAAGCAAGACACTAATTTGTCCTATTGAACGCAATACCTAATGTATTTTTTTTTTTTCGAATTTAATGTTTGATTTGAGAACAGAGGTTTAACAAAAAAGGTTATCACTGCATTATTGTACTTGTGCACAATGGTAATCAAAAAGTCATAGTTTGGTTACAAGCTACACTATATACCTAAGTGTAGTGCAATTATAGTCACTTTCTGAGCAAGTGTGTCGAAAATAATATTATCTATCTATCCGAATATGTTGTCTCCTAAGTCCGTAGCACGGGTGAATACGATGTTGTATTGAAATGTGAGTGAATCTACGCTTTGGAACGTAGAATTTAGCTTCATTCCGAAATGATGACCTCCATTCAGGCTCGACACAACGTAATATTGTCTCTGCGAACGTACGTAATATCATTCAGTTGGGTTTTATTTGTTGCGTGGGAAGATAAGATACCGTCCACACTCAGATGCCCTTTCACAACCAGGCAATATAAGAATATTTTATGAGGCTTATGCTGTAAAATGGCCCTTTTCCTCATAAAGAATTAACTCTAGTTATATTATGGATAGTTTTACCCGGTTTCCTGTACGAATGTTATTTCGAAAACTATCAGATATAATAGAATGAAAGGATAAAACAAGGAAGAAGGAGAAGATCAGATATACTAGTGGTGCCATCGTCATAATTTCAGCCGAAAGACGGCAACAGTTAGACATAGGCCTATTTACAAACCTCATTTATTCTTCAAATAAAAGTTATCAGACTATTAAAAATTAGGACTTAAGCCTAATTTTTTTTTAAGTTAGTTTCATGTATTTTCTTTTTGTAAAATTATAATGGTGGTAATATATATTTTCTAAATTTATGTATCTACATGTATCCTGTACTGTAGGTACGTTCACAAACATTGTCGTATAAAGATGTCAATCTTAAGAAAGTAAAACTTTCTGTAAAAAGTAAAAATTTATATTAAATGCATTTTTTGTTAAGTTATTCCACACCATGAATTACTCCTGTATTGTGGATGCGTTCACAAACATACAACCTCACATACACAATTTCTAGGTGTCCCTAGATCCGGAACACTATCAGCAGTAATATATGTTTCGCACGGGAATCGAGCCCGCAAAAGGCAGCACAGTAACCAATAGTTCAACTCAACCAACTCATATAAAATATCCTTTCTTTTTAAACGCTAGCAAGAACACGGACATAAATATCTCAATATGTCCTCGTATACAATTGCACTGCTCGACATATTGTGAAAATTAATCCGCTCAGCATTTTGTTGAGCTGGTTGAGGCATGTTAGCCTGCAGCAGGCGATACTTCGAGAAGGATATAATATTACGCTGAATCGTTGGATTTCCGATTTTGAGTTCTGTTATTTATATTTTTCGAGGTTGAATTTGATGTCTTATTTTGTTTTTTTTTTTTTTTACATGAAACATTTTGCCATATTCCTTCTATGTCTATATAATTCTTTTCTATGTGTGTTTGTCATCTAACTCTATGCATGTTTTTTTTATTGTGTATATTCATTAAACCCTTAGCGAACGCCCGATTCGCACTCTCATTGTCTTTCTAGTGTGTTTCTAGTTACGTTATTCAAAAGGTTACTTTGAGTAGTCCTTGGATGTTTTGAAATACAATTAAACCTGGTAAGTAGTGCTGTAATTGGGTTCTTATTTTTGTATCTCACAAAAAGCCAATTTTCAAATAGAACAATGGATATCGGGACCGCTAGTCCACATACACATACATTTATTGGTATAATAGATAACTAGGTGACGCCATAAAATTAATAAATTTCTGCCAGTCTAATTGAGATAATAATTATTATCATTATTTTAACAATTTCCCTATTTTCAAACGCTTTACAAAAATAGTACTTACAACGCTGTTCATAGCCAACCGAAATTTTAAATAAAATCAATAGTTAGAATTCGCCGATTGAATAACTTTTGAATTTATTGGAACTCCCGTCATATTTGAAGTTCAAAACTATTTCATATCTCTTAGATCATATTTCATAACTTAACATTGTGAGTTGGGGGCGATCGGCGACAATGATCTCTCGCGCCAGACCTTGGTACAGGCCATAGTTCGAAGCGAGGAGGAGTAGCAGGTGATCAAATCCTTCTGCGAAGCAGTTATGCTAGCAAAGGAGGAGGCCGCACGTGCACGCGTGAGGGAGTGATCCTTACGCCACTGGGATCCCGATACCGATTTCCGCCTACCGCAGGCGTGAGCTTGCGGATGGCGAATGGGTAGCACGATGGCGGACCGTCCGGCGTACTGTAACACGCGCGCCTCAAGGAGATGTCAGCACGGTAAGTCCCCTCTTTGAGGCGTGGCTGGAAAGGCCTCACGGCGTCCTTACCTTCCGCATGACGCAGGTCCTCACCGGACATGGTTCGTTCGGGAGTTTCCTGCACCGGATTCATGCGGAAGTGACGCCCGGGTGTCGCCACTGTGCGGAACGCCCGGAGGACACGGTGGAGCACACAGTCGAGGTGTGCCCTGCTTGGGCGGAGCATCGCCGTGCCCTCGTGGGGGCGATCGGCGGCGGAGACCTCTCGCGCCGGGCCTTGGTTGAGGCCATGGTCCGGAGCGAGGAGGAGTGGCAGGCGGTCGCCGACTTCTGCGAAGTAGTAATGCTAGCAAAGGAGGAGGCTGAACGCATCAGGCAACGGCGTTATCGCCGCCGCCGTCGCCGGGATTCTGATCCCGATTTCCGGCCAACGTAGACGCGGGCTTGCGGACTGTGAGCAATGGGTAGCTCGCTGTCCGGCCGTCCGGTAACTGTCCGGACCAAGCCCAAGTCGTCGACGGCGCGCACTGTTCCCGCGCGCCTCAAGGAGTTGTCAGCAACAGCAGGTACCCCAGCCGGGTCGAAGCCTACTGGGGCCAGGGTTATCCGAAAGGGCGCTCGAGCCCCGGTATGAAGGCTAGAAGGAACGGGGTGGGTCTTTTAGTCAGTAAGAGTCTGACACTATCTCCCGCTCCGACCAAGGGCGGGGGATGTCAATGCATGATTTTTCCCACCATAAAAAAAAGGAGATGTCAGCAAACCGTAGGGGCCCAGCAGGGTCGAAGCCTACTGGGGCCAGGGTTAGTTTCGAAAGGGTAGCTCAGCCCCGGTATGAAGGCTCGAAGGAACGGGGTGGGTTTTTAGTCAGTAAGAGTCTGACACTATCTCCCGCTCCACCCAAGAGCAGTACAAGTACCAGATTCTCAAAATGTTGCTACTGACGAAGTACTGGAAACTCTACGAGTATCCTAGCTGTATATTTATGTTCGACTAGCTGTCCCCGCGACTTCGTTCGCGTGGACAACAGGATTTTGATTTTTTTTTTCTAAAGTAAAAGTAACCTATGTTCCTTCTTATTACATCAGCTACGTGCCAAAAAAGGTTCCGTCAAAATCGGTCTAGCCTTTTCAGAGATTAGCCCGAACAAACAGACAGACAGACCGACAAAAATTATAAAAAATGTTATTTTGGTGTATGTACCGTATATATATTCATATGCATGTAGTAAAAAGCAGTTATTTCAATATTACAAACAGACACTCCAATTTCATTTATATCTATAGATGTATAGAGTTGAAAGATGAAGTTTTTTTTTCATGGTTCGTTGGCGCAGTTCCGAGTTCTCGGGTAACTGAAAGTTCAAGGTATTGGATTCGGATCGAAAGTTTGGAGCTTGTTTATTGCTTTGTACTGGTATTATGTATTTGGTCTTCAACTACGCTGATTGGAATCCACTTGAAGTTGTGTAAGTTTTTCGTGTTTTCCTTTTTTCCATTTCATTCAATTGTTTGGTGTGTTTAATGAGACGTTCAATTAATTTTATATTCCTTCTTAATTGGCAATACAAGATTGAAGTAAACGAAAAAAAAAAAATCGGCCTCTAC
This sequence comes from Mythimna albipuncta, assembly GCA_929112965.1. NCBI lineage: Eukaryota > Metazoa > Arthropoda > Insecta > Lepidoptera > Noctuidae > Mythimna > Mythimna albipuncta. Next base: position 24,749,591 of record OV815961.1, on the reverse strand, counting down.
TACTCGTATACTTAATTTTGAATTGATTTGAAAAATTCGTTCTATTTGTGATTTTCGATAAAGTTACTTACTGATAAAAAAAAAATTTCAACCTCATTGTCAATAAACTGACTTTGCACTGTACTACCACTAGTAGTAAGAGAAACCTTTGAGTAAAGAGACCTAGTGTCATATTACGAAACAAACACGCCTAGAGACTTAATAACCAGTTATGCGAACTTAGCAAACAGTCTACCCTCGAACTTAGCTTAATATTTCATATACATATGTGCCCAACTACACATTAATCAAGTGCCTACTTCAAGACTTTATAATATAGAAAACTAGTTAAAGTCATTAAAAACTAAAAGGCTAGTTTTGACATTTTAAAAACACCCAAGAATGTAATTTGTTTATTTGTTTATCCTCGTATCGGAACGCCTTACAGCAATTATACCAATGGAGTGGACCCGCGGGACTAAAATCGCGGGTCCAATTAACTACAGACCCACAGACATTTTATTAGGATGAATATACTTCTACCTATAATTCTATTGCATAAGAAGTATAAACTATCTTTATTTCTTTTGCATGATACTTATTTAGTCGAAAAAATGACATTCGTGAGTCCAATTGAATTTGTACGTCCAATATGTATGAACGTGACTCCGTGGCCCATTTTCTGGTATGACAATAACCGTAAAAGTAATATATCTTGCTTTATCTGCTGTGATTTATTGGATGAATATCCAACAGTCAGTCGCCACACTTGACTTGTGTTTTGACGTATCGATAGTGTCTTTCTAGAAACCAGATGATATCACGTTTATATTAAAAAATAATAATAAAAAACAGTTTAATTGCGCAAATAAGGTACAAAATGGTAACGAAATAATGAAATTGTTTTCTTATTCTGACTTTAATTTTGGTATGCAAATATAAAACATACTAATTTAAATTAATTATTGATTAAAATCATGCAGGCAACAGGTAAACAGAAAATCGATTAAAATTGTATTGTTGAAATAAAATCAATATAATAATAATTAAGTATTATAATACTTATGTTCATGGACAATTTAGTGATCTCGTTTTTTTAACTTTTGACTAGGTACATAAATATGGTCAGTAACGAGTACGGATAGAGCCCTATTTTTTGTACTAATTAAAAAATAAGGATGTAGGTATATTTCCGCTATAAAAATAAAAATTAAAATTAAAATAATGATAAAAATTAAACGGGGTCATAATAAATTGCATGCTGGTATCAGAATGCAATTTAGCTTCACTTTTTTGGACTGACAGACATTTGACTATTCAAAAGGTCTGGATATGTTCTATTTGAAATAAATGCTTTGATTGTTTTTTAGAAACATATTTTTTTAAATATTGTAGTACTATTGGGCCTGGTCTTTATCGGACGGCGAGCTACTGATTACTCGCTGTCCACAAGTCCGCCTATATTCTACCTGTCTACCTCTTGTTACTAAACAGTAAGCCAGTTATTCTCTAGCAATCCCAAAACGTAGGTTATTTTTTCTGATATAAATCCTCAAATAGGCACCCTTTTTACAATATACGGCATTGCTTTAAATTCGCTAGTCGCTATTTTATCCAACATCCGGACAACTTCGTTTACTACTGGCGATTCGGTTATAAATTCTGAAAGTTCGCCCAAAACGCTGCTACCAAATATTTATTATAAGTACCACAATAATTTGTGTTGCGAAACTGAGTTATGTAAAGGACACACTGTACATTCGATGCTTTTTGACTGAAAATAAAAACATACAAACTTTTTTCACATATGTTGATGAGTTTACTCTATTTTGGATAATAATTAACCGACATCGAAAAGGAGGAGGTTCTATGTTCAGCTGAATGTATGATTTTTTCCTAAACTTTTAAATATTTAAAACAAAGTTTGGATTTTTTGGGATTACAAAATTAATCAGTTCCATAGTAGTCCTGAGTTGAGCATTACGAATACTCACAAATGCTTGCACTGACTGGACAGATCCATTCAAATCTCAAACACTAATTTAGGTACATGGTTCTCGTAAGATTTGACAATTACATATTCGCTGTATGGACTTTAAAAGAGACTTTGATCCCTGAGTTAGTTTCGATGTTTCTTCTCAGGGTAATCAGCTAGGAAACACCGGTCTCATCTAGTTTAAACTGACAAAAATAATTAATAATAATTTGCAAAATAAATATCATTTACCAAGATTTTTGAAAACACAACCGTAATATAAAAACAACACAAAGATAAATTTAGCTGACTTAAAAAGGTCAGAAAACGTTTATCTTAGATTAATCTTGTATTTGAAGTCAAGACCAGCCGACCTCCTTAATTAAAACGACCAAAATTTTTATTAAAACCATGAATATAATAATAACGACCACAGATAACGACTCAACATTACAGCGTTCCAGTACATTTTCCGACGTCCACAATGTACATATTTTCGGCTGACCTACTCAAATCCCTAAAGAACTTGTAACGTAAAACAAAGTTCATGTTATCTGCCTAATCCCACCCGAATAAAGCCAGGCTTATGAATAAGTCTCTCGACAAAACTGGTTACATTCGTGATTGTGTTACAACTGTTTTTTAAGCAGAGTGTTAGCCACAAACTTAATCCCAAAAGGAATAAGTTAATATGTTGATGTTTTTGAAATAATTTTATATAGAAAGGGTTTTTCCTTGCGTGATCGCATCAGGAATAAAGATATTCTTAAGAGAACCAAGGTTGCCGATAGAGCCCGATGAATCGCCAAACTTAAGTGGCAGTGAAAAGGGCACATTGCTCACAGATAGTTGATGAGGTCGAAAGGTTCTGGAAGACCTCCTACAAAGTGATCCGATGACTTGGTTAGGTTAGCAGGAATCCGATCGATGCAAAACGCACAGGACTGTTCGTTGTGGCGACACTTGGGGGAGGCCAATCTCCAGCAGTGGACTTCTTGCGGCTGCAATGATGATAAAATGTATCTATTTTATATTTTCTTTAACGAATGTGAAAAATAGTTTTGTAAAGAATTTAATCAAGTTTTTATCCATTTGTTGATGTTACATAGAACTTTGAAGAAACATTGAAAGTTAAACTTTTGACCTATTAAAAGAAAGAAAAAAAAAATTGTTTATTGATAAATTTTTATTTTGCAAATAGGTTTAAAAAATACTTTTACACGTTAATTTTGTTTTTTCTTCAGTTTAAACTAGAGGAAGCCAGTGTTTCCGAGCTGATTACTCTGAGAAAAAAACACGGAAACAAACTTAGGGGCCAAAGTTTCTTTTAAAGTCCATACAGTAAATATGTAATGGTCAAATCGTGGTTCTCATACCATGCAGATTAGTGTCTAAGATGGTCTCTTGAGGAAAGCACCACACAGATTTGAGTAGACCAGTCCAGTCAGTGCAAGCACTTGTCAGTATTCCTGTAGCCCAAGCTAAGGACTACTTACAAAGAGGTCTTAGGTCCCCCCCGGACCTACTAAGAAGTTCAAAAACTTGACGAACAATACCAAAGAAACGACCTTTGGGTAAACCGCATTAAATACTTAAAACTGCTAGACATCATTATGTTAAAATTACAGAAAAGAAAAAGTAATCAACATAGTCCCGACTTCCACAATAATAAACTTATTGCAAGTAGTAAAATATACAAGAAATAAAATGTCAATGTGAAATGGTAAAATAAAATAAAGTTCTAAGTCAAAATGAAAAATAAAATTTAAAAAAGAACATTTAAAAGTAAATGTAAAAATAAAAAATAAAGTCGAAAAAAATATATAATAAAAAGCACTACTAGAAAAAAAAAAGAAATTGTACTAAGTTAAGTACTAGTAGCTTAATTCCAAGCCGTCTCGTCATCAAGATACACTTTTACAATATAAAAAGCTTTCTGGCAACGTGGAACAAGGAAATATCTATGAAAAAAATTAAGCTACCGACACTTTTCTAAAGTAAGAGTTGCGATTTTGTTCTAGGCCTATTTCGTTATGTTACGCTAGCTGCGTGTAAGAAAAAATACTTCGCATTGCCAACCATTTCCATATATTTTTGTGACCAACGACATGGTTCGATCTTTCTAAAAGTATCTTACGAATGAGCGCTCGTACTATTTTTTCATATCATTTACGGGAAAACAGGCACTCTGATACTTCAGTATATTTTACGACATGGGAAAATCTCGTTGAAGTAACTTTCTTCATCTCATTTATTATTATTATTTTAGAAATAGATTTCTTATAAATATGTATCCACAATAATTGATTCCGTGCGTCTCATCATCATTATAATTTCAACCGAAAGACGTCCACTGTTGGACAAAGGCCTCACCCAAATGTCACCACACCGTCCTATGAGTCCCGCATTTACCGTTTTTCGGCTACCCTCACAAGGTCGTCGGACCACTTTTTGGAAGGTATTCACTTTTGCCACTCTAGAACTTTTCGGCCCTCTGGCACTTAAAAAACTCGTTCCCAAAAAAAATTGTCACTAATTTCTGCAATTTCTAATAAAACTACTCTATACTAATGTTGCTATTACACTGTTTTCATCTCTGCTAAACTCATCAACATATAATGCTTGACTCCTTGAATAAACGCGTAGCAAAATTATGGCAAAATGAGGAAGTTTGAGTTTGAGCAACAATAGTGCAAAACGTCGTGATCCCTATTTTGGAGATAGTAGTCAAGAATAACTATTTAATATCGTTTGTACTTAGTTAATTGCTTTTAATTAAAAGTCAACGCAGTATAATTTAAGGTGTGTATATGTGGAAGCTTTTAATTAGCAATTTTCCATACCATACCATTACATACATAAAAAAAAAATATGTTATTAGTCTGTAAGCTTTCTATAAAAATAAATAAATAAGTATTATCACGCCATGTTTCCTTTTTAGTACGATACACGCTCCACTGACATACAAATCTGCCTGTCTACATTCCATACAAAATTAACTGAAAACAAACACACGTTTATTTATGAAGCTACCATGTTTCAAGCATATTAAATTAACATACATTCCCAAAAGATTAAATGCCAACATGAATTAATAGATCATTACACGCCATTGAATATGATCCCCCAAATTATGTATATATGTTACCTGTTACCGGCAATCTGTATAATTTGGTATTCTATACAATATCTAGGCAATGTGGAGAATACCTAAAACGTGTATCTAATGTATGAATGTATTTTACCCTTTGCCTAGGTATTTTTTTATTTTTTTATTGTATTACTTAAAGCCAGAAGATTTTTTTAATTTCACGTTTATTTTATTATAATATGTAAGTATTAAAGTCCTATTTCTGTCCGAAAGTAAGCCTTATTTTAAACACCAATTTCCTGTTGTAACCAAACCTGTCCGTATCGGAGTGCCTTAGAATTACGTCACTTCCTTTCCTGCTCTCGTTTTTTACACACATTAGTTTTAATTAATAGAACATGTTTTATTTACTCGTTAGCTTTTAGATAGTAACCAACCTACCTATGAAATGAGGCAAATGAAACATTGATTAAACCAAAATCCATTTATTTTATACATTGCCCGTGGACCAGCAGGTACTCTATACAATTCCTAGGTAAAGTATGTAATGGACAATAATATTCATAGTATTTGATACATTGCCAGGACACCCCAGGTATTTTATACAATACCTAGGTGTCCCTACGCCCAACAAATTCTGAGGTGGTCACCCTTTTGGTGCGGACACACCCGGCGCATTCAGTATTTCTGTTTTTTCTTTATTTGTGTTTGTAACCGTTATTTATTTAACAATTTATGTACACACAATAAAAAAAGAACAGAAAAAGGAAACAAGAATGCGTTGTGCTTGGTCTGTCCCGAATAAAAGTAAATTGTATTCTATTCTTATAGAATATAATACTTAAATTATTCAGGTTGCCGATAAAATATTATTACAAAAACGACATTCAAATACGGTTACACAGCTGTCACCCAGCAAATGTGCCCCGAAGAGTAGTAGCATCGACGTGTTGAATAGTAATATAATGCTAACTCTATAAACGAATCTGCCTGTGGTCAAGAAAAGTGTCGATCAGTCAACGTATAGTTTACGCTGACTGATCGACACTTTGCTTGACCATAGGCCGCAGACCTTAAAAATAGTTAATATTAGTATTTTGCTAAAATATTTATTTGTGATAATAATTATATTACTATTTTACCATATCGATTGATATAATTAAGTATTGTTTACGTAGGTATGACGAAAACAAACTGTATAACATCAAAATATTCCTTTTACTATATTTATTTAGAAATTTTATTGGGGTTCACCCAATTACTATCTTGAATTTATCAATTGATTACTATGGAGCAGAGTTCAAAAATACCATATTATATATTGTTTCAACAACCTACCTGGCTAAATACAGGGTTACTTTGGATAACTTTGCCCAACCCTTCAAAAGTCAAAGTCAAAATATTTTATTTCACATAGGCCTACATGGGCACTTATAAAACGTAAGAAGCTAGTGCACGGTTCGAAATTGGTCGTTTCCTATGAAGAAGAACCGGGAAGAAACTTCATGGTTACTCTTTTAAAAAAAGTGGTTGTTATTATAATATTGATAGATATTATGTAAGAACAGTGTAGAGCAATCAGTAGAAATATTGTACACAAAAGCACAATAAAAATAATCTTAATAAAAAAAAAAGTAAGAAAAAAATCTAGAATCTAGTCGTGATGTTATGTTACGTTATGTTTTATTTATTTCTTCTTCAACTCACAACAATACAATCTCAGTCCCCGTAGACATATCTCGTGAGCTGAGCACTGCTTTACAGAAAACAAGACTTCACTTAGAGATTAAACTCGAGCCTACCAAAAGAACTGTCACTAGGCCGCGGCTGGCTCAGTAACCTCTCAGCAAAATGAAATTACAAATTGTCTGATAGGTACACAAAGGATTTTTATATATTTGTCGAAAAAAGAATCTTATTTCCCATGTTATTTCTAAATTTAGTCACCATTTGGAGATCGAGTACTGTCTTCGCTCGAGTACAAAAATTAATAAAAATGTTAGAGCTCTTTATTAAGAAGTTTTAAGACAACAAAGAAAAACCAGCCAAGTGCGAGTCCGACTCACTCACAAAAGGTTCCGTACCAACGGACCAACGTAACACGGCAAAAATTCACGTTTTTTGTATAGGAGCCCCCTTTAATATTTATTTTATTCGGTTTAGTATTTGTTGTTATAGCGGCTACAGAAATACATAATTTGCGAAAATTTCAACTGTCTAGCTGTCACGGTTTATGAGATACAACCTGATGACAAACGGACAGATAAACAGACAGACGGGTGGAGAGTGGAGGATCGGTAATAAGGTTCCGTTTTACCTTTTATTTACGGAACTCTAAAAAAAAGTAGGTAATAATTATTTTATATCGAATACATAAAAGACAATAAAGATAATTTCAATTTAAGCGTAAAGGTACGTGTTCAAAATACTCATAAGTCTAAATGGTTAATTTATTGAATTTCACCTAGACCATTCAAACTAGTTTCAATATAGAGCTTCCTCAAGCAAATGCGTCGTGCTAATATAGCATGTATGATACAGTTATGTTTCATGAGCCTTTTAGTCTTTTAGTACTTCCCCTAAAAGCCCTTAGGAAAGGTTTGGAACAAGACTAGACACTCAGACGTACCAGCATTTTTAACTGCTACACAATCTATTACACGTATTATTTTATACATTCCGTCCTGTAAACTATATAAATTCACTTAGAATTTTGTAGTTTTGTGATTAAATAAACCCCTTTAAATCAAAGACTTTTTGTCAATGTTTTGTTATTAAATACACAAGTAGTTACATTTTTATGAAAGTGACTATTGGTATATAACCGGCATTTAACGAACGCCCTAGGCGACCAATTGGATAGCTAATTTAACGAGATGGCTGCAGCAGATATATGACCTAGATGCCTACCGCAAGAATCGATTTAAGGTGGCTCGAGAAAAGTGTTCAAGAAAAAGCTACATATTTCTCGAAGTAAGTAATTTGGAATTAATTTCAATACAAAAATTGTATTAGTTGGACTGGAACAGCTTTCAATAAAGTAATATTACACACACTTGGTTAACTGTAAGCAGTTGAAGATTTATCTATTCAGGTACTTATGTATTCATGGATAAGCACGTAATCAATCTTGACGAATTGAAAATCCAATTAATCTTGAAAACTTATAAGTTTAAAAAACATTCTTAATTCCATTTGTTTGCATAAAAATCCAATTTGTAAGAGAACCGAACTAGTTAAGAAACGTTTCACTTCAGAAATACTTCAAGTTAAATTACAGATTGCTTCGGATAACGATACTAGTAAGAGAAGGTTTTCACCAAAAGTAGGTAGCATAGCATACCATGATCGCTTCTAATATTGTTCCACAGCTGGGATTTAGGCTTCCTGTTTGGGAAAGAGAATAGGCCGTAATCCACCACTTGGCCTTTTTTTTCGATTGGAAAAATCATCCTATAACAACCCCCGCTCTTGGGTGGAGCGGGAGATAGTGTCAGACTCGTACTGACTAAAAAACCCATCCCGTTCCTTCAAGCCTTCATACCGTTTCATACTGTTTATATTTATTTCGGATGATTAGCTTTGTATTTTTTTTTTACTAGATAATAAAAAAAATGAATAATGTATAATACATAGTAGTAGGATTGTATCCTTTGTACTTAATTTGGTTCTCATAGTTGTATTGGTTTTTGGAATGAAGATATATAAATTATTCAGTGATTCGTATTTTTTATTTTTTTTTATTTTTGTTTGCCACTAGTACAACAATTTGTTGATAACAATATTTACCTGTGATTTTTAAACAGAACGCTGATTAATGCAAGTTTTCGGCGAATAAAATATTTTTTTATGTCTTTATTTATTTTTTCGTGTGTGGGAAATCATAAAATAACTTGTAACAGGAATGTCAGACTTTACAGACTAAAACCCACTAAGACCGACCCTTTTTTATGGTGGGAAAAATCATCCTATGACAACCCCCGCTCTTGGGTGGAGCGGGAGATAGTGTCAGACTCGTACTAACTAAAAAAACCCATCCCGTTCCTTCTAGCCTTCATACCGGGGCTCGAGCGCCCTTTCGGATAACCCTGGCCCCAATAGGCTTCGACCCGGCTGGGTCCCTGCTGTTGCTGACAACTCCTTGAGGGCCTCAGTGCGGATTGGTGAATGTCAAATATCTTAAAATTTTTGGTTCTAGGACATGCCGGTTTCCTCACGATATTTTTCATTCACCAATTTTGAGAGCAGTGGTGACGAAATAAATCACACAAAATAGTAGTAACCTACAACTTATAAGTCAGGACCATTAGTACTGGGCTACTATTTTGTCCTCATAAGTGCGCTACGGAAATTGCAGACACAATAGAAAGACTATAGGTGTGCGAACGACGGCGTTCGCTTGGGGTTTAATGAATTAAAATATGGCGGTTTTATTTAAGATTAAAAATTGTATTTTTCAAAAATAGGTTTGACATAATTATAACAACTACAAATAATATTTGGAAGTGGTGTGACAGTTGATGTACTGGGTAAAATGGGATGAATAGAGATAAAACTTTGTTTTTATTTTTCACTTTGATACCATAATATCGGCCTCTAACAAAGCATCGATTTTTAAGAATAACAATTCATTAATAAATTGATAAAGTCAAATGCTGCAAAAAATATAAATATATCGAGAAAATACCCTTTAAAGTTTTGTCTCTATTCACCCCATTTTATGTACTTATACAAAAGTTTTAGCATCTGAATCCAAACTAGGAAGAACCTATGTTTCGGATTTCAAAAATATAGATGCTTCTAACGAAAGAAATGAAAGAACCAAACGCTTAGCATTTTAGACTTTAGATTCATTGATTGCAAAACATAATTAAGTTAATGGTTATTTGGAAGAGTAATGTATAAGTGTGCTTAAGAGAACCTCTCGCTAAGGTAGATTATTGTAAGGGTCCTGTTCCTGAATAAAAATTGCATCGATCAATCTCTGAGATTGCTGCGCTTACGACGGACGGTCTACGGATGAGTGATCACTCTTTACACCTGAGCACCTCTATGAATGTGCTTTAGAAAATATTTTAAAGTATAATATACACTACTACATATATGTTATACGTGGATTAGTTTAGACTGTGTGAGGACGTTCGTAACGTTTTTTTCTATGTACGAGCTTGAATAACTCAATGTGACAGTGAACAATTGCTTAAGGCACAGAAGCAATATATACGTGGATAACATGAAAGCTCAACTCAACTTCGTAAAATAATATAATAATAATAATATCCCACAACTATCTCACAGCGCCGTCTAGACCCAAGCTAAGCAGAGCTTGTGTTATGGGTACTAGACAGCTGATAAACATACTTATATCTTTCTAAATACATACATATTATAGATAAAAAACACCCAGATACAGAACAAATGATCGTGATCATCACACAAACATTAGTCCTGGGTGGGAATCGAACCCACAACCTCCGGTATAGCAGTCAGGGTCACTAACCACTAGACCAACAGGCCTGCAAATAAAATATCGATAGGTACTTACATAAACTTTGAGAAGAGAAACAATGTGACTCTAAAAAAAACAGAAAAACAATAAAAAAACATTATTACATCATTAATCGCTGGCCAAAGGTAGTCTACTACATAAAAAGGTATATTATTTTAGTGACACTTTTTAAATTGATTCGAATTTTAAAGGAGGTGTTCTATTCCTTTTGGCTAAGTCGAAATTCGAACGGAATCGAGTTTGAATCCGATCCGTGATGATGTAAAATAAAACAAACGAATTATATTATAAAGTGTGTACGTTAGGTACCTAACTTTATACACAGTGACTTTTATTTATTGGCAATCTTTTAGAGGGCGAAAGCAGTCATGAATATGAACCACTTTTCTTATAGGACAGTATTTTTTTCGTGACAATTCTAGTTTTCCGTACATTTATCAAGTTTTTATGTGAACATAAATAAGCGCCTATAAACAGCAGATTTTGTACCAGAATTGATTGCATAGTCAGAAATATTTAGATTCTGTTCGTGAGTGTTTTGTTTTTATTGTTGACGGGCTCGCGCTTGACCTATTTCATGTACTATCTCACCTGATAGAAAGCGACGATGTGGTAGAATACGATAAAGAAATAAGAATCCAGTAGAAAATAAACTCCTTAGCAGTACGCATGATGAATTTTTCCAAAACATTTTGTGCGTATAAATGGGATATCCACCATGGTAGCGCATCGCCGTATTTTTGCTACACGGTTTTTTTTTATAAACTAGTGTTTGACTGCGATCCCACCTGATGGTAAGCAGTGATGCAATCTCTGATGATGAGGCGCACTAGTTGAAGAGCCTATTCAGAATTTCTAGCCTTGAAGACACCCAAATTATAATCGGACGGGAAGACCGCAGCAGGCAAATTTTTCCAGTCCTGCGACGTACGCGGTATAAATAACGAGGCAAAACGCTTAGTCCGGAGCGTAGAGGTTTCAACAACGTCGGGTTGTCCGATGGTAGAATTGCGATGGCGGAATTAAGTCATGCAATTCCTGCGCACACTCTCCAAAATACATCCTGTAAAATACCGAAAGGCTGGCTGTGCTCAAGGCTTTGAGGGTTGGACTCCAAATCTGGATCACCAATTACCTCTTCGCACGCCTTTCCACCGAGTCCAAAGCTGCCAGGTGGCATTTTGCAGTACTCCACATACTAACAGACCTGTACCCCTAGCACGAACAACTTGCGAAAAAGTATTCGTATCGTTAACGTGAGCATTTTGTATGGAAACATGAACAGCGCCTCTGGTGTGCGTAATTTGAACTAATTTTGTGAGCACGAACTTATTCAAGTAAGTTTCGTATCGAATTCGAAACCTTAATAACGTAACCTTGAACCATTTGTATGAAGATAGCTAGCACGAAGGCAAAAAATGACGTATAGTATCGTCATTGTCGAAGGCTGGTTTGCGAGTTTCTCGAAAATTTATTCACTGTAAATTTGGCAGTGAGAAAACTTTCGTCGGAGTTTATTCTAAGCATAAAATAATAATTTAAATGATTGTGTTACTAAATTTTGTTAGAAAATGCTTAGATAAACAAGAAGAACCCCTGGACATAGTACAGTGTACTATTATCTTGCGGTGCGATCGATTGTTAAAAGTTGAAATGTACGAAGAAAAAGTGTGTGATTTATTTTAGAACAAAATATTTTTGTAAATAGAAAACAAGTTTTTCGTATAAGTAAGAAAGCATTTTTGTATTTATGTCGCGAATTAGAAGATAAAAACAGTCTAAGATCAAGTAAAAAAAATCGGCCTGAAACATAAACTAAGAGTAATAAATACCTTCTTACTTACCGAAATTTTTTACAAAAATATTTTTATGTAGGTACTATACCTATACTGGATATTTTTAATTATTATCATTAACACAAAAATAATCCTTATATCCCATTAAAATACTCAAACAACAACAAAAACACACACACAAAAAATTATGTTTTTTTTTTACTTTTTTACAAATTCTACCGCAATACATATTGCGTGTTCTCATTTTGGAAACGTTTTATTGGTTTTATTGATGCGAGAGTTAAGTTTTAGAACTTTTAGATGTAAAGAAATCTAATACAAGTTCACTTATAAACAAAATTGACCTTGAATGAGCTTCGCTTCAAAAAATGTCACGTGTTACGCGTCGTTCGTTTAGAAACACAGTCTCACTAAATACAAAGTTTTAATAATAAATTAAACAATTATACCATTTATCTTAACTGAATATTAAGTTTTACTGTAGTTTCTTCGTATTGCATCGAAATTTGAACGGTTTTAAAGTTTTAAAGGCTCCGAAATCACTCAAAACTAAATACGTATATAGTTTTTGAACGAAATGTTCAATCAATTTTAAGATCATTCGTTCAATTTTGTACATCCTTACTTACATTAGTATGACGTCACTAACGTAATCGTATCGACGTCTCGATACTATAACGAAAGTGCTTCGTGCTTCCGACTTTAGTTATGTTCCGTTATCGTATCGACAACTCGATACGTTTACGATACGAAACCTACAAATATTCGTGCTAGGGGTACTGTGCTTTGTATAACATTAAAAGCTGTCCCGGTGTGAAGTACCGCCGGACCTTTGCAAGAACGTCGAGTTTTTTAGCAGCTTCCTTGGTTTTGGACTCAATGAACCAGCCAAAATTCAGGTCTGAGGAAATTTCAACGCCCAAAAGCTGAAGACGGTCGGTACACTCAACACATACATCATACTAAAAGCGACCTTATCGAAAACCACCGTAATATGTTGTTACATAAATGAGACATAAGAAAGAATATCTTTATTGACTTGATAATATTCGTAAACTCGATAGCGTAATTCGAGTTGGCCTGGCAATATATTGGCTAAGAGGTATAAGGGGATTATTTTCTCTTAAGCATTAGTCTGGCCGCCTGCCAACGAGCAGTGTCCAAGAGGATTAAGGTGGTACAAAATGCAGTGCTAACATTTTCTTTAAAGCTAAATATGTGGCCCACAGCAGTTTTTTTTGCTCTTTCATTCTTTCTTTTATTTCACTGTAAATTTTAAGGTAACTTTTGCTTTTTGAAAATGAATAGTAATAAGGGGTTATTTGTGAAACACTAACAACCTTGCAGGTATTCCTAACAACAACTTTTGTTCTATGACTATCAACTACTGGACATCATGACTTTCGAGATGACCCAGTAGTTTAAGCACCCGTCTCTCGAATCATACATGAGATTGCGGAAACCGGGCAAGTACTAATGTAATTTTTTCATTTCTTATATACCTGTATGCGCTGCTGAATAGGTCACACACACCTTGGATATTATCTTGAAATGATAGTCACTGATAACTGAATAAGATCTGATTTATTGCGTTACTTATCATTTTATGAATGTAGTGTGAATGATCATTAATGAGTACAATTGTCTGTGAATGCTAATTGTGTACTATCGCTTAACAATATAATTTGTGCAAGGTGACGAAATAGTCATCATCATCATCACCAGCCTTTTTAATGTTCCCACTGCTGGGACTCAGGCCTCCTCTCTAGGAGAGGGAATGGGCCGTAATCCACCACGCGGGCCCAGTGCGTGTTGGTGAACGTCACATTTCTTCGAATTTTTGGTTCTAGGACATGCCGGTTTCCTCACGATGTTTTCCTACGCCGTTTTGAGAGCAGTGGTGATGAAATAAATTACACAAAGTAATGCACCTGGCTGGGTTTGAACCCGCGACCTACAACTCGTAAGTCGGGGCCGTTACCACTCGGCCACCACTGCTCCCACTGACGAAATAGTGCTGAACTGCAATACGCGAAGGCCATGTACGACACATGATTCGTACAATACCCTTCTTATCATTCCTGGTTTATCCAAGACATTGCTGACACCCCCGTGCTTGGGAAAGTACGAAAAGCCTTGATCCCGGTCGGCATTTTAACATGCTTATATTAGCTTCACCTGTATGTTTGTAATCAACACCTTTGAGTTCGATTTTGACTTACTTTGGGCGATCAGATTTTTTTTAAATTTTGCACACCCATCAAAGACTGGTGACAATACAATTTTTTTTTAGTGAAAAATAAAAATATAGTTTAAAAAAATAAAAAAACACGCTTTCATAGCATATCAAACTAAAAAGTGTAAAATAAATTAACGAAAAATATTAATGTCATTGTGAAAAAAGCGTGGGGTGATTTTTTTTATCGTTTGGAAAAATCATCTTATGACAACCCCCGCTCTTGGGCGAAGCCGATTTACAAAAAAAATGGCACGAAGCGTCCCATGCTTTTTTTGGTATTTTTTTTTTACTATATTTTTTTGATAGATTAGAGGTCATACGCCAGAAAGTCTGACCATCAGTCCATCCAAGGAGTATCGTGTTGCACAGTTACTGGATTGTGGACGTCTCATATATAATTCACCATTTAATTTTCGGAACACGAAGTTTCCAACTTTACGAAAGCCCCAAAATGTTTAAAATATAACAAAGTTTCAGCCAAAGAGAGTTTGAATGGAACATTTTGAATTTAATTTAAATTTAAAAATAAGAACTTGATTTATATATATTTTTTAAAATTGATATAAACTAGTGCTTGACTGGTATTATGGTGTTTGGTATTTATTTATTTTATTTTATATAGTGTGTAGCTATATGTAGCTACGTAATATTGTTCTTATGTTTATTCATGCTTCAAGCAGTACATCGCAGACTAAACCCTTTTCTTCAGTGCATATATATATAGAAATCGCTGTCAACGATAAGACCGCCATTGTACTTGTGGATAAAACCGCCATTATATAGTGACTTTATCCGCGAGATAGTAGAAAATTATCCCAAGGGAAAAAAGTATTCTATATGCTTTTTAACCTTTAAAGTCAGCACCGCTTTTTGCGTGCGATCACGGCATTATTTATTTATTATTATTAGGATCGCCAACATTACAGGCACTGGGAATTTACAAGTTCGTTTTATTTAATATATAACTACTACATTACGTATAATAGTCATGTGAAGAGGAGGGATGAAGCGCATATTACTAAAAGAGTTTTGAGTATACATGTAGAATCGTAGATGGATGGAGAGGAAGAGGAAGGTCGAAAACGTGTTGCACCGACCCCAAGTAATATGGGATAAGGGCAGGAAGAAGAAGAAGAAGAAGAAATACATGAATGTCAAATTGAATTAAATAATTGAATTATTACATGATTTAATTTAATATTTGAACTATTGAATTGAATTAGATTTCATTAAATTAAATTAAAAAAAGGAATACAATAAAAAAAATCAGAGCAAATGCATTATGCTGCGCGTTTGGCTGTTTTGCTTGGAAGTGGCGCATATATTTGATTATGTTTGTAATTTGTTATTCTTTTTGCGATTGTACGTACGTCAAATAAAATGTTTTTCTTTCTTTCTTTTCAAGGACATGGTTCCGGTCTGAATGTTTATGTATTTGGAGAGTTGAGTGTAATGTCCCGAAAACGTCCGTTGAAAAGAGAGGATCCTTCGACGAGGCAGGTGTTATGTCTGGTGGGCAACTGCCCGATAGTTGATTTTTCTTTTTTTTTATAATGGATAGGCTCGCGTTTGACCACAATCTCACCTGATGGTAAGCGATGATGTGGCCAACGAGTTCGGGCTGTTCTATACGTTCAAATCACGCGGAGAACTTTAATTGCGCATTCCAGTATTAATTCTTATGTGACACCATAGATGCTGCTACAATATATTTGTTTCTTTTTCATGCTTGATTCAGATGAAATTGGGTACACGGATAGACCATTGTCCTGAAATGACGGGATAATTAACTTTCATGCAAGCAAAGCTATTGGTAGCAGCTAGTAATAATATATGTATTTGACAGTAAGTAGTTACGTCAGACCACGCCGACCGACTTTTAAAACATATATTCGGTCATAAACTAATAAGAGCTAAACTTGGACATTTACCCTTAGTTTTGGCATTTACGTCGAGGCAAAAGCTCAACTGACTGCCAACAAGTTTAAGATCCTAGCAAATGGTGAGACGTGACTATCACTATGCCTACAGCTAAGGAATGGAAATCTCTATAACATAATAATTAAAATATTCCACAAGTATCACACAACGCCATCTAGTCCCAAACTCATTGTAAGCGGACTTGTGGTAGTACTAGACAACTGATAAACGTACTTATATATATTTCTAAATACAATACATATTATAGATAAATTGCACGCAGACATAGAACAAATGATCGTGTTCATCACTCAAACATTTGCCCCTGGTGGGAATCGAATCCACGACCTCCAGCATAGCAAGCCAGGACCGCTGACCAACAGGTCTGTCAGAATTCCCTGGTGGGGTTGGGTTCCCTGATAGCTACAACCCGAGGGTCTTTGAGTCGAGAGAATTGATGTACATCAATGGTTAAGAGTGACTAAGTAGGTTACTTCTATACAAGCGTGCTATAACGGCGGCGACCACGTTATTACTTACACCATCCAGTGCAATAGTCAGACGCAATTCTGTCTATAATTAAATGTTAATTTATTCATAAATGCAAGCTTAGTACATTTCAAGAAAATTCAAACCATCTTTCGGTTTTATTTATCTTTCGAATAAGCAAAATTTCTTCTTAAAATATTCTCTCAAGTCAGAACAAACGCTTAGAAATTTGCGTAAAGTGAATAAGAAGTAAAAGACTGAAGTTTGAAGTTTTAGTCTTAAAATTGGGGTGAACGGTAACGTCGCCTGACGCTGTTTGCATTATAATTTCTTAACAAAAAATGAATCAACACTTTATAATACCTATATAATATTATAAAGAGATAAACTTTGTTTTTTGTTTGGAGGAGGTAGTCTCTGAGAGTACTGGTCCGATTGCGACAATTTTTTCACTGATAGAAAGCTGCTCTGTTCGTAAGTGACTTAGGTTATATGTTATGTACGTGGGCGAACCCGCAGGTAAAACCTAGTGTAAAATAATAGTAAAGTAATGTAAGCGAATCAACTGTGACTACATATTATTGGCGACTTCCTTAATGAAATATCGTTGCACTAATTCACAAAGTGTGTGACATGTACTAATTATTTTTTGACATCACTTTTCTGACATTTTCATTTCTTTTTTCCTCATTGACTTTTCCTTATTTTCTGCTTGACATTATTAGGTATTAAAAATTTGTATCTGTCATTTAGTATGAAATTTTAAAACATGTTTTGATTTTAAGACATTTAAACAATATATATACGTATGTATATTGTTTAAATGTCTTATTTTATACATTTGTATTTTATATATTTTTCTGTAAATTTGTAAATATAGATATGTTATTTGTATGCTTATGCGATAATAGAATATGAAGGGGTTCAATATATAATTTATAAGAAAACATCTAAGTATCAATCACCCATGTTTGCAAACCAATAAATGATTTATGATTTATCATAGAACAAACTTGAGTCGATGAAGCTTTCTGTTCCATACGTACCTCAAAGAAATATCAGCAACTAGCCCAGTAGATCCGGTGCCTATTAAGGCTGTAGAGTTATCTCTAAGGAAAATATAAGTTGATGATTTCCTACCTCAAGAAAAAAGGCAGACCATTGCTTGGAAGAAAACAGTGACACTTTACACGGCACGGTTAGCTCAGTGTTTGAGATATATATTTATCTTACGATATACTATAAACTTTATCTTACGAGTAGATACTGTTTTTTTTTTGCGTTAGCATTATTAGCGTTTCTTCCCACACCCTACGCCCACACTTTTGTCAGTTCGGAAAAAAAAGTTATAACACGGGGCTTCGTAGAATACTTGCTCACCAACTTAGTTTGTGTTATAACTTAACAATTTCCTTTTTAATTTTCCCTTTAGTTCCGCGAAAGCTTTACATAAGTTTTATTCGTCAAAAAAAGGTTTATTTCACAAAAGTTTTACGTAAGAAATGTTATGGAGGTTAGAGGCCGATTCCTTCGATCGGTTCGGACAAATTTTAACTGGAACTTACATTGGGGGTAAAAATCTATACATATAAATAAAATTGGAGTGACTGTTTGTAATATTGAAATAACTGCTTTTTACTACATGCATATGAATAAATACACGGTACATACACCAAAACAACATTTTTTACAATTTTTGTCTGCCTCTCTGTTTTTCCGGGCATATATTTGAAATGGCTGGACCGATGACGGGACTTTTTTTGGCAGGTAGCTGATGTAATAAGGAGTACCTAACATAGGCTACTTTTATTTTAGAAAAAATAAATTCAAAATCATGTAGTCCACGCGAACGAGGTCGCGGGCACAGCTAGTAAATAATATAATAATGGAAATAGTTTACACTTGACGCGCGAGGAACCTCCCACCCCTCGTGCCTTCTTTTTTATTATTTAGGCTTCCGTTTAACCATGATGTGGCCGACAATAGAGCTCGCTTGTCTAGAAGCAACCTATTCACTCTTGACTTAAAAACCCCTAGGTAGTAGCTATCAGGAAACACAGACTCCGGCAGGAAATTCTACTCCTTCGCTGCACGCATAACGAATATGTTCCTAAAACGCTTTGTTTGTATGGGTGGGATGTCCACCATGTACCGGTGGCGCAACGCCATACGTCTAGTGGTCTGATGATGGAACGACTTCTTTTATATTATTGGTAGGCTTGCGTTTGACCACTACCTCACCTAACTTGGTGGAATTAAATTGTACAATTCTAACGCACGCTCCCCTTCTGTCGATTACTCTTTGACTTGTTGTTTGGTTTTGTATTTGGATCGTTGTGAGTTAGTTCTTTATTAAACTTATCAGAGTTTTCGATTAGTTTTAATAGTATTTCACTTGGTTCTTCGTAACAATTCCGATTTCTAATTGTGACAAATCCGATTTAAAAATTCTGCTTCCGAATTCAGTTTCGATGTAACTGCTTCCACTACAACGCTATTTATATATTCGCGGAATGATATTTATGAAGACACGATATACTAAGTCACGTTGTTACCAAAATAATCTCGTTTTCGCAAAGTCATGTTCAAGTAATTTAGCAAAGTTTTCCGGTAATAGTATGCCTGTCTGATGATACTGAGAAAGACGCGTTAAATCAATTTTGCACAATTGACAGATTGACATTACATGTTAAAATGAGTTTGTCTATAAGCAGAACTATACTTAGAGTACGTAATACTCGTATTATATTAGGTACTAGCTTTTGCCTACAACTTCACCCACGTTAAAAAAAATAAAGCCTATGTTACTTACGAATAGATCAGCTTTCTCTCGGTGAAAAAAATTTAGCAATCGGATCAGTACTTTTAGAGATTACCTTCTACAATTATTATTACTATTATACTTAGCCCACACTGTCCCACTGCTGGGCAAAGGCGTCCTTCCACTCCTTCCAACGATTACGGTTCCTCGCTTTCTCATTCAGAACTCATTAAAAACTGGAATGAGAAAACGAGGAACCTTCTACAAACAAAAAAAAAATAAACCTCTTTATAATATTAGTGTAGACTATATTCTTAATCCTTTCCAATCTGGTTTTCGACCTGGACATAGCACTACCTCAGCACTCGTGCATATCACTGACGATATTAGGTCGGGTATGGAGATGGGGAAGTTGACGGTACTTGCTTTACTTGATTTTAGCAATGCTTTCAATACCGTTGACTTCGACATCTTACTCGGCATCTTGTACTCTTTTAACATATCTCCATCGGTAATTGACTGGCTTCATAGTTACCTGTTTGGCCGCCGGCAGCGTATTTGTATTGATGAATCTTTCTCGTCTTGGTGTGAAACCTCTGCCGGTGTGCCGCAGGGTGGCGTTTTGTCTCCTCTACTCTTCGCACTTTTTATAAACGCTATCACTCAACGACTATCTTCTTTCTACCACCTGTATGCTGATGATCTCCAAATTTATGCTCAAGCCCCTATCGGTAAATTATCTGAGGCCATTGATACTATCAACATAGACCTGGCTCGAATAGGTGACTGGAGCGCTGAGTTTGGGTTGAAGATCAATCCAACTAAGACACAAGTGATTGTTATTGGTGGTTCCCGGACTGTGTCTAAAGTGGATTGGTCGAAACTTCCCCAGGTTTTTTTCAATAATACCATTATTCCTTTAAGTTACAATGTGATGAACTTGGGGATTTATTTCGATCGCACTCTTTCCTGGACAAAACAACTGCAGGAAGTCAGTCGTAAGCTATTTGCTTCAGCGGGCTCCCTGAGACGTCTTCGTAATTTTCTTCCCATCAATACCAAAATTGCGTTAGCCCAATCTCTTCTTCTTCCAATCCTGGACTATGCTGCTGCCAGCTATCTTGATCTCACCCAGGACCAATTGGATAAGCTTGAGCGACTTCAAAATCTTTGTATCAGGTTCATATTTGGCTTGCGCAAGTATGACCACGTTTCTGAATTTCGTACTAAGCTCAAATGGCTTCCTATTCGCCTTCGCCGGAACGCCCATATACTTTCTTTGCTTTATAATGTGCTATTTAATCCTTGTACCCCGTTTTATCTTAAAGAACGTTTTCAGTTCCTTAGTGACACACATAGTAGGTCCTTGAGATCATCGGAAAACCTAAAATTAAGTATTCGCGCGCATTCCACTACCTTCGTTGACAAATCTTTCACAATTCAAGCTGCACGTTTGTGGAATGCGTTACCCGTAGAAGTAAGGCGTGCTCAAACGCTACCAACATTTAAAAAGATGGTGAAGGAGCATTACCTTTCTCTTTGATATATTTTCTTCTCCTGGTTCAACTATATATTTGATATTTATTAGTATATTTTTTTTTTTGTATTGTATGTATGTATTTGTGTTAATGTATCTTGTTAGTATTATATCTGATGTTTGTACACTGACAACCCTTAATCTATCTCCTTTCTCTCAGTCCATCCAAAGGTTGTCTGTAAGAGATCGCCCTGTGCGATAAGACCGCCCATTGTGCACTTATTCTTTTAAATGTTTGTCCTGTATTTTTGTTTATTTGGTGTACAATAAAGATTATAATAATAAATAAATAAATATATTTGAAATTATTACTGATGACTAATCATGATAAACTAAGAAATAAGACATTTTGAATTCACGATATCAAAAACTGTAGGTGTACTTGACATTATGAAATATTTTTCGTCATTTAATCCATCACTTAAAGAGAGTTTAGCTTGATAATAAAATATGATTTGACTGAGAGCACTTGTTGCTCTAGACTTCTTAACCTACTAAAAATATATCTTTAGATGTTTTCTTTACCGTCAGAGAAAGGTTGAATAAAAAAAATGAAAAAAAATATATTTCTATTCTATAAAGAACTGGCCAAGTGCGAGTCAGACTTACACACAGAGGGTAGTACAAACTTACTTACCGTCCATGAGTAAGTTTATACTACCCTCCTCAGCTAAATAGTTCAAACTGAGTAAAATTTTTATTTTTTTATAAATTACTTAAAAAATATATTTTGTGTGATATAACTACAAAACAGTTTTCAGGCTTTTTCTCATACTTTTGTAACAGGATTCGCTTTTATATTTTATTTGAGATTCACTAAAAGAGTTATGAGTATACATGTAGACGGATTGAGAGGGAGAGACGCCAATGAAAAGATGGATGGTTTGTGTGAGGAACGATATGAAGGAGAAGAGTGAGTGATGACATGACGGGTGATAGGACAGAATGAAAGGAAGATACATGTTACGACGACCATAAATAACAGAGGAAAGATGTTAACATGTGATGGACAGCCCTGATGTAACAAATTTTGATTCTCATATTACATAAACTTTGTCAAGTTAATTATAATTTAATACCACATTGACTGTGATGTTAATCGATTTAGTGAAGACTAACATATTAATAAAGTTCGACGTAAGACGCAGAGTTTGAAGGCCTCCTTCAAGGTGGACCGATGACTTGGTATGGGTTGCGGGAATTCGATGGATGCGATACGCACAGGACCGTTCATTGTGGCGATACTTAGGGGAGGCCTCTGTCCAGCAATGAACGTCTTTTGGCTGAAATGATGATGAAGATTGCCGCTGTGTTTGAGCAATTAACTGTTACGTTTCTTTTCGCAGGTTTGACACCCGCATAGAACAAATATTTTTTTAGTATGGCAGATAGTAGTTCCCGGTCTGAGTGTCATATGCCTATGAGTTTAAATGTTTACGAACGCACCTGCCATACAGAAGTAATTCCGAGTTTAGGACATCGTTTTTGAAGTGAAAACTTCTTTAGCGGCGTTGAGCATTTTTTCTGTAATGGGTATAAAATCTTAAACTCGCGTCAGGACACGTGACCTGATCGAAAAAGCGTAAGACGGATGGAGAGTAGACAGCTATCCCCTGTCCCCATCTCTACGGCGCGGCGAAAATGTATGCCTGGGCCTACTGTTTCAAATATATAGATATATATATATATTTCAACGTATATAGATATATTATATATATATATATATATATATTTATATTTATTTATATATATATTACATATATATATGTATATATATATATACTTCAACGTTAATAATCAAGTTTTCACTTCTGCCGGCACTCCCGGAGTGCAACCCGTCTTTTTTTTTTGTAATGATTGGTAACAACTGCGTAAAGCTGGAGTGGGTTTCTATAGTACCTTATAATAAATAACTCTCTCTTGTTAGTATTTTTATATAAACGTACATTCATACAAGCTTTCGCTTTAATAATTATTATTATAATAGTAACAGTCAATCATAAAATAGTAAACATAAGTTGGCTTTTTTATTGTTCGCAAATATAGATCTATAATAAGTTTGGTATATTCAAAAGGTATAAGTAATTTTACCAAATATAATAGAAAAGGCTGCCAGGGTAAAATGAGATTGGGAACTGGGCAATATTTTACACAAAATTAATACCTGAGGATGGACGACACTACCGAGGCTAACCTGGAAAGAGATGGGAGGATGACGCCTACGGTAAGAGGTCAAGGTGGTTTATAGGTGGAAGAAATTGGGGGAAACCTTTGCCCTTCAGTGGGAAACTATACGCTGAATAAAGAAAAATAGAAAAAAAATGGTCAAATTTTCTTTATCTGAGGCTAATACGTTTTAAATACGAGTGTATTTAAATCCGCCACAAAACTAGCAGTACAAAAAGGAATAAAAGAAAATATTCATCAAAGAAAAACTTCCTTCCTACTAAAGAAGCTAAGCTAGCTAAGAATCCAATTAAATTTTCAGGGACTACAGTAAATGCTTACAGTACCATAGTAACTGGAATATTAAAGGGCAACCCAAAACACTCAGAGGTGTTTGGACGATTTGCGATCCGAACCTTCTCGCCACTCGACGGTGAAATTGGCCCGAAGATTTGTGGAGGAAAACAGCTTTAGTGGAATAATATTTGCTAAAGTAATACTTTTTCCGTTTGGTATGATAATGGTTGAGTTGGTAACCGGTGACCCATCTGAAGGAGAGAGCTCTTGAGAGGTCTGCGTCCGGGTTTTCCGACCACCGGTTACTGCCACCTGCACTAGGGTCTAACATTTTATAAATGCCCATGTAGGCCTGTGTGAAATAAAATATTTTGACTTTGTTTTTTTTTTGGGATATGTGGAATATCAGAGGTTTATGAAAGAAAGCAAGAAAACATGTTTATTTCGCCTAAATGGACGCACAAATCATCACAATAATACAGTTTCCCTGTCAGTCCATGTGTGCATCGGGCGTAACTGTATTGCACTGTAACCATAGATAACGAAGTTGTTTAGGTTATCTGTATAAATAATGTGTAACAGATGTTATACCAGCCTTCACTCTAATAATTATCTAATTTATATAAAAATCAATGCCATTTTTCGTTGTAATTTTATAACTTAAGAACGGACTCACCTATCTCAACCAAATGTTTAGGCTTTGTTCGGACTATTTAGTAGATGGTTTATGTGAAGTTTGGTAGGGTAGGGTAGTGCAGAGTAAGATAGAGTAGTGTAGAGTAAAGTAGAGTAGTGTAGAGTAGGATAGGGTAGGGTAGAGTAGGGTATAGTAGGGTAGAGTACAGTAGGGTATAGTAGAGTGGAGTAGGGAAGAGTGGTAACGAAGCCGCGCGGGTAAAAGCTAGTTATCTACACTAATATAATAAAGAAGTGAAGATTGTTTTTCTGTTTGTAGTAATCTCTGGAAGTATTGGTCCGATTGCTAAAATTTTGTCACCGATAGAAAGCTGCTTTATTCTTTCTCTCTGACATAGGCTATATTTTATGCGCGGTCGAAGCCCCGTGCAAAAGCTAGTAAAATAGAATTATGTTCAAGCGCCTTGCCAATATTTTTCCAGAAATTCATTAAATATTACGAAGGAGTCTCAACCAACACCTGTACTAAGATGGTGTCTTAGACTAGGGGTCGAGATTAAGGTCGCCATCTTTTATGTCTGACTACCAGGACAAAAAAAAAACGAAATATAACCGCTTAAAAAAAAAAGCTATATAAAATAAATAAAGTACGAAAAAAAACTCGGGTGGATTGCAAGCCTATGTATGACAGTTTAAAGTCAAGAATGCTGTAAGGTTGCTTGGCACCAGTACTTAATAGGTATGAGACAACTCGTACTTCCTTAAACAAACTCTTTCTTCTCTATTATCAAGTTTAAGAGCTATATTATCTCCACTAGTAATTAGAATGTTTTTTGGTAGCGGAATTATACCTGAATTACTAAAGTCTCATTACATTGGGAATGTTTTCATTAACGTCTGAACGATCGTGACGTCTCCTTAAGCAACTTAGTGTGTTGGTTCAGGAACTTAACGAAGCTGCTCGTGTACTGGTTAATCGTCTTCTTGGTGTAATCAAAACTAATGAACCGTAGTCTTCTAAGCGTAATATAAAACATTAACTACCAATTAAGTATTACGGTAAAAGCAAAAGCCTTCGTAAAATACAGGGTGTCTTATATTCTCGTGGCAATGTTTTAGGATTTGAAAGTAAATCTTTTCATGAATAAAAACAAATTTCCATATGTGATCTAAAAGGAATTTGAAATTGCAGTAATTAAGGGCTATATGCTCCACTTTATTAATATATGCGATCATCAATGCACTGAACCGTAGATTTTTTCATTACTTTTTAATTGATAATAAATTAGTGCTTGACTGCGATTCCAACTGGTAGTAATACAGTGATGGTTAAAGCACACTAGTTTATTAAGACTATTCATTCTGACCTTGAAAACACCTAAATTATAAACTGACGCCGGGAAGACCACTGCAGGCAAATTGTTACAGTCCTTTGATGGGCTTCAAAAGTGTACTCAATACATATTTTGTTCGTTCAATAGGTAGGTATATGATTCAGTCATCCCTTAAAATATTTTGAAAGAATCAAAAATCATCCTGTATAAGTACCCTTATATGACTTCTAACTCCAAGTAATGTTTCATACCGTAGCACTTAGGGCACACTTAGTGTAAAAATATGATCTCAAGGATTTAATCTCCATGTTAATCTTAAAAGAAAAAGGTCTCGGTACTTTCTGTAGTATCACTTGAACTACGAAAAGCGGTCTTATTGCCAGGAAATAAAGGCTACCAAGTTACGGTATTAGTTGAACGAACTCACGAAGATGAGTTGGTTTAGTATTCAAGATAGCGCAGCTCAACTATCCACGAATAAAGATGAGCTGTCTATTATGTATACGAGATATATAAAATGCAATATCTTCTCAATATACAATTGATGTCGATGCAACATGTAGATATTGGTATTCAGACTTGAAGCTGCGAATGGCGTTTGATGACAGCTAGCACTCTCGTTTGTGTACCAATATTGAAGAGTTGACTATATTTCTGTGTATTCTTAAATATTGAATAATCTGGGCTAGGTGACATCTAAAAAGTCACCGTGGTCTGGAACGCAAAAGGTAACTGAAGGTAGAGTCTGTCTAATAAGTTAAACGACTTGAGTAATTATTAGGATTTAATGAAATCTGATGTAGTCAACACGAGTTCAATAATCAAGGTTGATTAAGAGATAGAGATCATTGTTTACTAACAGAAGAAAAAGTACCGAATATAAGTATTTTTAAATGATTAAATATTATACAAAATTCCCAAGTCGGTTGACTTATTAGACAGACTAAATGCTATAGATTTTAGTCAATATAATAATGAATCTCACTGCATTCAGAGTGGGATAAATTATTTGACCATATCTCACACAAAAAAAAAATAGCCTAATTATCTCTAGGATTTTTCAGGAAAAACAATACATAATTTTCCTTAAAAAAAATTGGTAATTTACTTTCCCCACTTTCAAATACTTAGATAAGTCTTATAAATACGATTTGCATGCGATGATCTAAACGAATCTGAAATTACCGAATGTAAATTTTGTAGACACACTAAAGTCTCAGATAAACCAGAAGATCAAATGAACCGATATATGAAACGCGACGCTGTCAAATTATCCAACAAAATACATCGTACGAGAATACATTGTAAAATATTGGGGGGCAAGTTGCAGAACACTGGGCGACGTTACAGCGTCATGTCAAATGTTAGGGAAAATTTTGTCGTCTAATGTAGAATCATGCAATAGTCAAGATCGTACCCTTAGAACAAGAATGGCATGTTTCAATGGTCAAAAACCAATGACGATTCATAATGGTAGTAACCCGATCGCGATTCCAAGATGCATAAAGTCTTTGTACTGCCTAAAGGCTGATGTAGATTTTAATATGCCTTGAAGCATTGCAAAAACGTTTCTTTATCAATTTTGTATGACTCATTGCAATCCATCAATTCGTAAGTACCTACAGGCAGCTTCAAATGCACTTTTGTACTGAAACATGAAGCGTTTTGAACTGCTGGGTTACCATGACGTCCAAAGTAAGATTGTTTTATTCTTATTCGAGTGTGGGTAAGAGACAGAGCTATATAGCTTATCTAGCGCCGTCTCTTACTTACACTGAAATAAGAATGAAAAAGGTCATGGTTAACCACACACGAGTAGTTGGTTGTAATGCGCTTTTAGCATTGAGCTGGATCAAATAAAAAAAAACTCACCGATCCATTCCTCGTCCTCGACAGTGAAGGAACATATTCCCTCTCCACTGTAGCCACTGCCAGCAGCGGCGCGAAGATCGCGAAGGCCACCAGCCACAGCCCCGCCAGGAGACTGCAAGCTCCTCGCCTGGACGGCATCCAGGGCTGCCGGAGCGACTGCGTGATGGCCAGGTACCGGTCCACTGACATGGCTGTGATTGTGAACACGCTGGATGCTACTGCTACACCTGTAATGATAAGTTAAGTAAGAATAATAATAATGCCTGGACCTTGTTCCCGATGCCGGTGGGCTACTATTTTTTGTATTTTTTAATGTTTTTTTTTTTAATATCCGTTTTATAAGAAATATTTAAAAATATAATTAATATGTATAAATATAAATAAATGAAATAATAATGATAAGAAAGAGAATGGGCCATAAACCACTATGCAAGCCCAGTGCGGATTGGTGTGTCACATGTCTTCAAAATTTAGGTTCTATTTCTTCACCGTTTGAGAGCAGTGATGATGAAATGAACTACACATAGTAATGCGCCTGCTCGGATTCAAGGTCATGATGGAAGTCGTAAGCCGTGGCCATTACCATTGAGCCACCACAGCTACCTAGATGAAGATGAGGAATGTCGATGTCACTATAAAACCAAATAATTTCGTACAGAGAGTTATTGTAACGATATGTTAAGTTTCAATACATTTTATTTTCATTCATATTTATAAAAGAAACTTTGTTAACGAGATGAAGTTGCTCCACAAAGTATTTCATACTAATTAACTAAATCATACTACTCAAATTCATATTACAAATTCGAAAGAAACTTTGTCTATCTTATTCTGTTTATGTATCCTGAGTTTGTTTCGGTGTTTCTTCTCAGGGTAGTCAGCTAGGAAACACCGGCCTCATCTAGTTTAAACTGACTGAAAACAAAATTAACGTGTAAAAGTGTTTTTTTTTTAACCATTTAATCATAATCATTTATCATAATCATTTATTATGCTTTCACACCTGAAAATCTAAACCAATTTAAAATAAAAAAAAAACTCAGATACCGATTGGACTTTGGAGGTAGGTACGTTCCTTTTGGATATCTTTCGACCTTCAAGCAGGATATTTTTTTACACAAACCTCAATTTACTATATTACCTACACAATTTTATAAACAAACTGGATCTTCTTTAAACAAATAATTTTATCAAATACCATTCGTTACAAGCTATACTTACGAAAAAGTAAGAAATAGACCACTCAATACTTTATTTTAGCCAGGCTTTGGTAAGATAAACCACAAGTTTGTCTCAAGGTAAGACAATTATCACATCTGTATCATAAGTCTTATGAACAACCATACACTCGCACTAAGTGTCATAACAACATACTTAAGAACTTACTCGCAACTTGCACTTAACATAATACAAACGTTAACGCAACAAGCCTTCTATCTTTTGGCAGTAACCGTAAGAAATGGCTCTTAATATTATATATGGAGTCATTCTGTGGCTTGGCACAGTCTGTATCAGTTCTAAGCTAATAAAGATTTCTTCATACACTGTTAATATCACACTATATAAGTTTATCAATGCTAATATTTCACAGAATTCATAAGCTTTATGGGTTCTATCAAAGATAATCAAAGTAACAAGACTGTGCGATCTAAAAATGCGTAGTCTGGTATTTGCATAATGCGCGTTCGTATTGGTTTATTGCCTGTAGTGGAGTTAAAGGGTATGAGACAGGTGGCGACACTTATTGTAGTATAAATCGGAAAGTATTTCCGTTGTAATCACTTTCATCTTTTCTGTGGGCTTAACATAGAATTAG
The DNA here is from genome assembly GCA_929112965.1 of Mythimna albipuncta. NCBI lineage: Eukaryota > Metazoa > Arthropoda > Insecta > Lepidoptera > Noctuidae > Mythimna > Mythimna albipuncta. The sequence continues at coordinate 24,720,174 of OV815961.1, read as the reverse complement.
TGAAAGATATATGTGCAAGGGATGCGAACGATGAATACGTGCGAACGATGTGAGCAGCGAATGGTAGCCGCGCACGGCTGAACACAACCGCTACACGTTTTCACGCCACTCAACTACACAGTTTTACAGCGTCGTTACGCATCCTCGAACATCTTTAATGGAAAAGCGCCATAAGCCTCAGCTTTACTACGATTCAGCTCTGGTTCTCGTGAATTTTTGCGAGAGATTAAAAACTCTATCCGAAAATGCTATCGCATCTGGTGCTGAAACTGTTAGCTTTACGGTATATTTTCGTTTGCGTAGTCCGTGATAAGACCTGTTTTACTGTATGGATCAGAATTTTGGGCTATGAAAACGACAAATGAAAAAAAAATAAAAAAGATAAAGTACATGTTGCGGACGAGAATGAATAAAGTAAGAAATGAGTATATTAGAGAAAGTCTGAAAATGACACCAGTAACTGAAAAGTTGAAATAGAATCGTTTGTCTTGTCATACCGAGATGGTCATGAGAGGAGAATGGATGAAAGGTATTTTACTAAAGGAGCTATGAGTATGTGTATATCCGGATGGATTGTTTGAAGAGTTATGTGAAAGTAAAGGGAGATTTAGTGATAGCATGACGGGTGATAGGACAGAATAGAAGAAAAAAACATATTAGGCCGACCCCAAATAACACGAAACAAGGGCAAAAGATGTTTTTTTTTTTTTTTAACACAAATGTATAGGTACAAATATAAAGTATGCTCTCAATCTTTAGTGGTATTAAATAAATAGGTGACATAAGAATTCTTTTACTCTAAGTAATATTAATTTATCTTTTACTTTCAAGAAATGTCTGAAAGTTAGGGATGACAAAGTACTTTACATTAACCTTTCCATAAATTACATTTTTCTAACTGATTATTTCAGATGTTCGAAAGTATTAAGTTCAATACGTAAAAGTCTTTGGTTCAACAAAGGTTTAACCTAAATTGATATATCACGTTCATACGTTTTTCCTTATTCGTAAAAAACAGCAATTTTTCATGTAATATTTGGTGTTTAACTGCCGCCCAATAAGTAAGTTAGAAAATGCGCGTAAAAAAGGAATAAAATAAAAAATTAAAAGAGAATTTGAAATTAGCTATTGCTTTGCTATTTCAGAATAGCTAATTTCGTTTTTTATTTAAAAAAAAAACGATGATAAAAAATAAAATAAAATATATTTAAAACGTGACGTTTCTTTATGAACACAAGTAACATCTAGACAGACTTTCTCCAAAGTGTTATTTAAATATGAATATGAAAGCATGCATGATTCGTGACTTTTTCGTTGAGTTCAATCATGTCACAGTTTTATTTTTTTCTTTTCAAACGTACCTATAACAAAAGGTCGTTCAGGGGCAAAATGTCCAATTCTCAAAATGTCCAACGATGTCAAAATGTCCAATTCTCAGTATACTTATTTATTTATTTATTCCTTTATGTACACACAAACACTTAAAAATGAAATAGACAAAAACAGAAAAAAAAAGAGTACAAAGTATATGTGCTATTGTACAACTTTATACAGTGCACGTTGTGATAAAACGCTGTATCTTAATTTGTTATGTTTTTTAAAAGAAACTGCTAAGAATCCAATTGCGAAAAACCACTAAAAGTTTTCTAACAAGTCGTTTTTCAATCGCACTTTTATGCATTTGCTCCCTTTGTCACTTCAACAGTCGAACATCGTCGAATGTCAACGTTATTTTTGATAAAATCCACCTAGCAGAATTAGGCTATTATGTATACATTTAAATATCCAACCATACATAATTTGTTAAACCTCTGTTCTCAAATCAAACATTGAATGGTTGTTTGCTTATTTTATGCTAATTTGTGTATAAATAAACCATACATAATAGTATGTATCGCAAAAAAAGAGAATAGAATAGAATAAACTATATTGTACATGAAACTATTAACAATTTCACAGAAACTATGGATACAAAATTCTAGCGATACAAATATGGCGGACTTATCGCTGATAGCGATATCTACCAGACAACCTTAGGACGTTTCAGAGTTACTGACTTTTAGCACAAAATACATATATTGGTACAGAAGTCAATCTACACACATAGCGCGCTCGAGCAATGCACACAAAGACACCGCTTATAGACACGATGTCTCGGACCACTCGTCGAACGATAAAAAGTGAAGTACATACATGAGGTTGTCTTCTGCACCTATTTATTTTGTGCTTTTAGTCAGTAAGTCTACTTGTGTTCCTTGGGGTTGCCGTGAATCTTTTTAATAATTCAGAAACCCTAGCAGGATCATTAGCTTCATTCAAGAGTAGTCGGCTAAATATAGTCATATTGTTTAATTCATTAAACCCCAAGCGAACGCCGGCGTTCGCACACGTCTTTCTATTGTGTCTGTAATTTCCACGATTGAAAGGTTAATATAAAATAAAATAACAATTAACATTATTTAATTGAGAGCAGTGGTGACCGAGTGGTAACGGCCCCGACTTACGATTTGTAGGTCACGGGATCAAACCCAGCCAGGCGCATTACGACTGTGAAAGAAAACATTGTGAGGAAACCGGCATATCTTAGAATCAAAACTTCGAAGACATGTGACATTGTCCGGTAACTGTCCGGACCAAGCCCAAGTCGTCGACGGCGCGCACTGTTCCCGCGCGCCTCAAGGAGTTGTCAGCAACAGCAGGGACCCAGCCGGGTCGAAGCCTACTGGGGCCAGGGTTATCCGAAAGGGCGCTCGAGCCCCGGTATGAAGGCTTGAAGGAACGGGATGGGTTTTTTAGTCAGTAAGAGTCTGACACTATCTCCCGCTCCGCCCAAGAGCGGAGGTTGTCATAAGATGATTTTTCCCATCGAAAAAAAAAAAAAAAAAAAGGCATGTGACATTCACCAACCCGTACAGGGCCCCCATGGTCTATTACGGTCCATACCATTTCCTAGAGAGGAGGCCTGAGTCCCAGCTGCGGGAATAGTAAAAGGCTGATTATGTTATGCTATATTTACCTAATAATAATAATAATAAAAAAAAACAAATAGCTCCAGAGCAGGTGCGGTATCCGATCGACGATCGTAAATTAAACCCATTAGTAATGTAAACTAACTTAATTGAGTTGCATTGTAAAAAAAAAATAACTTCTTTTAAAAGTGTAATATTTTTGAAACCTTCTTCGCACTTTAGTTTACTTTTAAGGTATTTATTTAGTAAAGTGTTGAGGTGGCTCAGTGGTAATGGCCTCGACTTTTGTATCAGGTGTAGGTGGTGGAATCGAACTAATTTAGTTATAAGTTCATCACCATCACGTCTTTGCATCATCGCCATCAACTCAGCTGGCAACAACTCTGTACTATGTTAAGAACATCATAAACAACAACTTTTGTTATATGACTATTAAAAATTTTCCATACATTGGTCTATCAGATTTTCATACAAAAATAAAAATATTTAAATTGAACGTTCTAAATGTTACGAAGTCTATTCGAAGCAAGCGATAGTACAATAGAGGAGGGTAGCGGGGATTGTACGCGGAAGGCGTAGGTGGGTACAACAAAATACAGAGTTGAAATGTGTAAGATAGAACAGAACAACGAAATCTTGAAGGTTTGTGTTTGGAAATTTTGCAAAAAGTCGTAGAAAAAAAACTTGTTGTTTATGATGTTGGTAATACAGTCCTGCAAAGTTGTTAGTGTTTTACAAATAACCCAGTATAATCTATATATTAACATAATGTGAAACATATTTTTTTATATTCTTCTTAATAGGTTCGCGTTTCACCACCATGGCACCTGATGGTAAGCAATGATGCGGTTGATGATGGAGCACGTTTGCCTAGAAACAACTGTTTCATTTTTTTTTGTTTTAATTATAAACTTCTTTTTTTATTACACTGTTTTAATAATATTTTTATATTATATGAAAAATATGATATGTAGCCTTATCTCCAGAGGAAGGACGTGGTCACGGTACCTGGTTAATGGACACAGTGGTGCTCATAGTCAATTAGAGTCAATTAGTAATTTAGAGAGAATGCTCTCTACACTGTGTGTTTTCTTTAACTTCCGCATACCGTATACTTCACAACAACAAACAAAAACAAATTAGACGCCTACTAAATCATAAACCATATAAACCCTCCTGAAAAAACAAACCCAATAAACCAGGCAGTTACCCAAAAATTTCTTAGATTTGCAAATCAGCTAATAAACGAAGTTGAATCTACAAAATTTAATCAAGCTTCTCCAGCCTGTTATCAGAATCCCTTTGTCTTGTACTTGAGACGATATTATACAAGTTAAGGCCAAGATACCGCAAATTTTGGGGTTCAGAAGGACCACTTCAAAAAGGTTTGTCTCCACACGACACCTTTCTGAGATGTACCGAAGCATTCAAATGTATAGACCTTATATAACAGGATACCCGATTATATAAGGTCTACAAAAACATTGTCTATTTTCCAACATAGACTAAAGCGTTTACTTTTAGACAAATGTTATTAAAGTGTCAAAGAATTTATGGAGAACTAGCTTTTGGCTGCAGCTTCACCCTAAAACATAAAATGTCACTCAGCATTGCACGTGGAAACGCACCTACGCACGTACTTGCGGGAGTGCAGATCTGCATCATCGTGCGGGTTTTTTACGCACTCACGCGCGTAGGTGCGTGTTGTAAATTCACGCATGCTGTGACTCATTTCATTCAAAGCCGTTCACTGCGGTGGTAGAGCAGTGCAGAGCGTTGCGTCTGTTGTGATATTAAAAATGGTTATTAGTGTGGAACTCATTCAAGATGCTGCAGTTAACTGTACTAACTGTACAGTTTTTGTACAGTATATAAATAGAAATCGTGTCCGTAGAAGATACTGGGCTCCTCCTGCCTTCGCAAACAAGATCGTTGCGTGGGTCATTTGTTCAAAATGACTGGGATTTAAGAAAATATGAAGACAAATTACTATACGCATTCGCGTGTAGTTGAAGAATTTGTCTTCATAATTTGCCTTGTTACTTATGCATCTTCTGATTATTTGCTGATCAAAATACGACGTTTCGTCTTTGTATGCCACTCTCTGGTGTACAGAGGAGAAGCTTTGGGTAACATTGAGGTACTTGTAATACTACTGCCTCAGAGATAAACAAGAAATTAATGTAATGACTGTGCCTTCATAGTATATTTACGAGAATATTTTGTATGCCCATAAAAATATAGACATGTTTAAAAAATACAGTGATATTCATAATTTTAATACCTTTTTAGTTCCTGCAACCAGGCTCAAAAAATAGGGGGCTCATTTAGATGCCAATGTATACACTTCTATAATAAACTTCCTAGTCATATCCAACAACTAAGCCTTAATAAGTTCAAATCATTTGTAAAACGTAAACTTTGTCACAAGGCTTTTTACACTGTAAAGGACTATATTCAGAACGACAAGGCTTGGGATTGACCTGCTCCAGTACCTACTACAACTGTTGATATTTTTATTTTTCTTCTTTTTGTATTTTTTAATTATTTTTATTTTCAAATGTGCTTTTTTGTTGCACACTAACTTTAAACACTACACTAAACTCAAAAGGTTTAGTTCTCTTCAGTCTACGCACTAGGTCCGTATTGTCTAATAGCTGCATAGCTTCAACACTTACGTGTCGGTGAAGCCTGTGTTCGTGGGCCTTAGTAAATTTTTGAATGATGGTGGTGACGAGTTCCATTTTGAGGTCACGGTGGAGGTCCTCATTTCTAATGTACCAAGGTGCTTTTACAGCATCCCTGAGTACTTTATTTTGGAACCGTTGTATTATTTTGATGTTGCTCCGTTTAGTATAGTCCCAGAGTTGGATACCATACGTCCAAATTGGCATCAAAATATGATTGTAAATTGTTATATTAGTATTGATAAACAGGATTTCTTCCCGAGTTTTGTTTAAACTAGGCAAATATACTCTCCCCGCACCCACTCCCGCGCGCTTGTTCCTTCAAAATACTTGTATGCAAAGCCCTTATTGTAAAGTTAGGGCTTTTTTGTAGTAAATTTAAAGTTTTGCTTAGTTAAAAAGCCCTAATTGGTAATTGCGGCCTTCCTGACTAGCAATACTAAAATATTAACAAAAAAGGCCGTAATTTTGTAATTACGGCTTTTCAGATTCAAAAACCAGAATTTGTGTCGTAGTTACGGCTAAAATTATTACCTTATGATATCTCTGGTCTAATATGAGTTACAGCTTTGTGTGTAAGACCATAAGATAGCATTTTTTTTGCTGATTCCAAATATGTTTATAACTCATTTTTGTCCAAAATGTCAGTTACGGCCTTCTTAATTATGACGGCAGAGCTCTTTATAAAAGCTATAATTAACTTTTCCAAGAAAGTCAGAAGTCTCTGATCTTCTTCATTATATTTATACTAAAACGAAGGAGAAAACTAATCTTAATTAATCCGTTTTTGTCAGCTTGTTCTGTTTGCGAGGAGAACAATAATAACTGGCGACTTGATTGATTCCCGGGATTGGTTATTCAATTCTAGATCTGTCGATTCGGAAATAATTCTGTTTATACACATTATTACTTATTACATTAAAATTTAGTTCGTGGTTGAACTTTAATAAATGTACGATTAGATCTTCAAAAGAAGCAATATATTTGTTTGTTTGTTAAAGCAAATCTCAAAAGGAAAGGAACTGATTTTACAAAAAAAACAAAAACATTCAAAGAATAACAATCAGCTTTTACTTTTGCATATATATAACAAAGCACTAGCTTCTGCCAGCGGCTTCGCTCGCGTGAAACTTATTTTATTTTATTTAACTTGACATTTACATGAAAAGTATATGTGGAAGATAAAGAGATGACAAATTAAATCACAAGTCGATTGTTTCTTTTATTACATTTGGTCTACGTTTCATTCTACAGACTTTCATTTTTTAACTGCAAATAGGGTCACTTTGTGTACTGGTTTTTTTTTTACTGGTGATGTCATATATAACGAAACTCATAGGAGACTCCTTTACGTCTTTTTGTCACATAGAAGTGTTTTAACCTTTCGAATGTCTTAAGTTACACTGTCCGACTTAAGGTAATTGTTCTTCTATTGTGTCTCTAATTACGACATTCAAAGAGTTAAGAGTGGGTTTTTAAAATATAACAGGGCTATTTTCCAAGGTCAGTTGCAGATCATCGGAGAATTTTAATAAGGTCAAAATCACTGAGATGGATAGACGGACAAAAAATATATAATATAAGGTTTTTGTTTTTATCGACTGATGTACGAAACACTAAAAAAGTAATCTACAGAAATATAATGAAGAGTTTGTTTTTTGTTTTTAGATTTTTCTTTGTAGGAGGTAATCTCTAGAAGTCTGATCTTATTAGTCATTTTTTTCACCAATAGAAAGCTGCTATACCCCTATTCCAAAGCGGCAAAGGCTACTTATATTTAATGTACTCGGCGAAGCCGCGCCATGAGCAAAAGCTAGTAAAATATATACCAAAAATATTTGGAAGTGATTTTATATACCCATTTTTGCTGATCAAAACTTTTGACATATATTATCTCAAATCCGTTTGTTAAATTACACGAGCCTTAACTCAATCACTTGGAATAAGTGTTAAACTAATGAAAATTTAAGTTCTGTTGAAGAAATTCAAACACACCAATGTACGTCTAAAGAGGATCAATTTGGGAGCGATAAAACTCTTTTATATAAATTACGGGTCGGTCGTGTAGACCCAGTCACGTGATACATAAATGTAATTTTTATAGGTTAGTGCTCACGGATGGGATGTCTTCGGCTTTTTTTTTGTTTTAGAGTGTCTAAAAGTTCATGAAATTAAAATTGTTGACGAAACCGCTAAGCTAAAACTATATATTAGATCCATGCACACGTGTAACATGCCTGACTTATACCACAAAATAGGTACAGAAGTCAATCTACATACAAAGCGCGTTCGAGCAACGCACACAAAGACACCGCTCACAGACACGATGTCTTGGTCCCGTCTCGTATCACTCGTCGAACAATTCCGGCTCAAACGCTCATTAGTGTGCGTCCACTGAGCGTAGGTATAAAAAGTGAAGTACATACATGAGATTGTCTTTTTTTACCTATCTATTTTGTGCATATACGTAGGACGACGTTACGTGGCATCGCGTGGCGTGGATCAAGTGTAGCTACAAGTTTAGTTTCCATCTACACTAACATTATAAAGAGATGATTTTTTTTTTTTTTTGTTTGTAGGTTTCTTTGAAAGTACAGATTCGAACGCTAAAATTTGTTCACCGATAAAAAGCTGCTTTATTCCTGAGTGACATAGGCGATATTTGATGTACGCAGTTGCGAAGTTGCGGGCTAAAGCTGGTATAGAATATATGGAAACCGACGAGTTCAGATCGGCGTATGTCACACGTGTGCGCAGTGTAGTTCTAGCTTTAATACCAAATATTTTCTTTAATACATACATTTTAAATTTCTTTCATGTCTGTGTGTGTGCAAGGCTAGCAACAATGTATTTTTTTCATTTTATTTGTATTTTTTTTTATGATATATCCCATAAGGATAATTTTAAGCAAAAAAATTAACTAGAAACTTAATTAAATTAAAACTAGTCTAATTATTGCATGTCATTAAAGATACGAAAGGTTGTTAACCCTCAAAGCTTAATTTAAGGGTCAACCTTTACCGAATCCCGGAAACATACACAAATTGTTTTCTTCCCCTGGTAACAAATTCGACATCGTGAAGCCAGGGTTATCGACCCCTAACAGGAATTTACTACCGTAGTAATGACACAATAAGCGTTTAGTTTGGCTTTCAAATAAATCTAAGTTCGCAGCTGTTGGCTTTGTTCATACATTTCAGAAGACAACAAGTTTCTTTGGATCTCTACAATGATAACTAAAAATATAGCAATGCCATGCAGTGTGGCAATACCGCCAGACTTTTGGGCACATTACTGTTCGACAGCGATGTGGAAGAGGTTTTTGACGCCATTTTTTTTTTTAATCTTTTATAAACTAGTACTTGATTGCGATCTCGCCTGATAGTAAGCAGTGATGCAATCGTTGATGGTAAGGCGCACTAGTTTATTAAGAGCCTATTCACTCTAGCCTTGAAGACACCTAAATTATAAACAGACGGGAAGACCGCAACAGGCAAATTGTTCCAGTCCTTCGATGTACACGGTATAAATGACGAGGCGAAACGCTTAGTCCGGACCGTAGATGTTTCAACAACGTAAGGGTGGATCCTCGCCGGCCGCTCGGTGGTGGTTAGTTGTAATTAGCGTAGAGTTTTATTATTATTTATTTATAAATTTACTGTAATAATAGTTATTTAGTTGTTTATGAGTAGTAATATTATTAATATTTATTGCAGAAATTTAAGCAGTTAACAAAAAATACACCCTTAAATTTTGATCGTTTTAATCCCGTGGAGGGTCGAACCGGTACATGAAACACTATCGATTTGTAAAGACAAAATTAAAAAATAAAGTACCGTACCGTACAGTAAAAAAAAATAACAAAATATTGTAATTTCTATACTTAGAGTTGTTTTTTTTTTAATTTATTTACATTGTTCTCACATAATAGTAGCAACATGAAACATGTAACAGAGTTTATAACACATAACATGATTAAAAAGAGTGTCCATGGAGTTTATTATAGAAAGTTACGCAGGGAAAGTGCAATTAGCATCATTTTTTTTTATTGGCTTACTTCTTTATAATTTAAAACTACCTGTAAATGGTTTATTTGAACCAAAAGCTTTGATAGTTACTTTTTTACTGCAAGGAAAAGTGTATTTTGGAAAAAGAAATGCACGAGTGTCGCCGCGCTGTTTTGAGTTGAATTAACGATTCCAGCCTTATATTAATTTTTATTGCAGGATTTCTTCACGATATTTTCCTTCATTATTGGATAGAAAATTGCAAAAAGGAAAAATATAAATAATAATCCACAACTATCACACAAAGCCGTCTAATCCCAAGTTAAGCAGAGCTTTTGTTGAGTACTAGAACTGATAAACACACTTACATATGCACTGTTAAATTTAATTCGCTTTAATCCTGTCTAGGGTCTATCCGGGACATGAAACACCATCGATTTGTAAAGATAAAATTAAAAGATAAGTTTTTAAATTTCTCTAGGAAAACGAAAGCGGAGCGAGTTCAATGACCTGTGGGTAGTTTGTACGCAACGTCGGCTACTATCTATAGGTCATTAAAATCGCTCAGCTGACGTTTTCTTAAAGATACTAATTTCGTACATGCGTGAATTAATACGAGTTTTGAAAAAGAGGTAATTTTTTTTAATTTTATCTTTACAAATCGAAAGGGTTTCATGTACCAGATCGACCATCCACGGGATTAAAACGATTAAAATTTAGCGGTGTATATTTCTTCTAAATACATAGATATTATAGATAAATTACACCCAGACACAGAACAAATAATGGTCGCGTTCGTGGTTATTTATGACTCTTGCAGGACAAACAACAAAATAAATAGTATTGACTAAAAACTAAAATGAATAATTGAAGCAAAAAAATCTAATGCGAGACCAAACATACTGCAATATTAAAAACTAGCTTTTGATCGCATTTTCGCCCGCGTACATAAAATATAGCTTATGTCACTCAGAAATAAAGCCGCTTTCTATCTGTTAAAAAATCTTAGCAATCGGAGCAGCCCCCCTAGCCAAGTTACAATCGTTTTGCTTGCGTCGAACGCTTCGAGTTGGCCGCACCGCCTATTCTTTTGTCCTGACCTGACTGAGCGTTGAGATGACGTCATTTCAGTACATTTTAAGCTTTCTACTAGCGTTAACGAATGCAGATTAGCAACTTGGCTAGGGGTACAGTACTTCCAGAGATTACCTCCTACAAACAAAAAAACAAACTTTACCTCTTTATTATATTAGTGTAGATATTAATAATTACATACTAAATAATTATTATGCTATTTACTATACTGAATAAATGCAACTGTTTACATAATAATCAAACATTAGTAAACATAAACCTATTCGTCTCTTGCGAGCACTGGTAAAGAAATAGCGCAATCTTTTTCTATTCATCGGTACTTAGTTTGATATTTTTCTTCGAATCTACCTTTGCCAAGAATTCCGAGGAAGAAAACATAAAGTACCTATGTTACAGCGAAACACGTTTCTCTAGATACCAGTACTTTTTTTACACCAGTGCGAAAATATATTTACTTGAATATTGTGTAATGTAGTTGAATAACGCTTACGTGTATACCAAAGAATACAGGTATTTTATTTTAGCGTTGACAGTAAATTTTTCACAAATCTTAATATGCTATCATCATGCCATAATATTGTAAAACATAGAATAGACTAAACTTTATTGTAAACCAAAACAGTAAAAAACTTTTAAAATAACTTACATTTTTCGATTAAGTGTATTGAAATACTTTTTTAATACACTATATACAGGAAAAGTTTTTAACCAGTGCGCAAATTTTGTCATGATAAACTTGAATATATTTTAATAAACACGTATTTTTTATTTTGATATGTGTTAATAGTAAAAAATAAAGTTATCGCTTACGAGACTTATTTACATAGAAATTTATTTTATGGTCGCTTGCCAGTCTGGCGCCCGGTTGACCGACTCACGCGTCGACTGGTCGCCCGACCGGCAAGCTGTATCAGCTGAGTTGTAGGTAAGTACTTATGTGCGATCGCTCGATGCGACGGCGCCGACGTAAGTACCTACGCGGTGCGGTTACTGACCGCAATTTCGTGCTACTTTTTAAGTTTAGGTAATTCCAATTTTTCCTTCATACTTTCATGGGCTTAGGACCATCAAAATGCAGAAAATAAATCAAGTAATAATTTTTACATTCAAATTAAAACATTTATGTATGATAATTACTCATGATAAAATTTGAATTGAAAAAATTGCATTCTGGCGTATTTAAAAAATTGGAATCAACTACCTATTTACAACAATGTCCAATCAAAAAGAACCTAACACACCAAGATTGTTTATAATTTCTTACCTCTACATTTCGTTAATCACAGTATTTAAGGTATTGTTCGAAGTGACCTCCTCCTTTTTCCAGGCATAAACGTGCACGTTTAAAATAAGTTTGCATTTAGTTTGTTTAGGTCACTAGTATCACTTTTCACTTCATTGAAAGCGTTATTTATTTTTTGTTTGCCAGTCGAGGTCTGCCAGACCCTAGTGCATGGCTCGGGGTTCTGAACTGGCCGTGATCAAGCAGCCTTTGATTTGCTGCAAGAATTGTCCTTTCATTAGGTACCGTAGGATTACGGATCCCTTGGGCTCGCATACGAGGTACGCTCTCCCTCTCATATCTTCTTCGTGCTGCTCGTAAATTTTCGTGGCTAAGTAGATACACTCGCACCATTTCGTAGTATTCGCGGTGAGTAAAGTTCGACATCGTGACGACACGAGTACGCGGCACACACGCGCGCAGGGATGAATATGAGCGAACGTCCGAACCCCGCTTCCGCAAGTGACGTACTGCAGAATAGATCCGCACATCAAAGGCCGCCGCCGGCGCCGCATACCCCCGCCCCCTTCCCCCCGCACCCCCGTCTCGTACAACGGGCGGCGCGGCGGCCAGCGCGTTTTCATTCATAGTATTTAATAGTATTACGATTAAATTATGTCCATGTTATGCTTATTTCAAAATGGGACAAGGTGGAAAAATGTGAAAAAAAAAGTTATAAACTAAAAATGGAAATGTGTTCTATTACTTACACTGAGCCACCAAAAAAAATTTACGCAGTGGTTAAAAACTTTTCCTGTATAGAAAACGTGCTTTTACCCCTACTGCTTTTAGGCACACAATTCACTGTTTTCCACACTGATGCAGAAAAGTGCACGAGCTCTCCTTACCAAAATTTATGGCATTTATCGAATCAGACTGGGTGGAAACCTCGTTTATTAATTTCTTCGTAAATCATAAGTGTATTGAAAAATACACTTTTTCGTTAGATACACGTAGAAATTTGTCACTGCAGTACTAGTTTCCATAACTCCCTCGCCTGTAGCTTGATTTAATTTCGGCACTGACGCAATGACTTTCTCTACTTCTATCAAAATTTACTATTATTTCATAAAGACCTTCATAAATATAATAACGGGTTCAGGATGTTGATGGGGCTGCCCCGCTTCTGCAGTGCATCAGGTATGTTTGCAGAGGCGCACGTCGATGGTTTCCACGCCATCGTTAGACAGAAATCAGCCTCTCTGCTCTGCAGAGTGCGGGCTAGCTCCAACTCCATCCTGAAGACCATAGCGGACAGGTACGATTCTCTTTTGTTAGGTGATGTTGTTCACCAATGTTTTAGAAACAACCACCTTCTTTTAAAATAGATAATTATTAAGGTTACTAACATAGGTTATAGTTTATATGTATAGTGTATAGTTTTCTCTCAATTGTTTACTAACCCAATATGGATGTCACTAATCCGAATTAGAGATTATTTTATTTTATTTATTTATTTATAAATACTTGTGTTATAAAACTTCAGAACCTAGTACATAGTTCCGTTAGTTGTTTCATATGGAAAAAAAACCGCAAAAAAAAGAAACTCCACGGCTATTTAAAAAAAAAAGAAAGATGATTGGTGATTGCTACATAATATATGGATTCGAAGATAGGTATCGACTATTCGATTTCGTTTCAATAGTTCGCGGTGAAACCACCTCAGTCGTATTTCGATTTAACGTCAAGGGTTGACAAGGATTGACTTTGTTAGATACATGTAATCGGCGGTTTGTTAAATTATATGTCAACCTTGTCAAAACTGTCTTTAGAATAGACTTGAGCGTATATTGTTGTATCCAAAATAGTAATTTATGATACTATCATATCTGTAAAATTACTTTAAGAACGTTTGAAAGAGTTACGGCTCGTTCACGACCTTGCCGCTGTGAGCGGTAGCTTAGCGCTGGCGCTCGCCGCCCAGCGGCGACTTAACATCAAATGTATAAAAATGTTTAAAGCACGCCACGAAACGCCACTTATAGAGCTGCGAGCTCGCTTACCGATGCCGCCCCGTTCGCCGCGTCAAAATCGTAACTAGGCCGTTATTGTGACCCTGGAACGCAAAGAGTAACTGAAGGACACAAGTGGGCCTTAGATAGTAAAAGTCTGACATGCCCTCTCGTTATGCTCGAGAACGGAATAACTATACCTATCACTAACAAAATCTTTACTGCTGGAACATGGGTCTGTTCTTAGTAATAAGGATACTCGACACAGTACAGGTTTATAGGTGTCACTTATTTTAGAATGTTTAAAACAAGCCATTTTTCTTGCGATGTGAACAATCCATTGCTGCTTTGAGAATAACTTAAAATAATTAAAATGCTTATTTGGATTAGAACTTTCATTACCTAACTAAACAAAATCCACTGGATGAATACTGCGTAAATTTCCTATTTTAAAGGCTATATTGTTTTTAAAATTGTCCGAAACCAAAATTCTAAAATGTTCACCAATTATGCCTTTTTACGAAACATTCGTGCGATATTTATTCCGTAAATAGCCTTTAACAATATTTACGAAATGCAAAAAGCTATGCTACATCGTGCAAGCTATTATAATAATTGGCCAAGGGCCTTACCAAGACGATTTAAAATAACAAGCGAGTGAGAAATATGAATGGTAGCTATATGCACTATAATTGAAAGAAAGAAAAACATTTTATTGAGAGGAAATAAACGCAACCTTAGAACTAACTTACAAAACGTGTTGCATCAACCCCAGGATAACAGCAGGGGGAAGAAGAAGGACTAACTTTCAAATTATAAGTATCCTTTATGAAAAAAAATATATGCATCAAGTTCAATATGTGCCAACCGCTCAGCATAATGCCGTGACCACATGCAAAATACAGTCTACATTATCTGGTTTTTAGCGTGGGCCGGTGATGGTGTCGATATAAAGACATAGGCACGGTGTTGTGTGCTAAAAATTGGAATAAGTTAAATAAATAATTTTTTAGTAAAAAAGAACACCAATTTAATAGTACATTGTTACACAAGGGGTGAAAGTAACTCATTTAGTCCCTCGAATTACCGACCTCGCTACGCTCGCCCGCCAACTCCTTTTCGGGACGAAATGAGTTACTTTCACCCCGAGGTAAACACTGTGCTTTTCATTACGAATACAAGGAAAGTAAAAATAAAATAAAAAGTTTGTAAAACTTGAGTCGTTGTACCTATATTTTTGGTAGGTATCTTTCTTTTGATTTAGGCGGTAAAAGGTTTTCCGCTACTGCTTTAGCCTCTTTTCTTATGAAATTAGGCGTTAAATTACTATTTTAAAATGATAAACATAACGTGTTAATACAAATCTCTGTTGCACGGAAACGTAAACAAAACTCGAAAAAACCAACGACTGATTGCCATTTTCACGCATTTTTTTTTCTGCGGCCGGCCATCTATTAAAAATTAGAAATTAATCTTTTAAAAATAAAGTATTTTAAAAAACAAATACTGAAATCACTTAAATTTAACATTATTTAATTAATACTTGTCTTTAAGTTATTTCAATTTTATATCGCGCTGTGATTGACTGGCTCTATGAAAAATTGGAACATGGTTCAATAGAAATGTCAAGATAGAACTAGTTTTTTAATAATTTGACAGCTGTCAGTTGTAAAGTAAAACTCCCTAGGGATGAAAAGTATCACTTTCAGCCCGCTCCTCATGCAACTTCAGACCTACTTTCAGAGTATGACTAATGAGAAAAAATATACAGTAGCTTCATGAAATGGCGGAAGGAGCTCCCATCCCTTTAAAAGTTCTGGTTAGTTAGTCAAATGGATCGTATTAAGAGCTCGTGGTAGGGTTTCCGGTTCGAGATACTATTCTGCACTTACACTCAAAGTTGACAGCCCCCAGCCAACCCCAAGTCTTTGTTCTGACATGAAAATTGCTCAACACTTTTTCCGTATTTTACCTTCAAAGTTAACATACTTCAAAAGCTTCTGTATCCATTTTTAAGTTCATTTTGATACTGTCGGATTTAGAAAGAAGGTTTCAGATGGCTTATCAGATAGTGTCAAGCTTTTAAGCGAGTTTTAACGTGACTTTTTAGCTTTTACGTTTTAAATATTCCAGTCCCGATTTGAAGTTCAAGTACTAAGTGCTGGTTTTTTAGCATATAAGCTTAGGAGTTCACTGTTTATTCGAGTACTGGCTTTATAGTGTTTTTTTTTAGAATCTGTTTTGCCGCAGTAGTTTTACATACGAACCTTTTTTTTAGTCGGAAATCATCAGATGACTTCTCCTGCTATGAGTGAAGGTAGCGGAAATGTTTGTGCTATGCGTTTAATTGCTTTTTGCGTTCCTGTAAAGCCCGGTAACTCCTTCGAATTACTTACAGTTGGTTGCAGCTATTTATTTTATTGATTTATTGGTCTAATTTATATTTACTTTTAAGTTTGCTTATCTCAACAACGTGTTGTGTGTATCTGTGTGATTTTTTCTCGTTTATTTCTACGTTAGAAAGTCGGTCAAAATATTGAGGGGTAATACTCATTTCTTCAGGTTTTCAATAACTTTTTAGGCATATTATGTTAAGAAAAATTTAATGGCTACATCATGTTAGACAATAATTTTACCGACGATGGAGAAACCATGGAGAAACCATCGTCAGTCTGATTATGGTATACCAAATTATCATGGGGGTCATACCAAATTGGGGGTATGTCAGATTTAGACATACCCCCAATTTTTTAAATAAGAATTAGAACTTGTGTTCCTATTTGTGAAACACTACTTGCTAAACCTGAATTTATCAAACTACTAAAGAAAGGCACTATTAAAATTTCAAATTCTCAATTAAGAAACCAGTCCTAAAATATAATAATAATAATCTACAATTTACCTTGCAGAAAGTTGACAGTCTTGCACATGACCTCTCCGAAGTACCACAGCAGTGTGACGGACTTGGCAATCTGTACGGGCATGCAGAACAGGGTCACCAGCAGGTCTGCTACCGACAGGTTCACCAGGAATATGTTTGTGACACTGGAACAAAACAAAAGAATCTTTTAATGATGGCTTCTGGATTTAACATTTGAACTCATTTTCTCAACTGAAGAAGGTGGGAGTATTTGGTGTGACTAACTTTATTTGCATTCATCTCTTTCCAACGCCAAAAAAGGAAGTTAAGTTAGTTAGTAAGTTTTCTTCTTTGTTTTGTGTTGTTTTATTTTTTCTTTGTTTTCGTTTTTCTTTTTGTTTTCGAAATTTTTTTCTTATTTTTTTTTTGATACCCAGAAAATTTAAAAATATTAATATTTAAGTTGGTACCAAACCTAGAACTAACTCAAAGTCGATTGAGTTTTTAAATATAAAACCCTTGTTAGAATATCTACACGACCTAACAATTAAACTTATAATCCCACACTCTTCGGTCACGTTGGAGACCTCTAAGTCAAAGGACACCGTACAAGTGAACATATGCCTTCATGGCTTATTATAAATGAGCAGTAAAATGGAAGTGCATTTACTGAGCATCCGCACTGACGATAGGTACCTACATACTTGTGTATCTGGCAGTCAGCCAACCTGACTGACTGGCCAACATTCTAACGACAATATAAGCTATTTACACTAGAGAGCAGGATAATGATCTTTGAGGAATAATCGAAATGTAGAAGAATGAATACACAGCTTTTTTTTTGGTGGGAAAATCATCAATGACAAACCCCGGTCTTGGGCGGAGTGGGAGGCAGTGTCCGACTCTTACTGACTAAAAAACCCACCCCGATCCTTCAAGCCTTCATACTGGGGCTCGAGTTGTCTTTCGAAACTAACCCTGGCCCGGTAGGCTCAACCCAGCTGGCTGGGTTGAGCCTACCGGCCCAGGCCCATGCTGTTGCTGACAACTCCTTGAGGCGCGAGTAGAGTGCGCGCCGTCGACGACTTGGGCTTGGTCTGGACAGCTACCAGACGGTCGGACAGCGAGCTACCCATTGCTCACTGTCCGCAAGCTCGCGCCTACGGTGTATACGCAGCTCACACGTGTGCCACACACGCCGGTCTGGGCGCGTCTGTCTCCATACATTTCATTTGGAAACTAGACTTGTAGAGCTACACTTGATACTCGCCACGCGATATCGTTTTACGTACAAATCAGTCGTGTTACACGTGTGTTTCGGTCTGACGTAGTTCTAACTTCAAGCGAAAACATAATAATAGTACATTTGAATGGCGTTTTGTAATCGACGACGAAAACTAATTACTGTTTCTCGAAACGAACAATTTAGCGCTGTTTAACAACTTTAAATGTGAAAGTGAAGATGGATGAACGTGTAGAAGGATGCTTTTTACTCTTTTATGCAAAATCTACTGAATGGATTTTGACGAAAATTATTATATTATATGCACTAGACTATTATTTATAACAAAATGAGAGTGAATTGAGTAAATTTATATCCTAGTATTTTTGGGAAAATAGTATAAATGCCTCAGTCAGAACTGCTGATTCTTCAAAACTATTTTAACTACAAGAATTTTTCAGATGTACAAAAGTACTTCTGAACTATTCCATTGAAAACTCTTTTCTTATAATTAAAATTAACTTAAAAACTTGTTAGATTGGCAAGCTTTTTTGTGACCATTTCAAAAACATTCACGATAAATAATTTTGTATTTAAAAAGAATAATAAAAGCTAATAACTTAAATTTGAACCGTCCCTTTAATTCAACTTTCTTCAATAAGGAAGCAAAAAATGCGAATTGGATAAGCCTCAAGCGATTTATGGCTACCATTAATAACATGATAATGTAGGGGTATGATTCTGTGTTTAATAAATTACCCTTAGCCCTTAATCGATAGGAGTAGGTACTCAGTACTTGACAGAGATTTAACATCTTGAGAATTAATTGACTTTGTACGCCATAGGCCTAGAATACTTGAACAGTCCGTTGTTAATTAGGAGACGAATGACCTGTCCCATCCTGTTGGCGACTGGCTGGCAGTGCGAACTCATACTATTTTAATTTTAGAAATATTTAAGTTGACTGACACTGTCATTGTACTTGGTTCATTTTTGCTTGATTTCTGTTTTGTTTCCTTGAATTATCACGCAGATTCTGCGTGTTTCTATCAACAATTCATACATACATTAGTCCTAATACACTTCATTCCATCACTATCACATCCCCTTAAGATAAATGCCAACTCACTTATTCAATAGGTAACTTGTCATTCAGCCAACATCCTATAAAGTAAACCGTTTAAACTGTAAAGGTATGCTTGTAGTGAAAAAATGTACAGTGCATTTAAGCGGAAGTTGTAGAATTATTTTATATACAAATAGCGGAGTCGTCTGAAAAACTCCTGGTAGAGAATGCCTTAGGCATTAAGTCCACCTTTTTTTTGTGTTGCACGAAGTTTTAAGAAATAAATAAATACCACCTCGCTTTACGGAAGCCCGTTAGACGCGGTTTTACGGTTCGTCGCGGTTTTTTACGTGAATTTCAAATGCGATGGCATTTTAACAATGCCTTTCTTTATGTGGATTCGTTAAACGTTTACATAAAGTTATATATTCATTACACATCGTACTCTTATTGCAAAAACCAACTATTTGCAATTTTTTACCCAAATTAAGTTAAATGTGGCTATCGATTCGTCTCATCAAGACGAATCTACAGATAAAACCGGCTATTAGCTGCAACACTTATTTACAGACACAGTTTCAGCAAAAAATTCGGTCGAATATAATATTAATAGGTAAATTATATTACCTATGCCTGAAACAAAAATGTTGGTGCATAAGTTGGTTTTTGCAATAAGGGTACAATAGTATGTAAACTAAGACCATTCCCCAGGACATCTAAAGTAAAGTTTCTTTCTCTAAAACGCCCTCTGACCTAAGGACTAGATCACACCACCAGGAACTACAATGTCATCAATCTATGATGAATACAGAAATATCTACGATATGGTTCAAACAATTCAATCAATTTTCAAGAGCTATTTTTGTAGCTACTCTAGTAGCTCTTGAAAAACCATTAAAATAGACGAAAAATCAATATAGAAGGGGTAAAAAGCAATAATAACGTCTTCACTGTACAAAATCGAATTCGATGATCTTAAAAAGCCAGCAAAACGGCTAGCTAATAAAATGATGACCAAGGACCAAATATCATAAAAGTTATAGTGATGAAGCAGGGAGGGGACGACCTTCAGCATTGCAGAATACCACGCAAAGAAAAGGAGGAAGTACCCAAAAGGAAAGGGCAAGAGCATCCTTTGATTTTTTCCTGTGCTTTGCTTTGTTTTTTTTTTTTGCTTTTAGAAGTGACGAAAACAAGTTCTATTGGATCGGGTACCAGAGGTATAGCCATCGAACATACATTACATCATATACAATGTGGATGACAACGATCCAGTAGAAGTTTTAATTTGCTTTTCCCTGAGAATAAGCAGGAAATGCAAGTTAAAAGTTCCGATGTCTAAACGCAAGAGTGAAGGCAAGTTATTTATTAGTCTTCGCCTTGTTTTGCCTTGGTGTGATTCGTATGTGGGGTAAGATGGAATATTTCCCATTGCTTTTTATTTGTTTGTAGACACTTTTTATGCAGCATGGTAACAACCGACGATTTACCTTGTACGTGTTATTATTATTATTTACACTAATATAAGTAGGAGGTAATCTTTGGATGTACTGGTCCGATTGCTAAAATTTTTTCATTGATAGAAAGCTGCTTTATTCCTGAGTAATATAGGCTATATTTTATGTACGCAGACGAATATGCGGGCAAAGGCTAGTTTTTTATAATTATTTTGCACATATACGCACAGCAAATATATTATTACCACTTGCAAACTTGTGAACACTTAACTAACGAAGCATGAAATCCATAGTTCCCAATTTATTAGCATGGCTGAATACCTATTGCCATACCATTCGGCAACTATGAAACAAGCCCTAAACTAATCACTCAAGAATTTGTAATTGGTTAAGTTTTGAAGTTAAATGTACGATTAGGTACTATATTACCTCTGTTACGGTGAATAGAGACTAGAGCGAACGGGTTCTTAATAAACTAGTGTGCTTCACCATCAACGATTGCATCACTGTTTACTATCAAGTGGGATCGCAGTCAAGCACTAGATTGTATCATTAAAACAGAATCCGTTCAGCTCTCCGTACATTTATAATGAGCGTGTTATGTAAGTGGTTATATCAGGACTGAAATCGGAACAAGAATCCGAAGCGGAGGCAGAAGCGTCAAATGACGTGCTCATAATATTCCAAATACTAAACAAAACAACAAGTGAAAGAGTAATTGACAGAAGGTAAGGCGAAAGAAATTGTTTTTTAATACACCTAATCATAAACCCGCTCTTCTCCCTATCACTTTTAGGCACACAATTTACTGTTTTCGGACTAGAGCGGAGAGGTATGCAAGCTTGCCCACGCCATAATTTAATACTTACGTATCGTATCATACTAAGCGCTAAGTGACCCATACGAGATTTTTTTTTTATGGTGGGAAAAAATTATGCAATGACATCCCCGCTCTTGGGCGGAGCGGGAGATAGTGTCAGACTCTTACTGACTAAAAGACCCACCCCGTTCCTTCTAGCCTTCATACCGGGGCTCGAGCGCCCTTTCGGATAACCCTGGCCCCAGTAGGCTTCGACCCAGCTGGGTCCCTGCTGTTGCTGACAACTCCTTGAGACCCCTACGAGCTGCTCGTCAACCTCCTTGTTTGAAACACGTAGTTTGTCACTATAGCACTTGGCTCCATATCATACCTGTCTGCGGCGTGGGTGGATTTGCCTTGGTCGCAATGACAAACTTTTTCTACTTATTTATCCGCACTGCTTGCGGCCGCTGCAATCGATGTACAGCATCATAATCATCTTCCTGCCCTAATCCCGATTTATTTGGTGTCAGTGCAACATGATTTTTTCTTCCATTCTATCCTGTCACCCGTCACGGTTATGCATATCAACCGATTAAATTTATCGGAACTAGAACTGATATCGAAGATGCAAATCAATTTTCGGAACAGCAATCGAACCTCCCTAACATCTTTGATTTATAATATTAGTTAAGTAGAGTAGAAAGTAGGAGTATCTTTGAAATGCTTTGTTACCTTAGTATCTTTTAGAGGAATTTTATCTGTAACTTGAATATGGTACCCATTTCATAACGTCAAAGAAATGTAAACGCCTACTTACAGTTGTTAAAATACCCAGGTGTAGGCATATCGCTTAGAAAAGATTGTTGTATAGGCAAAGTTCTATCGTAATCCTTGTTAGGATAATCGCACCTTGTTACCTTATAAGTCTTCAAGTCGTAGGAAAATTGGCACGTCTGCTGAACCTGACAGTAATGCCTTGGTCACACGTACCGAGTAAACGGCCGAGATAATGCTCTCGGCCGAATACTCGGTACGTATAAACAAAACAGCTTGTGCTCGTGCATAATACACAAAAGTACTCAGGCCTCTTCTTTCCCCTCTTTGAGGCGTGACTGGAAAGACCTCACGGCGTCCTTACCTTCCGCATGACGCAGGTCCATACCGGACGTGGTTCGTTCGGGAGTTTCCTGCACCGGATTCGTGCGGAAGTGACGCCCGTGTGTCACCACTGTGCGGAATGCCCGGAGGACACAGTGGAGCACACAGTCGAGGTGTACCCTGCTTGGGCGGAGCATCGCCGTGCCCCGAGGGCGATCGGCGGCGGAGACCTCTCGTGCCGGGCCGTGCTTGAGGCCTTGGTCCGGAGCGAGGAGGAGTGGCAGGCGGTCGCCAACCTCTGCAAAGCAGTAATGCTCGCAAAGGAGGAGGCCGAACGCATCAGGCAACGGCGTTATCGCCGCCGCCGCCGCCGCCGGGATTCTGATCCCGATTTCCGGCCACCGTAGGCGCGGGCTTGCGGACAGTGAGTGATGGGTAGCTCACTGTCCGGCCGTCCGGTAACTGTCCGGACCAAGTCGTCGACGGCGCGCACTGTTCCCGCGTGCCTCAAGGAGTTGTCAGCAACAGCAAGGACCCAGCCGGGTCCGGGTCGGGTTATCCGAAAGGGCGCTCGAGCCCCGGTATGAAGGCTAGAAGGAACGGGGTGGGTCTATTAATCAGTAAGAGTCTGACACTATATCCCGCTCCGCCCAAGAACGGGGGTTGTCGTTGGATGATTTTTTCCCACCATAAAAAAAAAAAAATATATATTAGATAGGCTCGCTTTTGACCATTATTTTACCTGATAGTAAGCGACGATGTAATCGAACACTGAGTTGCGAGAGCCGCAGTCTGGGCTTGCGGACAATGAGGAATGGGTAGCTCGCTGTCCGGCCGTCCGGTCAACCAAGCCCAAGTCGTCGACGGCGCGCACTGTTCCCGCGCGCCTCAAGGAGTTGTCAGCAACAGCAGGGACCCAGCCGGGTCGAAGCCTACTGGGGCCAGGGTTATCCGAAAGGGCGCTCGAGCCCCGGTATGAAGGCTAGAAGGAACGGGGTGGGTCTTTTTGTCAGTAAGAGTCTGACACTATCTCCCGCTCCGCCCAAGAGCGGGGGATGTCAATGCATGATTTTTTCCCACCATAAGAAAAAAAAAGGCCTCTTCTCTAGGAAAAGGAATGGGCCGTAATTTACCACGCGGGTCCAGTGCGGGTTGGTGAATGTCACATGTCTTCAGATTTTCATAATAAAGTCAAATAAATAAGTAGAAAAAAAATGCTTTGATTGGCATTATAAAAAACGGAAACACCTTAAAATTAAACAAAAAGTAGGTACACTGAATAATGCCAAATGGAACCACAAGGCCTTACGCTGATTTTCAGCTGCAGACCATCACCAATCGCTCTTGAATCGCGTAAAATTTGTGAAGCGTCAATATAATTTATTTCCAGAGGCTGGGTGAAAATTGTCGTAGGTACATAAGTACTACAAAAGGATCAGTGATGTTATTTTGTAGAATTGAATTTAAGTCTCATTCAATTGCCACAAAGGATTTGAAAGCGCTTGTTAGGTCTTTTATCTACGGCTAACTAACTATACCTATGTAATACAAAAGAGATAAATTGATAAAGGTTCCAAAAATCCAGACTGTTTCATTTGTTTTGAAAAAGAAATAAATGTTCAGAAATCTCTCTGTACCTAATGTATTTTGATACCAAATAAATATAAAGAGTAAGCCAGTATATAAATATTGATCTAGACACAAAAACAAACCTAAAAGTTTGAAAGCTGACAAACCTATAATTTCGTTATGAATGATGAAAAAGGTTTTTGAGGCGTGGTTAGAAAGGTACCACAGCGATCTCACTTTCTTTTAATTCAAGTCCCTACCAGTTATGATTGGTTTTGGTAGGGTCTTGTTTCAGATTTGGCGGAAAGAAACGCCTGGGTGTCACTATTGTGCAAATCGCTTGGAAGACATGATGGAGCATACAGAGGATGTGTGTCTTGATTGTAGAGGTAATTGGCGGGGGCAACCTCTCACATTGGGGTTCAGCCACATAGCGAGAGGGAATGAGAAGCCGTTATTTGATTCTGCGAAATGGTAATGAGAGCAAAAAAAGTAACGGAAAGCCTAAAAAGGAGACAATCGTTCTACCCTGACCTTTGCTGGAGACATCTCCTGGGCATCAGCCATCGTAAGTATTGGATAGCGAGTAATATAAGAACCAGGCTGTACGGAACACCAGATGCACCTCAATGAGATATCAGCAAATAGACGGAGCCTATTAAGGACGTTGCCTGCTAGAGCTGCAGGATTTTTAGCAAGACTTACCGCAGAACGCAAAAGACAACTGAAAAAACATGAGTAGGTTTTAGTCAATAATAGTTTCTCACTGCACCTACAGTGAGGGTGAAGTTAAAATTAAAAAGGGCCCGGCTCCCAACTGGAAATAAATAAAGCTATTCACCTCGCATAGCTACAATATGTCGCTGTCTCCTCGTGGAGTTGGGATAATTTTAAGACGTCATGGTTGCGTGGGAGGGTATTGGTCGCACCTGCCTTGCAAATCACATTTACGAGTAATAAAATACCATGATAGGTATTCCTTCAGGAATGCGAGATTACCTAACTTTCTTAATACCAAAAGATTTAACTCTACGTAGGGGCTTTATACTTTTCGGCAAATCCTAACTTTTTGAATTAAATCAGCCGAAATGTGCGATTCAGATCTGATCAAAAATCCAGTGAATTGGAAAGAACCTTAAATATTTAGACTTTAACTTAAAGCAGTTAAGGTCGAATTCGTAAAGAATAGGAATACTTTTTTTTTTTAATAAGTGTAGAAACTTTAATTCTTACTCTTAAATAAGTTTTACATCATAACCGTAAAACGATATTGATTTCATAAAAAATATAATTTGCTGATGATTAAAAAATAAATTTTCAAAACAACCGACTTCTTTATTCAACGGTAACCGATCAAATGCACGATACATAACAATGCGGCCTAATATCTTTTGTAAAGAAAACAATACAAATGGACTTGCCTTGTATTAAATCAAGTGTCAAGAGAGATTGTTATCTCAGGTCTTGGAATTCTTGGCTGGAAGCCACATGCACAGAAGCAGGTGAAGCCTTGGTGACTGGTAAACTGAATAGTTAGGTAACTACGAATTACAGGCGGATTTCCATTGGGAAATTGTTCTGTAAGGCGACATACGTAAGTGATGTAGACAGTTTTATGGCTACCTTCTAGTTGTTGGATTAGTTAAGTACGGAATATTAACAGAAATAAAAAGAAAAAGAAAGAAAGACAATTTGTTTATTTGAAACCCAATGAACAAATAAGCATATAGAGTACAACATTAATAATAATAATTGCTTTATTTGTATCGAATGCAGGTGTAATGGTGTTCGATTATTTACATTATTATGTTAATTAATGTAAGTGGGCATGTACCGTTTTAATTAACTATAAATAAATAAATATTATTTTTAGTATATGCAAAATCTGAATGTGGTTTGTTCAGAATCAATAACTATGTTATATTTTATCCCAAAAATATTTCAAAAATGGTCACAAGTTGGACACTACCGACAGTAAGTACAAAACAGGTCACGGCAGGTCACTGCGGGCATTAAGCGCCAGCGCATAGCTGGCAAAAAAAAAACAACCCCTCAGTCGCCCGGTTGAACCGGTGACCATGTATTTATGTCGCCAATCGGGTACCATAATTGGCTTACAACTTTGTGATTTTATACAGTTTTGAAATTTTGTACATAGATTCTTTTAATAAAATATTAGACTGGTGTTTCAGGTTTTGCATATAAAATAATCTTTTATATGGCTGAGGTGAGTGGGGCTGATGCACGCCTCATGCTCGTGAATGGGCGCCGTCGGTTAACACCGGTAATCTCTTAGCTGCCAGTGACTTTTCCAATATAATTTTTATTACTTCATTGTGCTCACATAATAGAAGCAAAAAGAAATATGCAACGATGAATCTTCGTTGATTTTGTTTCAATTTCATTTAAAAGTGTGTACATGGAGTTTCTTGCACGTTCTTCTCCATAGAGATCTGCGCTTTGGAACGTGCAATTTAGCTTCACTTGTCTGACTGACCGACATTTTGACAATTCAACAGTGCCTGTAACTGGTGTATTTGAAATAAACGTTTTTGATTCTGCATATACTAAAAATAAGGTTGTGTAGAATCTTAAACAGAAAAAAAAGAAACAATAATACGTGTGTGTGTTATGTGTGTCTCACAACTTTGCCAAATAGCAGTTGCCTGACGCTGGTTTTCAAATGAATCTTTGAGTTATACATATCTACGTCACTCAGTAATAAAGAAGCATTCTACTGAAAAAATGTTTGAAGAATGTCTACAAGAATGTTGAAAGAATGTTTAAAATCGGACCAGCTGTTTTGTTTTTTAGATTATGACTCGCGCACTGAGAGTTCTGTACAAATACTTATGCAAACAGTTTCATTCCCGAAGGGAGTCTCGAAAATTTTTCCGCATTAAAAAAATAGTATTTTTTCATGACGTAACGACAGATTTACTGTTTTCAGATTTATTCTTATACCTATGCTATAAGATCTTGTTTTATGCCAAATTTCAGGATTGTTTTATGCCAAATTTCAGGATTATTTTATGCCAAATTTCTGGATCAATGGAAAGTACCCTATGAATTTTGATTCTCATGAGAGTGTATCTTTTTTATTTCGTTAACTTAGAAGTTTGATTTTTTCGCAGCTTCAAATGTAAATCGCATCATTAGGTTATTTCAACTCGATATCTGCACGCGTCCTCAAAATAAAAGGTTTTGACAAACATACAGATCGACAGACAACAAAGTGATCCTATAAGGGTTCAATTTTGTTTTTTGAGGTACCGAACGCTTTCAATTCCCTGCCCTGGAGTACGATCCGGAGGGCACTCCGGTATCACCGGGTGCCCGAATACCTCTGTCGAGTAGTCGAAGCCTACCTGTCGGACAGGTATATTGTCTACCCCGGTCACCAGGGAGACTGGAAACGTCGGGAGATGTCGTGCGGTGTTCCGCAGGGGTCGGTACTAGGGCCACCCTTGTGGAACATTGGTTACGATTACGTGTTGCGGGGCGACCTCCCTGACGGGGTCAGCGTGGTATGCTACGCAGACGACACGCTGGTTCTAGCGCAGGGAGAGTCATACCGGGCGGCGGTCGCTCTAGCGACACGCGGGGTTGCGATAGTCGTTGGTAGGATCCAGGAGTTGGGACTCGAGGTGGCGCTTCACAAATCCGAGGCCATGTGTTTCCACGGTCGCCGGTCTCGGAACGCGCCGCCATTGAGTTCCCAACTAATGGTAGGAGGAGTTCACATCGGTGTCGGGTCGACGATGAAGTACCTGGGACTCGTCCTCGACAGCCGGTGGAATTTCGTGGAGCATTTCCGACGTCTGGCTCCCAAACTCAACCGGACTGGGGCTGCGCTCAAGCGGCTCCTGCCCAACCTTGGGGGTCCAGACGCCTCCTGCCGGAGGCTCTACGCGGGGATCGTTCGGTCCATGGCCCTCTACGGGGCGCCGGTGTGGGCGCCGTCGCTGAAAAAGCAACCGGCGGCCATACTAAACGCCTGCCAGAGGGTCATGGCAATTCGGATGGTGCGGGGATACCGCACGATTTCCCGCGAAGCGGCGAGCCTTCTGGCTGGCCTACCACCGTGGGATCTGGAGGCAACAGTCCTTGCACACATGCACGACATGCGCGTGGAGATGCAACGCCGGGGTGAAAGTCCTCTGCCGCGACAGGTCGCGGCATGGCGGACAGAGCTCCGGCGGGATCTCATGGTGGAATGGCGTCAGCGACTATCGCAACCCCGCCATGGGCACGCCACAATTATGGCGATAAGTCCCCTCTTTGAGGCGTGGCTGGAAAGACCTCACGGCGTCCTTACCTTCCGCATGACACAGGTCCTCACCGGAAATGGCAAGTTCGGGAGGTTCCTGTTCCGAATTAAAGCGGAAGTGACGCCCGGGTGTCGCCACTGTGCGGAACGCCCGGAGGACACGGTGGAGCACACAATCGCGGTGTGCCCTGCTTGGGCGGAGTATCGCCGTGCCCTCGTGGGGGTGATCGGCGGCGGAGACCTCTCGCGCCGGGCCCTGGTCGAGGCCATGGTCCGGAGCGAGGAAGAGTGGCAGGCGGTCGCCGACTTCTGCGAAGCAGTAATGCTCGCTAAGGAGGCGGCCGACCGCATCAGACAACGGCGCTCTCGCCGCCGCCGCCGGGATTCCGATCCCGATTTCCAGCCACCGTAGGCGCGGGCTTGCGGACAGTGAGCAATGGGTAGCTCGCTGTCCGGCCGTCCGGTAACCGTCCGGACCAAGCCCAAGTCGTCGACGGCGCGCACTGTTCCCGCGCGCCTCAAGGAGTTGTCAGCAACAGCAGGGGCCCAGCCGGGTCGAAGCCTACTGGGGCCAGGGTTATCCGAAAGGGCGCTCGAGCCCCGGTACGAAGGCTAGAAGGAACGGGATGGGTTTTTTAGTCAGTAAGAGTCTGACACTATCTCCCGCTCCGCCCAAGGGCGGGGGATGTCAATGCATGATTTTTCCCATCAAAAAAAAAAAAAAAAAAAAAAAAAAAAGGTACCGAACACTAAATAAAATATTTTTCTCTTTACAAAACTAAAATCAAAAGCATTTATTTCAAATAGACCATTTGCAGGACCTTTTGAATGGTCAAATGTCGGTCAAACCACTAAAAGTGGAATTAAATTGCACGTTCCAAAGCGTAGATCTCTATGGAGAAGACCGTGCAAGAAACTCCATGGCAAATCTTTTAAATCATATTGAGTTACTTAAAATTTTTACATATTTCTTGTTGCTTCTATTTTGTGAGCACGTTATAGATAATAAAAAGTAAAATAAAAATATAAAATAATTAAAAAATAGAAATTTAATTAAGTCATTG
The DNA here is from genome assembly GCA_929112965.1 of Mythimna albipuncta. Classification (NCBI taxonomy): domain Eukaryota; kingdom Metazoa; phylum Arthropoda; class Insecta; order Lepidoptera; family Noctuidae; genus Mythimna; species Mythimna albipuncta. The sequence goes on along the minus strand of OV815961.1, from coordinate 24,690,774 downwards.
GCTACTAAGAGATGATCAGTCTTAACTGACGGCACCCGTTCACGAGCATGACGCGTGCATCAGCTCCACTCAGCTCAACTATTTTTAAGGGAACTGAATGACCCAATAAAACGTGCCACAAACAGCGAGACATTTGTGTAGATGAGGAAATAGAAAATAGATAATGTTCTCATTTTAAAACCAGCTGCATCATGTTGAGTAGGTGGAAATGGGATTCGAAAATTAAACAAAACATATTGATCGAAACTGCATTAATAATTTTCTTCGCGCGTATTCTAATGCCAATTATACGAAAAACATTATTGTTAAAAACTTAACAAGAGAAAAAAATTGAACGTAAGTTTAGGCAATATGGTGAAAATACGCTTCCCTGAGGTGTAAATTAAAAAACAAATATTTGTGAACTACGTGAACTTTTAATAATTGGCATTTTTTTTATCTCAGGGGTGTTTCAGGGGTTGAAACCAGAAGTACCAATAAATATCAACAACTTTTAGTGTGGGATCAACAAAAAAAAACCGCATTTTATATAATTTACCTAACTATTATGTTCGCATAACTCAACAAAATATAGAGAACAGGAGATATGTTTTTTATTTGTTTTTTTTTTTTTTACTTTAGCTAAATAAAAATTGTTGAAACATGAAAATCCAGCCACTTAAACAATTTAAAAAATACACTTTAAAACAGATACTAAAAATAAATATTAAAATGTCTACACTGGCAGAATCTCTTTTGTCACAAATGGTCACGTACATAATTTTTGGATTACTTACTACTAAATTAATTACACAAAACATACATTATATTTTAAACGATTTTCTAAAGTATTACTGTTACATTTTAATTACACAACCGACGAAACCCATACGTGATAATTATGAGATTTCAAGCAATTATAAGTTTAACACCCACAGATGCTAAAATTTTTAGCGGCTTAAATAAATGATATTATCCATTTAATATTTTTAGTAGCAAGAGAAAATAAATCAGACCCTAAAAATGGTAGGGACTTAAGTACCAATTTGTGGTCCAATCTGGTTTGTATATTTACTCTTTTTAGTGCACTCTTTTCTACAATATTAATGGATGACCGAATTACCGATTACGGAATTACAATATTAAGGGAAGACGGTTGAAAACTAGCGTTTCAACCAAAGTCACCTTGGTTTATGGGTTTGTTGCGGCTACACGGATGTAAACCACGCGCCAACACATTCGGTGGTTAAGAAAACGTGCCTCCAACCAGGGCGTTCAAGGTCATAGATTACAACTGCTATCTACACGAATTGAAACTAGCAAGGTCATCTTAGTTGAAACGTTCGTTTGCAACCATCTGGTCACCCCTTTAGCTATAAGGCATGGTTTTCCAAGGCGCTGCAAATCAGAAACGTTTATTTCAAATATACCAATTACAGGCACTTTTGAATTGTCAAAATGTCGGTCAGTCAAACAAGTGAAGCTAAATTGCACGTTGTAAAGCGTAAATCTCTATGGAGAAGAACGTGCAAGAAACTCTATGGACACGCTTTTAAATCATAATGTTTGTTCATTGACCATGATGCATAATTAATTGTTTATTCTTCGTTTGGCCCACTGACTTTTTTCTCACAAAAAAAATCCTGGGTTGTCACAAACTGCGTGCTTCTTTCGTCACAAAATATAATTTAAATTATTTTATTTTCGTTTCGTTCTAGCATAAGCAAGTAAAATCAGCCTTATATTGTTCACACTTCTGGGCCGCAAGCCTATTCTCTACGAGAGAAAATGATGATCGTAATCCACCACGTGGGCCCAGTGCTGGTTAGTGAATGAATTTTGTCCTATTTGTACACAATGACAAAGTACAATGCCACTAATGATGTTTTTTTAAAAACCGGCTGCGATATGTTAAGTAGGTTTAAATGGGATTCGAAAAAGAAACAAAACATAAAGATCAAACTGCATTTTATTGACGTGACAACGTCTTAAATTAGGTTGCGGCTGGGAGTCACTTATGAAAAAGTGTAACGCTCGGTAACGTTACGATGAGTCACCGAACGAGAGAGAGGCCCGCCGAATGCCTTGCGTCTCTCTCCCACTCAACTATGATCGGTCTGCCGCGCGCGCAGCACTAGAGAGTTCCTATTGTGCAATTTAATTATATTCATATCAATAAATATTCTACCGAGAAAAAGACGTTGTCACGTAAAATCTTCGCCCGTAAAACCGACTTTACAGGCAACCATTTTTTTTTTAACCCTGGACGTAAAAAGGTGTGCTATGTGTGTGTCTGTCAGTGGCAACATGGTTCATAAATGAGTGAACCGATTTTTTTGTCTGAAAACAGTTTTTTTTTTTTGCTTTATTGTTCATGACATTGTTGTTGTTTGTTTTTTGTTTGTTTGTTTATGAACGGTTGTAAGACTTAGTTTTATCAAAATTATCAAGGGGCTGAAAGTAAAATGGACAACTGAATTTTTGCAAATATAGCCAAATGACGTATCCTATGGGAGTATCAAAATATGAAAGTGTAAAAAATTCACATAACAAAGCTGTGTGATAAAGTTAGTTTAATTCCTCAAACATTATGGAGGCTAAAAAGCCTGATTAAAAAGGGTGATCGAGGAATTATTTTTTAATTTTTAATTTAAGCCTTATCAATTTTTTATTAATAAGGCACACCAACAACTCGTTTACACAATAATTTAGATTGTTTTCTTATTGCGTACTTATAATAACGTAAACAAATAATTAAAATTAATTGCTAGGAAATAATATAAGTAATAAATAAATTTAAGGCTTATTTTCTACACATCCACCTCCATAAATTAACTTTTTACAAGACTGTCTTGTCTCTAATTCATAATTAGAAACGTTTTTAAACATACAAAGACATAATTAATCTAAAATGTCTCACTGCTGGGAAAAATCCGGTCTTATTCTTAAATTCATATTGGCAAACTTCTCTACATAGTTGTCTGTCTAAATTTCTGATAAACCACGGATTTTGGTGCGCTTTTCATTAATAGAAAATAAACGAGAAAGGCTTTTCTATTTCGACCGTACGAAGCCGGGGCAGGCCGCACTTGTAAGTGTTTCAAGTCACTATGTTCGGGCGTCTGTTAATCTATCATGATCTAACAGCTAAATAGATATTGATGGACAAATAGATTACCCATGGCGTGGACACAGGAGTATATTTACCTTGATTTTTCATTACTTTGGTGAGGTATAATTTTCAACTTTCACGCGTATAAAGGTCACTTAGGTAGGTACTTAGTTAAAGGGTAGCATTTTTTTTTTAAATAATATATACTTGGGATTGCAATCCCACTTGATATCAAGCAGTGATGCAATCGTTGATGGTGAGGCGCACTAGTTTATTTGGAATCTATTCACTCTAGCCTTGAAGACACATTATTATCATCGGGCAGGAAAACCACAGCATGCAAAAACGTTTCCTCAATTTATTTCTTTGTTCCACTGAAAATAATACTTTTGTTCCACCAAAAATACTAATTGTAAAATAAAATTTGAAGGGGATGGCGAGGTATGTGTTCGTTCGCTTAGTTTGCTCTCTAGACCCCACTATTCCTTTCTCATGTATCAAGGTGCTGCAAGTCTCTTGATAATTGTAAAACGTCCTGTAATATTTGGTGAACAATTAGTATTTTCAGTGATGAATAAGATTTTTGATACATAGTTAATAATATACCGTAGTTAAATTATTTTTCCCAAAACGAAAGATGTAAAACATAGCCAAATGTTCTTCATCACGATTCTAACATATTGTTCTTCTATTTATAATTCGGGAAGACGCAGCGGCCATTACAGTTTTATGTTACACTCGTTAAATGAATGGCTTTTATTAATGTGTGAGCTTCTACAAAGGTGTGCGGCTAAGTCATTTTGGTCTACTTTACTTGTAAATGGTTTCTGGGAAGCATCCCATGTCTGAGCATCACTTTATCCAAACCCGATTAATGTCTATCACTTGTACAATTCCTGTATCAACACAAGTTTAGTGTCTATGGAAAAGTTCGTGGTCAACTGGATCCGTTCGAAATGGACCCGCGGTATTTTTCGATCCCGTCTTATTTTGAATAGGTCGACTGACCCCACTACCAAATATCATTATTGAACAGACAAGCCGAATATTTAAGTTTTAAAATATACCAATATTATTAAATTTGGTTAAACTTATCTCTCGATCCGAAGGCACTACGCTGTGGTATGAAAAGAAGGATACATATTCGTTTGAAGAACATCAAGAATAGACTTTTCATCCGGCGCCGTCTGCGTTAGCGGTGAGAAGGGTCATACATGTATCCGGCATCGCAAACCGCAACCTCATACTGCCACGGAAATTTGGTTATGGCACAAATGTGTAAGGATTAGTGAGTCAGCAAAGATGCCGTAAAGGTTCTATTTTAGGAAGAGGGTGCGTCTTGGATGTTTGTGCAGATTTTGTATTTTAAAACTTTTAGGTGGAAAAATCATCCAATGATATCTCTCGCTCTTAAGCGGAGCAAGAGGGCATGTCAGACTTGTACTGACTAAAAATCCACCCCTGTTTCTTCTTTGCCTTCGAGCCAGGGCCCACTTTTACAATGCCCGTGACTTTCACACTGCTCGCATGTATTTTAAGATATGTACCTACAGGATTTATATAAAAGATGAGATATTTACTGGACTTACCTATATACATAAAAGGGGTAAGTGACTTACTGACATAACAACGCACCGACGAAACTACTGGGACTAAGACTAAATTTTGCACAAAGTTTCCTTGACATAAGCGAGACCTAAAAGAGTATTTTCCGAAATTCACCCCTTAAGGGATACAATTTCGTATGGAGAAACCTGCAGGTGACACTGCTAGCATTAGCTAGTTATACCTAGTTAGCTAATCTCTGAAATGGCTGGAACGATTTTGACGGGAACTTTTTTGTAGGTAGCTGATGTAATAAGGAGTAACTTAGGCTGCTTTTATTTTAGACTAGCTTTTGCCCGCGGCTTCACCCGTGTGACATTCGGATTCCCGCAACCTTCACCAGGTCATCGGTCCATCTTGTAGGAGGCCTTTCGCGCTGCGTCTTCCGGTAAGCGGTCGCCACTCTAGAACCTTTCGGTCCCGACGGCTATCTGTTCTGCGAGCAATGTACCCTGCCCAATGCCACTTGAGTTAGTTTGGTGATTCTTTGTGTTATGTCGGCAACCTTGGTTCTCCTGCAGATATCTTCATTTCTGATTCGATCACGCAAGGAAACTCCGAGCATAGCCCTTTCCATTGCTCTTTGGGTGATTTTAAGCCTTCTGATGAGGCCCATTGTGAGCAACCACGATATTATCTACATAAACTGTACTTAGTGATGAAATAATTTATTTTGGTAAGGATTAATAGCATGAGTAAAATAAATGCGTTTAAATGTAGTCCAAAAAATAACAAAATTTTTAAATAAAAAAAATGGTTGTTGTGCCTCACTCGACATGATAGAGTGTGTCGTGATTTTTTTTGTAGATATTTATAAGATCTACAATTAATTAGAACATTTTATGGTTTTATCTTTTATAGTTTAGACAGCGTACGCAAAATAAGTAACTTTTCTGGTTGATTTTTTTCACCTTCTGTCCGTAAAAACCAAATATCTTACGGAACCCTATTTTATTCTAAAATAAAATTTAGCTTAAGTTACTCGTGGATAATGTAGCTTTTGAATGGTGAAAGAATTTTTAAAAACGGTCCAGTAGTTTTTGAGCCTATTTATTACAACCAAACAAACAAAGTTTTCCTCTTTATAATATTAGTGGAGATACACATGACGATAAATTTGGTCTTTAGAAATCAACTTATTATATACCAACAAAGTTAATAAAGATTTGCCAACTTCATAACAATGTTGAATGAATTCCTCATCATTCTTGGCATTATTTCGCTGTTCAAAATGTATAAGTAATTGGATTACCAAACTCGTATGTTGTCTAAATTATCGTATAAACAAATTTTTTCTCACAAATATTACTTTTCTTGCTTATCTTATTCTTCTTTCTTCGATATCAAATTCTTGACTTTTTTTTTCATTAGGATTTAATGTTATGTGATATTTATTTTGCAAATAGATAAAACAAAGATTTCCATGCATTTATATTTATGAAGTAGCCTTATTTCTAAAAATCAATGAAAATCTTTTCAATAAACTTAAATCAAAAAGACATATGTTAAAAATATCTAATGTGCCACATAAAACGGCTCAGTTTAACAAAAATTTCTTTGGCATGGCATCAAAAATATACAATAAAATACCTTTTGACATTTTGAGCACTAGGGAACTCGCCCTGTTTAAATATAAACTACGTGATTTCTTAATCGATAAGGATAAATTGCTACACGATCCAGGATTTCCTAAATAAATTAATAATTATATATTTTTGACATTTGTAATTCTGACTCAATTTTGACATTTATAATTCTGACTCCATTTTGACATTTATAAATCTGACTAAAATTTGAATCAATTATTTTTAAATATTTTTTTAATATAATCTGTAATTTATTAGTGTATGCCTAATTGGCAGGACATATTGAAACTATAATTTATTATTAAGTTTTAACATCTGTATAAAACCTATGCCCACAATAAAGACATTCTTGACACTTGACTGGCCTGTTGGTCTAGTGGTTAGTGACCCTGATTGCCATGCCGGAGGTCGTGGGTTCGATTCCCACCCAGGACAACATTTGTCCTGGGTGGGAATACAAAGAAAGAAAAAAAAGAAAGGACACACACACAACAAACCTGTATTGGTCAAATCATATGAGAACCATGTAAATAAGTATCTGAAATGGTCTTTTGATAAAAAACTTTCAGATTTGAATGGACCTATATATAAGGACTAATTAATAGCTCAACGACTTGACGAACTATACCATAGAAAGTATATTTCGGTAGACTGCATAAAGTACCAAAACTGATAACTACGTTAAGCTTACTGAAAAGAAAAAAAACAATCCACACGCATTCACATTTACAATAATAAAAGAAAATAAAAATATAAATCTTCGTCCAATAAGCGGTTTCGTGGTAGATTCACAGGATAAGACTTATCTGTAAAGCTTATTTTCAAGCGTCGTATCGTCTGTTACGCTACAATAAATTGGAGATGATGTATACTGATATTAACTGGATGTGACACAGCCTGAGGAGAAGGATTGTATTATAATGGAGTGTAAGGCTGAAGATTGTCATAACATGACACGAATATCATAAGCTATATTATGGTACGTTTGTATCCTTCACTTTCAGATGGCCAAACGATTCCTGCACTGGATTCGTGCAGAAGAATTACTTGGGTGTCACCACTGTATGGGCCGCTCATAGGACACGGTGGAGCATACGGTAGAAGTATGCCCCGCTTGGGCAGAACACCGCCGTGTCTTCGAGGGGGCGATTGGCAGCAACGATCTTTCACTCCGGACCTTGGTACAGGCCATGGTCCAAAGCGAGGAGAAGTGGCAGACGGTCGCCTCCTTCTGTGAAGCAGTAATGCTAGCGAAGGAGGCGGCCGCACGCGCAAGAAAACGGCTCTCACACACCAGCCACTGGGATGCCGATCCCGATTTCCAGTCACCGTAGGTGCAATGGATAGCTCGCCGTCCGACCGTCCGGTAACCGTCCGGGACGACTCCAAGTCGTCAAAGGGAGTGAAACACTGGAGATGTCAGCAAAACCGTAGGAGCCCAGCAGGGTCGAAGCCTATACTGAACGAATTTGGATTAGTATATGAGAATATCTCGTCTTCCCTTGTCGTCGATGGCGCATATTGATACGCGCCTTATAGATAATAAAATGTCAGCAAAACCGTAAGGGTCCAGCAAAGCCGAACCCTGCTGAGGTCATGGGTTGACTTCTGGAAGGGAAACCAGTGGTCCTATTTATAACCTGGATAACAAGTAGGCAGTATGTCTGACAATTATGTTAAACTAGACCTATTTTAGCGTAGCCATGAGGCACACTATTTTTAGGTTCAATTGTGCCCAACTAGAATTTGTGTGCTTTGTATTGTGCAAAATAAAATCCATTATTTCTTAATTTCAAATTATGTAACAATCAGGGAACGTAATTGTTAAGGAGCTCCGCACAGCGGGGCTTCGTCAGCTTATTTAACCTACGTCGTCGGCACATTACTGGCTGAACGCAAATTAAAATTAATTTTACGACTTGCCTCTCTTAAATGTGTGGGCTAAGCAAGTAATTAAACAATTATCGATCTTAACCAACCAGTTTGGTATTTCCGAAAACATCTATTGATATGTTTAGCAGCCTATGACAGGCCGGTGACTAGGTTCATGAGAGTGTTGGAGTTATACACAATTGTCACAACATTACGCATCTTCGCTATGCAGATTGCCAACATATCTAGAGAATTGGTGAAGTAATTCGACTAGCTGTCTAATTGATTGTAAATAGTGGTGTACAAGAAAGTATAATAAATACTTTAATTGGAACCTTCAACTAAAAAACTTACCATTAGCAGATCAGATTTTGCGATCTCTTCCTATCAATTTGTACCCTAAACCATTTATTGTTTATGATTTTTTTACTGATCCTTTTTTTTATGAAGAAACATCAAACAAATCTTCCTAATCTCGATGGAGCGAAAGAACGTGTCAGTTTTTACCGACTGAATCCCACCTGTAAGCCTTTATTTCCCCTTTGCGTTTCAGGGCCGGTAACTCAATCCACTAACCCTGGCAGGCAAATAGCTAGTAGGTAATCCATTTTACAACATTTCTTGGAGTCTCACATCCGTATTTATAAAGAAGTAATTAGTTAAGGTTAGAATTATTAATTACAAAATCTCATGTAACACACATTACTTACTTGAGAAAATGCTCAAGTAACACTCGGCGCTGGGTGCTTGTTGTTGTTGTTGTTGATGTTCTTGTTTGTTGACAGTTCTAACTTTTTTTTTAATTGATATAAACTAGTGCTTGACTTAAGAGCCTATTTACTCATGTCTTAAAGACAACCAAATTATAATCAGACGGGAAGACCACAGCAGGCAAATTGTTCCAGTCCCTCGATGTATGTGGTATAAACGACGAGGCAAAACGCTTGGTCCTGACAGTAGAGGTTTCAACAACATTAGGGTAGATATTCGCCGTTCGTCAGCTTGTCTGATGATAGAAGTGAGATAGTGGTATCAAGTCATGCAATTCCTGCGCACACTCTAAAAAGTACATCCAGTAAAACACCGAAAGGCTGACTACCCTTCGTCTGTGCTCAATACATTGTAAATTGGACTCAACCAGATCTGGATCACCAATTTAGTCTCTCCGCACGCCTTTCCACAGAGTCCAAAGCTGCTAGGTGATATTTTGCAGCACCAGCCCATATGTGGCTGCAGTACTCCACACACCAACGGACCTGTGCTTTGTAACATCAAGCAATTTCATAACTATAGAATGCAATCGTTTCTTAAGTACTTTCTTTTACTAGTTTATAAATGCCGGTATCAGATTATGTATTATTGACAGGTCTGTTGGTCTAGTGGTTAGTGACCCTGACTGCTATGACGGAGGTCGTGGTTTCGATTCCCACCCAAGACAAATGTTTGTGTAATGAGCACGATCATTTGTTTGTGTCTGGATGTAATTTATCTATAGTAAGTATGTATTTAGAAATATATAAGTATGTTTATCAGTTGTCTAGTACCCATAACACAAGCTCTGCTTAGCTTGGGAATAAATGGCGTTGTGTGATAGTTGTGGAATATTATAACTATTATTATTATCTTTGAATGGAACATAGTATATTCTATCATCAGAGACAAAGTGTCAAATTGTATACAGCATTCTCCTAATCATTTTATTATTAAAAGCATTTGTGTCACTTAAAATTTATTATTACTGTACTGCGTTCTTTTGCTATTTTTCTTAATTATTCTTTTAGAGTTTTTTTCTGGAATACTAAAGAACTACTAGTTACTCGCTAGTAAGGCTGAGAACTCACAAAGCAGTATTTACCCGCGTCTGCCGCAGCTGCAGAAGTAAGTATAACGCAAAAGCTCGTTTCTGAATTGTGCCCATAGCATGGCGCATGGCGGTCTGAAGCTCAACTGTTGATTAACTGCTTGTCTTGTGATATTCACCCGCCAATTTTGCGAGCGATAAGCACCATCACGACGCCTGCGTAACTGCATAAAAGGCCGATCTCGCGAGTTTAGAAATAAAACAGCTCCTCCTACATCGCGGCAGGTGCGGGCAAAAACCGCTTCGTGAGCTAATATTTTTTTTATAAACAAGGTCCAATCCTTTTGTTCTTATAGTGACAAAGAGATAAGCAAGCTCCCAAATTATTATTTGGGTTTACCATGTTTTTACTGAACACAAGACGAGTCGACGCTGTTAGGGCTGCAAGATTGTTCGAACGGTTACCGTACCTGTCCTGGAGCGCAAAGGGTAACTGCAGAAATGGGTGAGTTAGGGCTATATCTCACTGGGATACTGGTATCCCATTGAAATATAGCCCTTAGCTACTAAACGAGACACCATATTGATAACAGAAGCGCCACACGTCTTGCGCGCCGTGCACGTGTCAGCGCCTCACGAATGATTGTCCAACCAAACGGACTAAGTGAGTAACTCTCTCTAGAGCTGTATACCTTTTGTTGGTATCGGCAACTGGTCGCGCCGCCTTGGTATCTCGGTGAAATATAACCCTTATAGTCAGTAAAATCAAACAACCCCTCTCGTCCCTCTGTAGCTGGAAAAGTTATTTGATGATTTCCCACCTTAAAAGTCGATGCTCTTTACATAAGTAAGTAGCGAAGTCAACAAAATAAGTTTATATCGGTCAAGTGGCCTCCAAGTTCACATGAGGTTACATAAACTGTCCTGGTGGACGAACTTTATCACTTTTTGGCTACATTTATTTTACTATGTACACACCTTGACATAGGCAGTGGAATTTAATGGCTTAGTGGTTTAATATACTACCAGCTTTATCAGACTAATCAGCTATTTTATACTCGTAACGTTGATCTATTGCGTAGCTTAGAAATTTAAACTGACCGGAATGGATTTCCACCATATAATTAGTATCATTTTGCATTATTGGTTAAGTGTTCAGTGAATATTAGTATCAGTTTGCATTATTGGTTAAGTGTTCAGTGAAAGCTGTAATGACGATGATTTATTGGTTTGTTCTTTGTTCGTCCCGAAGTTTTGTCCCACATTCCAAAAAATTATTTATTCGTCCCACATCACTATTAAAGTTGTGTTTCGTCCCGAATTCCAAACATGTTAAAAGTACAGTCAACGAAAAAACGTAAGTACATAATTGAAATTTTCGAATAACATTTCAAAAATTTGAAATACGGACATTTTATCATATTTTAGTTCGTTTTATTTAATTTAGAGTTATTATTATCGGTTTTACAGTAATATAGTTGGCTAAGTATTTTTTAAAAGTAAATTCATTTCAATGGATGCGTAATGCATAGGACCGGTCGTTGTGGCGACGCTTGGGGGAGGCCTATGTCCAACAGCGGACGTCTTTCAATTTTTTAATAAAACAATTCTAAGAAAATTCATCTTTACTATCGAGTATCATAATCAAAATCACAAAAATGGTATAATAATCAGATAAGATAAAACGGTCAGATCTTTAATAAATGCTCATTACTTACCTTAGACCTGATGGGGTGAGATAGTGGTCAAACGCGAGCCGACCAATAATGAAAAAAAAAATTAAGACGTGATAATTTTAGTTATAAAATGATTTACCGACCAAGAATCAAGTGAGAGTAGGTACCTATCAAAACAAAATGTTTTTTTTTTTAAACTGTCTTTGCTTTAATTTTTAACAAAACGAGTTCTGATGGAAGCAAAGCTAATGACAAACACAAAGCAATATGCTTCTTAAACATTTTATTTTTATTTAAATTTAATGCTTTTGCTCTTTTCCAAAGAGCTTGAGGGAAATGGAAGCAACAACCTTTTCATGTGACGTTTGGAAATATTTTACGGATACCATTCATGGCCTCCTTCTCATAATCAGTTCTGAATGAAATGGGGTTCCAACGAGGAATTAGCGATTTAATAAGAGAGAACAGAGTTCCGTATGTAGGTTCCTTTTTGTCCAGTACATAATAATATAACGGCATAACATTAATTTTTTCACTGGTACTTCTACCATAAATGATATACAACTGTTTAATTCATTAAACCCCAAGCGAACGCCGGCGTTCGCGCACCTATTGTCTTTCAATTGTGTCTGCAATTATCACAATTGAAAGGTTAAATCGTTTCACCACACATTTAAATGTACCATCCGCTAGATAATGCATCATATTTTCGAGAATATTTTTACTATCACACGGATGAAGCCACTGGCAGAAGCTAGTATGTAATTTGTACTCATAAAATGGTAATACATTTTTTTGGCTGAGTGTACAAAAAAGTCAAAATGGCCTATACAAAAAAAAATATGGGCCGAACAAGGAATATAAAATAGGACGAATCGAGAACAAAATAATCAAAATACTATTTTGGGACGTAGGAAGCATATAGTTAGGGACGAACTAGGAATTTTTTATGTGGGACAAAACTCAGTGGGCCGAACGAAGAACAAACCGATTTATTTTGCAAATAGGTTTTTCAAAAACACTTTTACACGTCATTTTTTTTGTAAGTTTAAACTAGATGAGGCCGTATTTTCTAGCTGACTAACCTGAGAAGAAAATAAATAATAAATAAATAATAATAATAAATCAAAACACAAAATTTGGCTATGATGGAGCGACATGGTCAATTTTTTTGTAAGTTTAAACTAGATGAGGCCGTATTTTCTAGCTGACTAACCTGAGAAGAAAATAAATAATAATAATAAATCAAAACACAAAATTTGGCTATGGTGGAGCGACATGGTCAAAATTGTGACAAAGCTCCTTAATAAAGATTTAAAAAAAAAAACCTGAGAAGAAACACCGAAACAAACTCAGGGGTCAAAGTCTCTTTTAAAGTCCTTATAACAAACATGTCATGGTCAAATCATATGAAAACCATACAGATTAGTGTCTGAAATGGTCTTTTGATTAATGAACCACACAGATTTGGGTGGACCTGTCCAGTCAGTTACATGATAATATGTTTTGTATTGAAGAGACTTTAAGTAAATAATATCAGGACTCTTAACTAAATACAATAGGGTAAAAATAATTACATTTTATTTATTCCGTATTTTAGATTAAAAAAAAATATTGGATACGTATTTATTCTATTTTCGATTAAACAAAAAATCAAAGATATAGCCAATTAAAGTTACTTGTGACGTCACCCCGTGCGAAAAAATGTAGCACGGCGTGACGTCACACGGAACTTTAATGGGCTATATCTTTGTCATTTTTGGTTTAATTTACAAATAAAAAAATACGTGTCCCTTATTTTTGAATGACCTAAAAGACGGACTAATTACATTTTTTACGGCCTTACAGCCTTTTATTCTGCTACCCAAAACTACGAGTACAATGACAAACTATTTTTTAACAAAATGGTGGTCAGCGTTTAATTAATTAAATCCCTTCGTCTCAAAGATGTCAGTCACAGGACCAAAGGGTTTTGTAAATCGATTTCTATGAGCCAAGGATTTGATACCCTCAATAAACAGTTATAGGGTTCGGTATCAATTGATGAGGGTTTCAATTTGTGTGAGGAGTCAATGTGGTGAGTATTCGACTTTAATTAACAATGGGGTTAAGGTTCACGTAGGAACACGGAAATCAAGATGTATAGATGGGTCTTCCTGTTGCATGGTTCGGACTATCCAAGCTAAAAAGCCGCCTATCACTTATCGATTACAGGTCGATTAAGTATATGGTCTTAAAGGTTTTGTACCTAAAATTGATAACCAAGAGCTATAAATTGCTTATGAGAATCGCACATGAAACTGAAAAGTCGGAAAAACAAACTTTACGTTGCATCCAATTTTCCAATAACCAAATTTTGTTTGGGATCGCAAAAAAAAGAAAGAGATAGCATGTGTCAGTTGTTAAATTAAATTAAATTAAAATAAATACTTACTACAAATTAACGATTTACGAATCATACCCTTTACTTGTGCCGTGAGACCCCGTGAGACCTTTCTTCTTACCAAATTTCATGACTCTAGGTGGATCTAGATCAGTGAGAAATACTAGTAACTATGTCGCATAAGTAACCATATCTTTCGATTATAATAATAATAATATAATATTCCACAACTATCACACAACGCCGTCTAGTCCCAAGCTAAGCAGAGCTTGTGTTATGAGAACTAGACAACTGATAAACACACTTATATATTTCTAAATACATACATATTATAGATAAATTACACCCAAACACAGAACAAATGATCGTGCTCATCACTCAAACATTTGTCCTGGGTGGGAATCGAACCCACAACCTCTGGCACAGCAGTCAGGGTCACCAACAGGCCTGTCAAGCGTTAACTTAGGGCTTTTCACCGAAACACCACAACAAAACCACACACACCAACAAAATGTATACAACTGTATAGAGAGTCTCTCACCTGGTGTCCGTTTGGTTGCGCAACCAATTTGGTGGCACGTGACTCTGGTTTCAGTATAGTATTTACTTTGGTAGCTTATGGCTATATTTCACCGAAACCCGTGAAATATAGTCCTTATAGGTTTGACTTTTTCACAATTGCAAGTGATTACAAACTTCAGTTCTTGAAATTATTTCAATATTATTTTTCCATCCGTTTCTGACAAAATGGAGCCATCTGACAAAAGACTGACAGGCTCCGAAGAGTACGCGAAAAAAAATTTGTTTTTTACTTTTGAGGTACGAAACCTAGAACAAAGGTATACATGATTCCAAGTTTATTCACGAGAATTTATATCAGTATATCTTGTAGTTTTATTATACTGTCATTTACAGAAGTTTGCAGACATTTTAAAAACATACAATTTGTCTCCGTAAGAACAAGTTTTGAAAACTGCACATTGTGACTACAACTAGACAGTCCTTTGACCCTAGTATCTACTTTTTAATTCCACTTAGCCCAGATAAATTATACAGATCGAGACATATAAAAAATAGTCCAAGTGTGAGTCAGAGAATCTCGTACTACCTACATGATCGGCACAGTAATTATTCACTTTTTTTAACTCATCAGATTTCTACAAAAAGAAGATTTTCTAAAAAATTACTTGGCTACTCTTTAGGGCTTACATATAGTAGATAGACAGATGGTGAATCTATGCATATAAAAGAAGAATCTGACTGACTGACGTATCCAACCGAAATTACTGGGCACAATTACTGGAACTTCATTATTCGATACAGGTGAGCACTAAGAAGGGGTTTTTGAAAATTCTACCTTTAATATTTGTAAATAGTTGGAAAGAATGAAATTCATATCTGCCAAATTTTATTCCTTGATTAACAGCCTAATTTTATTCATTATTACATTAGTAACTAGCTTTTGCCGCAGCTTTACCCGCGTACATAAAATATAGCCTATGTCACTCAGAAATATAGCAGCTTTCTATCGGTGATAAAATTTTAGCGATCGAACCCATACTTCCAGAGATTACAAACAAAACAATAAAAAAACAAACTTTACCTCTTTATTATAATAATGTAGATAAATGGTACTAAATAACAAAAGGTTTTCACTATTCGTTATTAAAAATTACGTGTATAAAACGATTTACAGTGTGTAAAAAATCTAAAACAAGGCTCCAGGGTGAATCTTACCCTTTAGCCTTTTGCGTTTCAGGTCCGCAGCAATCCCACATACTAGATAATGTATCTCAGTTATAATATTAATATCATTTTACAATGTTTTCTTTGTCGACTAAAACAAAATTAGATTCAACATGTTACTTTTATGTATAATAAAACATAAAAGAAAATAATAAAAAGGGTTAACTTTATCTTTTAAGTTCAAACAATAAGGCACGTAAAACATGTAGGTACCTACACTGTGAATATGTTTTTTATGCAAAGTGAAATGAACATTTATTTTATACAAAAATAAAAACTTATTTTTAAAATAAGTTCACAGTAATTCAAACATTAATCACTTTATTTCAGAAGACAGGATTATTAATAATAAGCAGTATTATCTACAAGTTCTTTTTTTCGTAAATTAGATAGCTATATTTCGTTTAGAATCCAAATTAATTGGTTGGCACAACAGCTTATTACTGACTGTTTCCATAATTCCATCGCGTGCGATCGCACTCCCACTTTCTTTCTCGCTTTTGTAAATCATCTAAGTACAATACGATACAATACAGCATAATACAACAGTATAACAATACAGTTCAATACAGTCCAATACAGTGCAATACAGTACAATACAGTACAATACGTTACAATACAGTACAATACTGCACGATGTCTTTATGCGGTTTGACCGGTGGCCGCGGCATTTGGCCGGCAGGCTTATGATGATAATAATGAAATACAGTAAAATGGACTGGGTGCTGTGGACTCTATCTTAAAAAAAAAAATAATTTATTGGCAGTAGTTACGTAACGAAAATTGGCACAATGACAGCCGACTCCATATTTCAAATGTCAACAACCTCGTGTGCTATGTCGAGACATTTGATTTGTTTGTCTATTTTAGCTTTCACGAGGTTCTCGTCATGTGGAATGGCGATGTCATGTCATATTATTATTTATGTGATTTGTTTCTCTAAAAATAACTTCTTTTTAGGTAATACTCGGAGATACATTTCAAAACAACGCGATTTGTTTCTTTATTCAATTATTTATATTTTTGAAAAAACAAATATTGTTGGTAAGTACACAATTACACGGCAATTTGAAGACGGATAAATATAATATTCCTTTTTCTATAAACTTTTTTTTTCATGAGTAAGTTCAGATACTAACTCAGTTAATAATTGGGAGCCAAAGTTGGGGCCGAAAGTTTCTGGAGTGGCAACCGCGTACCGAAAGACGCAGCTTTTCAAGGCCTCCTAAAAGGTTAACCGATAACCTGGTAAGGGTTGCGGAAATCCGATGGATGCGAGACGCACAGGACCGTTCATTATGGCGACACTTGGGGAAGGCATATGTCCAACAGTAGACATCTTTCGGCTAAAATGCTGATGACGATTAAGTTTCTATTTATGTACGTAATAGATACGTTTTTCTTTTTTGCACTAATATTAAAAATGCTACGTTAGTTCACGCCTGAACAGCTAAACAGATCTGGATGAAATTTCGCACACGAATAGACCATATCCTGATATAGTAAATATGATATCAGAAACGCTTATTTGAAATAGACTAATTACAGGCGCTTTTAAATTGTCAAAATGTAGGTCAGTCAAAAAAAAAGTGAAGCAAAATTGCACGTTCCAAAGCGTAGATCTCTATGGAGAACTAATACTACTGGTGCGACATCTATAGCGCCACATAACAACTACTAAGAAAATATGAAATTATGCATCGCGCAAGTAAAGTTCTCCGCGTGCGACCGCCCGTAATCAACTATCGGCCAGATGCCCACCAAACTTAAGACCCGTCTGGTCGGAGTAGCCTCCCTTTTCAACGAAGGTTTGCGGGAGGAGGAGGTTTCTGCATACCTCCAAACTATTTATCCCATAAGTATGTTCCCTTGGAACAAATCAGCAGCTAATTATTAATAAATAACGGACACAAAAACACATTTGCAACTATGACTTATGACTAAATAAGAGTTTTCAATGAACCTCTGGCACCCAATGTAAGATTTAACTTGTATTTAGGGTGCCAGCGTCCTCGCCTATCGTCTGAACATAACATTAATCATAAGACGAGCACAGATTTACAATATTAATAAAAGTTTTATTTACTTATTCAATCTACAATAGTGTTTTGTGAACTTTAAATATGTATGTCGGTCTAAATATGTATGTGTGAGTGTTCATATAACTGTGTATGTGTGTGTATACAGACACAAAAACCCTTTTTTTACTGTATAATACAACCTAAATTAACTGACTTTAGTTATGGAAGAATTAATGCAAAGAAAGACAAATGACTAAATTATCATTAAATCATCACTTTTTTGTTAGGTTTGAAATCGATTGGAAACGACAAATTGCTGTAATGTTTCCGATTGATTGATTACGTGATCCGTAATGATTTCGTCACGTTTTTGATGTTTGCGCACTTATTACGTTCAAGGTTTTATGTAATGAAGTAAAGTCGTCTTGTATCTACATTTTAGTCAAGTAACTTCTTCCTGCGTCTTCAGAGCTCCATTTTTAAGTGTAAGTAAATAAGTTCTCTTGCCCTAGAAACATTAAAAATTTGTCATTTTCACTTGCTCTGAGAATGACAAATTTTTAATGTTTACATAAAAATGTTTCAGCTGTTATCCACCTTTGTGAGAGAATGGTGCCTGATACAGGTTTTTTGTGAAAAAGAATACGTATATATCTTTAGTTATATACATACGTATTCTAGTTCGTGAAATACCAATGGTACACAATAACCTAACTGTGGTCTTGAGGCGTCTGCCTCGTATCAAGGTGTGTACCTTGACAGACAGGCCTGTTGGTCTAGTGGTTAGTGACCCTGACTGCTATGCCGGAGGTCGTGGGTTCGATTCCCATCCAGGACAAATGTTTGTGTGATGAGCATAATCATTTGTTCTGTGTCTGGGTGTAATTTATCTATAATATGTATGTATTTAGAAATATATAAGTATGTTTATCAGTTGTCTAGTACCCATAACACAAGCTCTGCTTAGCTTGGGACTAGACGGTGTTGTGTAATAGTTGTGGAATATTATTATTCCATTTATTTATTATTATGTACATATTATAGTATATTTTTAAATATTTTTTAAAAAAATAACATTAAAAAAACATTTAAAAATATAAAAAATAGTAGCCCACCGGCATCGGGAACACGGTCCAAGCTGCCGGTGGTCAGGGCTCCTGAGAGAGGAATCTCCGGACAATACGCGCCGTGTCTAGGAGTACTGCCTTCTGGATCAAGCCCTTGATCCAGCTGCCTAACGAGAGCCTCCGCAGATGTTGATCGAGGCTCTTGGCAATTAAGCCATTGGCCGTCACGACTATCGGCACAATGATTGCTCTATCCACTTCCCACATGTCGACAACCTCGTGAGCCAAGTCAAGATATTTAGTTTGTTTATCTTTCTCGGCTTTCACGAGGTTCTCGTCATGAGGGACCGCTATATCAACAATCATTGTGCGACGCTCCAGTCGATCTATCACCACTATGTCAGGCTTATTGGCAACAATAGTCCTGTCAGTGATGATAGATCGATCCCAATATACCGTGATACTGCCATTGTCAAGAACTGGGTCGGGCACATACCTGTAGTACGGTACTTCTGATTCTACAAGATTGTATTTAAGAGCAAGTTGCTGGTGAATAATCCTGGCTACGAGGTTGTGTCTATGCAAATAGTCTCCGTTAGCCAGACGAGAACACCCAGAAATAATGTGTCGGATTGATTCTCCGGGCCGGTGGCATGCCCGACAGATGTCAACCGTACCATCCTTCACAATGTATTTCCGGTAATTGTTCGTCATCATAACTTCGTCCATAATTGCAAAGACAAAACCTTCGGTTTCCCCGAAGAGGTCCCCGAAACGTAGCCAAGATACGGACGCTAATAGGTCTACATCGGGCCCATGTAAGGCCCGGTAAAAGCGTCCGTGAAGCTCCTTGCCCTGCCATACTTCCCTGCGGTCATTAGTATCCAGTACTAAAGGTTTGCGCCAGTTCTCGTTAGCTAAGAAGAGCGGGGTGAGGCCCTTGTCCACCGCCACCACATCTCGGTGCATACCCACGTCGACGGCTAGGAAATATTCCCTGAGACTGCATACCTCGCGGTTGTGCAGGGACTTGGCATTTAAGAAGCAACGACCCCCACACTTCCGCGGGATATACAGTCTCATCACCGATGACCGTGGGTGATGCATCCGATTTGCGGTAAGTAGTGTACGGACCCTCCTATCCAGGGCGTCAAGTTCTGTCTGAGTCCATTTGAGTATGCCGAAAGAATACATCAATACTGGCATGACCCAACCGTTGAAAGCGCGCACCTTGTTTCCGCCTGACAAAAGACTATTCAGTACTTTATTCAGGCGGCTAAAGAAGCGCTCCCTCAACGATTGTTTCACGTCATCAGTATTGATGCCTAACGCTTCCGACATACCCAAATACTTGTATGTTTCGGTTGAACTGAGGGATCTAAGGTGTATGGAATCCGAGAGTTGAATTCCCTCGGATTCCATAATCTCTCCTCGCTTTACATGTATGACTGCACATTTGTCCACACCAAAGTCCATCCTGATGGCACTACTGAAGGTTTCAGTTACCTTCAGTAGCTCCATCAGTTGCAAGTTGTTGGGGGCAAAGAGTTTCAGATCATCCATGTAAAGAAGGTGAGATATGACCTGACCGCCTCTTTTCAACCGGTAACCTAAGCCAGAACCCTCCAGCAGTGTGCTGAGAGGGTTCAAAGCCAGGCAAAACCACAGTGGACTCAGACTGTCACCCTGGAATATGCCACGCTCAATCCTTATCGGTTCGCTGTTCTCCCAAATCTGTCGACATCCCGGATAGTGAAGGACTGTTCTCCACTGCCCCATACATGACATCAGGAAGGTGCGCAAAGTTGCATCAACTTTATACAGTTCTAACACCCTCATGAGCCATGTATGAGGAACAGAGTCATAGGCCTTCTTATAATCTATCCAGCATGCCGACAGGTTCTTTCGAGAACGTCGAACCTGTTGGCTAATGGCAATATCGATGAGGAGCAGCTCCTTAGTACCGCGGGACCCGTTCCTACATCCATTCTGAGAGACAGACATGATAGAATTTGTTTCAATATGACTATTGATTTTAGCTCTCAGAATGGATGTAAGAACTTTATAGACCGTCGGCAAACACGTAATCGGTCTATAATTTTTGGGTTCCGCAGTACTACCTGATTTATGGAGCAGGTGGGTTATTCCTGTTGTTAGAAACTGGGGCAGCGACCCTGACTCTAAGGCAGATTGGAACTGAGATGCCAAGCGAGCGTGCGACCCTTGAAACCATTATTATTATTATTATTATTATTATATGTACGTTGGCTGCACCAAAAAAGCGTATTTCAGTGAAATGTCAGGTAGACTGATGCTGTGTCACACAAAAGTTTGCTAATGAATCTTTCAGAGAACGAGTGTTGAAATGACAAATCTGTTGAAAATGAGTACTTTTTAGTTGAATTAAATTTTCAGAAGTCTTCTTTTACCTGCTTAGTTGGAATACGACGTACACATATATTAGTAAGTGAAAAGAAAGCACGGTAAAAAAAAAAATCAGCCAAATACTTACGAGTCAGACTCGTGCTTAAACGGTTGCGTACCGTCTCTAGCACAAAACAAAAATCAGGCAAGTGTGGTAAAAAAACGGTTGAGTCGGAGTCGAGCACTGAGGATTCCGTACAAAATTACTTATGAAAACAGTTCGATTCCGAAATTGGGTTCTAAAGATTTGTCTAGATTAGACAGACAGACGGACCCGTTCCTGTTTTTTTTTCTGTTTTACCTTTTGGGTACGGAACCCTAAAAAATCGAGATCTGTCCTAATATAACAGAAAATAGGAAAGTACGGGAAGCACGATTCATCACTTAAAGCTAATTAATTGAAACCCAGGAAAACACTTCAACAGATCTGTCCCACGAGACCGTATCATCAAGATATCTCAGAACATTTAAGGTAAATTCTTAATCTTAATTAATTTGGTTGGATAATGATAAAAAAATCTTATTCTGTAATAAGAACAATGAATATTATTACTGATGACTAGCTTAGACTGATTAAAAAGAATCAGAACAGATAAAACGTAACCTATGAAAATATTGTCGTGTTCATGGAAACATTGTAAATCGCAGTCAGGCAAGATGAGTTTGATGTTTGTTAAAAGAGTAATAATGTAGTTTTTTGCTAGTTTTTCTACATAAGAAACGACCATGCACTTAGGTTCTACGTTTTACAAGTGTCAATGTATATAAGCAAATGAAAAAAGAATATATTTTCATTTTTTTTTCTGTTGATTTAGGTGGACCTGGTCCGGGTCGCGGGAATCCAATGGATGCGTGATGCACAGGACCGGTCGTTGTGGCGACGCTTGGGGGAGGCCTATGTCCAACAGTGGACGTCTTTCGGCTGATATGATGATGATGATGATGATTGTTGATTTAGACGACAGGTCATCTCATTTTATACAGAACCCTAGGGATATTATATAAGTAAATCCCTACAGAATAGTTTTAACCTACAAGCATCTTACTGCCGCAAATACACCTCACCACGCCCTTAGGGAAATACAGGCATGTGATAGATGGCAGTGTCATCAGTAAGGATTTTGAAAGTCAGTTTTTAGAGCAAAAATCATAGTTTATATCAGATAAAGCACACACCTAATCCAATTTACGAGCCAACACGCCTTTTATTTATGTTTACCTCATAATTATATTAGAATAAGCAACCATCAAAACATTTTTTCGGCTTCCAAGCTCAATCATAAAACCAAGGCTTTAAGGTACACACAGTGCCATGGCAACAGAAAACCCACAAACGATGGATTTAAAAAGAAATCGCAAATAACACTCAGACGTCCATTTTGTTCGGAGATCAAATGTATTGGGGTCAAACAAAAAAAAAAAACGAAATACAAAGAATGTAGCTAATGCCACTTGAGGAGCAGAGAGATTTTAGGTTGTATTAGTGACCCCTGCCCCCTCTGGAGATGCCCCGGGCATCACAGGCGCGGGTTTACGGATGGCGAACAATGAGCAGCTCCCTGTCTCGTCAGCAAAATTAAAAGGACGAATTAAGTCCAAACCTACAGCAGAAAAGATATCAAAGAGACATATGCGCTAGTTTGGACGTGTATTGAGAAGAGACGAAGAATAACCAGTAAAGAAGGGCTTAGGGATCTCTGTAAGGAGAAAAGGCAGAGGACGCCCTCTAGCTATATAGTGAACAACCGTATTCATAGATCTGGAACGACCTCAGCTGGACGCAGAGACAACCCAAGATAGACTATCCTGGTGCCTAAAGACGATAAGGTAAGGAAGTCAGTTCAAAGTTCAAATAACAAGTTTGTTTTTTTTCCGTGACTCTCACAAAGGGTAAATGAAGGAAATTTGTTGATGTTAATCGGTTGAGTTCTGAAAGGGAAACCCTTAGGCCTGGAACGCAAAGGCCAAAGGAACATAGGTGTGGTTTTAGTGAGTGAATGTATGACACGCCCTCGAGCTCCTTCTAGAATGGAAGAAGTTATCAGATGATTCCACGTTTTAAAAATAAACTGTGAAAGTCTGACACTGTCGCTCCACTTAGACCGGGACAAGTTATTCCACCCATACGAAGTGCAGTAACTACCTATAGTATAAAGTCTATGTCATAGATCTTATAATATATTATTTATTTATCAGGAACAATTTACATTGTATCAGATATTTATATTTTATATTAATACAAAAATTCTAAAAAATGACATGCAATTTAAGAAAACAAAATTAAATTAAAACTAACTAAACTATAGTATAGGTAGGGTTGGTATACTATATCTCATTTACGTACCTACAAAGCATTTTGGAAACACATTCATTGTGCCTACAGGTAGGGAGTGGAATTACCTGCTGGAGTATGTGTTTCCTGATAGCTATAACGTGGGGGTCTTTAAGTTAAAAGAGAATAGGTTACATCTAGGCAAGCGTGATCCATCGTCGGCCACATCACTTACCATCAGATGAGGCAGTGGTCAAACGCGAGTCTATCTACACTTCTACACTAATATAATAAAGAGGTAATGTTTGTTTTTTTGTTTGTAGGAGGTAATCTCTGGAAGTACTGGTCCGATTGATAGGATTCTTTCACCGATAGAAAGCTGCTATATTCTTGAGTGACATAGGCTATAGTTTATGTACACGGGCGGAGCTGCGGGCAAAAGTTATCAATAATAAAAAAAGACATTTGATGAATTCTCACTTACCAAAAAGGTTAAGTCAGTGACCGGTATATGATCGATGGTGTTCGTGTGTCTACAAAGCTATTTTAATCGAGAGAGACGGTTTATTGCCTTCCTTGATCAATACACGTGTCCATTCTTAGGGTTCCGTACATAAACGGTAAAACGCGACCCTATTACTAAAGGACCTATTACATTGCGCTGAATATCGCAAGCGATATTCCGACTCGTACTATTTTTCATTCATAGAAAGATAGTCTAACCCCTATTACACTGCGCGATACGTCGAACCATAGACTAGATACGTCGAACTATAGACAAAACGAGTCTGAATAACGCGTAGTGTAATAGATCCTTTATACTCCGCTGTCCGTCCGTCTGTCTGTCTTTCTGTCACCAGGTTGAACCGCGATAGCTAGACAGATAAAATTATCAGACATGATAATTATATTTCTGTTTCCGCTATAACAATAAATTTAAATTACTTGAAATAAACTCATAATTTGTTTGTTGGGTTAAACCACGTTTATAATAATTATATTATTCCACAACTATTACGCAACGCCGTCTAGTGCCAAGCTAAGCAGAGTTTGTATTATGAGTATTATACAACTGATAAAAATACATATATATTTCTAAATACATACATAAATAAATAAATTACACCCAGACACAGAACAAACGATCGTGCTCAACGCACAAACATTTGTCCTGGGTGGGAATCGAAACCACGACCTCTGGCAGACAGGGCCACTGATCACTAGAGCAACAGGCCAGTAAAGTTTAGTATAGTATTATAGTTTATTTAGTAATTACAGAAGTTAAGGCAGTAAATCCCTTTCCTATTTTATAATATAAGAGTATGTTTATGATTACGTGTGTAAATAGACTATAAGGTACAATGGGGTTTAAGTATCCGTGTGGATAAAAACACCTTAACAATAATCAATAAAAAAAAACAACAAATACTAAAAATAAAAACTTAAGCGTGACTCCCATACAAACGTATTTTTTGCCGTTTTATTTTTGCTATGGATTGTACGGAACTCTTCTTGCGCTAATCCACCTCGCATTTGGTCAGTTTTTAATATCATTATGAAAATATCAATAAACATTGATAAAATTCCTGAAAAATATTGACGTACTACCCAAAACAGCTCATATTCAATAACATACGGTAAAATATTATGTAGATTCTTCATGAAATAAATTTACGTCATGAAAAATGTTTTTTTAGAAGTAATATTTTCTGCGCTTTATGTTTTATTGGATATTAACTGCGAGATTTATTACTCACAATCGGCACTTCTGTGAATAAAATGCTACATTTTGTGTGTTATTACGTATGATCTGAGTATTTTCTAGCTCAACTTCATTTTTGCCAGCCAAGAAAATTTAGTTAAACTTGTTGTTGTAAGTAATGAAAAGCCGGGTACACTGTTGTATTACTATGGCGAATGAGATTTCCATTACTTGCGAGTCGAGACGCCGCGTCAAGAGATACCCCAGGCGTCGGGACTCTCAGGGCAATCCGTGGCATGTAGATACGGCCTGCGAACGATAAGCAATGAGTAGCTTGCCGTCCGGCCGCTCGGTAAGCTACGAGCTCGAGTTACCTACAGCGTGTAGTGTACCACACGTACATCAACGAGATCTCCAAGGACCACGAGGAACTTCTGAATGCAAATGAAGGACACGAGTTTGGGAATAGTTTTTTTTTGTATGTGATAGGTTCGCGTTTGAATACTATATCACTTGATAGTAAGCGGTGATGCAGTTGATGATAGAGCACGTTTATTTAGAACTATCCTATTCACTCTTGACTTAAAAACCCTTAGTAGCAGGAAACACGGACTGCGGCAGAGAATTTTACTATGAATGGACGAATTTTTATGGTGAGTCATGATACGAGTATTTACGGCGTTTGTTACGCTGTTATTTTTGACGGTACGGTTGGTGCATTTATTTAGTGATTGGCTGTTGCGCTATGTAGAATGGGTTTGATTTTTCCACGGAATAAATATTTGCATGACTTACAGATAGTTGTTTTTGGGCTGGATGTTATGTCTGTGACATATTTGCGAATGTATCCACGATGCAGGAGTATTCCTAGAGCGCAGAAACATTTAAAAAAATCGGACAAGTGAGAAACGGACTCACGCACTGAAGGTTCTGTTCAAACTTACCCATGAAAACGGTATAATTCCCGAATTGAGTTACAAGGATTTTTCCGAATCGCAAAAAAAGTCTTTTTTGGGACGTAATTTTAAGACAGTGTCTAGATTTTTCCTTATTCTTACGCTATGAGATCTTGCTTCATGCCAAATTCCAGGATTCTAGGTCAACTGGGAATGGCCTATGAATTTTGATTATTTTGTGGGTGTCGAATTATTTTGGGTGACTGGCAATTTGTGTACGATACTTAAACACGTGATTGTGCTCATGATAACAAACAAATTTTACTATGGGAGCAAAGCCAAAATCGCGAAAAAAATATCAGCTGTTCAGTATATTAGGCAAACATAACTGAACAGCTGATTTTTTTTTTCGCGTTTTCAGGTTTGTTCCCATAGTAAAAGTTGTTGGTTATCATGAGCACAATCACGTGTATTGTACACTAATTACCAGTCACCCTATATAAATCTAAATGTTTTCGTTAATTCAGAAGTTTGATTTTTTCTCAGATTCAAGGGACCGCAGAATTGAGTACCTATATAATATATAATAATTATAAAAAAAAAGATATAATAATTTATATAAGCTACATGAAACAACTAAACACTATACACACAAACACATCCATCCACTTACTCACTTTCCCAAACTCATTCATATACACTACTTACTCTGACTCACACACACACCACACCATGTGATAACTGATTATTTTATTTTTACTTTATTGCTGTCTTTTTTGTTTTAAAAGTAGTTTCTTGTGTGATTATTTTGTTTTCTATAAGACGGAAGAGACTGGTCTCCACGACACAGGGAATCCTAGTGTGGAGGCCAGAGATCTGTTAATCTCTGTATTTACCTTTTTGGAGCAATAAAAAAAAAAATTGTTTTAATTTCAATTCGATACCCTTACGCATTCCTGATATAAAGGACCTTGGTAGACAAACAGACAGTGACAGTGACAGTGACAACAAAGTGATCTGAACGTACAAAAACGTACGTATATAAAAGTGATAAAAGGTTGTAAAAGTAACTGCTTAGATACCACTAAACACACTTAAAAGTAATATTTCAGTATAAGCATAACCATCCATTTCATATGTCTATTACATGTCATATATCTATTACTGAGACTCAGGCCTCCTCTCAAGCAGAGGGAGTGGGTCATAATCTGCCATGTGAGCCCAGTGCGTGTTGGTAGATGTCACAAGTCTCACGATGTTGTTTTTCATCGTTTTTAAATGAATTACATAAAGTAATACGCCTGACTGTGTTTAAACATGCCATCATAACATGCAAGTCGGGATAGTAACCACTGAGCCAACTTTGCTGCTAAAGTAATCTTTTAGTCTAAGCCAAACAAACTTGACCATACAGCATATACATTATTTACTCCTTATTTTTCTATAATTACTATCACAAACCACGCATGATGCGTAACTACAGTACCAAAAGATTAAGACAAATGGTTGCTTGAAGTTTTATGATGACGTGTCATGTGGAGAATTCAGCTCCAAGATTGATGTTCATTCCCGATCCAAGCTCATATCATTAACTTGAGAAAATGCTCTTGTAAACCACTTTTCGGGAGATCATTTAACTTGTTTTCTCAAAGGTTATTGACATTTGAGATTTCTACTATGTAACATGCCTTTTGTGGGTTTTTATTACAAGTGAAACAATAAGGTAGTTTCCAGGGTCAAAATAATTAAATTTTATTTAGTTCGTATTCTAGATTATAAAAAATATTGGACACGTATTTTTTCTTTTTTCGATTAAATAAAAAAACAAACAAATATTTTAAAGTTATGTGTGACGTCACCCCGTGTGAACAAATGCAGCACGGAGTGACGTTACACGTAACTTTAATGGGCTATATCTTTGTCATTTTTGGTTTAATTTACAAATAAAAAAATACGTGTCCCTTATTTTTGAATAATCTAAAAGACGGACTAATTACATTTATTACGGCAACTAGCCTATTCAAAGGATATGGAGAGACGGGCTAAATGTAAAACAAGAATTTAATTTAAAAACGAGTAGGTAGGTAAGTTATACGGATCCGATGAATTCTCTTAGCATGTTTTCCCACAACATACATTTGTAAAATTACATACATTACACATTTATAAAAAGTAACTTCAAATTTTCAAGCCATTGTTTTCACCTAAAAACTGACCGATCGTCGCTCGCGGCCATAGGTTTGGTGAAGCACATAAACACTGTTTTGTAATTAATAGACGATCATACTTTATTTAAAAAATCTAAAAACAAATTCCAGGATAATTAACAGCATTTGTATTTTTTTTTCTTTTTTTTACGAGTGAAATGTTTTATTTTATAATATGAGCAACACTTCTCCCAACCCAAGCAAGACACTTGGGTTATTATACGATAGGTACTCACGTGGTTCGTACCATCATCGGCGTTTCAACTGACAGACGTCCATAGGATTCCCCCAAGTGTCACCATAACGGCCGGTCCTATGCGTCTCGCATCCAACAGACTCCTGCGACCCTCACCAGGTCCTCAAACCACCTTGTAAGAGGCTTTCCAACGTTGCTTCTACTGGTACATGTTCGCCAGTCTAGAATCTTTCGTCCTATCGAACATTCTGTTCTACGAGCAATGTGCCCTGACCAATACAACTTAAGTTTCGCGATTCTCCATGCTATGTCGGTAACTTTGATTCTCCTGCGGATATCTTTATTTCTAGTTCGATCGCGCAAGGAAACTCCTAGCATAGCTGCATAGCCCTTTGTTCTTGTAATTCGTCACAAAAATCAAAACTTCTATAAGTAGGTACGATATAATCTTCTAACCTCTCCAGCCTTTGCGAGCAGCTACAGAAACTGAAATTTTGGGCCAGCAAAACTAAAAGAGTTTGGAGTGCCGGATGTTTCTAAACTTTTTGCCTTTTCGGATATATCTCAAAGTTTTTTTTCTTTAAGTTTTTGAATTTTATTCGAATTGTAAGTTCTTTCAGATGTAGAATTCAATATACAATGTAGAAATGTGAAATAGTTACAGCACATATATAAATAAATAAAATAGATTAAACTTTATTCCACAAAAAAAAAACATTAACACAACTTAAATCTATGAGTAAAATGGCGGTATTATCGCTGAGAACAATGTCTATCATAGTATTAAAAATAATACAGGGGCATCATCTGTCGTTTGTTATATATTCTCGGGATTAAGGTTGTTTGAGTTGATTTTGGGTTTCTTTTTGGTTTATGTTTACGTTTTTTTTTTTTTTTTGATATTTTCGTTTTTTTTTCGTGGAAATATTTTGTTTTAAGATAATTTTCTGTTTTTACGTGAACAAAGCCGCAAACAGAAATTAGTAATTTATTAGTGTGAAAATCAGAATGTTTTACCAATCATATCTGAATGGATGTTCCGCGTCGTGAAAATGTATGATTAAATATTGGGGAAAAAGTGGCTTGATACCCAGCAACATCAGCATCATCATTGCGCGTTATGTTGAGGGACATCTTGTCCCTTAGTGTATGTATCTGAGACTTTAGAAACACATGAAAAACTACACTACTAACTATACTATGGAAACAAAGCACTTCCCGCGCGAGTGAAGCCATGAGCAGTAACTTATGCCCGCGGCTTTACTAGTAATATAACAAAATGACTTGGTTATTTCTCAATGCCGCAACATGGACAAAGCATCACTTGAATGTGCAGTGACGTCATCATATTTTATAATATTAAAGCTTTTCAAGTTATTGTAAAAGCTAACATCAATATGTCGAGGCACGCCCACGCCGACAACAATGGCTAAGTTCCAAATTGATGTTTATTTAATAGCTATATTGAAATATTTATTGGAGTACTCGCGGTACGGGTGGTACCTGTCTGCTGACCTTCCTGTAACCGAAATACTGAATAAACAAGCAGGGCTTTGACTTTTTTTCAACCCTTTAACTGCTTACGTAGGATTGGTCGGACGAGTGTATTTGTGCCCTACTCTCCAGGGGTATTCCATCTAGTTTAGCCCTTTAATCCCCATAAGTGTCAGAAGAGCTGACAAGATGGAGTATTTGGTCGTGGATGTGCGGCTCTGGCAGAATTAACGCGAGAGTGTTTGTCAGATATATCTGACAGTTAAAAGGTCTTTTTTTTAGGAACAATAAATTTATGCCTGGATAAACCATTGGCTTATGAAAAAATTATTCAAAGGCACCTTGCCTATGTTACTTGAGTTTAAGCTAATGGACATATTGTGTAGTCGCCCTATTCTGGCCTATGATGCATAGACTTGTTCTTTGTCTAACTTCAAAAAGTCCAAATTTAAGGTTTGCCGACGTGCTGTGAAGCGCAGTATACTAGGTGTTAAACTAATGGATCGAGTTCAGGACACTACGCTGCACTTCAAAACACAGATCATTAATGTGACTTATAAAGCTGCCCATGTTAAATGGGACCAGGCTGGGCATGTATGCTGCATGTCAATCGAGCGACGGGTCTTTAAATCATAAAATTGGTGCCCTGAAACTGCATGACTAAGTCGCGGCAGACCAAGAAGGAGA
This sequence comes from Mythimna albipuncta, assembly GCA_929112965.1. Lineage (NCBI taxonomy): Eukaryota > Metazoa > Arthropoda > Insecta > Lepidoptera > Noctuidae > Mythimna > Mythimna albipuncta. The sequence continues at coordinate 24,660,048 of OV815961.1, read as the reverse complement.
TGGCGAGGGAAGATATCTTCCTTAGGAATTGGCGAGAAGTACCTCAGAGCCGGGAACAATGGAGAATAGCCTTTGTCCAGCAGTCGGACAGTATAATTTTACACTAATATAATAATGAGATTTTTTTTCTCTGCAAGTACTGGTCTGATCGCTAAAATTTTTTCACCAATAGAAAGTGGCTTTATTTCTGAGTGGCATAGGCTAGGCCTGGTAAGGGTTAGGGAATCCGATGTATGAGAGACGCATGACCGCTCATTGTGGCGTCACTTGGGGGAGGGCTATGACCAACAGTGGACGTCTTTCGGCTGAAATGATGATGATGATGATGGCTATATTTTATAAACGTAGGCGAGGCCACGGGCAAAAGCTAGTGCTAAAGATATTATTTCATCATCATTGTCATTACATCGCTCTTGATTCAACGGCATATAATGCCCTTCACACCGCCGGAGACAGAAACATACGGACGAATATCATACGAGTAAAAGTGATGGAGGTTAAGACCCTCAGCATTGAGGAATACGACGCAAGGAGAAGGAAGGATTTTAATTGAACACAATACAATATCTTCTGGTAAAAAATATTTTGGCATGAAATATATATGTTCACAAACATTATGTTAGAAAACATACTTCATGCCTCCTGGAAGTTCCAAGTTTTCGCGAATTTCATTACGGCCGCTTGTTAGCACCAATAATGTCGAGCAATCATAAGTTTTTCCAAGTTATATTAGAACAGAATTGGAATCAGTGGAGTTAATATTCCCTATCGACTCTTTTTAATATACTTAAAATCTTCAACATTGCAGATTTTTTTTGAGGGTAGGAAATGATGAAATAACGTCTTCTGCTTTGGGTAAAGCGAGAGAAAACTTTTTTTAAAATTGATATAAACTAATTCTTGGTTGGGATCCCTAAGTAGTGATGCAATCATTGATGGTGCAGCACGCTAGTTTATTATGAGCCTCTCACTCTAGCCTTGAAGACACCTAAATTATAATCGATATCAAAAATATATAATAATAAAAAATAAGATAGACAATTGCCGTACGTCGGGTGAAAATATAAATATAAATCAGATACATTTATTTCAAATAAATCATTTACAGGCACTTTCGAATTGTCAAAATGTCAGTGAGTTAAAAAAAATGAAGCTATTTTGCACGTTCCAAAGCGTAGACTTCTATGGTGAAGAACATGGAAGAAATCATGTTGTGAGGTACATAGATCTTGGTTACATATTACTGGTCGTTTCTATTCTACATTATAGAAAAAAAAGTAATTATAAATAGAAATTGAAATAAGTCACTGGCCGCTAAGAGATGACCAGCCTCAACTGACGGCGCAGCGCCCGCTCAACAGGACACGTGCATCACAGCCCCATTTAGCTGAACCATTTTGACGGGATCTGAATGACCCAATAGCACGTGCTACCATCAGCAAGGTATTTGAGTCAGCATGACAAACTCTCAACTGCCATTCTCATTTCAATCAAAGAAGTTGTTATGTACATACCTAATAAAAAAAAGTTGTAAAGTAAAAAGTGGTCCGATAGTAAGCCCTAATGAGCCAAGTTAAATAAGTGTTCATTCTAAAGATCAAATTCTATAGTAAACATTGGCATACTAGCTCAGCTATATTCTAGTTTCTATTGGTTACATAAACTACACAGGCAACTATATTATATAGGTAGGAGACTCCGTTACCATTCTCTTTGCTCCTGTACCGGACCAATTTAATTGCGTTCCTACAACAAGATCCAATTTAGAAACGGTTTGAAGAAATGTTAGCTAGATTCAGTCAGAGCCCTTCATATAATACAAAGGAATATAATAATAAACATGTAGGAGGTACTATAAATATGAGAAGGAGTAAGGTAGTAATATCCGGAAACAATGTGAGAGACATATTACAAAACACTGCCAAAAATAGCTAAGAATTTCATCAGTTTATTTATATCCCCCGTTTCTGCCACTCAAATATCTTGTTGGATATTGTACGGAGTAAAAATGTACCGCTGTTTTGTTCAATAGCAACCTTATTTGTTACCTTCAAATCTGTTTCTTTGTACTTTGACTTTAGAATGTTGACTCCTAAAATTATTAATGTTACCGAGGATAAAATTCTTTATTTGCGTCTTTTAACTGTCGTATATTTTTTTTTCTTTTAAAATGTTAATAATAAAATTGTATAAAAATAACCTTACAATGTATATAATACTTGTATCTGACAAGAATAAATTCCTGTTGATATGATCTATACAAAGAAAATGTAACTTGCATAATAAACACCTCAATTAGAAAATAAAGTTACAATCTAAAATTTTACATAAATGCACTTAAATTCTAATTGCAGGCAAATAATACAGGAAATTGATGCACTACGATAATGCATCAGTATTGGTATCTATGCAAGCACACACAAGCACGCTAGTGACATAATCAAGATTTATCAAGAATTTATCAAAATTGTATAGCTTGAGTCAGATGGGTCACCCGACGTGAGTAATTTTATTACTATAAATTGAAGTAGATTACAACAAATCTGTGAGTACAATTACTGCTATGCAGTGACTAACTGTTGACGATTCCATTCTCTAATAGAAAGGAATTAAATTGTCAACAGTTATATTTGTAAACAGTATTTTTACGGAAACTAGTGATCTTTTCTGTTCCTACTCCAACATCAACGACAATAACTCTTCAAGTGTACGAACCGTACAAAAATATTTTAGTTTTTTTAAGCTAATATAAGCCTTATTTTATTATCTTATAATAATGAAGCATTATTTCAGTATCTTAAAATAATCAAGGATTATTTTAGGATAAAGAACTACCTACTTTATAATTAAATGTAATCGATTCAGTAATATACTACTTTTAGGATGTCCCCTGATTACACGTAATAACATGTTGTATAGAGCGAAATGGGCAGAAAATTCCTATTGTACTGGTAATCCACTTAAATCAACAATGTATTTATCAAGCGTTTCGATCGTAGCAATATACACCTGCTACCCCATATTGACCCTTTCCCTTACCAGGCCATGTTTACCAGAAAACGTGTTCAACCTATTAAAGCAAAAACCCGAATAAATCGTCCAATTTATCTTGTCTACAAGCCCAAATAATTACGCTGACTAAATGTAATCACACTATAATATTATTCGTCTAAAAGCAAGAGTTTATATGTTTGTACACGTACGTATGTTTGTTCCTCACCCTCGAGTGACTTTGCAGACGACGAGCAAAGGGTATTTCGCCGTCCGGCCCTTCCGTAACCGTTGGGACAGAGCCTGTGTCGTCGATTGCGCGAGGTGTTCCATGCGCGCCTTAAAGAGATATCGGCCAAACCGTAGAGACTCAGCATGTCTGAGACTCAGAAAGGGAAACTCGGGGTCCTTGGGCACGCCAGAATTATGGCGGTAAGTCCCCTCTTTGAGACGTGGCTGGAAAAACCTCACGGCGTCCTCACCTTCCGCATGACGTATGTTCTCACCGGGCAGGTTCCTGCACCGGATTCTTGCAGAAGTGACGCACGATTGCGCCACTGTGCAAAACGCCCGGAGGACACGGCGAAGAACACTGTGAAGCTATGCCCCGCTTGGGCAGAGCATCGCCGTACCCTCTTGAGGGCGATCGGCGGCGGCGATCTCTCGCGCCGAGCCTTGGTACAGGCCATGGTCCGGAGCGAGGAGGTGTGGCAGGCGGTCGCCTCCTTCTGCGCAGCAGTAATGCTAGCAAAGGAGGAGGCAACGGCGCTCACAGTGCCCCAGCCGATCCCGATTTCCGGTCACGGTAGCTCGCTGTCCGACCTTTCGGTGACTGTCCGGACCGAGCCCAAGTCGTGGATGGCGCGCACTGTTTCCGCGCGATTCTAGGAGTTGTCAGCAACAGCAGGGGCCCAGCTGAGTCGAAGCCTACTGAGACCAAGGTTATCCGAAACGGAAGCTCGGCCCCAGTACGAAAGGCAAGAAGGAAGGGGGTTAGTTTTTTAGTCAGTAAGAGTCTGACACTATTTCCCGCTCCGCCCAAGGGGGAATGCCATTTGGATGATTTTTAGCCACCAAAAAAAAAAAAAAACCCAGGGTCCTGAAACTTAAGGTAAAGAAAGAACACAGGAGTGGGTTTTAGCTAGGTAGTAAAAGTGTAACATCCCGGTCCGCCCTAGATTGATTGATTTGAAATGTTACTGTTTAACTCATTTTACCATGTCCTGAAATATCACAAAATTTTCTTTTATCCCGAAAGTTAGGTTTTTCGAAATAATTCGACACTTCCACGCGGGCAAAGCCACTGGCAGAACCATTATAAATACGAGCTCCAAAGACGAATCACCGCTACAATTATGCATGAAATGATAACAAAAAAAGTGAACATGTTAATGACTTCCTCGAAAATTTTCTACAAAACTAAAAACGATGAAAGGTTTCATTAGTCTTATTTCTTGCATTCCAATGAAATGAACATAGTACGGAACGGTTTAAATGATACAGCTAGATCTTGAATGAGCCACAGATAACACAAAAGCTTTACAGCCTATTTGAAGCATTGAATACCTTGTAGCACACGCGGTAGAAAATCTATTGTTGCAAGATCTTTACTTCATTGACGAGTAATACGAGTCCCTACGCCGATCTCAAATGCAAAAGAAAAAAAAAACAGTAGTAGACTAGGTAGTTTAACAGAGATTCAACTCCCGATGACTAAATATGGGCTTTTCAACATGCTTACTCTGTGGCAGTCCCAAGTTTGACTTCATAATTATTTATCTTTTCAACCGAGGGACTTCCATTGTTTGATGTAGGCTTCCTTCAAGTATTACCATAACGACCGGTCATTGGCCTTGTGGCAGGCCTGTCAACCAGAACCTTTCGACCACATAAGTCATCCGTTTTGCGAGCATTGTGCTCTGCCCACTGCTACTTCATCATCATTTCAGCCGATACACGTCCACTGTTGGACATAGGCCTCCCCCTAGCGTCGCCACATCGAACGTTCCAGTGCGTCCCGCATCCATCGGTTTCCCGCTACCTTCACCAGGTCATAGGTCCACCTTGCAGGAGCCCTTCCAACGCTGCGTCTTCCGGTATCTGTTCTGCGAGCAATGTGCCCTGCCCATTACCACTTATGTTTGGCAATTTTTCGTGCTTACCGGTAACCTTAGTTTTCCTGCGTATATATCTTTATTTTTATTCGATCACGCAAGGATACCCTCTGCTACTTAAAGTTAAACAATTCTACAGGCTATATCGTTAATGGTTCGATCACATTATACTGGATTTCAATGTTAATGGGATAATGTGGATGTACATTAGGTACCTGTATCTCTGCTCATTCTTTCTGGGCGCAGTGTTTAAACTAATTAGAAAGAAAAAAGATGTGTAATTTTTGTTTGTAATGAATGAAATCAAACACTATTTGCCCGATTTAATCAGTAGAATCCTATCACTAGGCTATCAGCGAATCTGCACCAGGCCTGAGTGGTGAATTACGGCCCATTCCCTCTCCTGAAGAAGAGGCCTGAATCGTAGCAGTAAGAATGTTATGAATCAAATCAAAAGCATTTATTTCAAATAGATAGACTGTAATCAGACTGCTATGCTATATATTTTCTATATACTTTCAAAGCCGCTGGCAGAAGCTATGTAGTATCTGATAAAAAGTATTGCTGATTTCAAAGTTTGCTTACGGCTACACAAATTACAATTGTCCGATTGCGCTGACATATGAACATGGCGTCTTGTATTTAGAATAAACAGCAGGCTTACTCTCCAAATTAATTTCAATTTCAATCTAAAGTCAATCCGATTGCAATGTCAATTTTGAAGTTACGTGATTTGATACTCTTGAAAACAATATTGTCAACATACACGACTTCACTTAGTTCTCAAAATGGTCACGCAATTTTGAACCAATTTGGTGCTAGCATTGAATTCAAGGGTACGAAACGTCACAATCTCAATGTCGACCGATCGGAATTGAACTCAAGAGTAAGCCTGCAGATCAAACAAAATCTTCTAATTAGATGATTTCTTGATCTTTGAAGGATCAATTAGAAGGGTGAAGTTTGATGATTGATTACAGACCAAAACAACATCCGGAAATGTAAATAATTTCATTACACTGGTAATTAATTTGATACTGTACCTACTATGTAGAGAAGTGGCCATTTTGCGCTGTTGTGACGCATATCTTCTCTATCTGTTGGTTATGTTTGTTAGCTAGTTTTAAGATTACGTAACAAAACAGTTTTTTTTTCTGAATCAAGGGCTTTTTTTTTGAGGTGGGGAATCTCTTAGTGATTTCTCCCGCTCAAGGGTGGTGGGTGAGTAAAAGAGTGTGTCAGACTTTCACTGATTAAAACACACGCATTTATGTTATTTCAGCTTTTTTTTTGGTGCCAATTTTCTTTTTAGAAGTTTTTCCCATGGCCCCAGCAGGCATCAGCCCTAATGGACAATTATTAACTGATATAATATTTATTAAATGTCATGACAGACATTTTATATCATATTACATAATAAATAAATTTTTCTATGCAAAACAAAGTCGTTTCCCACATTTGCCTTTCTGTTTATCCGCTTACTCCTCAAAAACTACGCATCGTATTGTGATGCGATGTTTTTTATTAACACTTGCTGCCAGCGGCTCGCGTACTAGCACAAAAATATTCCAAGGAAACATATCTACTCTAGGGATAAAAAGTGTCCTGTATGTTATTTTTATGTTTAATTAAACAAATGCATGCCTACCGAGCGGTGGGCCAGTAAAACGCAAAATTGGTGCCCTGAAATTGCACGACGGGGCCGCGGCAGACCAAGAAGGAGATGGCGGGACGACTTGGATGTCTTCCTTGGGAATTGGAAAGAGGTGGCTCAAAACCGGGAACATTGGAAGGAGTGGAGGGAGGCCTTTGCCCAGCAGTGGGACAATATGGGCTAGATATAATAATAATAATAATTAAACAAAACGTCTGTACCTTTGAAGACCAACGTAAGAAAGATTAACGTTAGGCAAGATACCACCAAGAATAACCGGGTGCCTTCCAACAACCAATACATATGCAACAAGGGTGTTTTAACGTGTCCACACTGTGCACGCACCCTTTATTATTCACATCAGAACACATGATCGCAACCCGCAGTTGCACTAAATCAGAAACCAGTCAATGTGGCCAGAATCATCTAGGGAGTATATATAGAATAATATGTGTTTTTTCCAGGATATGTTCAACCCGTGTGTTAAATAGCCGTTCAAACGCGTATCAATACACTAAAACGTACAACCCTACCTTACCATACTCATTAATCACTCTATCTGTTAATAAATACTGTACGACCGCCAACCCTTTGGACACGTAAAGTGTGGACCATTCGGTGTGATATTTCATTGAAAAGGAAATGTGCACTCAGAATCCATGAAACAGCGTTTCAACCTCACAAGTTCTCGATATGAAAACCGTAGAGCATTTTCGCAGCGACCGTAAAATAACCATACCAATTTGAGTGGACATTTAAGTAGGCCGCTGAAAATACTCAAAATACTGGATATACATTAAAATTACCTGTGCGTTATATAATTATTTATTGTACTGTATTTTCGAGTCAACATTGACAGATTATAATGAAAGCAGAAAAATAAAACAATCCACATAGTTCTCACCTTCATATTAATAAACGAAAGTAAGGTTTACAAAAATGTAATATTTGTTTTAATTTAAGATTTTTCTAACTCTTCTTTACTTATTTCTGCACACTACTATCTACATTTCTTCTAATCTTTCCTTTTGCTGGTCTGCTGGAAGAAATTTCTATGTGAAATAAGCAATACCTTTTTGCAATTTTTTATAAAATTTTATCTTCTATATATTTTGTGTACATAAATTATGAAATAAATAATTTTTACGATTGGATAACTGGATATTATATTAACCGTTAACGATGTAAAAAGAGTATTATGAGTCATAACAGCTCGCATTTCATCTTCTTACCCCCATGAGAAAAACGTGTCAGTAGATATTTTTTTTTTGTTTATTCATTTCTGTACAATTTAATTAATTTAATAATTTATCAATAATCACTAGGTATATATATACAAACTTAAAATAATAATATGTACAAACGAGTAAAAAAGGCTGAAAAACGGGAAAAACTTAGTAGATATCTTAATATATATAAATCTCGTGTCACAATGTTTGTCCTCAATGGACTCCTAAACCACTTAACCGATTATAATAAAATTCGCACACCATGTGCAGTTCGATCCAACTTGAGAGATAGGATAGTTTAAATCTCAAATTATAGTCACAATTTTAATTTATTGCTAATTATTTTTCTGTTATTATTTGATAGTCACAATTATCTGTTAACTCCAAATGATTCTAACAGATGTCGATACCTTTCGACTGGGTTGAGTAAGTAATCAATAGATGGCGCTGCTATGTTTAGCCACAGCAACGCGTGGCCGAGTCAGCTAGTCTTATTTATAAAATTCTCGTGTCACAATGTTCGTTCCCGTACTTCTCCGAAACGGCTTGACCGATTCTCGTGAAATTTCATGAGCATATTTAGTAGGTCTGAAAATCAACCAACATCTACTTTTCATACCACTTAGTGATAAGGGTTGTCTACCCTTAACATTTTTCTTTAATTGCAAAACAACGTTTGCCAGGTCAGCTAGTTTGTATGTAGATTTTTGAATATTTGCTTGCAATCACGCTCTAACGGCATTAAATGGCACTTGGTATAAAGGTGAATTATAAGCTGGATTTGGATATAACAGATTACTATCCCGGTTTAAGTTTGTCATAATAGTACGTTTTGGCAGACACGTACACGTACACGTACGTGCAGATAGTTTGTCATTGCGACCCAGGTGCACGAGCCGTAGGCAGGTGTGTTATAGAGCTGAAGGCTGCAGTGACTTTGCACGAGAATCAAACGACTTTTTTCTACACACTTACGAAGAAATTAATAAACGGAGGTTGACCGGCGGCATGTGGGGGTCGACGCGCACCCAGCCTGATACGATAAATGTAATAAAATTGTGGAGAGGGAGAGCATTCTGCACTAGTGCGAAAAACACTCTATTGCATGTCTAAAAGCGGTGAGACAAGAGCGGGTTTTCGAGTAAGTGTATTGAAAAAGAATTCCCGACAAGAGCGGGTTTTCGAGTAAGTGTATTGAAAAAGAATTCCCGTCTGCCACGAGGGTGAAAAAACTAATCCTTATTTAATAAAAATGTTTATTAAATGCAATGTTGTTTTGCGATGGCAAAGAGAAAAAAAAAATTGATATGAGTAATTGCAACAGACAAACTGCGCTCTCTGAAGAAAAAACCGGGCAAGCGCGAGCCGGACTCGCGCACTTTACCTAAGTAAACAGGTTGGGTTTGGTTAGGTTAGTTTATTCTGGAATGGAGTCTCGAAGATTTTTCCGAAACGCCAAAAAGCTTTTTTGTGATGTAACAAAAAAATATTGTTTGTATAGTAATCAGGTTTGTTCGTATATTTGTGCTTTATGCCAAATTTCAGGATTTTGGGTCAATGGTACCTTATGAATTTTAATTCTCTTGAGAGTGACGAAATACCTATACGTATTTTTTTTGTCTCGTTAATTTAGAAAATTGTTTTTTTCACAGCATCAAGGAACCGCAGATTTTAGTATATGGTTTTAGTTTCAACTCGATATCTCCATGCGAGATAAAGGGTTTCGTCAGACAGACAGACGGAAAGCAATATGATCCTATAAGAGTTCCATTTTTTACCTAAAAAAACCAGAATAAGGAAGTATTTCTAAGGAAAGGGAATGAAATATTTTTAGGCATTAGTTAAGGCGCGTAGAAAAATTGCTTGACGCATTAACACGGATAATTTCAACGCCTAATGAGTTTGTGAGTTAGTAACAATTCCGTGGTCTTGTGAAAAGGGTAATGTAACGTTATTAGGGAAAACAATTTACCGTTTGTGAATAAGGTAGCGGCGAGAAAACGAAGAATGACTCGTAACTGTGGTGCCGACGAGACCTGGCAGGCTATTGTTTAACTATCTTGTAAATTGGTGTTCCATTATAATGATACACTAAATTACAGTTTTAGAACAAAGAAAACAAATTAACCTATAAAACTGTTCTATTTGGATTATAAATAAACATGAATTCTAATGTACGCATTTAAATAAAGATTACAAAACTTAGCTAACGTTTCCATGAAATTCCTTATTTTTTTATAGTAAACTTTATATAGGTATTTGGTAAATTACTTTCTGTCCTAAATTCACAACTTGCGTGCGATCCAATCTAAATAATTTGTTGAAGTTTGATAGTTTACATTAATCATGAAATGATCAAATGAACTATAAATACTAGTACTTTAGGGAATTCGGTGGCACTGAGCGGTGCGTGAGTTGAATTTTTGGAAAAAGAACTAAGACAGGGTTAGGAAAGTACTTACACATACACAAGTTAGAAAAAAAAAGGTGTATTTAAGGGCGCCTCCAAATTAGCCGCAAAGTGCCACGCGACAGCAGCGTGGAAGCAGCCCTGTCGTCGCGCTGCTTTGTTAATCCATACAAATAAAAACGCGTGTCCGCAGCGCGACAACTACTCTGCAACACTGCAATTTAATGCAGTGGTGAATCTACTATTCTGGTAGACATTGTTTATTTTGGGCCGCCAAAGTTTAAAGGGCCAGTAACTGTATAGGGACCAATAACTGAAGTGTTGTCCCTATGTAATTCTGAAATTTAAGCCGCAGCTTTTTACTTTATGAATTTCAGTTCGTTGACGTAGAAGAAATAATGGCAATAATCCCTTAGGTGTCTTTTTTTTTCTTTTTCCAAAATCTTTTTTCGTTTTAATAGTTTCGTTCTAATCAAGAAACCAAATGTACAACACTATTATGCTCGAATATACCGGTTCAAGTGTGGCGGCCGTGCTGCTGCCACGCGGCACTTTGCAGCTACTTTGAAGGCGCCCTAACTTTAGACACAGCATAACAGCATTCTGCAATAATTTGCATACTACGGTCTTCCTATCTAATTATATTTTAGGTATATTCAAGGCTAGAGTGAATAAGCTCTAGGTACGCGTAATAAACTAGTCCGCCTCACCATCAACGATTGCATCACTGCTTACCATCAAATTGGATCGCAGTCAAGCACTGGTTTATATCCACCAAAAAGAGATGTTTTTGCATGAGCAAAATGCTCATAGCGCGCCTCCTCACGGATCAAAGGATTAGATTCAATTAATAATACTAATCGCAGTGTCCGTTAGTACCTATCAAAGCGACCGCAACGTTTTGTCAATGCCGATAACGTCCGTCTCTGGAGGCAGGATATTATAATACGGGCCCTTAAGGACCTTGAAACGTCCGCAATGTCCTCAGAAAATTAACAGTTGTCAGCTGCTTTGCTTGCTTGAAAGTCGAAAGTTCTCCCACAAGTACGCATTTACGGGATAAAATTATTATTATTATAGGTAGTCCGTATTAGGCTAAGGCACTCCTGGGAATCTCTCCATTTTTCCCAACGATTACGGTTCCTTGCTCTGTTAATCCAATCCTCAAGGAAGACATCCAAGTTTTCCCACCATCTTTTTCGCGGTCAGACGAGGTGGAGTGCTGGGACTTAGGCCTCTTCTCTAGGAGAGGCCGTAATCCACCACGCAGACCCAATGTGGTTTGATAATAATGTCACATGTCTTCGAATTTTTGGTTCTAGTACATGCCGGTTTCCTCGCGATGTTATATTACAACCCCACGTAAAAGTATATTAACCTATTTATTCTCAAACCAGCCATATTCAAAATTGTGTTATAATTTAACGAACTGTTGAAGTGTGATCGATCAATTTAGTATCCAAAAGTACAGACTTTCGCATTTACATTATCTAGCTTACTTCTAGTAGCAAGAAAACGCTGGATAAAAGGTTTATTATTACACAATTCTAATTCCGAGATCGTTGAAACTTTTCAATCAATCACTTAGTTTTGATAGGTCGGCCTAATTTTGATCATAATGGGAACGGGCGTTACTGTACTTTTTTTTTATTTTGAGGTGGAAAATTACCAAACGAAACGCGAGAGGGCTAAGGTTGCCGACGTGTCTTGAAGAATCGCCAAACTTAAGTAGCAATGAGCACTATTGCACGCAGAACAGATGGTCGATGTAGACGAAAGGTTCTGGAGTGACGACCACGTGCCGGAAGACGCAGCGTTGTAAGACCTCCAACAAGGTGGACCGATGACTTGGTCAGGGTCGTAGGAATTCGATGGACGCGTGACGCACAGGACCGGTCGGTGTCGCGACGCTTAAGGGAGGCCTGTGGCCAACAGTGGACGTCTTTTAGCTGATACGATGATGATGATAAAAGCGAGAGGGCGTGTCAAACTTTTACTGACTAAAATTTTGTCCTTCTGTTGCTCCTTGGATTTCAGGACCACGGAGTTTTAATAAAAAAATTAATTGACAGTGGAATGGGCAGACGGTATTGTTATTTACTTTCGCTTGTTGAACCTAATGAGGGTGGCTTCGTGAGGATTGGTGCTAGAAAAGAGACGTGAGGATTGGTGCTAGAAAAGAGACGAAGTGTGAATGATGATTATGATTTAACTTTAGCCAATTTATCATCATCATTCATATCCGAAGCTTATTGTTTCATCACATACTCAGTAATAAGGTTTTTATTTTTAAATTTCTTGTAGATAGGTGCATATTTGAGGACAATGAGGATGCAAAAATTTACTTACATTACAATAAAGAAATTTATTTTTCATTAGTATGAGTTTATTAAATTAATAAAATCATAATTATATATCTACATAAGTAAAAAATATTATAGCTTAATAGGTATACATATAAATACAAACTAAAAATAATAATATGTTCAAACGGGTAGAAAAAAAACTCAATAGGCATAAAAAAATATCCGGAAAAGTGCCATGAACGCTAGCAACATTGCCACGTTGGATAGCAATGCTGATTTCATGACCAAAGAAAGGCCAGCAATCTGGTCACGCGAAGAGTCCACAAGCTGTTTACTGATACCACGAACAACTCGATGAGTGCTTCGCCACATAAACATATTAACTTACTTATCATTTTGTCCTTTTTTATTGTTGATTAGCTTTTTCCCGCGCGGCTTCCCTACTCCACCCTACTATACCCTACTCTACTTACTCTACCCTGCTCTACCTTACTATACCATACTTTACCCTACTCTACCCTACTCTTCCCTACTCTACCCTACTCTACCCTACTACCTGCGTGTGTACGATCGCCTAGCGTAAGTATACATAAAAAGTGAAATACATACATGAGATTGACTTCTGTATCTATATATTTTGTAACTGTGGTAAGTAAGTACAATAAATAATAATATAATACATATTAACTTCGTGTTACTCGCGACTTTCCGGAATTTCATAATATTTTGGACGTAAAGTCGTAAACTCAAGTCACAAGCTGATCACGCGGCAAGGCGTGAGATGAATTACTTCTCGAAAAAAACGCGTGAGAAACCGTAAACAAACAAAATTCTGAAACTTTTCGTTACGACGAGAAGATGTTGAAAGTATTACTTTTTTTCCTTGCGGTAACATTCCTTTAGAAATAAATAAGATAGACAAAATATCACACAGAGAAACCAAAATTCCTAATAATCCCATTTCTCATTCATTCCTATTAATCGCCAATCCTAAATATATTAAGGACTTTATAGAAATCCATGAGAGAAACATTGAGGAAAAATAAGAAACAATTACGTTATACATCGACAAGTTTATTCTTAAACAATAACAATATTTTGAACTTAACAGTCCATGAATAGTAAACAGACGATGTGTAGACGACATCAGACGCTCTCAATTATTAAGAAACTTGTCTGTCTAACAAGCGAGCCGTGAATTTTGTGCAAAGACAGTTTACAAAGGAAGCACAATTTGATCTGAAGGTATTTTGTAGAAATATCGTAGATTTCGAAGTAATATGATGCATATTTTATAGTATGATTGTTAAAGAACAAAGTAGCATATTTTGTTTGTTAAACATAGTCTGGAATAGTCGTTCTTTGTTGGACAGGCTACAGAAAATTTTCAAAATGAAGTCTTTATAAAGGCTTTTAGGACTGCGGAAAAATTTCAAAGAGTTACAATGCCCCTGAAGGATCGCTGATGAATCGATGAAATGATCTCACATGTAGCGTGAGAAGTTATTTTATAATTTAACAACCTAAAAAAACTAATCTTGTACGTATTCCCTGAAGAAGCATATCAGTGGGAATATCATCTTATATATCATCAAGCATATTGTACATAAAAATGTCGAACTTGGGTAGTAGGCGTTAGGTTCATAATAAAAACAGTAAGAAAAAAGAGAAATAAATAAAACGTTTATTTGTAGGTATGTAACCTTTTTTTTCCAGTGGGAAAATCGTCTAATGACATCCTCCGCTCTTGGGTGGAGCAGGAGATAGTGTCAGACTTTTACTCACTAAAAACCCACTCCTGTTCCTTCGTTGCCTTTCGTACCAGGGCTAATTTTTTATTTAAGCCTCACAAAATTGCATAAACTAGAAATACATAATGAAAAAAAAAATTAAAATCTGTGTGAGGTCAAAAAACCGGCCAAGTGCGAGACGGACCCGCCCATGAAGGGTTCCGTAGCAGCAAATAACATGAAATAAAAGTTCTTGTAGTTTGTTGTGACTTTGATCGATGTTTTAATAAAAGTGTATTTTTTAGATTTATGACGTATTAAAAAAAAACTACTTACTAGATCTCGTTCAAACAAAGTTTTCGTTGGCGGTTTGCATGGTACATCATATATTTTTTTAGTTTTATCATTCTCTTTTTAGAAATTACATGGGGGGACACATTTTACCACTTTGAAAGTGTTTCTGTTAGAAACCTCAATATCATTTTTGAAGACCTATCTATAGATTCCCCACACGTATGAGTTTGAGGAAATAATTTTTTTTAGCTTAAGTTTATGAGGAAACCCAAAATTATATTTTTTCACTTTTTGTGTAAAAATCGTAATGCGGTTAACAAAATACATCTACTTACTAAGTTTCAACAGTATAGCTCTTATAGTTTCTGAAAAAAGTGGCTGTTACATATGGACGGACTGACAGACAGACAATAAAATATGGGTTCCGTTTTTTGGCATTTGGCTACGGAACCCTAAAAAGTGCCTAACACAGCATAAACTGCGATATTGAAAACGACAAATAACGCAGTGCTAGTATTCTGTTAAGGACCACATGGTAATTTTAATAAATCAAGTTTATTTTAGTTTTACTTACTGTCCCACCGCTGGGCAAAGGCTTCCCAAAGGTCCTTTCAGACTTTCTTCTTCCGTGCCGTCTTAACCCAACCTTCGCAAATAAATCTAGTAAATGTGAGTATTGTTTTCAGCACAACAAGAGGTATTTTCGTGAAGCCTTAATAAAAGCTAATTCGCCAGGCATCAATTATACTAAAACTAAGCAGTAAAGTTCTATTTCTGTACTACTTAAACACTAATATGGGTCTTAATTATAGCTCTATTGGGCTAAGATATGGCCTCTTTGGTGTCAGTTGTATGTTTGATAGTAATTAGCGGTGAAGCCATTATCACAGTTTGTATACTGAGTAGGTAATTTTCTACTAATTTATTGTTGACATTGTCATAGATTATTGTGGGTGGCATAATTAGTCTTATAATGTCCCCGCTGCCGGGCTCAGGCCTCCTCGCTAAGTCCCGTATTACAGAACATCGCTCAATACTCAAGCATTACTTAAAACATTCGTGTAACTAGATTCAAGCCATTTGATTGGTTAAAACTAGTTTTAAGTAACGCTTGACTTTTGAGTGACGTTCTGTATACGGGCCTAAGAAAGGAAATGGGCCATAATCCACTATGCGAACACAGTGTAGGATGTCAAATGTCTTCGAATTTTCGGTTCCCTACTCTACCCTACTCTACCCTACTCTACCTTACTGTACCCTACTCTACCATACTATACCCTACTCTACCTTATCAAACTTCACATAAGCCATCTCCTAAATAGTCCGAACAATCCCTAAACATTTGGTTTGGATAGGTGAGCTCATTCTTGAGTTATAAAATCACAACGACAAGTGGCATTGATTTTTATATATATAGATTAGTATAGTAGTAGCAGTATAGTTATAGCTAAGGTGTGCAATAAAGTCATAAATAAATAAATATATCCTTGACTGTAGCCTAGATTTGGTCCCCCTCAAACCCCAAGCGAACGCCGGCGTTCGCGCGTGACTTCGCGCCATTTGGTTGAACACTAATATTATTAAAAGTCTTTTTTTTTTTTTTTTTTTCGATGGGAAAAATCATCTTATGACAACCCCCGCTCTTGGGCGGAGCGGGAGATAGTGTCAGACTCTTACTGACTAAAAAACCCATCCCGTTCCTTCAAGCCTTCATACCGGGGCTCGAGCGCCCTTTCGGATAACCCTGGCCCCAGTAGGCTTCGAAATATTATTAAAAGTCCGCGTGATTGTTAAAATTTTGAGCATTTAATTTATTGGTTATGTATCTAAGAATGTAAATAAGAAATTCTTCATAAAGTAGTCTGTAAATTTTGAAAATAAGCATCCTTTCCATTTTTTCCGTATTTATACTTATTTAAATGCTTGGGGTCTCAGGGGAATAGTAGAAAATTCATAATAAGAAATTAGTTATAACGAAGACTAACACAATAAAGATTATTCTATGACTTTATTATACACCAAAATAGACTGACCTGTTGGTCTAGTAGTTAGTGGCCCTGACTGCTAAGACGGAGATTGTGGGTTCAATTCCCACCCGGGACAAATGTTTGTGTGATGAGCATGATCATTTGTTCTGTGTCTGGGTGTAATTTATCTCTAATAAGTATGTATTTAGAAATATATAAGTATGTTTATCAGTTGTCTAGTACTCATAACACAAGCTCTGCTTAGCTTGGGACTAGACGGCGTTGTGTGATAGTTGTGGAATATATTATTATTACATTAATTACATAGCTTTTTATACAAACACAAATAAATACCATATATAGGTACAAAAGTGGTCTTATCGCTGACTGTGATATCTACCAGACAACCTTTGGATGGACTAGAATAACTTAAAATAAAAAGGGGCAGTTTGCGGTTCTGACTGTGCGGTACAACCCTTTTTACATAAGAAATTCCTTAGCACCCAAAGTCTAAATTTATAACAAGAAGTTCAGCGTTTGCCTCTAATATAGTAATAAAGTGGTAAGAGTGTGGGTGTCAGACTCAAGCCCGTGTAATTCAACTTAACTATTCGCAGGCAGTTGTGAGAAAAGAAGCTAGTTAAATGCTCCAAAACATGAATCATACGGAAGTTTGTAAGTGTGTGTGTGGAACAGTTTGCCACTTTGCCACATTTACCCGGGCAAAGTCGCTAGCAGTAGCTAGTTTCCTTATTTGCCTAGAAAAATTTAAAAGTAAGGTACATTCTTTTAAATCAAGTTTTTTAAAACCTTGTTTATTTAGCTTTTAAGAATAAAACAGCTTTCTATCAGTGAAAAAATTTTAGCAATCGAACTAGTACTTTCAGAGATTACCTCCTACAAATAAAAAAATAAACTTTACTTTATCGATTACTGTAAAAGTGTAAATGATGATTTGTAAAGTATTTATTTCGTGTTCTTTTATTGTAGTGAATGTGGGAACGGTAGTTAGAAGAATCCATGTGGATTCTTCTAACTACCGTAAATATTGAAAAGACAAAAAAATCCACGCTTCTATGCAGAAGCGTGGATTTTTTTGTCTTTTCAATATTTTTACATTTTTATGTATATGTTACGCTCAAAGATCGAAAACGCTCAGTGAGCGGTAAAATAGCTCACAACGGGTTGTGGTCACAGTAAAAGGGCGGGAACGAAGCCGCGCGGGCAAAAGCTAGTAATTTATGTTTAACAACGTTATTTTTTTGGTATTGTTCGTCAAGTCGTTAAGCTACGTAGTAGTCCTGAGTTGAGCTACAGGGATACTGATAAATAATTCTCTGACTCGATATCTCCACTCAAATCTGTGTAGTTCTTTCCTTAAAAGACTACCTCAAACTTTAATATGTATGGTTCTCGTATGATTTGATAATTTCAACCATGTTTGATGTATATTCTCGTATGAAATTTGGCACGGGTAAACCATAGCCTGAAATAGCACATAAGATATATTTATCCCTGGAGTATGTTTCCTTGGGTCAATTTCATAATTTTATGCGCGCGACGCTGGATTTCTATATCTCTTGGTTCGTTTTGTGGTTTCTCTTAGGTTAGTCAGCTAAGAAACACCGGCCTAATCTAGTTTAACCTTTCAATCGTGCCGATTAGAGACACAATAGAAAGAGAATAGGTGCAATAACGCCGGCGTTTGCTTGGGGCTTAATTAATTAAATTGACATGGAAAAGTGAATTAAATTGACATGGAAAAGTGAATTACATTGACATGGAAAAGTGAATTAAATCGACATGTAAAAGTGATTTATAAAAACTATTTACATAAAAAAAAAACATTAACATTTGAATACGGGAAATAGCTACAGGTAGAGTCACAATGTTATGTTATGAAAGTAATATACAAGTTTCAACGTCAGAAAAGGAAATAAAACGCTGCAATATTTCTTTTGTCTCATCCTTCTGTAATATTGCCATTCACTGTGTTCTATGGCGCCTGACACATGTGAAAAATCTCACGCACTATTTCATGTCCTCAGCCGTAACCGTCCTTACCGCCGCCCATTCTTTACAAAGAGTAACATATGTAGCCTTAATCTTTGAAGGACTTACATTAGTAAGTCCGTTGGCGAACTTTACTATTATGTAACTCTATCTACTTATGTAGATAGAGTTACCTAATAGCCGTTGTACGGTAATTACCGTATCTATTTTTAAAGACAATCTGTTAAAAACATTTTTTTTTGTTATTTATTAAATAGACCATTTGCAGGCACTTTTAAATATTCAAATGTCGGTCAGTCCAAGAAAAGTGAAGCTAAATTGCACGTTCCAAAGCGTAGATCTATATGGAGAAGAACGTGCAAGAAACTCCATGGACATTCTTTTAAATCATATTATGTGTTACATATGCTTGGTTACATATTTCATGTTGCTTCTATTATTTGAGCAAAATGTAGGTAATAAAATTAAAATAAAAAAATAATTAAAAGATACACACTGAATTAAGCCACTGGTAACTAAGATGACCAGTCTCAACTGACGGCACCTGTTCACGAGTATGACGCGTGCAACAGCCCCACTCAGCTCAACCATTTTTAAGAGAACTGAATGACCCAATAACACGTGCCACCAATAGCGAGACATTTGAGTGAGCATGACAAATTCTATACTGCCATGCTCGTAATGTAAAAAAAAAGTTGTAACCTAATAAAAATGCTCCATGGTACTGCACATTTACAAATTGAAAAAAAAATCAAACCACTTCCGATACAGAAATTCTTTTTTTAAGGTATAATGATTTCTCCCGTTTTTTGGTGGAACTGCAGAGCGTGTCATAGTTTCACCGACTAGTACACCTGTGTCTTTCAGTAGCTGTTTGCGTTCTAGTGTCACGGGATCCCTTTTTAAAAAATCACCGTGACCATTGGGGCATTGCCCCTGCAGAGCGTATATGGTTTTGATGACATTTATTTGACGCACGTATAGACCAACGCACGGCTATCGCTGACATTACTACTATTCTCTTTTTTTTCTTTTTTTTTACATTGATTGTACAATTTGGAATGTTAACCTCCAGAGCTACATTCATCATAGGTTCGTATGTCATATTACGTATAGCAATTCACTTTTTTAAATGAAAAACACCGGGAACGATCAGGGGCGGGTTATTTACAGACGTTTGACATTTAAAAAAAAAAGGAAACAAAATGAAAAAAAAATATACATATACATTCGTTTATCTGTCAAAGTGAAGGAACACTGATTTCCAATTTGCGTGAGGCCTTTGTGAAGAATTGCCCACAAACGGTGACTCGTTCAGTAATTAAGTCCATTATCTTTGTTTGTGAACTTCATAAAAGATAATAAGTATTTTTATTAAATTTACTGTGTTCAAATAAACAAAAAACAACCTGGATGTTTGTTTAGAGCTTCGCCCATGGACTGGTTTCTTATATTCGCGCTATGCTAACGGCTTTTACACACCAGTTTTTTCATAAATAACCATAAAAAATAATAGTATTTATATTTTTTAATTACTATTTACGACAAGAAATATGTAACAAAGATTTTTTTAACTCATAACAATGATGATTTAAAAAAAGTGTCCGTGGAGTGTTTTCCACGTTCTTCTCCATAGAGATCTACGCTTTGGACAAGCTAAATTTAACTTCACTTTTTTTGACTGACCAACATTTCGACAATTCAAAAATGCCTATAAATGGTTTCTTTGAAACAAATGTTTTTGATTCCTAAATTATTTCATAATTCTGAGATTCAAGATTTCATTTCTATGATCATTAAAAAAAGCAGAATAAGAAGACTTCAAAATTGTTTAAGGTTTAGTTGGTTTACTTGAAATAGTAGTGTGCTGAGTTATTAGCACAGCGCTGTTGAAAAGCTGGAGCTAGGAAATTTTCCTAGCCTTTTACTTTCAACTATGGGCATTTCCAAAAGTTTTAGACAACACTGAGAAATGTGATGATCCAGTTAACGCCGATTGGTATGAATATTAAAAAAACTGACAACGCTCTATCCCTCCTTATCGCTTGCACGCTTGACATAATAACACGTCATGGCCCTGATATACCCTTCAGGGTTATTTGTAAAACACTAACAACCTTGCAGTTTTGTATTACTAACATCATAAAACATTGTTGTTATATCTAACACATTACAACTCTGCTTTATGCTATACTCAAATTTAATTTTGCTATACTCACCTACGTCTGTATGACGTGACGAAGGTGCATCAAGCACCCCGCCGCTCAATCCCTGCGCTCCCATTCGCTTGCTTCGCATAGACTTCGTAATATTTAGAACGTTCAATTCAAATATTTTTATTTTTGTATGAAAATGTGATAAACTAAAATATGATAATTTTTTAAAAGTCATATAGAACAAAAGTTGTTGTTTATTATGTTAGAAACATAGTCTTGACAGGTTTCCAGTCTTTTATAAATAATGATAAAACATAATAATATTATTATATTCCACGAGTATCACACAGCGCCCCAGCAAATAACCCTGTTTAAGTTACAATTTATAGAAAAAGCGTAATTAACTGCTTCTTGCAGGTTTTAAGAAAATCGTTATACGAGTAAATTAATATTTATCTAGCTTACCTCACTATAAAGTAAACCTAACTCTACGTAGAATGTCAATAGTGGATTACCGTTACTACAATACCACCGCATTGAGAGCAATATTTGTACAACCAACGGATGTTTGTAGGACCCGTAAGTCTTCCTACGATCCGTAGATAGTATCAATACCTAAATGTATTGGTATATGTTCATTCGTTTCAAAACATTTGCTAGATAGAGGAGCCTTTTTCCCAGATTGAGTGCATGTGAAAGAGATATTTTTATTTATCTTGGTACTCACATTGATACGAAAGGCAAGTGGATGAAGCTTCAAATTGATGCATCAGTTTAATTTTAGATACATGTACTATCGTAGCTATGTATGGTAAATACCATACTTAGCTACTAGCACTCGAAATACAATACAGATACGTTGAGCTTTCCCGAACGAAAGGGTCATCAACTCAGCAATTGCTGGGCGTCAAACACCCATCGCTGATTTTCAGCTGGCACCCCGCAATGACTCTGGTTTGTGACCCTTGTGAAGCTGGGGTGGGATGCTAGTTATAATTAATTCTCAATTTTTCAGATGAAATGAAGATGGCAAACTGGCCGATAGACGCGTGCAATTTTTCATATTACTGTGATACAGTAAATTGAAAGGAATAAATCTGACATTTTAGGGCGCATAAACCTTTTCTTTTATCTCCGCTCCTTACATTACTAAGGACCTGACCTTTCCCATCCGAAAAATCGAAACACCCAGAAATACATTTACATTATTTCGTTCGAGATAGAATTGCAAAGTAGAGGAAATAATTGACTTCGTAATGTCAGCGTTTTTGAAAGTTTTCTCCCGTCTTTGATAAGGGTTGACGTGGTGATGTAGTTTTATAGCTTACAATGAAAAGTTTTATTTGTATCCAGTATATTTTAGGAGAAGCCGTCAGCAACAAAAATGGTAGTCTTACGTGACTGCAGAGGTTGACCCTCAACAGTCACTTAAGTCACGGAATCCGATGGATGTGAGTCGCACAGGACCGGTCGTTATGGTAATACTTTTGTATTTATTTATTTAACCTTTTTACATCTATTTTTACAGGTCTCAACACCTAAAGCGACAATGCAGCTAACAACGCCGGGTCGAAGCCTACTGGGGTCAGGGTTATCCGAAAGGGCGCTCGAGCCCCGGTATGAAGGTTTGAAGGAACGGGATGGGTTTTTTAGTAAGTAAGAGTCTGACACTATCTCCCGCTACGCCCAAGAGCGGGGGTTGTCATTGGATGATTTTTTAAATCGAATAAAAAATAAAAATTAAACATACATTTACGACAATATATACCGGAGCGGATCCTAGCTGGTCACAACAACGAAATGAATTCCCTGCTAGAGTTTGTATTTCCTGGCAGATAAAACCTAGGTGTCTTTATGTCAAAAGTGAATAAGTTACTACTAGGCAAGCGTGCTCTATCGTCGACCACATCATCGCTTACTATCAGGCGAGATAGTGGTCTAAAGCGAGCCTATGCATAAAAAAAATATACATCAACAGTAATGTGATAAATCTGACGTAGATCCTTTTAAGCATATTTTTTTTTACATTCGACAACAAAACAAATGAAATTTTAACACATTTAGATCACGCGTGTTCTCCCTAAAGGTTTGAGCGGGATTGTATACCTGACATGACATTTCCCGAAGGACGTAGCAGAGTTATAACAGTAGTAGACTCATATTTTGCTCGTTATATTAGAATCACTGGTATTTAATTGCCTTAAATCCAAACCTTAGAATGAGCTACAGTTTCAGAAGTTATAGATATAATAAAATTATTTTCTTGATCAGCTAAAAATCCCTACATAAAGCCAGTCATAGTTTGATAAGTTGCATACTAAAACCTCAGTTGGCTGCAAAAATTCAAAAATTCTAGTGAATGCGGAACAATATTTCTCGTTGGAACAGCTGCTCAAACTTTATCAAGCGCAAGTTTAATCGCGTATGAAGTACTGCTGTCATCTTTGGAACGGGTCGGCCAGATACGAGCTTGATGTACTTGAGTCAATGGAGAAACGAGTTAAGAGGATCATTAGTAGCATGGACGCTGAGTTATTAGCCTGTCGGTTTTCTATTCTTTGCATTTGAAGGAGTTGCGTCGAATTGCATTACTTAATTTCGCAATGCCCATTTAAACATCGGACCAAAGACAAACGACAATACGCCAACGGTACATGATGGACATCCCACCCATCCACACAAAACTTTTAGGGAGCACATCAATAGAGTGGAATTTTCTGACAGATTCTGTGCTTCCTGGTGGCTGCAGCCTGGGGTTTTTAAGTCAAGAGTGTATAGTCAACCACACCGTGGCTTACTATTAGATGATAGTAGTCAAGTATGAGCCTATCAATAGGCGGGAGATGTCATTAGATGAGTTTTCCACCTAAATCAAATCAATAAACAGATTTGTAGAAAGTGCAGTACATAACATGTCCTAAAATTGCTGCACAAAAGTAGTCTAACATAAACTAAAGGAGGAGTAGAACCCAAATTGAGTTAGAATGCGAACTGTAATTCTTACACTTCCTAGATAGTCACGAAGTTTATTAGTGTGTGTAGTTCAAGTTTCAAACGGTATGTTTTAGGATTCAATGTTGCTTGTTAATTATTTAAGTTATTGTTTAATTTGTTTATTATTTCTTTAATCATTTAAAAAATACTTATATTCGATACTTGTCATAAGGTTCTTCTGTTAGTAAACAATGATATCTATATCTAAAAAAAAAATGTTGCATGTATGTATCACAAGATATGTGTATATTCCAGAAATTCAGATTAACTGGTTTCCACTATTCGTTTTAAATACATACCTACAGAAGATTAATATATATTCTCTAGTAATTACATTCTATTTAGTCCGTAATTAATTATAAATAATAAACAAATTAAAAAACAACTTAAAAAATTAAAAATAATATATACACTAAATGCCTAGCTAAGTATGACGTCATAAAACTCCTCCGCATCGCTGTCGACTGGAAGTGTGCCCAAAAGGCTGACGGCATTGCCACGTTGTATGGCAATGCTTATTCTCTGACCGAGGTAGAAGCCAGCCCTTGGGTCACGCGAAGCGTCAATCAAGCGTTTCGCCAATTCTTTAAAAAGGATATGAGCACTCGGACCCCACGGCCCGAGAGTTTCAACCCCAAACGGCTCAAAAATATAACTGCCGACGAGGCTGTTATATTTCCGCCGCTTGAGGTTCTCTGCAGCAGTCGCGGCAGCGACCGAGGCTGTTGACAACTTCGCCACAGTGGCAGCGATGAGGAGAACAACAAGGAGCACCTAGACGTAGGGCAACAGCTAAGCGGAAAGTAGTATCGAAAGTTGTACTGGTTTCCATTGTTTGAAAATTGTATAAGGAGTTTTGTTAGAACAACTATGTATTTACAATTTATAGTGCAATGTATGTGTTTTAAAATATGCAATTGAACGATCATCATTTTTTATTCAGATGAGTCCTGCTATAGTACAGATTTTTTTTTTTTATTGTTGTTTGTTTGTTGATACAAGTGCAGAAAGTTTGTGCAATGACAAAACACGTGTATCAAACGTTTTTTTCAATCCAGTTACGAAGAAATGAATAAAGGAGGGTTGGCCGTCGACTCGTGGGGGTCGACATGCGCCCAGCCTGATACGATACATTGTGGCGGGGCGAACTTGTGCACTTTTCTACACTAGTGTGGAAAAACGTCTATTGCGTGCCTAAAAGCGGGTATAAGAGCGGGTTTTCGAGTAAGTGTATTAAAAATAATTATTTAAACATAGATCTCTTTGGCCGCTAAACCACTACAACCGGTTTTAAGGAAATAAAAAGATCAAGGGGCCTTTTCATGATAGACTGTCGAAAACCTTCCAATGCAGCGTTTTCCGATACACAGTCGCCACTCCTGAATCTTTGACTCCTTTGGCAATCTGGATTTTGAATTTTGATTTTGAATTTTTGACTGGCCTGTTGGTCTAGTGGTTAGTAGCCCTGACTGCTATGCCGGAGGTCGTGGGTTCGATTCCCACCCAGGATAAATGTTTGTGTGATGAGCACGATCATTTGTTCTGTGTCTGGGTGTAATTTATCTATAATATGTATGTATTTAGAAATATATAAGTATTGTAACGTAATGTGTACACAAAGGAGTGTAACAGTTACATGAGAGGGTAAGGAGGAGTATGGGAGTGAGGAGTGTAGAGGAAGAGTGAGAGTAAGAAGAGTAAGTGTATAGTAAGAGGAGAGAAAGAGTGTTACGCGAGTGCTAGAGGGAGTGTAGTGAGTAAGTGCCTCCAGGGAGTAGCCCTGGCAAGGCACGTATGGGGAGTAAGTGTAAGTGTAAGTGTAAATGCCTCCAGGGAGTAGCCCTGGCAAGGCACGTGTGGTGAGTAGTGAGAGGTTGTGTGAGGGAGGAAAGTATGGAGGGAGAAATAATATATATAGATATGAATCCTTGTGAGGTTATATTACAAATAAAAGTATATAAAACAATAGGAATATAAAAAGATATAAAAAACAGTTCAGTCAGGCTCGGCGTCAGAGGCGGAGTGCAGCAGCAGGAGTAGGCGTAGCCCTCAGCCGTACGAAGGACGGCGAAGGCTACACAGCCGCAGGCAGCAACAGATAGTGGTAGTCACAGCCCTCCAGCGTAGGGCCGGCAGAAGTAGAGAGGAGGCCCTCAGAGGCCAGGTCCAAATGTAGAACAGCCCTCTGCCGTGAGGGCCGGCAGAGGCAGAGAGGAGGTCCTCAGTTCCTTCTCTGAGGAGGTCTTCATGGTCCAAGGAGCTCAATCAGGAAAAACAGACATCAAGAGCTGAGCCAAGAAACTGTCACATGTAGCTGAACCAAGAAAAACTGACACCAGGAACTGAACATGTAGCTGCACTAAGAGTCTGACCGAGAACTGACTAAGAAACTCACAAACATGGTTTTTTATCAATTTTGACGACTATGCTGGCTGTCAATTCATAATTTAAATTTGAAAACAGGTTTCAGCCAGCATTGCAAGCTACTATACGCCACGATCTATGTATACTAATAAGTTGTTTCAACCGAGGACAAATCTCACTTTAACAGGTAACAATAATTATATTATGTGTATAAAAATGTACAATAATTTACCAAATTCTATTAAAACGTTACCTTTTGACGTGACAACGTCTTAAATTAGGTTGCGGCTGGGAGTCACTTATGAAAAAGTGTAACGCTCGGTAACGTTACGATGAGTCACCGAACGAGAGAGAGGCCCGCCGAATGCCTTGCGTCTCTCTCCCACTCAACTATTTTCATTCAATTCCTTGTTCCTATTGTGCAATTTAATTATATTCATATCAATAAATATTCTACCGAGAAAAAGACGTTGTCACGTAAAATCTTCGCCCGTAAAACCGACTTTACAGGCAACCATTTTTTTTTTCTAGATTTAAAAGTAGCTTGACGAGGTTTTTAATTGAAAAGTGTTTCTATAGTGTACACGAGTTTTTAGGTTACAAATTGTAAGTTTTGACATTATTATTGTATTTGACATGGGTATTATTGACATGATTTTATTATTGACATGATTATTGACATTTTTGATATTATTATTGTAAGTTCTTTTGTTATATTGACATTTTTTAAATCAACAACACAATTGTAATGAAACAGAAATTTTTGGATAATGAGTGCATGATTTTAGGCAAATAATTAATTTATTTTTTTTTACTATGATTTATATTTGCACGCCGAAATTAAAGGCAGAATAAGAGATCAATTTTATTTATATAGTCAACCTTCTGTACCTTATTTACGCAAATAAACGATTTATTATTTATTATTATTTATTATTATTATTATTGCTGTTTCACAAGAAAGATATAAATTACAATTTAATTTTAAAGAATTATTTCAGATAAGAGAACATATAATTTGATAGCAAATTATATGTTTACAAAATAAATAATATTATGAGTAAAAGAATAAAACCTAAGACTATAAAAATACTCTTTGTTGATACCTAATCAAAACCATAGAAGAAAATAGTAGTGACATGACAGATGACAGTGATCAATGAAAATAAACAAACTAAATATATAAGAAATATTATAAAGAGATGTGATTATTGATAAGTAAAGTAAACGTAAGTATTAATAACATTACAGTATGTTTATCAGTTGTTTAGTGCCCATAACACAAGCTCTGCTTAGCTGACAATATGAAAAGAGGACCTCTCTATATTGTCACCATACCTTCTAAGGAGATATGCCACGCAAACATAAGCGTCTCTTCAAATTTAAATTATTAAGAGAAAAACTAATACATAATCGCACAAATTAAAATAATTCTCTATCTTTCAATTTATTATGCACTTATTAACCCCAAAATGTAATTTTAAAATATTTTACATAAATAGTTTGTTTCTTCAGAAAAAAAGTTATTTAAATAATTTCCTGGAAACTTGAAATATTCAGACATGTTCCGAAATTGTGAATTCAATTTATGTTTGACGTTTCCATAATATTTTCCGGAAATTGTTTTTTTCTGAATTTAGATACAAATTCTGTTTCCGCACAACCTTTCATTTTGTAACATTCTATGAGACCGAAGCTAAATAAAGGGTGACCAAATCCAATGTATACAACTTTTTTTTTGCTATCATTACGATTTTTGGACAATATTTACTGTGGTTTGATATCCTTTTTGTGTAGTTTGGAAAACCATTACCCTGAATTACTGTGTATATATATAGAATATAATTTCCGAATTAAAGTAATTAAAGTAATTCGGAAATTATATTCTAAATGTCCAAAGTTTCTGTCGCACGTGTCGTTTTTAAAAAATGACCTAACTGTTATCGACATTTTTTGTGTAACAATTCATATATTGATTTTTAATATACTTAGAATTTTTCGGCGGAGAATATCTAAAAAAAACATCTAAAGCACTTAATTTTTTTGTTACTTTCATATCTCGCCCTTTTGATAAAAAAAAAAAAAACAAACAAAAGCTGGCACATTTATATCCATAAAACCAAAATTGCAAGACCTAAATATTACTTATTTAATCATTTTTGTAGGTTAAAAAAAAGTAATTTACATCCAAGTTGGTTACGAGTACCATGCAGAATATATTTCGAATCAAAAAATGGTTCTCTCGAGAAATCTAAATAGGGTGTTCAAGAATTTATCGATAAGTCTTGAGATACAGGCATCAATCAGACTTATTGATGCTGTCTCCGGAGTCACAAAGTTTACCTAAAGATCGATTGGGAAATAAAAAAATTGAAGAGATGAATATTTTGAAAGCAGAAAAACCCAGGGGAAAGCGGTTACTCCCGTTTGTTGGTATATTTGTAAAACCAAGGGTTTTGATGATACTTTTTTTAACATTAGTAGCCGTAAACTCAGTTTTATCGTACAATCATAGATTCATAATAGTGCTTGGCATTATTTTGAACTAGACCTATATAGGTATTTAGAGCAGCCGCAAGAAAAATATTATTGTCGTTTTATTCTTCTGTGTAATATATATTCCTACATACTTGTTTGTTCACTGTACAAATTAAACATGTTTTAATTACGGAACTAAACACCATCCTCCACTTGGCTGACAACTGTTCCAAGAGACCTCAAAGAAGCTCGTCTCAACACTGACATTGGCACAAAATCGTGCTCAATGTGAATGAAGAAAAGAAGGGCTGACCCTAAATAATTGGGATAGGGTCTAGCTAAAAGAAGATACGGAATTAAAGTCAGTTTAAGACTGAAGTAAAAGACAATAATTCAGTCAAGCAGTAGCAAGGGGAGTAGTACACACGGAATGGAATATAAGAAGAAAACTGTGCGCCGACCAAGCTGTAATTTAAAGCAAGTTCAGAATAAGGTATAACCAATCTTTAGGTAACTACACCAAGACCACCATACTTACCTAGGTATATACCCTATCACAACACAGTCGATCCACGTAGTAACGAAACCACGTAAACCGTAAGAAACCAGATAAATAAGAGAACGGTATCATTTTCTAAAAATAACAGATTTTTAGTCCCTTATTCTTGACACATTATATTGTCACTTTAAAGTTCCGTAAAACTGATAGCGTATGTAAAATACGAAGCTTGCAGGTGAAAATCCAATTTGAAGTGGTTTGAACCAGTTCGCGCCGGTTTGGAGCGGTTTAGAGCGGTGGCGGTTGGAATTATTTGCATTTATATTAAAGGAAATAAACAATGCTGACTCTCTGCCAGTTATGTGATTCTCACCTATATTTATTTGTATGCTGTCTGTTTTTTTTGTAGCTTAAGTCAGTATAGCGTGTAGTGAAGTAGAGTAAGAATATAAATTCTTGATTTCAAAACCATTATTGACTAAAATGAAAAAAATTTAAAAAGTTGTTGGTATCAAAAAATCTAACCGCAAAAAAAACGACCAAGTTTGAAATAAGTTAATTTAAGCAGACTCAGTCAGAATTGGTAGGGCAAACCAACATCCCAATTGTCACCACTGCAACGAATAATTTGATAATAGACAACAGATTTTTTAAAGTGTAGCAAAACTCTATAGTATCCTCATTTCTCACCCACGAGCACTAAAAATAAAGAAGGTTTATTAATATTCCCTTTATTATTATTTTTATAAAAAAGGTAATAAATAATAAATCTTTATTTCTTTATTTTTATTATTACTAAACATAAAAGAAATGAGTTTTTTTTTTGTACGAATTAACATAAAACATCTGATTTATTATTACACACTGAGTGCCTTAACGCCGTCAGGGTCTCCTTAGCGCGAGAGAAATAACGCGATTCATCAAAATAAGTTCATAAACAAGAAAAGGGTTGCAAAAAATATTAAACTCATAAAAAGCCATCACGTCGTGTTACTCTGGAATACTAAATTAGCTTTTTTATGTCAGATTACAGAGGTTATTACTTATGCGAAAAAAAATATCCAAACTGGGTTATTATTTTTATTTCATTATTACAATTGTTAGCCTATATAAATAATAATAATAAATATTCAAAAAAATATTAAAAATGTCAGCTGTTCAGTACATTGGGCAAACATAAATGTACTGAACAGCTGATTTTTTTTCGCGATTTCAGGTTTGTTCCCATAGTAAAATTTGTTGGTTATCATGAGCACAATCACGTGTTTAAGTATCGTACACTAATTACCAGTCACCATAAGTTTTTAACTTTTGCAAAAATGATTCCAAGCAAGAAGCGTTTTTTTCTTGTAGGATATGGTTAAAAGTGCTTTTTTTATTTTTTGGGTATTCTAAAAAAGTTTTTTTAAAAGATATCTGTTAGGTACCGAAGATTTTTTATTCCTCCACGAAAATGGAAAATTTTCGCAATGATTTTAATGTTAGTATCTACTTTGATACGATTTATAGCACTTTGGTTAGAATTTTGCTAATCTAAGAGCCAGATGGTGGCCTAAATAACCAATTTAATAAATCAACCGTGTAACTTCCAAACAGTTACAAGGTACTAGTGGTCTAGACGTTGTCATGACTGAAAGCTGGCAGGATGTCAGGAAATAAATTAAAACCCGATTACAGCGCTACCTACCGGATGTAATTGTATTTTCAAACCATCCATAGACTTTTAAATTCGCCCAGCCGTTTAGGAGGAGTTAGGTGGCACACACATACAAATGTTTTATTTTATATAAAAATACATTACCGTTTTAAATAAATGTAGTTCGATATTGGTGTCAATATCAACTACTATTGGTGTAACTACATAATTATTAAAACCGGGTAAGTTAAGAGTGGCAAATCTACGGTTCACGTGACAGTGTTATTAGCACGCGGTGAAATAGTTCGGGCAAGAAAATGTTTAACATATGTAATCTGAAACAATAGAAATCATTCTAACTTTCACTTTTATTTAATTAAATAAACAAACAACCGTAAGTATACCTAAATTAAGATCAACAAATTTTGGGTTGTAAAGGAAGAATTAATATCATCTAGTTTAATTTTATTATTAAAATCGCAAATTCAAGATTTGTTGGCGGTACGACACGACCATATTATTTTTTTTTTTCATAATTTATTGGCACGTCTTCCAATTAACTTTCGACATCCTTAATATAGGTGTCTCCTAGTTACTATTACTAGCATTTTAGTTGTGTTTGGTTAGACAAGATTGTTTGATAAAACATGTTGAACAA
This sequence comes from Mythimna albipuncta, assembly GCA_929112965.1. Classification (NCBI taxonomy): domain Eukaryota; kingdom Metazoa; phylum Arthropoda; class Insecta; order Lepidoptera; family Noctuidae; genus Mythimna; species Mythimna albipuncta. Next base: position 24,628,555 of record OV815961.1, on the reverse strand, counting down.
AACACATTTTCCCTGTAAAAGTATGAGTACATATTCATTTTCGAAGCTCAAAAAAATTTTTTTTTTTCTTTCTATAAAAATTAAATGCGGATTCTACCAGATCAAGAGCAATATCGCGTCGGAGTGAAGCACAGAATTACGGATCAATTTAAATTGGATTACTTTTATATTGAATAGAAATTCCATTACTTACTTTAAGGATGAACTCAAGCTGGATTAGGTTGTTCGTGAATGAAATATAAAAGATAATGTACAGAAGGAACAAAAGTGCCTAAGTTAATCGGTGTAACACTTTAAAAGCTATTGCCGTTTCATTGAGTGCGACACAGTAGCGACTTGACCAAGATACTTTGTCGGTATAAGATTTATTTATTTTGCATATAATATGGCATAGTCAGATTTTTAATTTTCTTACTGCTAGGGACTCAGGCTTCTTCTCTAGATGAAGGAATGGACCGTAATCAACCCAGTGCGGTTGATAACTGTCCCATGTCTTCGAATTTTCGGTTTTAGGACATGCCGGTTTCCTCTCGGTGTTTTAATTTATTAATTTTAGGAAACTCGATAGCTAATTAATTAAGGTACATGAATTAAGAATGCCCTCCCCACCATATTGTGAACAACCCAATGCAGTTGCATCAAAGTTATTTTGTACTCTTTTATCCTTATTTGTTCTTTTCAATTTTAAGTATTTGTGTGTACATAAATAAATAAATAAAGCCTACAAACGCTGCATAGTGATAGCGAGATGATGACAATTATCACTTAAACCAATTGTAGAGTTTCACGACATTTATAAAGCTAAGTTAACTGGAAAGTAGTCATCATCTTCCTGCCCTAGTCCCGTTTTATTTGGGGTCGGCGCAACACGTTTTTTTCTTCCATTCTGTCCTGTCACTCGTCACGCTAACTGGAAAGTAGTATAAAGAAAAAAAAAAACCATTAAAGTGTGTTATAGATAAAGATAGAGAAAAGGTAAAAAACCATTTTTTTAAAAGAGCTAACATGGGGTTTCTTGCCGGTGCTTCTTCATTGGAAACTACCAATTTGGAACCGTGCACTAGCTTCTGACGTTTTATAAGTGCCCCTGTAAGCCTATGTGAAATAACCATACCGTATAAAAATAAGTTAGAGTTAAATTACTTAATAGTCTTTTAGGCTAGATTGTAATCAATTAATTATTAAGAAATTTATTCTTAACAATAAGGAAAAAAGTAAAAATCTATAACTTTATTTATTGGTTGCCTTATTGCTATCACTAATACTTTTTGTTAGATCTAATTAAGAAATCCATAACCAATAACAGCTGTGCTCAAACTAGGGATAAAAATTGAAATCAACAAGACCAACGAGGTAAATTAACTCTTTGAATGTCGTAATTAGAGACACAATAGAAGAACAATTACCTTATGTCGGACTGTGTAATATAAGACATTCGAAAGGTTAACTGCAACGAATGCACTGTGTTTTTCTGAAATAAGTATTTGCATTATTTGATGGTTGCATAAATACATACATGTAGTAGAAACAAGTTCAGTGCTGAACAAGTCCTAATATGCCTCGTATGCCTATGTCTTACTTACGGTGCGGTTAAGGAAAACATAATTATCTCTGTGGTGTGAAGACTCTCTCTGCCATAGCTTCAATTTCTTTTAGTTTAGGAAAACAGATAAATATATCTAATATGCCTTATTAAAACTATGCAATGGCGTATCTACTTTAACATAGAGTCACTTTAACGTTACCGCACTAAGGGTGAGTTGCACGACACCATTTAACTATAACGATAACCAAACCATAACCAGCCGTGAAACGGCCGCCTATTGGTCAATTCGACGATTTGACAACTGTTAACGGCTTTGTTATCGTTACAGTTAAATGGTGCAACTCACTCTAAAGAAATTAAATTTCATTGTTTTCCTTTTAATTTAAACAAAAAAAAGCTTTAATTATCTTAAATGTTATGGGGTCTAATAAACCTGATATAGCCATAACGATAGTTTTCAAACGACATCTTAAACACCCCGGACATGAAAAATGGAAATAATCTAATTCAAGTAAATACAAAAGTCAGTATTGTGCAAGTTTAAGAGCAAAAACAAACCTAACATAAGTTTCAAAGACAAGAGAAAATATTACCAAGTAGATAATGGTCGTGCCAAGAAATACGAGGATATTTGCTACCGACTACTATATATTCGGTTAAAAGATTGAATGTCTTTCCTGGCAGGTTAAAGACCTCTCCTAAGCATCGCCACAACAGCCGAGCGGATGTTTTTTTCGCAGCGGATTTCCTTGCCCTCCACCAGCTTATTGATCTTTGACCGCTACGTCCTCGAGGCTTGCTTAATCGTCCCTTCGTTCTGCGAGCAATTTGTTTCGGTAACTAACCTTTTGAATAGCGTAATTAGAGACACAATAGAAAGACAACGAGAGAGCGAAAGCCGCTTGGCTTGAGCATAGTCGACCTTATAATATTCTCACTGTTGGGACTCAGGCCTCCTCTCTAGGAGAGTGAATGGGCCGTAATCCATCACGCTGGCCCAGTGCGGGTTGGTGAATGTCACATGTCTTTGAATTTTTTGGTCCTAAGACATGCCGATTTCCTCACAATGTTTTCCTTCACCGTTTTGAGAGCAGTGGTGAAGAAATAAATTACACAAAGTAATGCGCTTGGCTGGGTTTGGAACCGCGACCTACAACTCGTAAGTCGGGGCCATTACTGCCCTCTCGCTTGGGCTTTAATGAATTAATATCGAATTCAGGAATTGTCTGACATCTGCCAAATTACTAGAATAGAATTTTAGACTCTGTTCAATACTAAATTTATTTTTATTTTTGTCTATGACATAAAAACACAAATGCGTATACTATAAAAGGCGCCAGAAAACCGTGGAATAAAGTACATTGACCTTTTTCTAATATCTCTGCGTAGGTATCCGAAAAACTGACACTGAATTGCTTTTCATTACTAGATCATATAAAGGATCATGATACATGTCGATTCAAGACAGCTTCATGTCTTTATTTCTGTTTTTGCATGTTGACAGGAAATGTTCCTTATTTTTTCTCCTTAAAAGTTCTAACGAATGTAACTTCAGTCTCGTGTCTTAGTCGGATTCCCCAAAATCTATTCCGAAATGTTCCATTAGAGGCCTGACCGTCCACTCGATAAGAATTATAGCCCACTTATATCTCAAGCAAAAAGTTATTTCACGATTATTATTTAAGATTTCGTGCTTATATTTCACCGGCTTTGTATTTTAATATTCTTGAAATATATTTGTATTTATAATGGTTGAATAAATATCATAATTGGATTTGATTTAAGCGTTAAATTAATTTTATATTTAGATTAAATACATCAAAGACAGATATTTCAGGAAAACCGTGATTTTCTTTAAACTTTTTTAAAGGGTTTAAGACATTTGACAATAGAGTTAGCCTAGTTGTAATGGCTCCGACTTAGTATAGGAGTTGTAGGTCGCGAATTCAAACTCAGCCAAGCGGATCACTTTATTTATTTGGTTCATAACCATGCTCTCAAAACGGCGAAGGAAAACCTCGTGAGGAAACCGGCATGTCCTAGAATCAAACAATCGAAGATATGTGATATCAAACGATCCGCACTAGGCCCGCGTAGTATATTACGGCCCATGCCTTCTCCTAGACAGAGAAATGGCGTGCGTCCTAGCAGTGGGAAGATTATAAGGCTGGTTATGAAGACATTTATTTCTTTTAAATAGTAAATACTGTGACAAACAAAATGTAAGTACTAAAATAAGTACGTAGTAGAGTAGATGTGTATCTACTCTACTACGTACTTATTTTAGTATATTATTTTATAAAAACTTATTTACTTATTTTGTGTAAAACTTAAACAATGTAGTTGTGGGTAAGAAGAAAAACAAATTTGTTGTGATAGTGAACTTATTACGTATTTTGAAGGAAAGTCCGTAGCAATTACACTTTGTTCACTATAGAAAACTTTTCTAGTTATGATTTGTTCATTTCAGTTTATTTATTTAACTGTTTGGGTATATCTGTTTATTAAAGACTAGCTTTTACCTACGGCTTTGCTCACGTACATAAAATATAGTCTATGCCACTCAGGAATTAAGCAGCTTTTTCTTTTGACAAAAATTGAACCAGTAATTCCAGAGATTACAAATAAAACAAAAAAAAAACAGACACACAGACAGAGATATATTTTAAGTGTAGATTACTATATAAATATATTTTGATATGCAAGAGCAAAATTAATTAAATTGAATTTGGAATTTGAAATTAAGAGTAGGTACTATCTTATTTATTTATTAATACGAATTATTTTAATACATATGTGCATAAAAAAACTTAAATATCTACTAAATAAACTATTTATACTAAAACCTAACTATGTACATAAATATAATACAAAATTACAAAGTACGCTCAGGCGTCAAAGTACTTCTCCAATTTGAAATTATGTAAATTGATAAAGACAGATTTTGAGGAAAACTTATTTGCAACATCTGGGACAACTGCGGTCTATGTGCGTCTTCTGGCTGTGGGAGAGCGGGATTTGGGCTTTGGTCTCTTCGTTATTTAACACCGACTTCCGAAATTAAAGTTATTTTATACTTTTCGGGGTTTTTTTAACATTGAAGTCGGTTATATTTTATTTTTTGTAAAAAGTTTTTTATTTTACACTTTTTAGTTATGGTACCACCACTAAAAAGTACTCCTCAGACAAACTTAAATAACTTATAGCCACAGTGCATCTCATAACAATTCTAATAATCCCAAACACGGTTAGATTACATTAATTATTTTTTTTCCTTCTGGCTTTATCATCAGAACAGTTCGATAAAAATATTTTTTAGTTTGTGAATGTTTCATAAAAAAATCAACCAAATGGTTTTGCATGATCTTTGCTTTTTTGTCTGTATTTTTTCAAAGTTAAGTCTAACTAAAAAACAATCGTATATCAAATTATTATAATTATTTATTTTTTTTTATTATAAAATTGTTAGGCAAATAATCTACTTTAACATATATTTTTTTCAAAACATACTGACTATGTTATTTTGGATTTAAAATCATCAAAAATCATTTATCCCTTAAGCAGTACCTACCGTCATCGAAAGGCACCTTGTTCAATGATACTACATTTTAATTCGGTGCTTCTCTACGTCAAGAAATGCGCGCACACCGCTTCACTTTGTGATCGCATTCACGTTGAAAGAATGTAGAAATTTATATCTAAATGAATAGTTCTTCATCAATAGGTTGAACTTTAATTATAAATACACGGGCAACTAAACTCACAGTGACATTTTTGGCGAACTAATAAAATTACCAACCACTTTATAGGAAAAGGAAAGGTCACAGACTCAATATACAAAAGAGTTAATTTAATATACACTAACTAACAACATAAAATTTCTGAGTACAAAAAAGAAACAAATTGAAGGAAAAATCTATAATATCTATACATCTATACATATAAATAAAATTGGAGTGTCTATTTGTAATATTGAAATAATTGCTTTTTACTACATGCATATGAATATATACGGTACATACAACAAATAAACATTTTTTAAATTTTTGTCTGTCTGTCTGTATGTCCGAGTTAATTTCTGAAATGGCTGGACCGATTTTTACGGGAGTTTTTTTGGCAGGTAGTTGATGTAATAAGGAGTAACATAGGCTACTTTTATTAACACACTTATATTAGCGTCACCTGTATGTTTGTAACCAACGCCTTTGAGCTCGATTTTTACCTACTTTGGGCGATCCGATTTTCTTCCAACTTTGCACACTCATCAAAGACTGATGACAATACAATAACCCGTTTTTTTTTTAGTGAAAAATAAAAATATAGTTTTAAAAACCAAAAAAAACACGCTTGCATATCATACCACTCACTAATTAATCACAATATTTCAGAAACTATAACACCTAAACTCTATAAAATTAAAATTATAAACTTAAAATATGGCAGGTAGGTTCCATATAGGGTGTAGACATCTGCTAATTCCGAAATTTACTTCCTATGGGGATAAAACTGATTTTCACGCAGGCGAAGTCGCGGGCAAAAGCTAGTAATGAATAAAGTGTACCGGGCTTGGCTCATAAATAAGCAAATTACGCGTTGGGTTGCAATTTAATTAATTTGTACTCTATTACAATCTTCATGTTGCTTTTATGTTTGTTTTTTTCCAAGAACTTTCATACTATGTCTGGAAACTAAAATTATGTTATTTTTGCTTCTCTCTCTGATGTAAGTTGTCCTCTTCTTTACATTCATCATCCGTTGTGTTCTAATGAAATGTGTGTTTAACCATTACATTAAATAGGTAGATATTTATAGCTAAATATCAGTACATATATTATTTAGACTGCCGTTCTACGATCCAGTAACAAAGTAACTGGATAAGAAGCTACTCCACAGGCGAGATTGTTTGACCAATTTCTCTTCCCATAATGAATGCCTGTTAAAGACCTATCAAATAATATCCGAGACCAATAGCCTAGAGTGCTGTCCGACACACGGACAGATGAGCAAAACTCATCAGTCACTGGACGTCTGAGAAAAGACAACGTCGTCTAGGTCAACTGCGACGAAAGTGGTGCGATTTGACTGGCAAACTTGGTCAGAAATTGCTCAAGACTGAGAAGTTTAAAAGGAGAAAAAGGCCTTGTTCAGCAGTGGGACACTATTATATAGGCATAAAAAAAATATATAGAATCGGTAAGTTAATAACAAACAATGCCTTTAAAAAATCATAACTCTCAATTATTTTGCCACACAGTTGAGAACAGCGACGTTAAAGGGGTTAAACAAAATGATTTAAACACCAATATTTCACAAGTATAATTTACGATGCACAATTTTATTAGACTTCATACTAAAATGCATTATATTGCGTTAATGTTTCCAATCTGCAACATTTCTGTGGGTAGTAGTTGTATCAACATAATATCATCGTTGCGCTCGTTATGTCTATCAAACTGCGTGATAAGTGTTCTCAGTTTGCTATGATAAACAGTGTTGTATGCTGCAGCCATAATGGCACTATTAATGGGTATTATAACTATGGATCATGGGAGTTATAAATAGTTGTGATATTCCCATATGGTACTGATATCATAAACTACTTATGTTCTATGACTTTTAAAAAATTATCATATTTTAGTTCATCAGATTTTCAATTCAAACAAAAATAAAAATATTTATATTAAACGTTCTAAATATTACGAAGTCTATGTGAAGCAAGCGATAGTACAGTAGCGGAAGGGCATTGGGATGCGGGGGTGCTTGATGCGCTTGCGTCGCATTATACAGACGTAGGTAGGTATAGCAAGATACAGAGTTGAAATGTGTTAGATAGAACAACGAAATGTTGAAGGTTTGTTTTTGGTAAATGAATTATGTTTTGTAAAAAGTCATAGAACCAAAGTTGTCGTTTGTGACGTTAGTTATACAGTCCTGCAAGGTTGTTTGCGCTTTACAAATTAACCCTGTATATGTGGTGATACCTAACGGGACTTTTTTATTTTAATCTTGTGTAAATTTCCTTTACTTTGAGCATAAAAATCGGGAAAACGCATCCTTTAAATGTGGTACCTGCTCAATATTTTGCAGTAGGTGTTCCATCAAATGAAATTTTAAAAACGTCAGTTAGACTTGTTTTTAAGTAAAAAAAAAAACATTTATTTTTAATAATTTTTCTAAAATCTTTGTTTTAACTCTACTCTATTTAGGATCCACAGAAGAAAAGTTTGAGAAACCACCAAGCCTTATTATCGTCTTCTCCAAAAAACAAGCACTCCATCGTTAGGATACAGCAAAGCACCGCTGATTCTGACAGCTGACACTTAATTAACAATCTTACCAAAAGATAAGTTGAATAAACCGGTCAAGTGCGAGCCCGACTCACGCTCGAAGGGTTCCGTACAACACAACAACAGCTTAGACACACACTTCACTTTTTTTAATATTATTTTTATTGTGTTTTTGAGTACAATATAGACCGGTTTACACTGTTCTTAAAATAATACATATTAATACCCATTTTTTTAAAAGAGTAACCATGGAGTTTCTTGCCGGTTCTTCTCCATAGGAAACGACCAATTTGGAACCGTGCACTAACTTCTGACGTTTTATAAGTGCCCATGTAGGCCTATGTGAAATAAAAAACTTTTGACTTTAAAGACTTTTTTGTTTCAGATTTTGTCAAATATATTTATTTGTTACACACGAATAATGTGATGTAAATTATAAAATCGCGTCGCACTATGCCCTTTCACAGTTTAGTTTAAAAAATATATGTTTTTATGGTATGGGATATTATTGTGTCAAAATTAAAAATTAATTGTATTCTGTTATTAGTATTTGTTGTTATAAGAGCAACAGAAATATATAATTTGTGAAAATTTCAACTATCTAGCTATCATGGTCCATGAGATACCGCCTGGTGACAAACAGACGGACAGTGGAGTCTTTGTAATAGGGTCCCGTTATTAACTTTTGAGTATGAAACCCTAAAAAAATCTAAACAAGTCGGCTTGATTTCACGCGTCAGTCATCAAAGAACTTTGCTCCTTAATACTGCACGCATAAACTTTGAGTTCTCCTTAAATAAGGTTTTTATTAGATTTGATCATGCATGGTATACGACGTGAATTTCGATGAAGCCGGCCAGTCACAGGACCCCTTGGGGATAAATTATGTTCATTGTACCATGACTTCTGGAGTGGGTTTTGAAAGGAGCTATAATTTAACTCTTTTCTGTGATTTCTAAGCCTTTGTGCTTTTGATGCATTTACATGATGGACATTTTTAAATTTTCATATTTTTTCAGTCATTTTTCATATCATATTTTTTTTATTTAGATTCATTTTTCGAATCTGAATTAATTAATGGGGTCATTTAAATGAAACATATAAAATATATTTATATATAAAATGAATTTCAAATCAAATGTCAAAACTAAAACCAAATCAACCAAATCCAAATTATAAATTAACACACATAAAATATTATAAAACTAAATATGTGTACCAAAACTAACTTCAAATAATTTACTAGACGTCTTAATATAATCTTTAAGAAGAATTCCGAAAACAATAAAAGTTTAAGGAAATCTTATAATCAAACAGACTTTTTGATTTTACCGAAGATTAATTTACCAAAAAACAAAAGTTTAATTGCCTTATAAAAACCTTTCCAAAGTCCCTTCGCCAATCATCCTATATTAACCCAATTCTGGCTTAATTTAATTTTGCAAGATACGCAGCCAACTTGCAGTTAATAAGAATATTAATTTCTGATCAGCAAGGGTTTATGGGCTCAATTTCAAGGGTTATTAGGTTCAAGTCCAATTAATACGTTTTGGGGAATAGGTCATTGGTCGAAATGAAAGGATACTCAGTGATTTGCGAAGATAATTCTGGCATTTAACTTTCTACTAAGTACTGCGATTGTATTTTAAGTTAGTGTTATGTGTCGTTTAACGTAGGTACAACGTATATATTGTAAACTTTAAGGGTCTAAACAGACGGACCGACGCGAAGAGTGCGTGCGGGTGGGTATGATGCAGTTCGGATGCAGTCGGTGTGCAGTTTACACGACTGCAATCGGACCGCACAAACGTGCAGTCCGGTTTGCAATTCTATTGCAGTCGTGTCAACTGCATTCAAACTACACTCAAACTGCAATTTTGCAGTTGGATTGCAGTTGAAATGCAGTCCGTCTGTTTAGACCCTAAAACAAGCACCATAAGCGCCAGTTTACGGACGATGAGAAACATATAGTTTGTCATAACTCGTCCGGAAACCGTCCGGACCGTGCCAAAGTCATCGACAGTACGTACCTGTGGCTCAAGGAGATTTAGTAGGAGTAAGGCCAAAGACTGATAGGGCTATAGCAAATTTCCCTCGCTCTCGGTGGAGCAAGATGGAGTGTCAAGCTTTTACTGACTAAATCACGTGTTTGTCTAATGGCCCTTTGCATTCTAGGGCAGAGGTAATTCTTTCGAACTACGAGCATCTCGTAGCCCAGGCTGGCATGAAGACGATCGGCGGCAACGATCTCTCACACCGGGCCTTGGTACAGGCCATGGTCCGAAACGAGGGGGAGTGGCAGGCGGTCGTCTCCTTCTGCGAAGTAAAAATGCTAGCAAAGGAGGCTGACGTACGCGCACGCTCGAGGGGACGGCCCTCACGCCCCAGCCACCGGTATCCCATCCCGATTCCCGGCCACCATAAGCGCGGGTTTTGTTATTTTGTATTGCTCGCCGACTGTCGACTCGACCGTCCGGTAACCGTTCGGACCAACGCTGAGTCAACGATGGCGCGTATTGTTCTACGCGCGCCTCTGATAGGGGATCTGGTATGAGGTCACCTAAAAAAAAGCCCAGGCAGGCGTCGACGCTGATGGGGCCTTTTTGTTTTGCTGACAGCTTTTTGAGAAGGGCGTGGTACACAACGCACCGACACTAATATTATTTGAAGGTCATAGTATAGTATCAATTAGCCCCAAAATGTGAATATGCGATACTAATCCATCTGCCAACACTGACAATTATGCAAATATCCACGTTAATTATAGCAGTAATTGAAAGTGCCAAAACCTGTTATTTAGGGTGTAGTTAGTTACATTACAACGATGCCTTTTGCCTGCTGTCAACCCCGTGTCTAACCTTGCTAACTAGCTAACTAACTTTTAACCAACTTCAAAATGGAGGAGGTTTTATGTTCGGCTGAATATATGTTTTTTTTTGTGTATGTTCACCGATATCTCGGTCATTTGTGGACCGATTTTGAAAATTATTTTTTTGATTGAAAGGTTATGCTTCCAAGTTGGTCCCATAGAAATATTGTTGTGATCTGATCATGAACTGAAAATCAAAAATTTTTTTTTCATCAAACCCATACGTGTGGGGTATCTATGGATAGGTCTTTAAAAATGATATTGAGGTTTCTAATATCATTTTTTTTTAAATAGAATAGTTTACGCAAAAGACACTTTCAACGTGGTAAAATGTGTGCCCCCCCCTTGTAACTTCTAAAATAAGAGAATGATAAAACTAGAAAAAATATATGATGTACATTAGCATGTAAACACCAAAGAAAATTAGTTTGAACGAGATCTAGTTAGTATTTTTTTTTTAATACGTAATAAATCTAAAAAAAAAATACACTAATATAATACTAATAGTTCTTGTAATTCGTTGTAACTTTGATCGATGTTTTATTATTAAAACATCGATCAAAGTTACAACGAATTACAAGAACTATTATTATACTACTTTTAATTATTATGTTATTATTATACTACTTTTAATTATTATGTTACTTGCTTCTACGGAACCCTCCATGGGCGAGTCCGACTCGCACTTGGCCGATTTTTATTATGGTAGGTACAAAATTATCCAATAACTTCTTAGCTCTAGATGGAGCAAGAAGGCATGTTAGGGCCTGTGCACACCACGTTTTTTAAACGCGCCATTGACGCGCGTTTATAGCTGTACAGACGTGATACAGGCGGGATACAGACGTGATACAGACGCGATACAGACGTGATACAGACTTTAATAAAATAAAAGCGCGACATCAACGCAAGTTTCTAAAATGCGCGTCGACTGTGCGTTAAAAAACGTGGTGTACACAGGCGTGTGAGTTCCTTCAGTTTCCCTTTTCGTTTCACGGCCACGGTGACTTTTTCAAACAATCTCGCAACCCCTCATATGCCACTTAAAAAGGGGATTGAAAAATCAGTTGACGACGCAGACATTTCAAATTCATCTTCATTCCATTATATTAAGTCATTCGGAAAGTGTCGTGCTCTTTGCTTATATGACTGAATTCCTGCACAAAGTCTGATTTAATGTCTCTCTTATCCAATTTCCCATAATAATAAATAATAGCATTTACATCTGAATAAATTTCATTTTGTTAAATGAAATGAGATAACTTCTCTTGTTATTAAGTACATTCCATATTTTGTCAGAATACACGTGTAAAGAATTTAACTTTATTTTCAAGAAATAATCCCATGATTGTTAGAAAAAACCGAGCAAGTACGAGTCGGACTCATGAACTGTGGGTTTCGTACAAATTGAACTATGCAAATAGTTCAATGCTCTAATCGACTCTGGAAGATTTTTCCTTTTACTCGCAGAACCAAATGCCGGTGGGGGTGAAAGGTTCTGCAGCGCTGGAAGGCCTCCTACAAGGTGGACCGATGACCTGGTAGAAGTTGCAGGAATCCAATGAATGCGAAACACAAGACCGTTAATTGTGGTGACAATTAGGGAAGGCCTATGTCCAATAGTGGACGTCTTTTAGCTGAAATAATGACTATAAAAGAGACGCAAAAGTGAGCATTTGAAATTAATTGCAGCTTAATGCCGCCATGTGCTCCTAAGACAAGACAGACAAACTGCCTAACAAACGAACATGCAGACAAAAAAGGGATCCTTTATAGGTTCCATTTTTGCCGAATGAGGTAAAAAACCCTAAAATAATAAAGCTTTTTGTTCAGAAATCAGAAATGGGAGATTCACAAATACGTAGGGACATTTAAGGCACTGCAATCTGGCAGTGATACAAATGAAATGACGGGCCCTTCTCTTTTACATTTTTGTCACTCAAGCCTTGGGAGCTATATCACAGATTGAACGTTGGACGTTGAGATCGGAAATTGAGTTTGGATGAAAACAGAGCTGGTATTTTTATACAGAAAATGTTATAGTTAGCGTACTTTGATTATACATAGAACATCCCGCAATGTTATATCACCTTTCTGTTATAGTATACTGCTAAATTTTGATCGCTTTATTCCCGTGGAGGATCGATCCGGTACATGAAACACTATCGATTTGTGAAGACAAAATTAAAAAATAAGGTACCTATTTTTAAAACTCGTATTAATTTACGCAGCGAGTTCAATGACCTGTAGATAGTTAGTACGCAACGCCGACTACTACGATGAGGTCATTGAACTCGCTCAGCTGACGTTATCTTAAAGAAATGAATTTCGCACATGCGTAAATTAATACGAGTTTTAAAAAAAGGTACTTTACTTTTTAATTTTATCGTTACAAATCGATAGTGTTTCATGTACCGGATCGATCCTCCGCGGGATTAAAACGATCAAAATTTAGCGGTGTTTATGGAGCAGGTCATTTACTTTGTGTATTTCATTATATCATGAGGAAACTGGCTTGTCCTAAAAATAAAAAATTCGAAGACATGTGACTTTTACCAACCCGCACAGGGGCGTGTTGTGGATATGATAATTAAATGTAAATATTCATCATTTAATCATTTATTATTAGTTTTAATAAAAAAAATAAGAAATAAACAGAAACATTTTTGTTTTTTTTTTATTATTCATACGAAACTATCTTTTGAATTGAAGACCCAGAATCAATAACGGCTTTCTAGTTTATGACCTTAAAAAGTACCTTTTAAAAATCTTTGCTTGAAGTAATTTATTTCAGGTCGACAAAAGTTGTTAAAACTATTTATTAACACTAAGATTTGTATAGGTAATATATATGTCGCAGGGAAATGACGACATCACGAAATCATCATCATCATGAGATATCACGAAATCCCGGCGGATGTCGAATATTCTTGTTTATTACGTCTTCTTTTTTAGTAGGATTTCGTGAAATCCCTGATTTCGTCATTTCCCTGCGACATATAAAAACTAAAAATATCCTAAGAACTGAGATCCTTTTGGCATTCGTATGAAATGAGCAACTAATCACACAATATTATAATTCACAATACACAATATTACTCACTAATCTATCTACCAAATTAATCCATTGTTTGCAAATATTATCCAAGGCTTAGCTTAAGCCTTTGAGAGGCTTTGAGGCTAGCAGGCACACTCCTGTGCTATTGACTTGAAGCTAATTCTGATACAGAAGGCTGTGGTTACACCTTGTAGAAGCTTAGAGACTCGTGTTTGGTTAATTACTAAATTTAAACTTAAATAGACAAAGGGAATTTGCATGTATTTTTTTTATCGCCATGTTAAATAATTTTTAGCTTCCATGAAGAATTTTTACGAGATCTTCATCAACAACGAAGTTAAATAAAGCTATCTTTAAAGCTAATAAGAAAAAGAAGTCTGACGTGAACTTTGATGTCAAAATTCCGTACGCCCATTTGGCCACCAAAGAAAATAGCGAGATGCGTCATAGGTGTCAAGCGATGAATATTTATAAAAATATGGCCTATAAAAAATAGGATGCAATGATCTCTTTAAATACAGAGTCTTATTTCGAAATTAGGAAAAAAAAATGTTTTTAGTCCCTTAAACGTTACGGAGTCTAATAGGCCCCTATCGCTATGATAGACAAAGAAGGTCTGAAACGCCTCGTACGACAGGAATAAAAATAACACAAAAATGATTGCCTCTGTTAACACGTTATAGGTTCGTGAAATTCCTATAGCGCACAGCTTTTGACTTGGAACTTAAAACTAAGTTTTAAAGATCAACGTTTTTGATATACAAAACTGATTGGGAGCAATACCCGTATCTATACAAAGGGATGATTTTCACTTGAAATCATTATAGACTTGTAAAACAAAAGGCTTATCCAATGTCCTACTTTATATTATCTAGGCAAAGATTTGCTTTGTCAGCTTTCTACTACATAGTTTTTCGCAGAAACTTTTGAACGATAAATTCTTTCTAAAAAAAATTAATATGATATAAAATGTCATAGCTCTCCACGGTCAAAGTAAAAAAAATGGACTCAAGTGAGTCCAATTTCAAATAAAACATTCAGCATCAAAAATATATAATAAAGTTGGGTGACGTTAAGTGCTAAGACGCTGAGTGCTTGCTTCCTTTTTCTTTACTCTAGATGGCCACCCAAACGAGATCCGGTTATAATCTATAATATAATAATATATAATATAATATTCCGCAACTATCACACAGTGCCGTCTAGTCTCAAGCTAAGCAAAGCTTGTGTTATGAGTACTAGACAACTGATAAACTTACTTATATATTTTTAAATACATACATATTATAGATAAATTACACCCAGACACAGAACAAATGATCGTGCTCATCATATAAACATCTATCTATCTATCTATCTTATAGGAGTAATCATTTTACTTCACTAATATAAAACTATCTTATACGGTAGGTTCTTGTATTTTATGGTCACAATAAATGGTCAAAAGTCGGTATGGCAAAATTATGTTTGATGTATTGTTTTGTTGTTGTCAAAAGTGACAAAAATATCTAATATAAAATACCTAAGTTTAAAATATCTACTCGTTAAAATAAAATAAAAATATTGATCTGTTTTATTTGCAAAAGTAGCGCGTTTGGTCACAGTTCTAACCTAACCTAACCTATTTCACCCAGTTCAAAATGACGAATCATATACCTACAATCTTCCGTAAATATTTTTCACCATTTTCTAATTGTCTAGTCACAAGCAGATTGTATAATAAATTAATCACTTTGAACAGGGTGAAATTCAAATTTTAAAATCAAGTCAAGTCAAAAGTCAAAAATATTTTATTTCACATAGGCCTACATGGGCACTTATAAAACGTCAGAAGCTAGTGCACGGGTCCAAATTGATCGTTTCCTATGGAGAAGAACCGGCACGAAACTCCATGGTTAATCTCTTTAAAAAAAGTGGTTGGTATGACAATATTGATGTATATTATGTAATTAAAATAATTTATTACTTGAATTCAATATCAAATAGAATTTCAAATCACATACATTCATGGTATTCCACATGTACATATTTCAGGCGGTAAACATTAAAAAAAAATCGAAACAATCATGGACCCTGTCGGGCACAGAAAAGTTCCACGCGGGCGATGCCGCGGGCAAAAGCTCTTTGCAAATATACGTCATTATGAAGACGGAAATCATTCTGCTACAAAATTCCTGATTTTTTTTAAACTTACTTTGATTGCTTTTTGGCTCCGAGGGCATTATACGGGACTAGGTAGATATACATTTTTTTTTAATTATGAACCTTCCGCCAGCTGCTTTATTTTAATCTTTATGTCACTCAGTGCTGACTGAAGGATGCAATGTCCACCATATACCGGTGGCGCAACGCTATACTGTCTGTTGGTTTGAAGAGATGGTACGGGCTGGACGGAATTAAATTATTCCATTCCGGTGCACACTCCCCGAAATATAGACGATAGAAAATTAAAATGCACTTTACAACTAGTACTATAGTGTCGATGCTGACTTGACTTTTGACTCAACAAGTGCATCATCGCCGATGATCTTCTTGGCTCGTGTCAATTTTTTTTTTTATTATTGATAGGCTCGCGTTTGACTGCCATGCTATGTCACCTAATGGTAAGCTAGTATGTGGTCGACGATAGAGCACGCTTGCCTAGAAGTAACCCATTCACTCTTGACTTAAAGTCCCCTAAGTTATAGCTATCTTCTATATTTTCAGTTATAGCTATAAAAAAAAAAGTTATAGCTATCAGGAAACACAGACTCCGCACACACGCAAACTTCATATATAAGTAAATATAACATACTAAATATACCGTTTTATTCAATCAATCATATACACCGTGTAATCTACGTATCTCAAGATACTAGGCACACAATACCCTGGTCAATTTGTAAAGGTATGTCACGTACGAACAACTCAGGAGAAAATCCTATCTTAGGATTGTAGGACAATGTTTTTCTTGCGACCTTATTTGCCTTTTACTATACCCAAGGGTAATAAAAGGTTTCTTATCAAAACAATTTGTTAGATTCAAGGAAGTGTTGAATGTTAACCTTTTCAATGAAAACTATGTCACTCATAACAAGGTTTTTTAAAATTTACCTTGGGTTATAAAAGAGGCTTTTGTCTATTTTTAGATTGCTTTAAGAATATAATTAAAGACGTCAGAAATCATATTCTGACAAAAACATCTTGTCAAAACTCAAGATTTACACAATCAACCAGCGTAAATTATTTCATTATGAAAAAACATACATTTGGTTTGAATCACATTTACCTTTGTTATTCCAGGAGATTAACTCAGAATTATTATAAATTATTACTGTTTTCTGGAAGGTATGTTCTTTAGAATCCCTTTCGTAGTTTGTGGTAAGTATAAAACGTGGTTGGTGGTTAGTCTAGAAACATATTGTTCTCCTTTATGATCCTTATTTGCGTCTACTGAAAATCAGGCAAACAGGAATCATTTACTGCCGTTTTGCGCAGGCGTGGCGCATATTTTTTTTATTGTAGATAACTCAGTTATGGAAAATGTATAAAGTAATAAATATAAAAGTGTAATATGTTGGTCTTAAGTTTGCACTTTTCGGGCAAAAAAAAATGCTTTTTTTTCTTTCTTTCTTTCATATTTGATAGATCAAGTGTAAGTTAATACCTTTGTGTGAATGTTTTAAGAATTGTTTCCAAATAAATTTTTCCTTTCTATGATTAATAAAGTAATATCTAAGGTATTAATACAAGTTAAAACTACTAAAGTCGCTTAGCAAACGAAACTGTCTTCATTATCAACTAAACAATCAACTGTAATATTGATTATGAAATGTCAAAATATTTTTTTGTTATTAAACGTCTAAAACACTGTGATAACTAAAAACAAACTGTTGTGGTTTGTTTTTGGTTTTCTTAAGAGCAATAAATGTAAATTGGTGGTTCATCGAACAGCCAATTGTTAACTTGAGCGAAATGATGTTATGTCTCAAGGTGCATTACAGTTTTTTAAGCTCCGCATATTTCTCCTATTCTTATTGAGATAAAATTTGATTGCTTTGAGACAGTGTTTTTTTACAATTGACATTGATGATTTGTTTTTATTTTACAATTTTTTAAATGAATTTTTGGACATAAATTTTCACTTTTTGTCATTTTTTATTTTATAATATTTTAGTTATTGTGAATGTGAGGACAGTTACAGTATTTTACGTGGCCTATCCGAATTTCCAATTAATAGTATTGTTCGTCAAGACGTTAAGCTTCTTAGTAGTCCTAAGTTGAACTATACAGACAACTGCATAATTGAAACTATGTGATTCAGAGAAGGCTTCCTTTGACCGACTGTTTCGTAGTTAGACTGTGGTTATTCTGTGGTAAGTACATGTACGTTAACGTGCGGTTGAGTGTACCAAACGGAATTGTTACGGCTAGTCAGTACAAACGACTGGTTTTGCTGTAGCATATCGGATATCTCCAGTAATTGGTTTGCAGAGCTAGCGGTCCTGTAAAATACTTCGAGCGATAACTCACTAACCGGATTCTGAGGTAAAAGTCTGAAGAGTACATAAGTAACATTCGTGTACTTCAACATACGAATTGGGATTAATTCTTTAAACCTCAAGCAAACGCCGGTTCGCTCTCTCATTGTCTTTCTATTGTGTCTCTAATTATTTAATTCTAATTACAGATTCAAAAATGTACCGAATTTCAATATTATTTATTTAATTAATTTTACAGAAAGCTTACAGACCAATATAATAAAAAAAAAGCACATATTAATAAAATTGGAGTGTCTGTTTGTAATATTGAAATAACCGCTTTTTACTACATGTATATGAATATATATACGATAGATACACCAAAATAACATTTTTTACTATTTTTGTCAGTCTGTCCGTCTGTCTGTCTGTCTGTCTGTTTGTCCGGGCTAATCTCTGAAATGGCTGGACCGATTTTGACGGGACTTTTTTGGCAGGTATCTGATGTAATAAGGAGTAACTTAGGCTACTTTTATTTTAGAAAAAATAAATTCAAAATCCTGTAGTCCACGCGAACGAAGCCACGGGCACAGCTAGTTGACCATCATTTAAATTACATTTATATTATCATCATCTTCCTTCCGGTTTTCCTTGGGGTCGGCTCAACATGTTTATTTTCCACTCTATTCTATCAGCAGTAACGCTTTCACTTATTACCTTTTCTCTCCTACCACACCTCACACAATCCATCTATCTTTTATACTATACTCGCCTTCCATACTCTCGTGTACCCATAACTCTTTTAGTTTCATGCGTTTTATCCAAAACCTTAGTAAGCCAATCGAAAAAAAAAAATGATGAATACTTCTGCAGCCCGGGTGAACCCATGTCCCCAGACACTGGACACTAGAGCGGTAAAAGAAATACTTGATGAATTTTCGCTTCAAAAATAAACTTTTTGCAAACTTTTTTCTATAATATTTTGTCTTTTCGTTATTTAATACCGACTTCCGAAATTAAAGTTATTTTGTACTTTTCAGTGTTTTTTTTTTTAACATTGAAGTCGGTTGTATTTTATTTTTTACTTTACACTTTTTAGTAATAGTACCACCACTAAAAAGTACCTCTCAGCCAAACTTAAATACCTTTTAGCCAGAGTGCATCTCATAACGATTCTAATAATCACAAACATGGTTAGATTACATTAATTTACCTTCTGGCTTCATCATCAGATCAGTCCGATACATCCCCTCCCCCTTTTCCTTCATTTAGTTATCGACTACACGTATAAACAAAGCAATTTTACTTGTTACGACAATTCTGCTGTGATCCTATGAGGAGTTCTGTTCCATATCTTCGAAGTTTATGATCAGATCATAACAATATTTCTATGGGACCATCTTGGAAGCATAAACTTTCAATCAAAATAATTTATAAAATCGTTCCACAATTGACCGAGATATCGATGAACAAACATAAAAAAAAACACATTCAGCCGAACAGAACCTCCTCGTTTTCGAAGTCGGTAAAAAAGGTGAATTACGCTTCATCATCAAAAAGATAAATTCTAATCAGTCAGCAGTTGGCACCCGCTGGGCTGTGCCAACTGCTGCCCTGGACATCAGTAACTAGTCACTACATAATTTACGAGTTTACATGATCTGGATTTAATAAATAAATCACAATCGAAAAGTTTACTAAACCCAGTCAAACATAAATAAATCCAATTTATTTATGACTCAACATTAACCATTTAATCTGCACACATTTCAAAATACCCTCATTTACGTTTTCACGATCCCCTTCCCCAGTCAGCTTTAATTTTAATTGAGCAAGGTCGCTCAAGGTCAACTCTCGAACATTCGCTTTGCCAGTCACATTAAAAACTGCAGATATAAATATAAACACACCGTATACGAAGCTCTTTAAATTCTTTTAGGGTTCGTAGGTTATGAACGGAACCCAATACGGTTCCGTAAACAACTAAGAAGTAACAAAAACAAAGTTATAAATAAGAGTTTGCAGCCACTGTTAATCGAAGGCTATATATTCACAGATTGCTCATATTTGGCAGACTGTACAAGGCATTATGTCCGCCTTTATACACTGTTTCTTACCAATCTATGAAGTTTATTGAATAAATACTAACTGCAGGATCGGTCAAAAGAGTTTTTGTAGCCCTAGAACGCAACAGTAGTGTATACAGGACTGGGTTTTAGTCAACAAGTGACACTCGCCCTCGCTCTACCGAGAACTGGAACAGTTTTTCAAGAAACCTGCACAATGCAGCCATAGGTTATATCAATATTGTATTGACTAACACCGACCGTGTTCTTTCAGTTATCTTTAGCATTCCAGGGTCGCAGAAACTCATTCAAACAATCCCGCAGTTAATATTTATATATTTATTAAAACTGATAGCAGCTGGGGCGTGAAAATTTTCGTTCCATCTCGGTTGCGGCCATCTCCTTCCCTAGAAGTACTGTTTCACAAAAGAAGGCAACTGCAATCTTTTACTTCTTGCTACTGAACATGTTTGTGACCAAAAGTTTTTAGCCGTAACTATTTGAAGCCTCGTACAAAAATCGCGAGGCGTGCGCCGCGAATGGTTCCTCAGGCTTGCCTCAACCTGAGGCATACGACGATAAATTTATGCGTGCGTCCCGAACGACACATGCTCAAGCTTACGCAAACTACCTCGCACAGTGTTCGTCAATAGAAAACGCAAAACACACCTCTCCGGAAACGGAGCGCACGGCTCGCACTGAGGCGGCGTTCGCAACGATCGTACGACGCGAATGCTTACTGTGAGCACAGCCCAAGGTATGTGACACGAACCATTCGTGACGCACGCCTCGCGATGTCTATACGTGACTAAAGAAAGTGGACAACGTGTATAAAATTTTCAATACTTCGAAAGCCAACGTACGCAAATCATACTCAAAATAATCTTTTTACGGCGCATTTTATACTCCAGTCTAAAAGCCAACGGTTTAATAACATAGACATTTGAAAGGCGAATACTTAAATCTTTTTGTGTCATTTTTTTATGAGTGGACTGCAGATAGTTGGTGCGATGTTTGCCACAAGATTAAAAAAGTTTTTGGGTAAAGCCGTGTATTTTTCGGGACTGGTTATAATCTCGCTTTGTAGAGTTTTTGTGTTCAACCAGATGTTTGTGGTTTTAATTACAGGTGAAACGTAATACGCAAAGTTAAATAGGTATGTTTATTTTTATTCGTTCTTAATAGCTTTCGCCATCTTTACAGGTTTTTACATTATTACTTTTTTGGACATTAAAAGCATGTAATTTTTTTAGTCTTGGCCTTTATTTATTTATTATAATCTGTATTCTACACCAA
This sequence comes from Mythimna albipuncta, assembly GCA_929112965.1. NCBI lineage: Eukaryota > Metazoa > Arthropoda > Insecta > Lepidoptera > Noctuidae > Mythimna > Mythimna albipuncta. Next base: position 24,606,973 of record OV815961.1, on the reverse strand, counting down.
ATAAACAAAAATACAGGACAAACATTTAAAATAATAAGTGCACAATGGGCGGTCTTATCGCAAAGGGCGATTTCTTACAGACAACCTTTGGATGGACTGAGAAAGGAGATAGATTTCCTTTCAACAAGATCAAATTTATTTGTAATTTGGATTTAAACATTGTCAAACATCGTCTATTATTTATTTTAACACTAGTTGTTACCCGCGATTTCGTAAATTCGTAAAACTGTAAAACAGTAAGTGAAAATTCTGCACTGATTTTCACACAAAACGGCTCAAGGTTGAAATGCCAAACATTTTCAGTAATTGAGTTATGTGCAAAATATGTATTCTGTCCAGATCTATGATCGAAAACCAAGTAAAATGAGTATGTAAGGGTCCTATCTGTTCGCATTCTAAGTTTCTACCTATCCTATGGTTTTTAATTTTTTCGATGGGAAAAATCATCCAATGACAATCCCCGCTGTTGGGCGGAGCGGGAGATAGTGTCAAACTCTTACTGACTAAAAAATCCATCCTTGTCCTTCAAACCTTCATACAGGGGCTCGAGCACCCTTTCGGATAACCCTGGCCCCAGTAGGCTTCGACCCAGCTGGGCCCCTGCTGTTGCTGACAACTTCTTGAGGCGCGCGGGAACAGCGCGCGCCGTCGACGACTTGGACTTGGTCCGGACAATTACCGGACGGCCGCACAGTGGGCTACCCATTGCTCTATCCAATGGGTAAAGGTGTTAGTTTATGTATGTTTCATCCAATGACATCTTGATCATCGCTCTTGGACGGAGCGAGAGATAGAGCCAGACTTCTATTGACTAAAAACCCACTCCCGTTCCTTCGTTGCCTTTCGTACCGGGTCCAAATTTTCTTTTCCGAAACAAATCCCTACGGTTTGCACGCGCGCCTGAGTTGTTAAACTCCTTGAGGCGCGCGTGGACGCACCGCCGACGTTTTGGCCTTGGTCCGGACGCTTACCGGATGATGGAACAGCGAGCTATATATTAAGGTATTTATTTGAGATTGACTATTTTATCTTGTCTCAATCCCACACAGAAACTAACAATCACGTGTTTAAAATTTTCTATTTACATCGTTTAAATAAATGACTAGTGAATCAGACCTGTTTCACTTCAAGACCACGACTAACAGTAACGACTCAATCCCCAGTACAAGCTCAAATAATAGGTTTTTTTTTATGAACTGTACTAAATGTTGAGTAAATCCGGTTCATGGACTGTTTTACGCGATCGTAAACTTATAATTAAAGACACAACGACTTCATTACGTCATAATTGTATCATCATGGCTACGGATTATTTTCGTAGACGCTTGGTAATTAAATAAGATCAGAGACATACTAGGTACATTGTTTATAAGCTTTTACCCGCGAGTTCATCCAAGATTGCCTGCCGTCCAAGCCTGTTGATTGGTCTGGTGGTTAGTGGCCCTGACTGCTATGCCAGAGGTCGTGGGTATGATTCCAATCCAAGACAGATATGTTTCTGTGTCTGGATGTAATTTATCCGTACCTAATATTATTATGTATGTATATAATAATACAGTTTAGTGCTGATAGCATAAGCTCTGTTTAGTTTGGAGAGTTGAGTAAAATAATTTATGAAGGAGGTGGCGTAAAGAGTGAGCGAGAGGCGTCGCAGTGCTATTAAGTCACTTTATTTTCTCATACAAATTGGACATGTTGATAGACGTTCGGCTCTACAAGCAGCTCTAGATATTTAATATTTGCAAGTGTTGTTGCGATATTGTTTAGCTAATCGAATTTACTATGGCTGCATGGCGTTATGGGACGTAGTGCCAATAATGACATACACACACACTTTTATTAATAATAATAGTGCTAATAATGACATATACACATACTTTTATTGGACGTGATTGGATCAACAAATTGTATTTTCACGTCTTAAGACGTTTCTGGTCCGAACGTACTTTGAGGCAGGTTAACTCAAATTGACATACATGCAAATAAATCGGGGATAAATTTATTGTGCGTATAGCCAAGGAGTGGAATTCCCTGCCGGAATCTGTGTTTCCTGATAGCTACAACTTAGGAGTCTTTAAGTCGAGAGTGAATAGGTTTCTTCTAGGCAAGCGTGCTTCATCGTCGACCACATCATCGCTTACCATCAGGTGAGATAGTGGTCAAACGCAAGCCTATCATTAATAATAAAAAAAAAAAAAATCATAATGTGGGAGTTTTAGGGATTAAATCGAGGGTGTAGATAATAATTTTTTATCCTTTCTTCTATTGTATTAGTCCTATGATCAATGATCATTCAAATATATTTCATTGGTTGTTTAATAATTTTATTCATGGTCACAATCATTAATAACTTCACAACTTGTCAAATATTGGTGCGTCAATTCAAAGTTATGTGCAAAATAGTGTAATAATTATGTCATCGGCTTCTTAGATTAGGACATCTATTGTTTTTGCAATGTGTTTTCATTATTGAGACCATTGACCTTAGTCAGTGCAGGCAGGGTGGCGTAAACGTGGATCAGATACAAACTCCAAATGAATATTTGATTTCTACAATTATTATTTTTTACATCTTTCTGCCCTTGTCCCATCTTATTTGGGCTCAGCGCAACATGTTTTTTTTCTTCTATTCTACCATGACGCAGCCGTTATAGATGACAAGTGACAACTTGTCATGCTGTCATTAACTTCCTTTTCTTTCATTTCACTTCTCACTCAATCCATCCATCTTTTCTTTCGCCTCCCTCACCTTCTCCACCCATCCACATGTATACTCATAACTCTTTGAGTAAAATGCCTTATACTTTATACGAACCCTGAATATAGTTGGTTCAGAATCAGTAGATAACTGAATGGATTCCAATAGTTTTTACACCATATTATATTTTTTCTAAAAATATTTAAAAAGGTCATATGTTGTTACCATTACCGATACTAACAATTCAACACAGGTCACGGAAAATAGGTTAGGTTACTTCTAGGCAAGCGTGTTCCATCGTCGGCCACATCATCACTTACCATCAGGTGAGATAGTGGTCAAACGCGAGCCTATCAATAATAAAAAAATAATAATATCGGGTATTAGGCGCCAGCAAACAGCTGAGTGCAAGAGCAAAACAATCCCTCAGTCATCGGGCCCGGTGACTATGTATTTTTCATAACAAGCTTATAACTCTCTGATTTTTCAAGATACAGTTATGAAATTTCGTACATAGGTTCTTTACATAAAAAATACTAGACACGTGTTTCGGGTTTTTCATATACTAAAACTAATGTTGTATATTACCAGTATGAAATCATCTCCCTGCGCACACTTAATTTTTTTTAATATTCAGTTGCTTCCACTTAACAAATAGTTACATACTCATGACGTTAAAAAAATTTTCAGTATCGATAACTGGAATAAAAAGTGTCTGTTTGCGCAGCGCCTTACTTCATGAATTTTTATCTACACTAATATTAAAAAGAGGTAATCTCATGTGGGTTGGTGGATCTCACATGTCTTCGAATTATTGCTTCTAGGATGTGCCGGTTTCCTTACGATGTTTTCCTTCACCATTTTGAGAGCACTTTTTATGAAATAAACTATACAAGGTAATGCGCCTGGCTAGGTCTGTCTTCTCGTCTTCTCATACTTATTTAATATTTCAAAATGAAAAAACTGTTATTTTAATTGAAATAGTATACGTGGAATTTCCGTGTGCCGGTTCTTCTCCATAGGTAATTACTAATTTAAACTGTACAGTTGGTGCAATGGTTGAGCGTTTGATTTCTGCGCTGCTTGTCACAGTTGCGATTTCCGCACGGAACTAATATTTGTATGGCTTACAGACAATTGCTCCGGGTCTAGGCGTTTTGTGTATTTATATATATCTGTGTTTATGATCGCGCCCACGACACAAGAGTGATTCTTAGTGTGTGGCACAAATACACAAAAAACTGGAACCGTTTTGTAGTGACCAACGTTTTATAAGTGCTCGTAAACGCTACGAAATAAAATATTATGATCCCCTCGAGCGCCGATTGCATATAAAATATGGTTATATAACTAGAATGACCTTGAAAAACGCTTAATTGTCGTACTATACATACGTTTGTATGAAATTTATTCGGCTGAAAATTGTTGGTCTTCGTTTTACCTGAAAAAAAAAAATTGATTAAATTAAAATTTTATTTGAAAAAAATGCACAATTACTGATAGTAGCTATCAGAAAACACAGTGATTGCGCTTTCTTTTTCTTAACTTAAGTGTATGGTTACTTTTAGGTAAGCGTGCTTCATCGTCGACCACATCATCGCTTACCATGAGGTGAGATGGTAGTCAAACGCGAGCTTATCAATAATAAAAAAATATTTAAATTACTTATGTAATACTCCCGCGCGCGAGGAGTGAAATTGAAAAACGCAAATTATTAACACAAAGTTCTTGTCATTTAGACTGATAATAATGCAAATTCTTATCAAACGGTTTCCCGGAACCGCATGCGAGCATACAATTAAACCCGGCGTCACGAAACTTTTCCAATTAAGTACCAAGATTAGTCCGACCCGCAAACCCAAATGAGTCGACGATATGTAAGTTCTCTGTCAATCAATATCCACCCTTATAAACGGATCAATAAGGTTGAAAAGGGATTGTCGTAGGTATACCGACGTTTAACTTCGCGGATTGATTCCAACCTTTATTTTGTTGACCGTACTTTTTGACGTCAGATTACATGCTGACGTGTTGCTCATTCATTCATTAATCAACGCTCGCTATTCTGTTATTTGTTTTCTTATTAATTACAAAACAATGAGCGGTCATCATCATCATTTCAGCCGATAGACGTCCACTGTTGGACATAGGCCTCCCCAAGTGTTTCTACAATAAATAGGTTTCTTCTAGGTAAGGGCGTTCCATCGTCGACCGCATCGTCGCTTTCCATCAGGTGAGACCGCGGTCAAGCGCGAACCTATCAACAATAAAAAAAAACTATCCTGTGCGTCCCGCATCCATTGAATTCACAATGAGCTGAAAATCAAAATAAATATTAAAAAATAAAATATAAATAAAACAAATATTAATGTAATTATAGTTCGTCACGTCCGATGCCCTTCATAAAGAATCTGAATTTGAAACGTTAATTTAATTGATTGATTTATTTTGATATCCATTAGGTTCGATACTCATCAACTAAAAACTAAATCGAAATATTCGATTATAAAAATAATTGAATCAACGAACGTTACAGAAAAATGAAAACAAACTGTAAAATATAAAAATTCAAGCAAATATGAAAAAAATATTCGCTCTAGTGAAAAATACGGGGCACTTCGTATAACTTGCTGCTTGATTTAGAATAACTTTAGTTATGCTTGAGTTTTGACAGTCGATCTGAAAAAAAATGAGCTTGGCAGTGGATAATCATTTAATTTTTGCAGTAGGTACACACAATGAAGAAATTGTTATTTGATTATTAAAGCATTAAAACTCAACTGGTTTGGACATTTACATATATTTAAAGTTACCTCTTGTTAATGAAAACGGGTTTCGGAATTGTAATCGTAGAAAGCTGGACTCAATTACACACAATGACCTGTGCAAACATTCAACAGGCAACTCTCCCTACACACACATCTGATGTGTGTATGTAAAATACCTACCATTAAAAACTCGTTAATCTGCCTCATTCTAGCCTAAAAGGAAACGTAATGAATTGATGGAAGAAGCGAATGAGAAGGGTCAGCCAGAGTAGCTACCCTAGGTATAAATGGCTAAAGAACAGTGGTTTCCAAACTTTTTTGATCAGGGACCACTTTGGTTACTTTAATGTTTGCATGGACCAGAACTCTGGTAACTCAACTATGTTAATATATGAAATGGGAAATCTGGACTTCTGCAACACAAGACAAAGAAAGAACGTAGGTATGGTTTTAGTCAGTAAAATTCTGACACGCCCTCTCTCACCTGCCTAGAGCGGGAGCAAAAATAGGATGATTTCCGATTTTAAGAAAAACTATGCTATTAATATTTTTTTTATTATTGATTGACTTGCGCTTGACCACTGTCTCACCTAATGGTAAACGACTATGTGATCAATGATGAAACACTGTTTTTAGAAATTGCCTATTCACTCATAAAACAGAATATCTGATAGAATATTTAAATCAGTTTGCATTAATGTATCTTTTCAGTTAGAAAATAAAATAAAAAGCATTTATTTCAAACAAAAAAAATTCTCCATAGCTCTATGTTGCTTCTGAATCGACCCTTACACCTTTCGCGAACCTTATGGCTCTTATGAACCCCCAGTGGTCCACGAATCAGATTGGGAACCACTGGTATAGAGGGTACTAAGTCTTTTTGTAAAATGAGGGCCTATTAGCCTCAGCTTGTTCCTCCAATGCGGTCCGTTTAGTTAAGAGCGATTTAGGTCATCTTTGTTAGCAAGTCCGCTCGGTATTTCATTCAAGGTTACTAGATATTTTTTTTGCAATAATGAAAGTGGGACTTGAAACTTATGTATCAAAATTGAAGAGTAATTATAATTATAATGAAGGGATTAAGCACCTCTACAGGGCTACTAGGTAATAAATTTGGCATAACAAAAACTATTTTTGAACCTTTTTAACGTAATATATTACACAAAGTCATTTCAGTAAAGCATTATCACTAATGTGTATTATGTATTATATTTTTCTGTTTTGTTTGAGTATCTAAATAGTAAAATAAATAAATTATATTATACGTGCCCGCCAGGTACGTATAATATAATTTAATGGACTGGAGTATTAGTTTGCTCCGTCCAAAGCTTTAAATTTCCTAATACTGTGCTTGTAATTAAATAAATATATAGATTAACTAGCGACCCGCCCCGACTTCGCACGGGTGCAATGCTCTTGCCGCACCGGGCGGCCGGCCGGTACCGCCGCAAACGCTACGTCCCGCAATTTTTAAATCTGTAATATCTTCGAAAATATTCACTTAAATCATACGGTGTAAAGGGCCATATAGGTTTATATTAAATGAACAATGTATTCAAGGTATTTAATTGGTTAAGGATTAATGCTGTATTCGTTAAAATCGCTTCGAAAATTAGCCATTATTTGTCGTAAAAAGTAAATGACAAAAAAAAGTTATTGTGGGTTATCCATAAGAGATAGACATATACCATCACGGACTTTTCTGTAGACCTTTTCAATGTGTACAATACTTAGTACATTATTTTGATAAAACTCGTAGGGTTCAGCCTGCGTTTGCAATGTAAGCGGAAAAAATGTAATTATTTACGACATCACATTAGAAACCTCAAAAATAACAGTACTTTTCCACTATTTAATGGATGTTATTATACATATAAACCTTCCTCTTGAATCACTCTATCTATTAAAAAAAACCGCATCAAAATCCGTTGCGTAGTTTCAAAGATTTAAGCATACAAAGGGACATAGGGACAGAGAAAGCGACTTTGTTTTATACTATGTAGTGATAAAAAGAAAACAAAATAAATAAACTGGATACAAAAATTCAATTACGACGAAAAGTAAGAACACTGTAACTGTCAATATAAAGTACGCCAAAGTTGATAGCTCCAGGGTTTCAAGATTGTTCAAAAGAATTACAGCGGCAAAGGAATTTAAAAATAAAAAAAAAACACTTTCCATACTTCTACAGGTCCACCCAGACGTAGAAATGGGCTTGCAGACGGCGAGCAATGGGTAGCTCGCTGTCCAACCGTCCGCTAACTGTCTGGACTGAGCTCAAGTCGTCGATTGCGCGTACTGTTCCCGCGTGCCTCAAGGAGTTGTCAACAACCTTAACGATCCAGCAAGGTCGAAGCCTACTGTGGCCATGGGCGATTTGAAAGAGAACCCCGGGGCCCTGATACTAAGGCAATAAAGGAACAGAAGTGGGTTTTGGTCAGTAAAAGTCTGACACGCCCGCCCGTCCCGCCTGAAGGCGGGAGATGTCAATGGATGATTAATAACCTTAAAAAAAGTCTAAAGCAAAAATAACAAGTACAAAAAACTCACAGTCAAACAGGCAAAGTTTACAATAAACAATCTCTGACGCATATTTTCAAACTTTCACGTGATAATGTTTAAAATCACTGCTTCTATAACATTAATGGAATCGCCGATGAAATGCTTCCGACAGATGAAGTAAATTCTTATGCGCAGTGTTTCTGTCGATTGAGTCGGATGTTATTGAGTGATCAATAATAACATTTAAGAAAAATGTTCCATCATCCATCGTGTGTTTATGTGTGTGTTAAATTGTCTGGTTGATATCGCTGTCAGCGATAAATCCATTTATAGCCATAGATTTAAGTTTCTGTGAAATTGTTGCTACCTATTTTGGTATACAATAAAATTAAAGCTATTCATAAATCAATTGGATTGTTACTTTGGCGAATGTCTTTAGACACTAAGAAACTTATAGAACTTAGAAACAAAACTGATTGGCCTTACCTGACAGTCATTTTATAAGAACTTTCTTACTTTTGTTCCAACACGGAAAAGCTTTCTGAGAATACAATGATTTTTGGTCTTCTTAATCAATCAAGACAGTACAGTAGTTTATCTCTAATGCCTTAATCACATGTATCGAGTAAAAGGGCGAGACAGTAAATGTTGCTCGGCCAACAGTGATATAAGCGAGTTGTAGAAATAAGCAACTCGTGAGCACTCGGTGCTGTGTTTACACGTACCGAGTACTCGGCCGTGAGCACTGTCTCGCCCATTTACTCGGTACGTGTGATTAAGGCATAACTCTTAAATATCTCCAATTCTTAGGAGTAGATTGGTAGACATAAAGAACAACAAACCCTTTCTATGAATAGTCAAAATCCATTGAATTGGAAATGATCATGCATAATGAAGCCGTTGAACAAAGTTCAGGAATCTATTAAACTTGACCATTTGAAGAAAATACTATTTTGATAATATTGTTTAGTTGATCCTATCAGTAGAACTATTTGCTTTAAATCTTTCTCAAATTTCTCAGAGCCTAGGGTTCTAGACCTTGAAAGGCCGTACGAGGGACCGAAACCAAATCGGAAAGGCCCTTTAGACACTTTTCATAGAACGTATTATTACAAATGTTGACATAAACTACGCTCCTAATCAAATCTTATAGACGCACATGAGCACGACTCGCTAAAGTCTAATAAACCAACTGTAGCTAAATTAACTTCATAACTTTGTCTAATATAGGTAAGTAAACACGTGCTACCTACACTACTAAAGGTAAGTTTAGATAGAGTTTCAAGATGCTAGCAGTTTTGAGCATCGATGCCGAGTTGCTAGCGTGTTGGTTTTTTTTTTTACTTTTTGCATTGGAATTGTACAATTTAAATCCGCCAAGCCAGTTTCATCATTGAACCACCAAACATACGGCGTTGCGCTAGCGATACATTAATGAGGTATTTCATACGCACAAAACGCAAACATTTAATGTACGTACATGTAAGGAGTGGAGTCCCCTACCGGAGTCTATGTTTCCTGATAGTGTTAAGAGTGAATAAGTTTCTTCAAGGCAAGTATGCTCCATCGTCGACCACATTATAGATTACATCAGGTTAGAGACCAAAAGCAAGCGTATCAATAATAATAAAAAAGTTTTCAGTGATTAATGAAAAAAATATTCATAAGGAAATATGGTCGAAAATAAAGTGCAAAGTTATAGTTCAGCTCAAGCGTGCGCGTGATTGGAAAAAAATTGCCGTCGTCGTAAAACCACAAAGTTTATGAAGAAAGTTTTAAAATTATTATTCATATATTCTGGAGAATGGTCGCGGGGGCTGAAAGGTTTTTTTAATGATGGTCGCGTAGTTGGGAGGTAATTCACAACTCTACAAGGAGGTTCGATGAACTTGTGACTGCTCCGGAGACATTATCATGTCATCAGTCCAACTTGTGAGAGGCTTTCTAACGCTGTGTCGTATGCGCTTGCCACTTCAATTCAAGAGACTGTCTTTATGTAATGTTGTTTATTGAACCTCACATGGAAAATTTTTTTTTGATTTTGATCTGACAAATCAAAATTAAAACATGCTCACGCAAAATTGCCGTTCAATCTGCGCTGCCCTTGACTATAATCTCTGGGGACTAATACACGAAACTTTGGCATTTGCTTTTAAATTAATTTGTGATGTGTTTAAGGGAATACAAATCTGTGTTAGATACTTGGATGGTTTTATCAATGTATTTCTAGAAGCTGATATAAAATGCAGCTTCATCGATTTAAATTCTCGTTTCTATAATATGCTATAAATCCCTAGAGACGTGGACTTCTAAACATTTTTTTTACTTCTGAAAGTTTATTTATATTACAGTAGATAAAATGTTTTTATTTTATTTAGCCAATCTCGACTTACATAACAATATTATACTTGCTTTGATTAGCCTATGAAACGAACTCGAAGTTAAATGTCAAAATAACATTAATTGTCTGTAGTTTTAATAATTCTTCAATTAAAATCTAATAATTAAAATAAAACAGGTAGTTAGAACATGTTATTCAATTTTTTTTATTATTATTACTTTTGATAGGCTTGTATTACCTATATTTAAGGTCTAGCTTCTGTCATATGAAATTAAATAACATTAAAAATAAGCCAAGTGCGAGTCGGACTCACGCACGAGGGATTTCCTATCGTCCATAAGTAGCAGAAAACTGCAAAAAAATAACGTTTGTTGTATGGGAGTCCCACATGTTAAAATTTGTTTTGATTTTTGTTATTGCGTCAACAGAAATAATATATTAATAATATTGTTGTAGAATATAATAATATATTCCACAACAATCACATAACGCCGTCTAGACTCAACCTGTGTTGGAAATTAGACTTAAATTTCTAAATACATACATATTATAGATAAATTACATCCAGACACAGAACAAATGATTATGCTCATCACACAAACATTTGTCCTGGGTGGGAATCGAACCCACGACCTCCGACATAGCAGTCAGGGTCACTAACCACTAGACCAACAGGCCAGTCAAAATAGTACGAGATCCGTAAAGAAATGTCTTCTGTCATCTGTTATTCAATTATGATAAATATTATGTGCTAGATAATGCGATTATTAAGACTTCAATAAGAACATTCCAAATAGGTTGCTTAGCTAAACCTGGTGCCAATGATGTGCCCGAAGATCTTGGTAAATAAGTGTCATGGCTTTATTAAAGATTCGTCTTGATGAAACGAACCGATAGCTATAGAAATACATAATCCGTGAAAATTTTAACCGTCTAGTTATCACGGTTTATTAGATGCAGCCTATTGACAGACAGACGAACAATGGAGACTTAGTAATGTGTTCCCATTTTTACCAATTGGTACAGAACCCTGTGATAAAGTAGCATTTTATCAGAGAAAGAATTTTTAAAATCGATCCAGTATTGAATTTTTTTATTATTATTATTATCGATAGGCTCGCGTTTGACCACTATCTCACCTGATGGTAAGTGATGATGTGGCCGACGTTGAAGCACGCTTGCCTAGAAGTAACCTATTCACCCTTGACTTAAAGACCCCTTTTTTATGGTAGGAAAAATCATCCAATGACATCCCCCGCTCTTGGGCGGATCGGGAGATAGTGTCAGACTCTTACTGACTAAAAGACCCACCCCGTTCCTTCTAGCCTTAATACCGGGGCTCGAGCGCCTTTTCAGATAACCCTGGCCCCAGTAGGCTTCGACCCGGCTGGGTCCCTGCTGTTGGACTTAAAGACCCCTAGGTTGTAGCTATCATTATAAACAAAAATATAAAAAATACAAAAATTCAAATCTTTCCTCTTAACAAAATTAGTAGGTACGAATAGAATGGAAGTCATTGTATTTTATATAGACAACGCTTTCATGCCTTCAAGCTATTCGTATATAGAACTTCGAGTGGACGATCGTCGTATTTAAAAGAGGAAATAAAAAAGTATTTAATTAAACGGATTTATTTGATGCTAAATAGATTAGGGTAAACAATCCTGGGTCTCTTTTATTGGATATTTTGTTGACCCGTAATTAAAATTAACGTGCTGGTTATATCTGACCCTTTTTTTATAGTGGGAAAAATCGTCCAATATCAACTCCAACTCTTGGGCGGAGCGGGAGATAGTCTCAGACTCTTACTGACTAAAAGCCCACCCCGTTCCTTCTTGCCTTCATACCGGGGCTCGAGTTCCATTTCGGATAACCCTGGCCCCAGCAGGCTTCGACCCGGCTGGGCCCCTGCTGTTGCTGACAACTCCTTGAGGCGCGCGGGAACAGTGCGCGCCATATCTGACCCTCCATTGTAATTTTCCAGAGATTTAATTCTGGCTTTCTATTCTTAGGGCTAGTGTCTCCGTAAAATCACCGAGACACCACGGTGGCGCTACCAGTCGCACTACCAATAAAATATATAAAGCTCTTTATAGAGTTACTCTCTTGGTGTCCGTTTGGTTGCGCAACCAATTTGGCGACCCAAATGACTTCTCTCGCCTTAAGGTGGGAAAATCGTTCCTTTCCATTTCCTTATAAAAAAGGAAACATGTTAATATCCCAGAAGAGTAAACTCATTTCTTGACAAGATAAAAATATAAACCTTCTTTGCACACCAAAACTTAAATCACTTCACTTCAACACTAATAAAATACATATTTTGCACGAGGTTGCACACGAAACTATGCGCAATAATTCACTACCTACACAAAATAACTCGCACTCGAACCTAATTTATTAGTAGTATTTTAACTGATATTACAGTCGATAGAAAAACCAAATAGCTTCAATATCTTAATACACCACTTGATATCCAGTAGCATATCTGTATTATATGCAAAGTCAGACATTTTTATGACTTTGTTATTCACCTGCTGGGAAATAAACTCTCGATTCAATCAACGTTTAGAATAGTAAAAAAGGTATAAAACAAAAGCAATTTGCAAATTAAGATGCATAATTACTGTTCACACCCAAACTGTAAAAGTTTCATAGTGCCCCAAACAAGATCCCGATGAACATTTAGATAAGGTCTGCAGCCAAAGCTGGAATAAATAAAAACTGCTTTTCAACGAACATTACCTGTGTAATTTTGTGTAGGTTAGAGCTTACGTTATTTTAATGTGAGATATAGTATTTCTTCTTGTTCATAGTTACGTGGAAACGAAGCACAAAGGACGCAATTTTGGTATTTGTTTAGTTTTAAAACCTGGAGTTCTTAGTACACTATTGGATAGGAAATTTGTTTTGAATTAATTATGTATAAAAACTATTCGCTGCCTGCGGCTTCGACCGCGTTATAGTATGTCTATGGGTTATAAAAAATAACCAACGGCCTATTCACAGACCTACTAAAAATACACAAAAAATTATAAGAAGTCGTTCATACCTTTTTGGAAAAGTTTAACAAAAAACACTGAAACGCATGCACTGGTAATACAAACTGCATAAACAGGACTTAATGCTAACATAATAAAAAACGCTAACAAAAAAGTAAATTTCACATACCTACTTAGATAGATGCATATAAATAAACATATTTACTGTGAAAATGGACGCATCCAACTAATCAATACTGCGATAATTCTACCAACTTCATGGAATATGTTCACATGCCTTCACCTTAAAAGAGAACTGACTGTTTGCCATCTTGACATTCAGAGGGAGCACATTCCGAAGAGAAGACGCCTGGATAAAGAAGCATAAACTCAGAGCAGTGCGAGATTTTGATCATAATAAAACAAACTCTTTTGTCTTATTTTTTCTGTAAATACTAAAATTATTGTAAATTTTTACGGCAAAACTTCATACTGCATGCACTATCATTATCATTATTTTTTGTTGGTCTGCACACAAACGCAATCTTCGTTGCTGGCTGTACAAACTACTGTACTGTACAATTTTTAGTGTTATCAACATCAACATACTTACTTAGTAGTATAAGTTTGTGATCTCTAAAGGGGGAGGTTCACACACATGTATATATAGTAGTTCATAATAATCTTTTCACTGTGAGTAAAAATTATACTCATGTACTGGATTGCCGGCATTCATTAGTTTTTCAAAAATCGTGATTTTGACGCAAATACTTATTGAAATTCAATGTCTATAATTCCATAGGGAAACACTTTATTTGAACAATTTGATGTTGGTTGGTGTCACTTTATCCAAGATATCTATTAATATTACGATAATATTTGACATCGGACCTCCCCTTGGACCAACCCACAGGTTCAAGGCTGGCATTATAAATTCAAAAGGTACAAACGTTAGGTACAGTAAACTGACCTCACAAGAATTCTCAGTAGGCCTGAATTATAAAAAACTTATTTTTTAAATGTTTGAGTCTTACCATCTCGTATTTCCCGACGAAAACATGGAATATTCTTTAACTAGTTTAGCAGTCCTTCCTCTTTGTCCTTTATTTTGGGCATAAAATCAAATTGAGAAACTCTTCTAATATAATAATAATAAACTTTATTAATGTACAAATTTAAAAATCAAAACTTTTAAATTTAAATTTATTTGTTACTGGGCTGTTGACCCCCTTGTGTATTAACGTCCCTCAACTTGAACTAACTTCGATCTTTTTTTCGACGAATGCTTCTCTTCGTTGACATCATCATTCATTTTATATTACTATACGAGTACTTACAGTATGCACCAAAGCGTTTAGCAAGCCAACAATCTACGAACTAAAAAATGTTATACAAACATTTATCAATTCTTTGCTGTTATATATAAATATGTCAAATTTCGGTTCGGTAACTAAGATAATAATGGAGGGCGTCAGTTGTGTGCATTTTTTAACGGATACTCTTTTCTTTATCATGTTGACGGAGCGTAATTTAGTTTTTTACCTTTTCAGTGCCATGTTTGCCTTTCATTGGATGGCTTTGAAAGAATACACGTTCTTTTTCATCTTTAGATATTTTTTTTTTAGGTTGAAAATCATCCAATGATTTTTCTTGCTCTAAGTGGAGTGGGGAAGCATGTCAGAATTTACTTACTAAAAGCACATGTCATCAGTTGCCCTTTGCGTTCTAAGACCACGAGATCCCTTTTCAGAAAATCTCCGTATCTCTAGCGGGCATTGGCTTTGGATGTTTGGGCTATGTAGCATATTTTCTAGTTCTGTTGCAGATTCGCTAAAAAGAGCTACAGTATCTGAGAATATCAGGCCTTTCTTCAACAAAGGTATATCTTTTGTTTCTCCATTCTTGGCTGTATTGTATTCAAAAACAGCTATAAATTAATATTTTTGGTCAGAGAGTGTCACCTTGTCTCACTTCTGTACTAGTTTTGAGTTGTCCTCCTTGCCATCTTAGTTTTATTCTGTTTACATTCTTAGATTTATGTATTTCTCGTACAGACGAATGTATTTTTAATTTTTTTTTTTTTTTTGTAACACTGATGTGGTCCTTTGTAGTGTGAACGGAATCGGAAACAATTGTTATCAGAAATCTCAGATTTGTTATCATTTATTTTTAAGCTCCAAAGTTCTTAAATGGACTTTCATTAAATATAAGACGCCCTTGAAATATTTACAATATTTTCAAAAACAAAAAATAAATAAATTCGAAATTGATTAACTTTCGCTGAAGATATCGCTAAACAAGACCCAAAATAAAACATTGAGTCGCATTGAGAGCTTCCTGTTTACTTTGAAGTCGATAATCATTTAGGTTTTTTTCAGAAATGTTTTTAAAAACTTCAGCAGCTAAGTTGGTAATCGCAAATTGAATACAGGTCAGCTGTTTGCTATTCAAGCCAGCAGAGGGCACTGGATGCGACGAGGCCAGTTAAAACCACTTCTTACCTTGTTAGGTACTCTTCAAAAAGGAAAAAGAGGCCTTATCAAAAGAGATGAGATATGATATTTCAGTTTGTTTTTCCTTGTTATTTTTATTTACGTTGTCTTTTTGATGGTGGAAAAGCATTTATTTTATTTATACGAGTATTTAGGGGTTTAGGGTTGTAGCAAATTTTGTTTATAGTTATCTCGGATGAATAGCTTTACTTGTATTTTTTTTTACTAGATTATGATAATAAAAAAAAAGGATCTGAGCTGTAAACGGATCCCATTTATTATTAAATTAGGACGGTGTGCAATGACCTGAAGTGTATCGTCATCGCTGAATGTACAAGATAGAAGATAATAACTTACAAACGCGTAGGACGGTTATTGATTGTGGTATTGATTTTCATGCGCTTTTTCCTGTCTTATTTTTGTTTTTATTGTTCCAGTATTAGATTTGGTTTTAAAGTAAAGATTTTTATGCATTTTTATAAATTTTGATGTTAAAGACGTTGCAGGTGTAGCCTAAACAAGAATCATTCTTATATAAGATGAAAATGACTAACGAACGGTTATTAAAGGCCTCCATAGTAAACCGTTTAGTATCCTACTCAAAAATTATTGATAACTGTCCAGTATGGCGAACCGCCGTCCAACCACGATACAAAAACAATAAATTCTTAATGAAAAACTAAAAATTACCCCTGTACCGTAAGTGCGTTGACAAACATTTAAGCCCACATCTTTCATCATCATTTTTCAGACAGGCCTGTTGGTTTAGTGGTTAGTGGCCCTGACAGCTATGCCGAAGATCGTGGGTTCGATTCCCACCCAGGACAAATGTTTATGTGATGGGCATGATCATTTGTTCTGTGTCTGGGTGTAATTTAGCCAGGGTTATCCGAAAGGGCTTTCGAGCCCCAGTATGAAGGCTAGAAGGAACGGGGTGGGTCTTTTAGTTAGTAAGAGTCTGACACTATCTCCCGCTCCGCCCAAGGGCGGGGGATGTCAATGCATGATTTTTCCCACCATAAAAAAGACGTCCACTATTTAACGTAGGCCTCCCCCAAGTGTCACCACAATGAACGATTCTGGCGTCTCGCATCCATCGGATTACCACAGCCCACATCACCAACAAACTATCTGTAGGCCATACAGATATTTATTCCGTATGGGAATCCAAACCGCTACAGTGGAACTGCCAATCAATCAGCCACTGCGTCTATTGTGCTATTCAGCCATTTAGATGTAACACGCGTCAAACAATAAAAAAAAAAAAAAACATTTTGTAATATTGGTAGGTAACTATTTGGTAAACTAGCATAGAACTAGTATGGAATATATTGGGACTACAAGCTAGATACCAATGTAGTTCGGCTCCTAGTGAAGATTTCTACAGATATTGACATCTTTAAAAATATCTTGCGTAAGAAATTCATCATCGGATATCTCTCAAGATATTGCATTTCGTTCAGAATTGCAACCTGATGCACCCGTAGTGTTATGAAACAAATATGTATTACCTACATCGCTTATAATAAATGTAAGTGTCAAAAACATACCTGTTGAGTCACTCTAGAAGTTATACATTTCATATGGACGGAAAAAATCTATACTATTATATTACATTATATATATTATCTATACTATAATATTATAAAGCGGAAGAGTTTGTTTGTTTGTTTGTTTGTTTGTTTGTTTGAACGCGCTAATCTCTGGAACTACTGGTCCGATTTGAATGATTCTTTCAATGTTGGGTAGTCCATTTATCGAGGAAGGCTATAGGCTATGTTTTTTTTATTTCATCTATACTAATATTATAAAGCGGAAGAGTTTGTTTGTTTGTTTGTTTGTTTGTTTGAACGCGCTAATCTCTGGAACTACTGGTCCGATTTGAATGATTCTTTCAATGTTGGGTAGTCCATTTATCGAGGAAGGCTATAGGCTATGTTTTTTTTATTTCAAAATTAGGGATCCGTAATAAAATTGCGATTTTGTAACACGAGGTGTAAAATCAAAAACCTATTTTTGCGTGCGCTGCAAAAACTATTGACAATAGAACAAAACGATGTACTACGGGTTTGTAGATCTCATTAAGACCTACAAAAAAGTCCGTGAGAACATATATCTAGCTATCATGGTTTAATCACAATAACCGATTGTGTGTTCAAAATAATTATTAAATCGTCTGAAGAAAAAAAACTACGTTAAATATGTATCGTAATATTAATCTTTATCGAAATTAAGCATTTTGTTATCAAGAGTATTTATGTAGAAGTAAAATACTTTTTGTTTCATCTCAATCGGATATTTGGTTTAAAAGTTATCACGTGTGTAAG
This sequence comes from Mythimna albipuncta, assembly GCA_929112965.1. Classification (NCBI taxonomy): domain Eukaryota; kingdom Metazoa; phylum Arthropoda; class Insecta; order Lepidoptera; family Noctuidae; genus Mythimna; species Mythimna albipuncta. The sequence continues at coordinate 24,588,867 of OV815961.1, read as the reverse complement.
ATGTTAAGAGTTGGTACCTATTAATGATTTATGGGCCATAGAGTTTTTTATCAACATAAAATCCTGTAATAATCTTTTTCGAAATATATTTGGTGATGATTGTAAGTATAAGATCTTTGAAGAGTATAATAAATACATTTATGAACGCGGTAATCTTGGGAAATACTGATCTGATATGAAAACTGTTTAAATATTCAATAGTCCATTTATTGAGGGAGGCAATTATAGGCAATATTTTATCTCGGTATTTCCACGGAAACGAGAAAAACGCGGGTGAAACCGCGGGGCACAGCTAGTTATTAATATTATAAAGCTGCAGTGTTTGTTTGTTTGAACGCGCTAATCTCTGAAACTACTGATCCGATTTGAATGATTCTTTCAGTGTTGGGTAGTCCATTTATCGAGAAAGGCTATAGGCTATGTTCTTTTTTCAAAATTAGGGCACCGTAATAAAATTGCTATTTTGTAACACAAGGTGTAAAATCGAAAACCTATTTTTGCGTGCGCTGCAAAAACTATTGACAATAGAACAAAATGATGTACTACGGGTTTGTAGATCATATATCTAGCTATCATGGTTTAATCACAATAACCGATTTTGTGTTCAAAATAATTATTAAATCGTCTGAAGAAAAAAAAACTACGTTAAATATGTAGGCGTAAAATACTTTTTGTTTCATCTCAATCGGATATTTCGTTTAAAAGTTATCACGTGTGTAAGATGTTAAGAGTTGGTACCACGGAAACGAGAAAAACGCGGGTGAAACCGCGGGGCACAGCTAGTATATCATAAAGATGTTTGAGGAAAACAATGGAAGATATAATACTGTTTACTGTTAGATATAAAAACATTACAGTAGTTACACATTTTTTTACTGCTACGTCCGAAATGAAGATTTGTCGGTCTTCGAGGCCCATTTGCGCCATAAATCGTGTCTTTGTTTTTCTTTTTGTGTTGACTTGGTGGTTTGCCTCAAATTACTAAATGTAATTTGAGGCAAACCACTTAACCATAAACATATTCAAATTAATATTTTTATCCAATGTTTTTATCGTTTTCATTTTTAAACAAATAAACGTTAGGTAGGTATACAACATTAGTTTTAGTATATTCGAATACCCTAAACATGCGTCTAGTATGTTTATGTAAAGAATCTATGTACTACGTTTCATAGCTGTATCATGAAAAATCACAAAGTTATAAGCTTGTCATGTTATCTAGTCACTGGGCCATCCCGGACGACTGAGGGGTGGTTTTGCTTCCGCACCTAGCTGTGCACTGGCTCCTGGCCCGCCATGACCACTAACTACTAACAAAACTTTTTCTGGACTTTTCTAGGGTAGAAAAAAAATATAGAAACTAAAATTTTCGGTAAAATAAATTTCATACAAACATGTATGCGTAGTCGACCTTATAATGTTTTCACTGTCGGGACTCAGGCCACCTCTCTAGACTCTCCAAGAGAGGTGGCCTTGATTGCGGGTTGGCGAATGTCACATCTCTTCGAATTTTTGGTTCTAGGACATGCCGGTTTCCTCACGATATTTTCTTTCACTGTTTTTGAGAGCAAATTTTAATTACACAAAGTAATGCGCCTGGCTGGGTTTGAACCCACGGCCTACAAGTCGTAAGTCGGGGCCGCTACCACACGGCCACCACTGCTCACAAACGTGTGTACAAGACAACAGTTAAGCGTTTTTCAAGGTTATTAAAGTTATAAAGACGTATGTGCAATTGGCGCTCGAGACATGATTCGAGGTGCAAGCAAGCCTTAAAGCCTTAATAACATTTTGTGTGCTTAAACAGTTCAACTTTAGCCAAATGTGTAAACTTGTTAGAAGAGCAATGACTTAAGCTTTATTTTTTTTATTATTCACTGTATAAATGTCGGGATAAAACTATTTCAGTGAGTTGTAGTAAAATTAAAAAAAAAATCTTTGTCAGCGAAACGCTACCGCATCCGTAGCTTCGATTAGAAAAAATAAAATTAGATGTTTTAACCAATTTGTAATAATTCTTTTTCTGATATAAACAGCACGTTCGTGCTCTCCTATCCGTATTTATTAATTGTCTGTTGAACGTTTTGTGTGTAAATAAATGAATGAATAATAATAAAATAAAGCGGCTACTGATCCCGTAGTTAGCTATAATTATTTGAAATAAAAATACAGCCTAGTTTAGTTTTCTTTTCTGTCTTCATTAGACATTAGTATGTTTTAGTAGACCATTTAAATTTATCTACACTAATATTATAAAGCGGTAGTTTGTTTCTTTTTTATTTTTTTGTTTGTAGGAGGTAATCTCTGAAATAACTGGTCAATTGCTAAAATTTTTTCACCGATAGAAAGCTGCTTTATTCTTGAGTGACATAAGTTATATTTTCTGTAAGCGGGCGAAGCTGCGGGCAAAAGCTAATCTTTTATAGTATCTAACAATTTTGTTACAAATAAAACTTTAAAATAAAACATACGTCTCGTTTTTGCATACTAGAGTGCATTTCAAAAGCCAAATACGGAATCGGAATAAGCAGTGAAAATGGTCTCACCGAATCACAAATAACTCGACCATTTTATTCATAAAATCGTGTCAAGAACTCTTTGCACAAGACTGGTAGATATTCCTTCCACTGCAGAATATTTCAGCGGATTTAAAATTGGAACAGCGAGGAAATAATGCCTTTTATGTGTGTGCGGGTAGTAAAATTTTCGCACCCACCGCCATCTTGGCAAGGTAGTTGTAAATTGTGTAAAGACGTTGTAAATTACGTTATTTTTTCCTTTCAGAAAAATAAGAATGCTAGTTTTATGATTAAGTAAAATCGAATTACGATATAACATTAAAAATGGATAACATTTAAAATAAAATAATTTCAACTTAGTAACTGAAAACTTCATGACGTGAAAAAATATGTGGAACAGTTGATTCCTTATTGTAGTTAGGTTCAGCTCGTTATCGAAAGTTCATAATATAAATGAGTACGATCCCCTCTAAAGATTTTCAACTAATAGACATTGAAAAAAGACCAAACAGAACTTCAATCCAATCGTCAACTTTTCTAAACAAAAACCAATAAATCTTATAGTAAAATCTCTAGAGAATAATTAGTAGAGATTTTTAAGCAAAACTCTAAAAAAATAAATCCTGACCTACCCAACACAATACTAATGGCTTTTAACGATACGACGCGATAGAAATCCGACCCGTTCACAATATTCTCATGTAAACGTCACCGACATTTGTCATTTGTCAAAGCGACGTCATCGACATTTAATTTTGTCGTCCGGATTGTAGTCGTAAAATTGGATTTATGTTACTCTAAAAGCCTTATTACGTGAGTTGAGTAGCCACAAAATATCTAAGATTTATCAAATGAACTGCTGATGCGTGAATGAAATATACCTAAGAGCTTGAGCGTACCAGTTATATTATTCTGCCATCAACCTTACCCAGAAACAATACTACATTTTGATTCGAGAGTAAAAAGTTTGTCATTGTGACCAAGGCGCAATTGTTATGGAGCTGCAGTATTAAATATCCACGTGTATCAAACGACGTTTTTCAATATGATTACGAAGAATTAAAGAAACGCGGTTTGACATGTAACTCGGGTTCGCTTAGCGCCCAGCCTCATACGATAAATAAAATCATTGCGGCGAGGACGAGCTCGCACACTTTTTCGCACTAGTGCGAGAAACAGTCAATTGCGTGCCTAGAAGTGTTATCGATAAGAGCTTTTTTTCAAGTAAGTGTATTGAAAATTCATTGCCAGCTATAATTGATAATACAGACAAGTACATCACTTAAATCGCGTTTAATTTGAGTTACGATGACAATCTCTTTTTTAAAATTTGTCGCATGTGACATAGATCCCTATTATTATTTTTACACATTTACAGTGTTTCTGAAGAGTCTGATATAAAACCTAAGTTTTACTAAATCAGTGCTAACATAAGTCCATAATCACAGAACGTGAAATGTTGGTGTACAAAATGGATAAAATAAAAAATATAACCAGTGACTGTGGATTTTGTAATTACCTTGCAGCTTATAATGTAATTATGTAAAATATTGGTGTAGAAAGTGGTTAAAACAAAAAAAAAAAAGTACCAGTGACTGTGAATTTTGTGACTACCTTGTACTTTTACGAGTGAAAGGCCTTGGATTCAACCTAGTTCGGGCTTTTCCAATAACATCAATACTTTACGATCGTGACCGTAAATTCGTCATGTGGGATTGTACCAGCAGTTACTGTTTAGTAAGGTCTAAGTTCACACTGTATTTATTGGTGGTAAAGTTTTGTTCTATCCGATAACGCATTTACGACTGTACATACGGAAGGATAGTTTATTGAAATAAAGTTATTTGGTTCGTTCAATAGTGCATGTTACTATTATTGATGATGATCATATTGCTGAGTGTATTCTCTTTATAAATTATTTTATAAAATGAATACACTCAGCAATATGAATATGAAATATTATATTTAGAATTAGAATAGCATGCACAGACATTGATACATTCTTAAGGTAAATTGGCCAATTGGTCTAGTGGTTAGTGACCCTGACTGCTATGCCGGGGGTCGTGGGTTCAATTCCCAGCCAGGACAAATGTTTGTGTGATGAGCATAATCATTTGTTCTGTATCTGTGTGTAATTTATCTATAATATGTATGTATTTAGAAATATATAAGTATGTTTATCAGTTGTCTAGGACCCATAACACAAGCTCTGCTTAGCTTGGGACTAGACGGTATTTTGTAATAGTTGTGAAATATTATATTATTATAAATATAAGAATAGTTAGAAAACAAATCAAACCTGGGTAATTGAGGACTCTGCTTTACTACTGTGGCAGAAAATACAAAGACTATTGCAAGTTCATGTATTTGGATAAATAAAGACTACTGGTCTCTGAAATTGAGCATGCAGGGCCGACTAAATTAGAACCTTTTGTATTGAGAGCAGAAATAGAGGAAGCTATAAAATACCAAAAGTGTGGAAAGGCTATAATGTGCTGATGAAAATCACATAAAAATATTTAAGGTTATGGTGGATGTTAATGTGGATATATTTTACTTTCATCATCATCATTTCCTCGTTAACATGACGATCGATCCACCTTGTGGTGTGACGTCTTACACTCAATCTGTTCGCAAATATAAAATATAGAAAAATAGCCTAAATTAATCGCATTACTTATTTCCCCTGTTTTTCAAAAAGGGTGTAACTAAGAGAATGTAATAATTTCTAGTAAGGTTCGTCTTCACATACTGAATGCTATAGCTTTCGGCATATATATAGGATGGTGAGTGCTTAAGAACGGATTTTTTACTTAAGGAAATCAAAGAAAAATTGCGGGATTTCAATAACGTACTGTTTATTTGCTCTGTTGATTTTCGTATGCCTTTTGATATTGGTAAGTGGCTAAAACTATATCATTAGCACTTCGCATAATTTTCAAAATCGTACCAGGACATCTAATATCTGCTATTTTTAAACAGACGGGACAGTTGCTGTTTGCCTTCACGGGATTGATTTCGAAAATTTCAAGTCTCAGGCTGGTGTTTGACAGGGATGTATTCTTAGGCCACACTTGCTTTATATTTGTACTGAATGTATTATAATGATAGTTTTAGAATACTAGGGCAAAAGTGTATTAATTAGAAGTCGGTTAGTACCAAACCAAAGATACGCGAAGGATACTATTCTTCTTACGACGTCAAAAGTAGACATAGAACTCTTTATTTTGCTTCTAAGAAACCACCAGTTCTGATTTTAGCCCACCATAAATCGCATTAAGCCAATATGACGATGGCCTTGAATACCAATTGACGCAATAACAAGCAAATTATCAGTTAACATAAGTGAAATTAATTGACATCCTACACAATATCATAAATAATTCAGTTGACATAATGAATGTCAAAACCACTCATCTGAACTTAATATAGAAAATTCAATACTTGAATAAAAAATATTCATAATCTAAGTTGAAGCAAAAATATCAATTTGCCTTTGCTATTGATCTTTAAAAATTGAATTATTGAAATTCCAGAGTATGCATTCAAAGTAGGAATACTTCAAAAGTATTTACCTAATATCAATTGATATTCAAGAGCATTTAGTTAACTCACGAACGTTTTGAATAGGTAGCACAAGAAAGTAATTTATTAGATAGTGTTTTTCTTGAATAATATTAGATTCTAAATATGGATTGAATAATAATAACTCAAACTTTATTTCAACTTTTTTATAGAAAAACCGTGACTGCGGCTTAAAAGTGAGTGAAAAGTGTTTTCTTGAAACCCTCACTTTTTGGAAAAAAAATGTCTAAATTATAACGAAAATATTTAACACTTCCATTATTATATGCCCACGCACGACTGACTCTAGCTATTCTTCCCATACGCATCGACGTGTAACGCCTCAATATCCGCAAAATTACTAGTACTAATACCTACTAATAATTTTCTGACACTTATATCCTCGGTTCACAGCATCGACTAATCAATCAGAAATATCCTGGCTTCTACTCTGATTTTTATCTGCAGTATTTCACCGAGGCTACCGAGGTAGATGTCTGAAATAATTTAGTTCTAAATACCATTATTATAAATAGAAAATAAAGGTATATAAGCATTGCCATGCTTGGAAATGCCGCCAGTCTTTTGGGTACATTACCAGTCGACAACAAGGCGGAGGAGTTTTTCGACACCGTGCTCTAGAGATTTTATTTTTATTTATTGTATATAATAGAATAGAATAAAGTTTATTGTACACCAAAATAGTAACGATTTCACAGAAACTTAAATCTATGCGTAAAATGGCGGTCTTATCGCTGAAAGCGATATCTTCCAGACAACCTCGGAATATAATATAAGACTTTAAACTAAAAAAGAGGATAGTCTGCAGTGTACTGCAAGCAATATTAATCAAGGGAAACATAATTAAGAGAAAAAAAAATATATGAGTACATATATAAATATATGAATGATAATTAAGGGTTTTTTTTAAATATGTTAAGTGTTAGTTAATGGAAAATAAAGGAATATAGATTAAAACCATCGAGTACTTATAAACTGAAATTATTATAAAGAACAATCCAGAACTGTGATCAGACATGGGGTTCGCGAGCCCCGCCTATGTTCCACGTCGGCTCACTTAAGACCAGCTGGGGTACGAGTTCTTCGTTGTCACCTTGTGGAAACTTATGACGTAGGTACATTTCATAAACATAGAAGGTGTAGCGACAAGTTTACTGTTAATGATCGTATATTTGAATGACTTTAATTCCAAAAAATAAACAACATCGTAACATCCTAACTTGCTATTTAAATTAAGTTTGACCTGTAACTTTTAAAACTAACTTGATAAAACAAAATAGATCGTATTAATTGTCTTTTCAAAGTATCAAAATAATTATGTAAGAAATTAAAATATAACCTATAAACTTTTATTTGATTTATAAATACTTGTCTTACATAACTTTTAATTTTATATCTTTTGTTTCAAAGAAACTAAGAAATATTTATAATCTTGAAGCTATTTAGTTAATTACTCTGGTCTAAGCAATTTATTTGACCATGTAGCTCAAAATTAATTTCTTTGAGAGACTTCAATGTAATCCAATTTCATTCTTTATAATTTTTAATATGATTAACAAGAAATAAGTCTATTATAAAACTTATAAAAACTATTTTAATAGAGAGAGAAAATTACATAATTCTCAGTGAGTACGAAGTCAAAGAGGTCGATCTTCGTATCCGTCGCGACAGTGTCTCAAGACGAAAGTCTGTGACAAGTACGTGTTTCCAGTGTAGACATACGGCTCTGAACCGTGGTTACTCACATTGCGCCTCATCAGAAGGAATGGTATATGTCTATAAAGGGCTATGCAAGGGAAGTGAACTCCGAGTTCCCTTGCTTGATCACATCAGAAATTACGATATCCTTAAGAGAAACAAGGTTACCGACATAACACGACGAATCGCAAAACTTACGTGTTAATGAGCAGGGCACATTAATCGCAGAACAGATGGTCGACGGGGACGATAAGTTCTGGAGTAGCGACCACTGGATTAGCGATGGACGTCTTTCGTGTGAAATTACAACGAAGTTAAAAAATTATAATATATATCATTAAAATCAAAATCATTTATTTCAAATAGACTATTTGCAGGCCCTTTTATTCATTAGTTAATTTCAATTTTTATGCACAAAAAAACTGTAAAGAGGCGGACTTAATGTCTTAGGCATTCTCTGCCAGAACATCAATCTGCCATTACTTTTGAATAAATTTTTCGCAGGAACTGCAACATATTGACCTATTCTTATGTTAGCACATAAAAATAGAAAGGATTTCAGAGACTATATCCACCTAAAAGGCTATCGACTGTGATATATTTCTTTCAAAATCTTACCAAAGATTGTCCTTTCAACACCTTATTTCAAGTAATCCTAAGAAATAGTAACTGTCGTTAAGGGTCCCAAGTCTCAACGATATAGTTATTTATTGAACCATAAAACTGGTAAATTGATTTGTAATCTACACTAATATTGTTTTTTTTTTTTGTTTGTTGGAGGTAATCTCTGAAAGTACTGGTCTGATTGCTACAATTTTTTCAGCGATAGAAAAATGCTTTATTCCTGTGTGACATAGGTTTTATTTTATGTAAGTACGTGATTGATACCGCGGGCAAAAACTAGTTTGTAATAAAATTTAACGTATAACGTGATAACCCATTTACTTATTTTTTGGGGTAGAAAAATCATCGAATAACTTCTCCCGCTCTAGGTGAGGGAGTGACCGACATATACTGTGTTAACCTATCCGTGTTTCTTCAGTTGCCGGTTGCAGGAGGCGGCAGTGACTTTTTCGAAAATTATTTTAAAACCCAACGTGAAGTCACTTAATATTTCATTCCAATTATATTTAATTCTACGTTGTCATCTTGTTCTATTTTCAAAAACTTATTTATTTTATCTTTCAAAGTAGAACAGTTGTCCCAAAATATCATTATCTTCAATTAATCAAATACTATTTACTTATGAATTGACATTTAATAACTTTTCCTTTTGCTTAAACATTTCTGACTAAATTAATATCTCTTTTACTTGGAAATAGAACAATACAAAGTAGACTACGTATTTTCGATTTTAATTATAATCCTATCCAAAATTTTCTTCCCTGAAAGAAAGAAAAACAGTTTATTTACGCGTTAAAGACGCAAACTTAAAAGTAGGTAAACAGAACATAACATCAAGATAGGGAAGATATGCGTCTCCTCCGCGCAAAACGGCCAAACGCTCAGCATTTGTCGACGGAGTATAGTATTCCATGCGTGCCTTAAGAGATGTCAGCAAAACCGTAGGAGCCCTGCAGGGCTGATGCTTGTTAGGATAGGTTAGGTTAGGGCCATGATGGGACGACTTCTGAAAAGGTCATTGTCCTTGAATGCAAAGGGTAAGGTTGAAGAAATATAGGTCTGTAGTTTGTCTTCTTAGCGTGTCGATGGCAAAACTATTTTCTTTAATGTTAAATTGCTTGGGCCAGTTTTCGGCCATGGTAATGCAGTGCTGGCAATGTCGCTGTAATTAGATCTCTATGTAAACAGGTAATAGGACATGTGACGAAAGAAAGGTAGAAAATGCAAGTCTGCAGAGACACGCCGCACAAACATCGAGCCGTTGGAGAGCCTCTCAACTGGACATAAGTTATAGTCAACCTGAAAAAACTTTTACATACTCCGTACCCAGGTTCAGCGCAGCAAAGACAATCTCCACAGGTAGGGGTTTCCAGACGGTTCTAATCTTCAGTGTTTGTGCGGCGTCGTTCCGCAGATCGTGGGACATGGTCTTCGGAATATGGACTTCCATCTTATGAAATGTGTCATCAAAAAAACATTTTTTTGAAAGCGCGTCTTTTCATTGTCGCATTATTTCTATTTGCGAAAACTCTAATCAATACCCAACAGTATTGTGCTCACTAGTACCTCAATTTATTAGGAACAAAACGTGTCGGTAAACAAAGAGGGCGTAGTTATGCGTCGTAACGGTTTCCCATAAATTTTGAGCGCGATTGTACTAAGTCAGTTATTGGTATTTAAGTGTTAACAGGCGGACGAGCAATAGGGGTGAATAAAATAAGTTATGGGGAGCATTTATTTGAGCATTTACTTATTTGTTTATTTGTGTTGAGAAAACTTCCGTGTTTTGAATGATAAATATTAATTTAGCCGAAGGCTGGGCTTTCCTTTAATCAAAGAATTAAGATCATAAGAAATAATGTTCTTCGTTTGTCTTTTGGGTTATTTCTAAGCAAAGCAATTACTTGCCGGCTGGAGTCTTAATGGTGATACGCAATGTTATTCTGAAAACTTATCTTTCAAAACACGGAAAAATATAAGCGTCCGCGACCCCGATACGGTTGTAGAGGACAACGAGCAATGGTAGTTAGCTTGCCGTTCAGCCGTTCGGTAATTGTCTGGACTGAGCCCAAGTCTTCAACAGCATGTACTATTCCATGCGTTCCTCAAAGAGTTGTCAGCAAACTATAAAAGGGCCCAGCAAAGCCGATGCCTGCTAGTGCCGCAGAGATTTAGAGAAAAGGAAATCTGATCCTAGATTGTAAAGTGCAGCTGAGACACGGGTATGGTTAATTCATTAAACCCCAAAAAAACGCCGGCGTTCGATCTCTCATTGTCTTTTTATTGCTTCTCTAATTAAAGTATTTGAAAGGTTAAGTCAATAAAAGTCTGACACGCCCTCCAGCTCCACCCTAGAGCAGGACAAGTCATCGGATAATATCCCACCTATAAAAAATAATACAAATATAACTATGAATCCCATCATACAAATTTTACAGTCAGGTGTATTTACAGTGGTTAGGTCGCTGTCCGATCGTCTGGTAACTGTCTGGACCAAGCCCAAGTCGTCGACGGCGCGCACTGTTCCCGCGCGCCTCAACGAGTTGTCAGCAAAAGCAGGGACCCAGGGTCGAAGCCTACTGGGTCCAGGATTATCGGAAAGGGAAGCTCGACCCAGGCACGAAAGGCAAGAAGAAACGGGGTGGGTTTTTAGTCACTAAGAGTCTAACACTATCTCCCGGTCCACCCAAGGGCAGCGGATGTCATTTGGATGATTTTTACCCACAAAAAAGGCGTACAATACAAAACACTAAAAGTGTCAACAAAAACACCAATCTATTCCAATCTCGAGATCAGAATTAAATTATACCCTTTCAGCCCATTTCTAATTCAAATCACAATCTTATACCCACGATAAATATTAGTTCCAATCGAAAATCGTCTATCACCTACCCTCGACTACTAATTACATAAAGATTAAAGTCGTGACAATTTAATCGCTAACTATAATCGGGTTTTGACAGCATAAGATCCTAATTTAATTGGTCCTAAGCCAAGCTGGTAATTGCATTAGGGAATTCTACAAATGAAACGGGTCTTTGAAAATATATTTCATGAAATATTATAAGCGAAAGCAATTCCAATTTAGCACGTGTTAAATTAGTTGTGAAAAATGGTAGGGACTTTTATTATAATTTTGTAATGTGACGGTTGACAGAGTGTGAGTGGTTTTTACATTAACGCGATCAAAACGTTTGACACTGATTGGCTAAGAGCTTGAAGTGGACCAATCAAAACGCCAAACATCATAAACGCTAATGTAAAACAAACTCACACTGTACACTCGGAATGGAAGAAAAAAAAAGTATTACATCGACCTCCGGGTAACATAGCACAATGTCAATAAGATGGTCATTGATCCAATGGGAGCGTTTGCGTATACCTAATGCTGGATTCGATTTTATGCTTTAATTAGACTTACACGACTCACTTCATTAATGTAATGCTCAAATCTGATCTGTTAGATTACCTAATAATTACCACCTTGATTCTATAGATCTCTAGAGGAAAAGCTCGAAGCAGAGTAATAACGGCTACACGTGCTCATCCAACATAATTTGCAAAACATTTTTGATGTGCCTTAAGGAACTTACATAACCAAATTACATGAAAACGCGCTTTTATATCATATTTTGATGATTTATAACGGAAAGACTAAAAACAGAACAGGATCGCTGAAAATAAAATTTAAATTAAACGTTTTCAAAATAAAAAAGTTTCGACCCTCTCTACCCATATATATTTTGTTACTGTTTTGTTTCCATAAAGGATAGATAATTTAAAAATCAAAATATTTTTTTTCCTGAAATTACATCGTTAAATAATGAAAGAACCATCATACTAGGTTTGTATGAAATAACTAGAACTTAGTGGTCTTTAAGTCAAGAGTTACTTCTAGAGGTTACTTTTAGGCAAGCGTCGACCACATCATCGCTTACGTCAACTGCTTACCATCAGGTGGGATCGCAGTCAAGTACTAGTTTATAACAGATAATAAAAAAAGATGGTGGTCAAACGCAAGCCTATCAATAATAAAAAAAACGGCCAAGTGCGAGTCGGACTCGCCTATGGAGGGTTCCGTAGCAGCAAGTAACATAATATAAAAGTTCTTGTAGTTCGTTGTAACTTTGATCGATGTTTTAATAATAGTGTATTTTTTTAGATTTATGACATATTAAAAAAAAACTACTTACTATCTAGTATAAAAACTACTTACTCATATATTTTTTTTAGTTTTATCATTTTCTTACTTTAGAAGTTACAGTGGGGGGGGGGACATATTTAACCACTTTGGAAGTGTCTCTCGCGTAAACTATTCAATTTAGAAAAAAATTAAATCAGAAACTTCAATATCATTTTTGAAGACCTATCCATCTATACCCCACACGTATGGATTTGAGGAAAAAAAAAAATTTGAGTTTCAGTTCTAAGTATGGGGACCCCTAAAGTTTATTGCTTTTTTTCTATTTTTGTGTGAAAATCTTAATGCGGTACACAGAATACATCTACTTACTAAGTTTCAACAGTATAAATCTTATAGTTTCGGAAAAAAGTGGCTGTGACATACGGACGGTCAGACAGACAGACAAACAGACATGACGAATCTATAAGGGTCCCATTTTTTGCCATTTGGCTACGGAACCCTAAAAAGTAATGACCAACTAGGAATTTTTTAATAGCTCAGTCATACAATTTGCCGTTTTGATTTTCATCATCATCATCATTTCAGCCGAGTGACGTCCACTGTTGGACATAAGCTTCTCTCAAACTTCACAAAGAACTTTCATCACGGTGATCATCAGATTCACGCCCTAACGATATCATCGGTCTACCTTAGGGAAAGATTTCCAACACTGTGTCCTCTTTCAGTCCCAATGGCCGTTTGTCCAGCAAGCAATGTGCCTTGCCCACTACCTACCACTTAAGATTGACGATTTTATCTCTAACCAAACACTGTTGATGATTTCAACGAAATGATTGATGGTTGTTGTTACTTCACACACTTTACCTACTTCAATATTTAGTGTAGGCGTGATAACATCAATGTTGGTATCGCCAAAGTGTCATATGAAATTGATGACTTAAACTAAAGGAAATCTACATAGGCATCAGGCAAACATATTTACATAATAATTGCATGTCTCCAACACTCACATCATAACTTTTATTATTATTTGACCGCCATAGCAAAGGTCAGAAGTACTTGGCTGTATATAATATATGTAATATTTGTTGCGCGACCTCGTTATCATAATTATTTGCATTATGCATAATGTGAAAGACATAATAATGAGGCTTACTTGAAATATTTTCACTTGGATTGCAATAATAGATTATGATACAAATGTGTAATGTTGGTGATTACCGCTGAGACGATATTAAGAGAGCCGAGGACGGTAATCATCGATATTTACGTGTATTTTACGACCGTTATATCCATATCTGTTATGTGTACACTTATTTTCCTACTGCTCTTAAACTTGGTGTTTCATTTATCTCTCTTTTTTCAACTTTCCTTTCGCAGGTATACTGGAAGAGGTTTCTGTAGAAAAAGGCATCACCTTTGCACCTATTTTTTTTCTATTTCTTTCTCTTGTCTTTTTATTTTTGAACTAGCTTTTGGCCGCTACTTTGCCCGCGTACATAAAATATAGCCTATGTCAGTCAGGAATAAAACAGCTTTTGATCGGTGAAAAAATTGTAATGATCGGACTAATGGACCTATTACACTGCTGAATATCGCGTGCGATATTCCGACTCGTACTATTTTTGATTCATAGATAGACAGTCTAACCCCTAATACACTGCGCGATACGCCGAACCATAGACAAAACGAGTCTGAATAACGCGTAGTGTAATAGATCCTTTATACTTCCAGAGATTACCTCATACAAACAAAAAAACTAACTTTACCTCTTCATTATAATAGTGTAAATAAATAAATAAACTGTGGCTACTATTTGCCTCAACTCCTTATATGACAATAATGTTTGTAATGGAATTAACAACATAAACAAAATACGTATAATTATTTAAGATCATACAAACAAACGCGCAAACGAGCTTCGTATGAAAATTGGATCTCATTGAACCAATTCATTAAGCCACAATCGGATGTCCGTGCTGCCGTCAACCGCAGTTCCGATGTCCAAAGCTTATGTCCGAAATCAATTTCCTAACTAATAATCCTATTAGCCTACCTTGTTAATCCTACCCATGTAGGATTATCCTACATGGATTTCGTAAAAAATGATAGGTTCACACTAGAAGAAAAATAATTTCTATTTGTGATTAATTTACTTTATGATAAGTATAATCTATACATATAATAAAATCGTAGAAAAGTCAAAACTGTACATTGAATATTTTTTTTTTTAAATACTTGGGGCGTGATCTACAATCGATACCGAAGCCAAAAATATAGTTTTTAGAATTTTTGTCTGTTTGTCTGTTTGTCTGTTTGTCTGTTTGTCTGTATGTATGTCCGGGATAAACTCAAAAAGTACTGCATGGATTTACTTCAAATTTTGCATGAATATTACTAAGAGGTCGGGTCAACACATAGGCTACATATTATCACGCTATCACCTACGGGGGAGGAGCTGTGAATCTTTATTTTTCTTACGCATTCTGTGACAGCGTGTAATATAAGGACGCATATTTAAATGTTGTTTTTGAGTAAGTCATACTATTATCTAGCTTTACACTATAAAAACTACGCCATTAAAGTAACTTGGGCAGAGAAACATAATTTAATGAATGTTAGTAGTATAAACACAATTTTAAAGCAGCGCCATCTATGAGATTTCATCAAAATGAAATCAAGTTATATGTTAACAGTTTTTGGAAATTAATCATTTAAATTTGATCATGTTGGCGAGGTTAGTAGTTAGTTATTCTTAAAATTCATAGATGGTAATGTGCATTTTCTTCATATTATAGTTCGTTTTGACAAATTCAAGTTCCAACAAAACCCTCAAAATCATGAGCTGAGTTGAGGAAGACAATTTAAAAAAAAAGGTTGTTACATGGTGGCATTTCTCAGACTCTGTGAAGTCGCCCAGTTTGCGAGATCCCTTATGTATGACGAGGTGCCTTCATATTACACGTACGACAAGCAAAGGGGTGTATTCAACCGACATCGACGAGGAGGTGCTGTGAAAGGTTTTCCGGGAATTTTCAAGGACACCACATAGGGTAGGGTTTATACCGTGCACCCGAATAGTGGCGAATGCTATTTTCTGCGGTTCACACTGCATTACACTGTCCCAGGCCTAACGTCTTTCGCTTTTCTGAGGACATTCGATGGCGTGGAGTATCCCACTTACCGCGCAGCCTTTTGCCTAATTGAGATGACACCCTCGCGGAGGCAAGCGTCAGTGACAGTCCCAGCCACATGCGTCATCTGCTTGCTGTCCTCTTGGTGTTTTGTGGAGTCGCGAACCCGGTAGCTTTGTGGGAGAAGTATCGCCATCATCTGTCTGAAGATTTTCTACGAGCTTTGAGGCGTGCTACTAGAGACGAAGTCGAAGTAACTGATGAACGCGTGCTGAACACCTGTCTCAGTTCACTTCAAGATGTGGTCATTTCTATCGGCGGCAATCCACTGATCGAATATGGGTAACCAGCTCTCCAATCATGACCACATCAACACTGTGGAAATCGGGAGTATAACGCTGAGACAAATTACGATCCGGGCGAAATAACCACCATACGAAATTACCATGTCGCTTTGTTCTCTTGAGAACAAAAAAAAATTTCAGTCCCAGCCACATACGTCATCTGTTTGCCGTCATCTTGGTGATTTGTGAAGTCACGAACCCGATAGCTTTGTGGGAGAAGTATCGCCTTCATCCGTCTGAAGATTTTCTACGAGCTTTGAAACCTGGTACTAGAAACGAAGTCGAAGTAACTGATGAACGCGTGCTGAACATCTGTCTCAGTTCATTTCAAGATGTGGTAACTTCTATCAGCGGTAATCCACGGATCGAATATGGGTTACCAGCTTTACAATCATCACCGCATCAAGACCGTGGAAATCGGGAGTATAAAGCTGAGACAAATTACGATTCAGGAAAAATGAACACGATACGAAATGACCATGTCGCTTTGTTCTCTTCAGAGCAAAAATAAATTTATGACACCGTCCTTGAAAGCGTTGGGCAAAACCAGGGTAAAATGTTTTTCTTGGATGCTCCTGGTGGAACAGGAAAAACATTTGTTACCACTGGCTTACTTGCAGAGGTCAGGAGCCAAGGCAAAATTGCTATTGCTGTAGCGTCGTCGGGAATCGCTGCCATACTGCTTCCAGAAGGCAAGATAGCACATGCCATGTTAAAAATTCCTATCGATTTGGAGAGCGCCAAAACGCCTGTTTGTGGTGTGTCACGTAACAGCGATAAGGGACACGTACTCAAAGATTGCTCTCTGATGATGAGTGTACGATGGCCAATAGGAAGGCAGTTGAGGTCGTGGACAGAACCCTGCAGGGCATCCGCAGGAACTAACATTTGATTGATGGTGTCACAGTTCTGTTCAGTGGCGATTTCCGGCAAACACTTCCCGAGGTGACGCAGGGATCGAGGGCTGACGAGGTGAATGCTTCGTCGAAACGATCTTCGTTGTGGTCACGAGTTCGTACACTGCGCTTGACCATTAATATGAGAGCTCGGCTCGGCGGCAATGCACGTGCTCAAGAATTCTCCGATGTCCTTCTAAGTCTTGGCGAAGGCACTCTACCAGAAGAGAGAGGTCGACAGGTGGTGCTTCCAGAGTCTCTCGGTAGAGTGGTATCCAGCTTAGAAAAACTCATTCACTGTGTGTACGGGGACATCAGTCGTATACCGCACCAGCAGTATTCTTGGTTGTGTAAGCGGGCCATTTTGACGCCCAAAAATTATCAGGCAATTAACGAATGCATTCTCTCGGAAATTGAGAAGAATGAAGTGGTCTACACCTCGATAAACATTATTGTCGAGCTAGATGATGCCACACGTTATTTCGTGGAATTTCTGAACTCCCTGTCAGCAAGTGGACTTCCGGCGCATACCATCAAGCTGAAGGTCGGTGTCCCGATTATGCTTCGAAGTTGTGACGGGACCCGCCTTAAAGTCATCTCGCTCCACACAGACACACCATTGAGGCGGAAATTCTTTCGGGTTGTGGCGTCAGCGAGGCAGTATTTATACCACGCATTCCCCTTATACCCCATAACTCCCCGTTCCAGTTCAAGTGCGTACAGTTCCCGGTGTGTGTTTGCTTCGCGATGACCATCAATAAGTCGCAGGGGCAGACACTGAGGGCAGCGGGTGTCAACTTCAGGACGAGTTGCTTCTCACACGGGCAACTGTACGTCGCTTGCTCCCGCGCCACCAGTCCTGACTCTCTTTACATTTTGGCTCCTGGCAGTATAACTACCAACGTAGTTTATAGGGAAGTTTTGTAAGGTATGATACCTTTGTACGTATTTTTACTCTTTTGTGTTTCCTTCAGTCACATCTTATAACTGAACTCAGTAGGATTTTCATATAACTCTCTTCACTTGCTTCGTTTGCAAAGAAAACTTATATTAAAAGTTGTTTATTTATAATGCTATAGCGACACTGGCACCTTAGGTATTTTTAGTGCTGTAGAAGCTTCACGCAGACGACGTCGCGGGCAGCAGCTAGTAAACACTAAATATGAATACTTAAGAGAGCCCTACTCAAGTCGTCTATAGCCAATGTGACCATGGATTAAAAGCAGGTTTTTTTTTTCAAATCGAGCGCCATGTTTGTAAAAATAGATATAACGCCTCAAATTTTTGTTGGCATTCGGTTATTCTGCAAAAGATATTAGATAAAAAAATAAAATCGTTAGGTAAAATTAATTTCATTCGTACTCAATAAGGTTCAGTTGAAAACCAGCGTCAGACAACTACCTCGAAATTGTCTGATATTTTTGCTGAACCGGACCTTTTTGGCGCAAACGTCAGAGACGCGATACGCAACGCAGCAGCCAGTCGCTCAACCACTGAGCTGAGTCAAAATACAATAGCTGTTCACCAATTTCACCAATCCATCCGACCTGTCCTTAAATATCAATATTTCATTCAACAGCCATACTCAAGTCATTACTGTCCCAGGTAACAAACTCAACATTACTAAACTAATGATCCTGTCACTTAGCGTTTTGAGCACTGTCGTGCTATACAACCCCTTATCATAATTACTCACACTATTCGTCCTCCATTAATCTTAAACTGACGTGAGTGACGTCAGAGTTCACAAATGATATAGGCACCATAAATAAGTGTAGTGAGTGTCTCTGTGACAGAAGGTTTAACCCTTTTTTACTAGGGCCATCAATGATTGATGAGCACTGGTGGCCGAGTGGTAACGGCCCCGACTTACGAGTTGTAGGTCGCAGGTTCAAACCCAGCCGAGATCATAACTTTGTAAAATTTATTTCATCACCACTACTCTCAAAACGGTGGAGGAAAACGTCGTGAGGAAACCGACATGTCCTAGAACCAAAAATTTGAAGACGTGTGACATCCACCAACTCACATTGGGCCCACGTGGTGTATTACGGCATTCCCTCTCCTAGAGAGGAGGCCTGAGTCCCAACAGTGGGAACATTATAAGGCCGACTATGCTATCCATCAATGAAATCACTTCTTCCACTCTGGTTGGGGTCGAAAGGTGTGTCAGACTTTTACTGACTAAAAGACACCGGTGTTCCTTTAGATACAATCTCGCAGCTTTCTTTTCCCTACGCTTCAGGGTACATAGGCTAGATAAAACACCTCATTTATATCCTAAGCTAGAACCAGTTGTTTGCCGAAATTGAACATTTGTAGACAACAATAACTTTTTAATACTCTCGTGGAACATTTCGGCCCCAACGGCCATCTGTTCTACGAGCAATGTACCCTGCCTATTGCCACTTAAGTTTGGCGATTCTTCGTGCTTTGCCGGCAACCTTGGTTCTCCTGCGGATATATTCATTTCTGACTCGGTCACGCAAGGAAACTCTGAGCATAGCCCTTTCCATAGCTCTTTGGGTGACTTTAAGCCTTCGGTTGAGACCCATTGTGAGCGGCAATGACCTGGTAAAGGTTGCGAGAATCTGACGGATGCGGGCCGCACAGGATTAATTGTGGCGACATTTGGGGGAGGCCTTTGTACAAACGTAACAATATTCCACAATATACCACAACTATCACACAGCGCCGTCTGATCCCAAGCTAAGTAGAGCTTGTGGGGTACTAGACAACTGATAAACATACTTATATATTTCTAAATACATACATATTATAGATAATCCAGTGGATGTTTATTGGCTGAAATGATGATAATGATGAATCTCGTGGGCTTTCAAAACGTTACCAAACTTTTGCTAGTTTTAATTCACTAAGTGAACCTTCTACAAACTATTTAGTATGTAACTAATGACGCCATAGGCTGTCAATGATCGTAACGCGACATAACGAGGCGTCCATTGAGACTGGATGATGGCGGGCGTCAAATATTTTACGACCCTCATCCGGTTTTATTTCAACGATCATGGTCTGTGCAAGTGGTATTTGTTGATCGGAAAATGTTTAATGCTTGCCTATGATCATGTGAACAACTATTATTGGAATTCCCTGCTGGAGTCCGTGTTTCCAGATAGCTACAACCTAGGGGTCTTTAAGAGGCCGGCCACCGATGAATTTCCATACAAACGTAATACCACGCTCATTTGCAGTTGGAGCATATTTCCAACATATTATGATAATATTCGGTTATAGACAATATTTATCTAGGTTCCTACGTCTTTCTTTTTTAAAAACCAAAAAGGAATTTAAGCGAATTGTATTTCGCACTTTTTTGCAGCGTAAACGGCAAAACATGCCATTTGGCTTTTCCTGTATTAAAAATAACAATATTTCTAATATTCCCGACGTAGGAACCTAGATAAATATTGTCTATAACCGAATATCATCATAATATGTTGGAAATATGCTTCAACTGCAAATGAGTGTGGTATTGCGTTTGTATGGAAATTCATCGGTCGCCGGCCTCTTAAGTCTAGAGTGAACAGGTTTTTTCTAGGCAATCATGTTCCATCATCAACCACATCGTCACTTTCTTTGAGGTGAGATAGTAGTTCAGCGCGAGCCTATTAACAGCAAAAAATTTCTTTTAATATAATGAGGGTGTTTTTGTGCGTAAAAATTATTCAAATGACATTCCCCGCCCCTGGGCGGAGCGGGAGATAGTGTCAGACTCTTACTGACTAAAAAACTTACCCCGTTCCTTCTTGCCTTTCATACCGGGGCCCAGCCTTCCTTTCAGAAACAAACCGTTGGCCCCAGTAGGCTTCGACCCATCTGGGCCCCTGCTGATAACACCTTGAGTCGCACGGGAACAGTGTGCGCCATCGACGACTTGGGCGTGGTCCGGGCAGTTACCGGACAGTCGGACGGTGAGCTACCCATTGCACGCCGTCCGCAAGCCCGCGCCTACGTTGGCCGGGAATCGGGATCGGAATTCTGGTAGCGGCTAACATATTGAGGGTTGGAAATCATGAAATAACTTCTCCCGCTCTGGGTGAAACAAGAGGGAGTGTTAAATTTGTAAAACCCACCTGTGTTCTTTAAATTGCTTTTTATGGTTTAGGGTCATGGTAACACTTTAAAACAATCGTAAATGCCCGAAGCCCTTGAATTGTATTCTTGTAATAAATTGACTTACAAAAGTACCTTTATTTTAATATATTGTTTACTAGCTTTTGCCCGCAGCTTCGCTCGCGTACATAAAATATATCCTATGTCACTGAGGAATAAAGCAGCTTTCTATTGGTGAAAAAATTTTCGCAATCAGACCAGTACTTTCAGAGATTACCTCATACAAAAAAAAAACGTTACCTCTTTATAATATTAGTGTAGATGTGTCATTTAATTGGAGATGAACGTTTTGCCATCAATCCGCCGCAACTCTGGACTCTGTACTGACACTGACAAAATGCTCAATAGAAGTGCTTACGACAATAAGGCTAATGGGGCAATTCTTATGTCTAAGTCTATCAATTTTCCGGGCACTTTTAAATTACTATCAGAATGTGCTAAAGCTAAACATTGTCTGATAACTTCCAAGTCTTTCATTCCGAGAAGTTTGGCGTTTATAAATCGCTCTACCGCCAACAGTTTGCAGCAAGTTTAGCAAAGAGACATTAATCATACGGAATAATCAACACTATCAGAACAATCCAATCAGTATAACTGAGAAAGAATCAGCAACTTTTACAAAGAAATATACATTACTTGTGAACTTACGTAACAATCACAAAGCCAGAAACTGCAAGTTTAACAAACAAATATAGCCCAGTTCTCAAGTTATGCAACAAACACAAACAAAGCTGGTAAGACAGCCGCGGATAAACAACAACTAGTATTTTCAAGCTGGTCCAGACAAGCGGAGTTGTTTGTTTCTATTTGTCCAGTATACACTGATCGAGTGAGCACGTGAGCTCGTGCCTTTAGGGCCGGAATTATATAATACTAGCTTCTGGCAGTAAAATGTTGGTCACAGTGGACGCGTAGTCGAAGTCAAAGATGAAGAAAAAGTAGCCTATGCCTATCCTTCAAGTTTAAACTTCTATTTTATCAAAATTGGTAAAGTATTTAACCATGAAAGCGTAACAGACAGACAGACGAGTTACTTTCGCATTTATAATATTAATGATAAACCTCCATAGTCGGGTAAAAATGTAAAGGTTTATATATTTTATTAACATCATCTGAAACAATACCTAAAGAGACACGTAATAATAAAACCTCAATCAATAATTTCATGTCTCCTCTCAAATCACTCAACTTATTACAATACGGTTCAAGAATCACTGAGCAAAAATTTCTCTAGAGTTCCAAAAGTCGAGAACTTAATAAACTTTTTAACAATCATGGTTCAAACTTACATCCCCAAAATTAAATTAAGGCGTTTTTATTATCCAAGTTATTTTGGAAGAACTCCAGTTCGCCCAGTCACCATGATAACGGATAACGACACTCAATTTTCGTTCAATAATTTTTAGGGTTCTGTACTTCAAAAGGAAAAAACGGATTCCTTATTGGATCACTTTGTTGTCCGTCTGTTTGTTTATGTATCTGTCAAGACCTTTTTTCTCGGGAACGTGTGGAAGTATCGAGTTAAAATTAAAACCGTGTACTCAAGTTTGCGATCCCTTGAAGCTGTGAAAAAAAATTAAACTTTTAAGTAAGTGAAAAAAAAAGATACGGTCGTTTATGTCGCTAAAAACGTGTATTTCGACTCTCTCAAGGGAATCAAAATTTATACGGTAGATACTTTTTGTTGACCTAGAATCCTGAAATATGGCATGTCACAAAAAATAAACTTTTTTGCGATTCGGAAAAATCTTCGTAACTCAATTCGAGAATTGAACTGTTTTCATAGGTAGGTAATTAAGTTTGTACGGAACCCTCAGGGCGCGAGTCCGACTCGTACTTGCCCAATTTTTTATTATTATTATTGATTGGCTCGCCTTTGATCACTATCTCACCTAACGGTAAGCAATCATGTGGTTTACGATGGAGCACCCTTGCCTTAGAAATAAAATATTCACTCTTGACTTAAAGACTCCTTAGTTTTAGTGTTGTAGCTATCAGAGAATTCCATTTATTAGACGTGCATCATCATTTTTCTGCCCTAGTCCCGTTTTATTTGGGGTCGGTGCAACACGTTTTTTTCTTCCATTCTGTCCTGTCACTCGTCACACTATCACTAACTCCCTTTTCTTTCATATCACTTCTCACATAATCCATTCATCTTTTCTTTGGCCTCCCTCTCCCTCTCCATCCATCCACATGTAAATTCATCACTCTTTTAGCAACATGTTTTTCATCTCTCCTCTTTACATAACCAAACCAAGACAAACGATTTCCTTTCAACCTTTCAGTCACTGGCGCCACTTTCAAACCTCCCCTAATATACTAATTTCTCACTTTATTCATTCTCGTCACACCACATATCCACCTTAACATTCTCATCTCCGCTACATGCAATCTTTTTTCATCTGTCTTTTTTACAGCCCAACATTCTGATCCATACAATATGACAGGTCTTATGACGGACTTGTAGATTTTACCCTTCAACTTGAGGGGCATCCGTGGGTCACAAGTAGTTCCCGTGACCTGTCGCCATTTCATCTATCCTGCGTTGAACCGATATGTTACAGCTAAGGAATAGAATTTTGTACGTATATTAAAACGTTTACACATAGGTGGTAATATTATATTTAGATACTAGTAGAGAAAGTTTGTCATTGCGGTCCGCGACCCGAGAACTACAGTGAGTTTTCACGTATATCACATGAAGTTTTACATTTACTACCCATACAAGAAACTAAACAACTATACCAAGAGTCGCCACAACACGACACAATAATGAAATGTGGCTGTAGCTTTACAATATGAGTTCAGCTAGAACTACATTAGACCAACGCACAAATTGTAACATGCCTGCCTCGTAGAACGACGTCGCGTGGAGTATATCAAGTGTAGCTCTACAAGTCTAGTTTCCATAATGTATAAGTGCCCAGATTGGTGTGTGTGTCACACGTGTGAGTTATGTAGTTTTACCTAAAGTCTCTGACCTCATTTTACTAGATTCACGTGTTTTCAGTTCAATCCGAACAATTGAGGTTACTATCTGTTTGATCGTGACAAACAATGAAGATGGCGAAGTTCAAACTGAGGCCTACCACGAACTCCGTTTGTCGAACTAAACAGAACAATTACAGGGATGGAGCTATACAACATTAGTTTTTGTATATGTGAATTCCAAAACACGTGTATATCAAATCAAATCATTTATTTGCAATAAATACATTGTTGATAAGGAAAGATCTTATAACCTTAAAGCCACTGTAATTTACCGAGCTTGCAGGTAAATTACAGTGGCTTTAAGGTTCTTCTTCCTGCCCTTATCTCATATTTCTTGGGGTCGGCGCAACACGTATTTTTCTTCCATTCTGTCCTGTCACCCATCAAACTATCACTAACACCCTTTTCTTTCATATCACTTCTCACACAATCCATCCATCTTTTCTTGGGCCTTCCGAACTCTTTATGACTGGGTGGTTTATTCAATAAGTTATAGTATTTTATGTAAAGAATCTATGTACTATCATTTGCAAAAGTCGATAAGAATTCTTAAAACGTATTCGTTTGTCGTTTAGTTTGACTTACGACCTTTTATTTTCAAGTTTCGCTAACAAATGATTGAAATCCACAATTTCATCAGCTTAGCGTAAGTCAAGATGGCCCAGTGGTATAGGCACACAGATTGAATCGCAAATCAGTGTGACGCTAGTTCAAATCCCACGCAATTATTGACTTTTTGTAAGTTCTTACCCGATTGGAAGTTATGTATTTGCATTACATATATTAAATTATTCTTTAACTTGTTCACACATTTCTTAGAGTTAGAAAGGTAGATCACAAAAAAACTAAATAAAGAATTAGATTTCTGCGAGGTAGACATGAGTTTTAACTTGACCGAAATGAACTGTCGTTTGGTTGTAGTTGTTGGTTAGTGACGTGTGGTTGACAGTATTGTAATATTCGCAAAATGCAGGCTAATATTAGTATTGAAGTGAGGGCGACTATCATTGGGCTGCATAAAACTGGTCTTAATAAAACACAAATATCTGAAGAAACCGGACTGAATGTGAGTATAATAGCTATTAATGAATTGTAACTTTATTACAAATTAATCTTCTAATTAAAACGTATGCCATTTATAAATCCATTCATCGTATCTTTATGAGGTTTAAAAGAGAAATACGTAAATCGTTGGGTTTATTGGATTGGTTATTGGATTAATAAATGCAGTTTTATTTTAAAATTATATTCAATAATTATGATTATTAACATTTTATGTAATGAAAATGAAGTGAAGTAGGTATAGCTGCCTAATATATTTTTTTTTTATTTTAGAAAAATACTGTAAATCTTTGGCTAAAAAGATATGAGGAAGAAGGTAGCCTTGCTAGTCGAAAGAGAAGTGGGAGACCGAAGCTTATTAGCGAGGCGCAGCGACGACATATGGTGGACGTATACGAAACGAATGGTTTCGCATCAACGAGACATTTTGCGGAATTATATGACACCTCGATGGATACTGTTCGCCGTGCACTTCACGCTGAAGGCGTGCATCACAGAAAACCTGCTAAAAAGCCGTACTTGACAGAGAGGCACAAACAAGAACGATTACGTTTCGCACTAAATGTTTAATGTTAACTAAACTAAAGGGCCTACCATTTTATCTTAACATATCTGTGATTATTCGTTAACAAACACTGTATTATATTGTGTTTACTTTCGTTTAAAACAGCTATATCTTTTAATTTGTGCCATCGCCTCATCTTAAGAATGCAGTGAACTCGCTATCAATTTTGTTGACAATAATCATGAGTCTATTTTGTTTTTTATTCTTCTACCCGCACTGTTATAACATAATATTATAGTTCATTTTATTTTGCTCATCTAATTGACGATTATCTTGTGAGAACTAAAGTTCTTTTAACAGAAATTGAGGTTTAGTTTCAATCTTCTTTTCGTCAAGAAAATGAACAATTAAGCTATGACCTCAATACATTCATTGTGACGTTACACAAAAATAAAATGTTTACAAAGTCTAAATCATATATCACTTTTCAATAAATAACTGGATATAAACAATTACCTATATTTTATTTTATTAAAATCCGTCCATTGTTACGTTATTCATATTATGAATGGTCTAAGTGGGTATACTTCCAACAAACAATCTTACGCGTAACATAGATAACGGTTACAAGATAACTTTTTGTCTAGGTAACAATTCGACGTCACAATTCTCATAAATGTTTAATTTGTAAATATAAAGAATAAACATTTTTATTAAACACGTCTTTTTATTTCCACCTCATAACATCGAAAAGATGTAATAACTAAATAATTACAAATTACGAATGTGATTCTTCTTGTGGTTAATAGATCACATTCGTAATTTGCAACTATTTAGTGCAAAAAATGCAATAGTATTTTTCATAGAAATATAAAAAAACAACTATATCAATATAGATTGGAAATTTTCAAAGTAAGAAGTAATTGCAACGAACCGACCATGATTTGAACTCGGGTTACGTGATTTGCGAATCCAACACTTAGTTCACACGGCTACCAGCACATGACGTATTTGCGCGAATTTTATCAATGCTATGGTAAGAACAGAAAAATAATAATGTTTTTAAGCTCAGTGCGACGACAGTTCCTTAGTGTGTGTTATCTGTGGAATGTGGATACTCATACATGCGCACACATACGCACGGAAGTATCGCGCTCGCTCGGTTCGTAGCAATGTAATCTTTAGCGTTCCTATGGACTTTTGGGGCCTTACTGTACAAAATTTCATAACTGTATCATGAAAAATTGCAGTTATAAGCTTGTTATGTCAAAAATACATAGTCACCGGGCCATCCAGGTGATTGAGGGATTGTTTTGCATTTGCGTCCTGCTGTTTACTGGCAACTAATGCCTGCTATGATCTGCCGTGACCTGTGTTGTAAGCACAACACAGGTTACGGCAATAAGTTGGATATCACTGACACTAGTGTCGGTGGTACTCAACTTGTCGGTGGTGACCTTTTTAAATATTTTGGAAAAAAATATAAAATGTGTAAAAACTATTGGAATCCATTCAGTTATTGATTTTGAACAAATTATAATCAGGTTTCTTTGGTTTTAGAGGAGAAGAGTGGAGTGGAAGGGCTTATCAGACCATTACTGGGGTAAAACTCACTCCTATGTTCTTTCTTCGCCTTTGTTCCTTGGCACCGGGGTTCTTTTTTACACAACCAACGGCCCCAGTAGATTTTGACCTTGCTGAGCCCCTACAATTTTGCTGACAGACGTGCGTGGAACTACGCGCTGTCAACGACTCAGGCTCGGCTCGGACGGTTACCGGATGGCTGGACGGCGAGTTACCCATTGCTCGCCATCCACAACCCCACAGCTAATATGGTTTATAGCACTATCTCTTTTTCTCGCTCGCACACTTGACATTCGAACATGTCATGTTAAAGCCCCTCCTGTGAGAACAAAGGACATCTCATTTCCGAAAGAGAGAGAGAGAGATCTCTCTCTCTCTTTTTGTCATAGAAATGTTTATGACATACGGTGAAATACGGAAATTAGTTGCGTGTAGTTGTGATTCTCGCACGATAATGTAAGTAGTTGGTTCACATCTGTTCTTAACTTGGAAAGCGATGTGTTTTAACTTGTATTGTTTATAAGCTTAAGTTTAAATTTCTTGTTTTGATTCGGAAGTTTTTATGAAGTCGTGCCGGCAACATCGCCATAATCATATAGAGCATTAACTATTTCCATGCCAACTTTTCAAAGATTCAATTATTTTTTTAAAACAATTGCATGTTTCTCTTGTTTTATTTAAAATACATATTTACATAAAAAACTTAAATACTAAATAAACTATATATACTAAAACCTAACTATGTACTACATAAATATAATACAAAATGACCAAGTACGCTCAGGCGTCAAAGTACTCCTCCACATCGCTGTCATCCGGAAATGTGCCCAGAAGACTGGCAGCATTGCTACGTTGAATGGCAATGTTAAAGTTAGATTCAAATCATTTTATTTTAAATAAACCATTTACAGGCACTTTTGAAATGTCAATAAGAAAGTCAGTCAGAAAAAATATGCTAATTGCA
The DNA here is from genome assembly GCA_929112965.1 of Mythimna albipuncta. NCBI lineage: Eukaryota > Metazoa > Arthropoda > Insecta > Lepidoptera > Noctuidae > Mythimna > Mythimna albipuncta. Next base: position 24,560,680 of record OV815961.1, on the reverse strand, counting down.
CATTCCAAAGCGTAGATCTCTATGGAGCAGAATGTGCAAGAAATTCCGTAGACACTATTTTCAATCATGTGTTATGTTGCGTAATTACAATATCTCTGTTATATGTTTCGATGACCAGTCGTGTTGACGGATCGAGAAGTAGGCTTGGATATTGATTCTCATCACAAATATTATAACGAGCAATACATGAGTTATATTTTTTATGTATAAAGTTGGGAAGGCATTTTATTTTTAAAAAGTCATGAATTGAATCATGAGTTGAAGTGTTATTATTTATTTACGAAATTGGTTCTTCATTTCATTTCATACTCATTCCCATTATTTTTGTTCTCATCCCTTTTTATGTTCTGTATAATTTCTTATATTTTCTCTACCTCATTATGTTTGTTTACCTTTTGTTTGACATGACGTTGTTATTACATATTATCTGTTTCCTTTTCACTGAACGTTTAACTGCGGAGACTAAAGAGTATTTATTTATTAGAGGAAAACAAACAGTAACACGTTTCAATTTATAGGAAAAAAAAAATACAAAATATGGCTAAATGTGGAACCAACAACTTAATCCACAGAATATACAAAAGTAATCATTTTCAGAAACCTACAAAAGTTAACAAATAAAAATAAATTAATATTATTGTAAGCTTCTCGACTATCCGTTCTGCGTGCAATGTGTCCTGCCCATTGCCACTTAAGTTGCACGCAGAACGGATGGTCGATGGGGACGAAAGGTTCTGGAGTGGCGACCACGTACCGGAAGACGCAGCGTTGGACGGCCTCCTACAAGGTGGACCGATGGCCTGGTCAGGGTCGCGGGAACCCGATGGATGCGTGACGCACGGGACCGGTCGTTGTGGCGACGCTTGGGGGAGGCCTATGTCCAACAGTGGACGTCTTTCGGCTGATATGATGATGATGATGATGAAGCTTCTTTTTATGGACATGTATAAAAACATAAAATGTGAAAATTCAATATTAACTATATTACGTAAGCATTGCTAAAAATAAAACATAACATGTATGGCTTTTTTTACTTATCATTTTTATCAAAATTTTTATATTTAATTTTCTATTTATATTTCTTTTGTAAAACAGCCACTCTGGATGATACTTTCTTTTGGCTTCAATACGAAATTCCAATAATGGAGTGGATTCCACCCATTGACACCAGTTTGGTGGTCAACTGTGCAAAATTTTGATAGGATTTAGAATCAGTTTACGAATATGTGACAGTCATGTTACGGCCGTGGTGATGGTCTCTCGGTTGTTTCGTGTCCCTACAGGCCTTTAAAAACCCTGCAGGACCTCTCTGTTATGCCTCGCCGGACACAGATCGCTGATGTGGCCCAACTTGGATGGGACTGGGCAGGACATATTTGCCGCATGTCTAACAAGCTGTAAACACCTTGGTGCCAGGACACAGCGATGGAGGGTCGCGGCATACCATGAAGGAGATAGAGGGACGACCTGGATGTCTTCCTTAAGAAATGAAATGAGAAAACGAGGAACCGTGTTCGTTGGAAAGAATGGAGGGCGACCTTTTTCCAGCAGTGGGATAATACGAGCTACAAAGTAACACAACTTATAAATAAACTTAAATCAATGGGTACAATGGCGGTTTTATTGCTGATAGAGATATCTACCAGAAAACCTTCCTCATGTCTTCATTCGAGTTTTATAATTACATTTACTCTTATCTTCTCTTACTATCTTCCCTCTAAATTCAAAATATCCTAAAGCCCAATTATCATCCTTATTATCATTTCAGCCGATAGAAGTCCACTGTTGGACATAGGCCTCCCCCAAATGTCACCACAATGAACGGTCCTGTGCGTCCCGCATTTATCGGATTCCCGCAATCTTCACCAGATCATCAGTCCACTTTGCAGGAGGCCTTCCAATGCTGCGTCTTCCGGTACGCGATCGCCAGTCCAGAACCTTATGCTCAATATGCCCAATTATGTAAAAAAGTATATAGGTAGGTATATGATTGCGTATTTCAAGATATACAATGAAACCGATGTTACTGAACCTCATAATTTGCCATAAATAAAGGCAATATTGACTTTTAACGAGAGACATCCACGTAGCGACTCAATTATGATAATGATGAACAAATATCGAGACGAAAAATAATACAGAAGCCCTACCACGATCTCTTGACGCCATCCATTCCAAAACGACGTAAACTGAAATGTTAATGGAAAGGAGCTACGAGTATATCTATATATATTTAAATCAATGCCACTTTTCGTTGTAATTTTATAACTCACGAGCTCACCTATCCTAACCATATGTTTAGGCTTCGTTCGGACTGTTTAGTAAATAGTTTATGTAGAGTTTGGTAGGGTAGAGTAGGGTATAGTAGTGTTGAATTGTGTTGAGTAGTGTAGAGCAGTGTAGGGTAGAGTAGGGTAGAGTAGGTTAGAGTAGGGTAGAGTAAGGTAGAGCAGGGTAGAGTAGGGAAGAGCGGGAGCGAAGCCGCGTGGGCAAAAGCTAGTTGTTATTCTGCAATCGTTAACGCTGTCGAAAAGTGATGAAACGTATGGGAATGACGTCATTTCAACGTAAAGTCGCGTAGTCAGAACAAACGAATAGACAATTCGTAGCCAAGTTCACATCGTTCAAAATCGTTTTTACAATGTTTAACGCCACATCTTTTGTTATACAAACGCTACAATGTAGAACGAGCGGCCGACTCAGGCGCGTCAACATGGCTACCAACTTTTCGTTTTCTACAATTGCTGTCACCGAGGCGTTACCGATTAGAGAACGGAATTCGACACAAACTGGTTGTAACTTGGCTAGGGGGCTAGTTTCTCGTTCGCACGACTTACATTTTACGCGTCAGTAAGACCCTAAATCGATGCTGTGCCACACGTGCAATTGTAGTTTTTTTGAAACCGATGGCAAAATATACGAGCGGAACATGAAATAAACATAAACCAAATATTTTAAAATTGGCACTTATTGTTAAATTAAAATATCTATTACTAGTTTCTACTAGCGAATTTAGTAGTAAAAATAAACCAGAGGGGGTATGTATGTATGAGTTAAATAGTATCCTACGTTTTATGGTTTACCCGTATCTTAAGTTGCATCCTAATCCGTTAGATTGTTTCAGCGTGAAGTAATAAAAACATAGACATAGACATACACCCACAAAAAAACATTCAAACATATACATAAACTCCTTGCGTAGGTATGCTAGAAGATGTTTCTATAAAAATATCTAAGTATCACCTTTGTACATACATACATATTATTTGTTTCCATCTTCTTATATTTTAATTATTAAATAAATAATGTGAAAGGTACGAAAAAACTATGATTTCACGTCAACCTCTGTCAAAGCTAGGTTTTTATCTAGCTCATTATCATTTCGTATAGGTAATACTTGTAAATTATTTAGTTATCTCTAAAGCCTGCATGAAACCAACTATTTGTCTACCTAGATTCTCCTAGACAGTAACAAGACTAGACAAATTGTGGGCAGTGTTCACATAAAGTGCTTTCATGTACAAAGCCCTCTGTTGTTATGTTGGCCCCAAGTGAGCTGACTTAAATACATAGATTGTTGTTTACGACCTAATTTTAATAAATAACGACACGATCGTCACAAAAGCATTTTCTTAGCAGAGCAAAAATATTTTTGTGTACTTTTGTAATTTTCATTCAACAATTTTTTGTAGGAAACAAGGAGAAATTCCGGAACAGTTCAATACACATCACCATCATTATCATTACAGTCGAAAGAGGACTTGGACATAGGCCTGCCCCAAACTAGTTAAATACTACCCGTAATCAACTTAGTAATGCGCAGAGATTCCCACTCAAACCCCAAGCGAACGCCGCGCCGGTCGTCCGCATACATTATAAAATATTGAGCGTTTTATTTCTAGGCTATGTATAGTGGTACGAGTATGTATCCAAGAAATTAAATAAGAAGTTCTGTAAGTATCGAAAATAAGCAAACCTTGCCATTACCTACCTACCTTATTATTATTATATACCTACTTATATGCTGAGGCTTGTTAAGTTAAGCATTGTCTGTCAGCCAGTCACAGAACTACGGAGTATTTCAAAAAGTTTCGATTGATTACAAGATATATTTCTAAAGAAAACATTCAGTCAGTAGAATTTCCGGAAATTGAACGAAAATATGCAAAACTTTGACTAGCTCGATTGAATATTTCATCAAGTGAAAGAGAATAACTGAAACTAGTGCTGGCAGTTCGTGCACGGATGTGGATTGCTTTATCTAATCAAGGGAATATTTAATGAAAGTTCAATAGTGTCTTGATGCTCAGTAACCGAGTACCTAGTCTGATAGGCAGTTGTTTTCAGCCGTTTCCGGTTAGAGTAAAAGCCTTTCCCCAAGTTATTTGGAAAAAGGCTAGCGAGATGACGAATTACAATTTTTTTTAAATATTATAAAGTAGCATTTGACTGCCATCCCAGCTGATGATAAGCAGTGATACAAAAAAGCGTTGATGGTGAGGCGTTTATTAAGAGCCTATTTACTCTAGCCTTGAAGACATCTAATTCATAATCGGAAGGGAAAACCATACGCTACTTACATATGTACAAGTACATTGCAAAATATTACAGGATAAATGTTTTGTCACGAAGAGAAGGTTGTATTCAATTAAATTATATAGAAATACACTACAGTGACAGCTCTGTTTGCTGTCACTAGTACATCCTCTTCAGAAGCTTTTAGTTTTCAGAAAGAAAAACTACTTTTGTGCTCTCTTGAAGACGGGTAAGAACTAAGCTCCATTAGTTTTCCCGTTTAGATGTAAAATGAAGACAACGAAAAAGAACAATTTTCTCTATTCAAATGGAGTTTTCAGATTCATCTTAAAACACAGTAATTTTTTGATAGTACGTAGTATTGTTACCTGATCAAATTTAGTACAGTGGTTATCACAAGACATTTAGCAATATACTGTATTCAAGTCTGAACCCACTTTGCCAAATGAATAATATAATATTAAAAATTTCATTCAAAAATTCAAAATTTTGGTCAAAGAATCTGTTCAAAAATTAAAAAAAAATAATATTAGGTTATTATTTCTAAAAAAAAAAACAGCAAAAGAAATGTATTACTTAATAAGGCGATAATTGGATTAATGGCAATGTATCAAAATAGCTATATTAAGATATACTGTGCTTAAAATTTAAGTAGCAGGTACCCCTAAAATTTGAAATTTGCTCGAGAATATTTGATTTTCTAATATGCAAACCCCAAAATCAATTTTCTTACTTTTATGTAGGAAATTTTCTACCCAACACTAAAATATCTTACTCAATTACTTTCAAATAGTTTCTGAAATATATCTTTTGAAAGATTTACCGCACAGCAGAAAATTTCTTAGTTTCCACACAAGTTACCTCTGTAAAAGGCAGTAAAAGGTGGTAATGAAGAGGGTGCGCGATAATTTAGGAAAACCTTTTAGCTTTGAGTTATATAGATCTCGTTACTGAGATAGTGGTACACTTACTTGGTTGCTAAGCTAAGCAATCAAGCGTTAAAAAAGGTCGTTTTAAGACGGAAAGATAATCTAACCTTTTATGATTACGATACGTAAGTACAACTTTTTTCACAAAAAAAAAATACAATATACTCTAAATGAAACGCTAAAAAGTAAAACATAAAACCATAACTGTGTGTGTGTGTAATATGACTGGCCTGTTGGTCTAGTGCTTAGTGGCCCTGACTGCTATGCCGGAGGTCGTGGGTTCGATTCCCACCCAAGACAAATGTTTGTGTGATGAACATGATCATTTGTTCTGTGTCTGGGTGTAATTTATCTTCTTCTATATCTATCTATATCTATACTTATAATAAAACTGTAGAGAGGTCAATTCTGTACATTGATTATATATTAAAAATTAATATTAGAGGATGATTGGTGATCGATACTAATGCCAAATATGCAATCAGTAAATTTTTTGTCTGTCTGTCTGTCTGTCTGTCTGTCTGTCTGTCTGTCTGTATGTGCACGCATGGGTCAAAAACTACTGAAGGGATTTTAACCAAACTTAGTACGATTGTGGTCCATACTTCTGGGCAGGTTATAGACTATATAACATAACGATAAGATACATAGGAACTGAGAAATGACGATAAATTTGAAGCAAGTCGGATGAAAATGCGCTTTCGAACTCCTATCCTCGCATACGTTGATCATACAAAAGTCTGTATTACAAAGATGATGGTCTCCAATAGATCTACAAAAAAGTCCTCAATGGTATACATCTATCTTTTATAAATTAGCCACAATATCGTGTTTAATCATAAGGCATTTCTTCAAAGTGTATTAAATCTATACATACATATAATAAAACGTACGAAAGTCAAAACAGTACATTGAATATTTTTTAAAAAGAATATTTGGGGCGTAATCTACAATTGATACCGAAGCCAAAAATATAGTTTTTAGAATTTTGGTCTGTTTGTCTGTATGTATGTCCGGGCTAAACTTAAAAAGTACTGCATGAATTTACTAAGAGGTCGGGTCAACATATAGGCTACATATTATCACGCTATCACCTACGGAGGAGGAGCTGTGAATCTTTATTTTTCTCACGCATTCTGTGACAGCGTGTAATCTAACGATGCATATTTAAATGTTGTTTTTGAGTAAGCCATGCTATTATCTAGCTTTACACTATAAAAACTACGCCATTTCAGTAACTTGGGCAGAGAAACATAGTTTAATGAATGTTAGTAGTATACAGACAATTTTGAAGCAGCGCCATCTATAAGATTTCATAAAAATCAAATCAAGTCATGTTAACACTTTTTGGAAATTAATAATTTAAATTTGATCATGTTGGCGAGGTTAGTACTTAGTTATTCTTAAAATTCATAGATGGTGGTGTGATGTGATGTGCATTTTCTTCATAAAAGTGGTATCGTATTGTTCGTTTTGGCAGAGTTGAGGACGACAATTTAAAAAAATGCGGTGTTAACATGGTGACATTTGTCCAGCTCTGTGAAGTCGACCAGTTTGCGAGATCCCTTACGTAAGACGAGGTGCCTTCATATTACACGTACGACAAGCAAAGGGGTGTATTTAACCGACGTCGATGAGGAGGTGCTGTGGATGTTTTTCCGGGAACTTTCAAGGACACCGAATTGGATACCTACCGTGCATCCGAATAATGGCGAATGCTTTTTTCTGCGGTTGATACTTCCCACTGTCCGAGGCCCGACGTCTTTCGCCTTCCAGAGGACATTTAATGGCGTGGAGTATCCCACTTATCGCGCAGCCTGCGTAGCACGTCACCTTCTCGACGGTGACAAAAATTGGGATCGGTTGGTGTTTTGTTGAGTCGCGAACTCGGTAGCTTTGTGGGAAAAGTATCGCCATCATCTATCTGAAGATTTTCTACGAGCTTTGAGGCATGCTACTGGAGACGAAGACGAAGTAACTGATGAACGCGTGCTAAACACCTGTCTCAGTTCACTTCAAGATGTGGTCATTTCTATCGGCGGCAAACCGCTGATCGAATATGGGTTACCAGCTCCCCAATCACCACCACATCAAGGCCGTGGAAATCGGGAGTATAACGCAGGGATAAATTACGATTCGGGCGAAATGACCACCATACGAAATGACCTTTTCACTTTGTTCTCTTCAGAGTAAAAACAAATTTATGACACCGTCCTTGGAAGCGTTGGGTAAAACCAGTGTAACATGTTTTTCTTGGATGCTCCTGGTAGAACAGGAAAAACATTTGTTAGCTCTGACATATTTGCAGAGGTCAGAAGGCAAGGCAAAATTGCTATTGCTGTAGCGTCGTCGAGAATCGCTGCCATACTGCTTCCGGGTGGCAAGACAGCACATGTCGTGTTTAAAATTCCCATCGATTTAGAGAGCGCCTGTTTGTGGTGTGTCACGTAACAGCGTACACATACGTGCTTAAGGATTACTCTCTGATCGTATGGGATGAGTGTACGATGGCCAATAGGAAGGCAGTTGAAACCGTGGACAGAACCCTGCAGGACATCCGCAGGAACGAACGTTTGATGTGTGGTGTCACAGCTCTGTTCATTGGCGATTTCCAGCAAACACTTCCCGTGGTGACGCGGGTATCGAGGGCTGACGCGGTGAATGCTTCGTTGAAACGATCTTCGTTGTGGTCACGAATTTGTTAGCTGCGCTTGACCAATAATATGAGAGCTCGGCTCGGCGGCAATGCACGTGCATTGCAAGAATTCTCCGGTGTCCTTTTAAGTCTTGGCGAAAGCACTCTGACAGGTGGTGCTTCGAGAGTCTCTCGGTAGAGTGGTATCCAGCTTAGAAGAACTCATTCGCTGTGTGTACGTGGACATCAGTTGTATACTGCACCAGCTTCTTTGGGTGTGTGAGCGATAACGCCGACGCCTAAAAATGATCAGGCTGCAGCAAATAACGAATGCATTCTCTCTGAAATTGAGGGGAATGAAGTGGTCTACAACTCGATAAACACTGTTGTCGAGCAAGATGACGCCACACATTATCCCGTGGAATTCTGAACTCCCTGTCAGCAAGTGGACTTCCAGCGCATACCATCAAGTTGATGGTCGGTGTCCCGATTATGCTTCTTCGGAACCTTTCTCCTCCGAAATTGTGTAACGGGACCTGCCTTAAAGTCATCTCTCTCCACAGACACAACATTGAAGCGGAAATTCTTACGGGTTGTGGCGTAGGTGAGGCAGTATTTATACCACGCATTCCCTTCATACCTCACCACTTCCCGTTTCAGTCCAAGCGCGTACAGTTCCCCGTGAGTGTTTGCTTCGCGATGACCATCAATAAGTCGCAGGGGCAGACACTGAGGGCAGCGGGTGTCGACCTCAGGACGAGTTGCTTCTCACACGGGTACGTCGCTTGCTCCCGCGTCACCAGTCCTGACTCTCTTTACATTTTGGCTCCTGGCAGCATAACTACCAACGTAGTTTATAGGGAAGTGTTGTACGTATTTTTACTCTTTTGTGTCCTGGAATATATGCCTGCAATATTTTCTCTATTTCCTTCAGTCACATCTTATGACTGAACTCAGCAGAATTCCCATATAAAAAACTTATTTTTTAATGCTATTTCAAAAGTTGTTTACTTATAATACTATAGCGACACTGACATCTTAGGTATTTTTGGTACTGTAGAGCCTTCACGCAGATGACGTCGCGGGCAGCAGCTAGTCTATAATATGTAGAAATTGTATAAGTATGTTTTACAGTTGTCTAGTACCCATAACACAAGCTCTGCTTAGCTTGGGACTAGACGGCGTTGTGTGATACTTGTGGAATATTGTATTATTTTATTATATTATAACATATAAAACAGGAACAGCTTTGGAGAGCCTCCCACCAGGCAGATTGTGACCTGGTGAGTCACGGGATCACGTTGGATACTACACGCATAGGACCGTTCGTTGCGGTGACATTTGGGGGAGACCTACATATGTCTAATTGTGAAAGTCTTTTCACTTAAATGATGACGATGACCTGATACCCTGCGTCAAACTCGTAAAACAGCACAATAACCTATGGTCACCATTTGAAGAAGTTTTTGTACGCGGATCGGTAATGATTAATAATTTTTCTAAAATAAAAATAATTTAAGTAACTTGTAAGCAATGAAAGTTGCGTTAAAATCGGCTCTTCCGTTTTAGAGATTAAATGGAATAAACAGCATGTAAACGGCTTGACCAATTTTCGAATAAACAGACAGACAAAAAAAATCGACATAATGATATAAAAAATGTATTTTATAAGCTGCAAAATTAGTTTAGTAAATGAAACTTTTCTCGTGAACATTAATTTACAATAACTTGCATTAGATAAATTTAATTTGAGCCCTACTCTACAAATAAAATCAACATCAAGTGAATTTCCTTTCTTGTTAATTATAAACTTATTAAAAGCATCTTCTAATTAGAATATTATAATCTTAGTACAAGCGATGGAATTAGTTTTTAATAGACTCGAAGTAATCAGTTTTGTTTTTGTTTTTGACACTCGAGTTTAGTCTTTGATAATTAATAAATTAGATAAGTCTGCTTTGATGTAATTTTTTATTAATAAATAAACTAAAATATTTCTTTATACTATTACAAAATATATTTTTAATGTTGATTGATTTTGTTATAATGTATATTTGTAACATTAATAAAACCTACAGACAGAGTACACAAAATACAAGTCTTATATTTTATTGTAGCATTTTGTAGTATATTTTTGACAAAATGCTTAAATTTATTACATAATGTCGTGTGATCCTGCCAATTAAAAAAATAATCGTCTCTATTATACTTTTTTTTAATATACAAAAAACATAACGTAGTAGGTACACAGTGATTTGACAATTAATGTACAAAGACATCATTATTATTATTTTTTTACTCTCCTCATCGTATAAATTTATTGGATTTGTCTGTACTGGAGGATATCGTGGCTACATAATAACAATCACATGAATAGATCTTCGAAGTTAAGTAACGATCACTCGGGCCGGTCGGTAAACCATTTCATAGTAGATTTCTCCGTGCATGATTCCAAAGCCGCTCCGAAGGCTAAATAAAATAATTAAGTATAAAAAACTTAAATATGCACTAGGCTAGGCCGCTGTCGCAGGAAGCTTGCAAGGTATTATTTTCAGTGTTGGTTGAGAACAGATTTCAGATAATATAAAAAGAGCTTGGGTCCTAGAATACTGCCTTTAGGTACACCGAAAGCTTAGTTGTGTGTGTTATTTCTTTAGAAGTTCGTTTAAGTGTATTATCTTCTACTAGTAAAATAGCTGCAAAATCTTTCTTGACATCCTCCTATTTTGCCTCATACTCCATTACACACTAGTTTACTTAGAAGAGTAGGAATTGACACTAAGTCAAAGGTATATGTCAGGTCTCTGTTACTCTATTCACTATAGATACGGGTTTTCAACTGCATCCGAGCAGGCAGAAAGCCAACCGCAATATAGATGTGAACAGGATAGGTAAATTGATAGAAGTTTGTCTGAACAATACTATTTTAATTATCATGTGCAACCTATCTTTGACACAGTCATGTCCATACAATTTGTAGAAACACACAACAACTAATTAACAGATTATTTTACCAAGTTGGCAACTTTTACTAAGTTAGTAACGGTGTGGTTCCCCAATATTGTACACGTGTTCAGAAACATATAACCGTGCCCCATGTGACCTCCCTTACCGCTAATGAGGATATCAAGTTCCGTCATAAGCGTAATTAGTAATATCTGCTTAATCGCTAATTAGTTTAATGATGTTAAGTGTACTTTTAGAAACCACAAGTCTATTAGAATTAGCCAAAAACTTTGGAAATATTGCACAAAGCACTGAATAAAACAGTATCGTTTTGTTTAAATTTTTCTCTAGTACCTTTAGGTCTAACTGAAAATAGCTACTATAGGTATATTTAGTAGTAGTACCATAAACTATATAGAGAACTCTAATGTATCTCCAAAATAAAATTCGGAAATTAAAAAAAAACATAATATAGTCGTTCCTTGCAATGTGAATATAAGAGCATAAAACGGTTATAAAATGTTACCTACGTGTACGTACTCTAACCAACTCTAACCCTCTGATTTAACTATATCTATGGTTTAATAATCATGTGCTAAAAATATAGAAAAAAATAAGCCGACATTGATCATGTCACGGATTCAATTCACTCGGTTTTCATATTTGATTGGCAGTTGTTTGGAACGAGGTCGATTGATATGGTAATAGTAGTAGCAATAGTGGTTCTGTAATTGAAGTATATTCGCTAGGGAATACCTAAAAGGTTTGGCAGTACAGTTGAGTTGTATAAGTAAACTAGAGCTTGTATAAATGGTAAATGATAAATTAATATGAATATTAAAAAACACTTTTACACGTAAATTTTTTTTTCTTCAGTTTTGCTAGGTGAGGCCGGTGTTTCCTATCTGACTACCCTGAAAATAACACCGAAACAAACTCAGGGGTCAAAGTCTCTTTTAAAGTCCATACAGTAATTATGTAATGGTCAAATCACATGAGAACCATGCAGATTTGTCTGAGATGGTCTTTTGAAGAAAGAACCATACAGATTTGAGTGGACCGGTCCAATCAGTGTAAGCATTTGTCGTTATTCGAAAAGCTCAACTCAGGACTACTAAGGAGCTCAACGACTTGACGAACAATACCAAAGAAAGGATATTTGGGTAGGCCGCAGAAAATACTCAAATTGCCAGACATCAAGAGAAAAAAAAGTAATCAACATAGTCCACACATTTACAATAATATAAGGACCGGGCGTGTATCCTACTATAAGTCATACAAGGACAAGATTTTTAAGTTCTATATCAAACATAGGTTAATTTAAATCCCATTATTACCTTAGCATTTCTTAAATGATATAAACCAGTGATTGACTACGATCCCACCTGAAGGTAAGCAGTGATGCAATAGTTGAAGACGAAACGCACTAGTTTATTCAGAGCCTATTCACTCTAGTCTTAAAGACACCTAGATTAATTGGACGGGAAGACCGCAACAAGAAAATTGTTCCAATCCTTCGATTTATCCTTTTAAAATTGCCGCCGCAAATCTTGAGCGCTGGCTTCAAGTTGCGCAGAAGTCAAATATTCGGTCTCTATAATGGTGCGAAGTGTCACGCGGGGGCGTGGAGTGTCAGTGATTAGCTCGACGCGCCATCGCGTCATAGATGTCACTCATGATTCGCTCCCTGCGCTGCTACATGTATGTAACAACGACGACGATTGGCTCTCCAATGTATGAAATGCGCAAAGCCGTTTTGGCAATCGTACTTAGGTAATCAAAGGATTATGGGCTAAGCTAAGCTAGACGTTTATTATAATACTGTACCCACACATTTAAGTTTATTTATAAGTTTTGCTACTTTTTTAGTAAACAAAAAAGTTTATTATATTCTAGTCCATATTGTCTCCCCTTCCATTCTATCCAATGGTCATAATTTTTCGCATTTTCTTTTTATTTTAAATCGTCCCGCCGTTTCCTTTGTGGCCTCGTAACGTTGAGTCAAGACACCAATCTGTGTTTTATGGGCTCACATTTTCTAGACCGTTAATCGCAAGGCCTAATTGACCGCCGAACCGTAAAGATATAAAAGATACCGTAGCATTTATTCATTCATATAGTGTAATAATAAATATAGAAATAGTTTCCCTTCAACCGGGCGTTGTCCTTAGATGCACTAGCATAGCGCATACAGGGATAATCACCGGTTGGTACCACGTTCCATTAAAAGCGTCTTGCTCTGCGAGTTGGTTTCGGTTCTTCGTATGCCTTCCAAGGGTCCAGGATTTAAGGGTCCGGAGATAAATAAATATAGAAAAACTAGCTTTTGCCTGCGGCTTCGCCCGCATACATAAAATATTACTACTACCTACTGGCGAAAAAAATGTTGTTTTCGGACCTAATATAGGAGTACTTTTAGAGATTACCCCCAACAAACAAAAAAAAAAAACAAAAAAAAACGAACTTTAGGTAAGTACCTACTTCTTTATAATATTAGTGTAGAAAGTTTGGTGTAGTTACTATACTGCCCTACTAAGCGCAAAAGCGGTATCTCAAAAAAAGCGTAGAGTTGCTTTTTATGACATCGGATAGCTTTAAAAAATACGCATCGAAAGATTTTCCTATCTCAGTTTTACCTTAAATCACTAAGGGAATTAGACGTAACTTAAATTATAATTATATAATTACTAAGCGGTGTAGCAGTATCTCATGAAAAAGGTATATCCACATACATTTTTGATATTTTAACTATTGTAGTAACATCCAATATAATATATAAATTCTATGTAATAAGCAAAAAGGTCAGTAAAGTAAAATAATAAAGTAAAATAAAGATAATTTTACTAAAGCCCAATTATCTCAAAACTCACTTTATGTTAGATACCGCTTTTGCGCTTAGTTGGGCAGTATAGGTATTAGCATAGTTTCAAGTTGGTTTTTAGTTGATTTAGTTGTTTGGATTTGTTATTATTGTTATATTTTACCACACTGTATTGTGTAGGTGCCTACATTAGCAACCCATTTACATTATGTTTTTTTTTATGATTTTACTTCTTAGCCCTGTAAGTAATGAATTCAGTTTTTTTGTTCATATATTCACTGATAAAATGTTTATTTTAGATTAAAATGCGGAATTAACACTTATCGAAGTTTTAAGAAGTATTCTACAAGAAATATTCCGAGCTACGCTGAAGTAGTCAGTCATCTATCAAGAATCTCAATGAAATTTTCAGCTTTTGCTTACTAAAATTTCGCCTATTTGAAGGTTTCTATGTATTGTGTAGACACTTAATAAACAAAGCTAAACCAAGTTCACATCAAAATCTTCTATAAAATAAATCAATTTATAAATAATTGAAATACCCGCTGAACTTTATTTGGTTAATATTACCAAAAAACTCTCACACCAAGATATAATCCCTAAATTAACTCATTTTGCAAATCTTCTTCACAATTGGAATGACTATTTTTTTTTAAACTTATCCTCCGCTATCCCACTGCTAGGAATATGCTTTCCCCATATCTTTCCAGTGCATCTAGTTAAGACCGAATCGGCAACGCCTCCGATTCTTTTGTTCCAACCACGTGACTGAGCGTTGAGATAACGTCATTCCCATACATTTCAAGTTTTCTACTAGTATTAACGATAGCAGATTATCAATTTGGCTAAGCCCTCAGGTCTCTTTAGATCTGGTCTTGTCAGGAACGAGTCCAGATTATCACGTCAGTATTTTAGCCTGCATAACTGACTTCAGTTGCCAACTGTGTGCATCTTTGCCCATTTGTCCTATAATATCCTGAAAGTGTAAACCACCCACTCCCTCTTTATCCTCACATATTTAAACATGTTGCAATTTAATAAACACGTCACGAGAGAGGGCGTAAAGTGCAACATCTGCATCCTATTTTCTAACCTGGCAACATTATAATTGAGTAAAGGTAACTCAATTATAATGTTGCCAGGCTAGTTACCTTTGCTTTGATAATATTATAAATACTGCCTACACTTAGTTGGCTATTTTGTGTACTATAAAGTTTTTCTTTTCTTATTGACGTGTAATTGTAAATTTAAAGATTCACCCCATGGGTATGTTACAGTGATACTTGGTACAACAATAATTTATTTTAAGAGCTAAACTTCTACCTGTGACAAACAATAAATTAATCTGAATCTGAATACATATTAATTACTTTTTGGCTTTAAAGTTGTTAGGATATCACGTGGCAGATCGTGGCAGGATCCTTTCGAGCGTGAAGAAGCAATAAACCCACAAACTTCCGCCTTCATATAGATAGCTGGAAGATTTATTCATGTCTTTCGGAATATGCAAAAAGTGGCTCAGAACCAGTAGCAATGGAAGGAATGGAGGGGGACTTTTGTCAGCAGTAGAATAACCCCCACTGCTGGGAAAAGTCCTCGCTCTACTCCTTACAGGCTAGGTTATAAACAATAATGAAGTTTTTGAGCAAAAAACATTAAGAACATAAAAAAAAAATTAGAAATATTTGTAATAATGTATAATACTGTCTAGGTTTTAATACCGCGCGAGCATAGCTTTTGTTAGTATGTCTAATAACTGCTCAAAAGAAATCCTAAAAAATTGGAATTCATCTTTCAAATTAATTACAACCTAGTTAAGTAGTTTTTATTATGTGCCATAGCATAGCATAGTCGACCTTATAATGTTCCCACTGTTGGGACTCGGGCCTTCTCTCTAAGAGAGGGAATGGGCCGCAATCCACCATGCAGGTGCAGTGCGGGTAAGTGGATGTCACATGTCTTCGAATTTTTGGTTCTAGGACATGCCGGTTTCCTTACGATGTTTTCCTTCAGCGTTGAGCAGAGCAGTGGTGATGAAATAAATTACACAAATTAATGCGCCGGGCTGGGTTTGAACCTGCAACCTACAACTAGTAAGGAAAGTTACCACTCGGCCACCACTGCTCACAAAGCTCCATACCTACGCACATTATGTTCCATACCAGCCTTTTATTTCTATATTCAAGTAAAAAACAATAAAAACAAATTCTAAGAAAATAGCTTTATTTTATAGTTAGGTCGTCCAAATGTCAAAATTTTTAATATTGTTTTCAACTCTTATTACAAATAATATTCAAATAACTTCGTTGGCATTTAAACTATTTATTGTAATGGATCCCATTTGTTAGTCGCAGGTGTAAGTAACATTTTAAAAGGTTTGGTCCCCAATCAAATGTTATTTTTATTATTATTTCGTATACTTAGACGATCTACTTCTCCCAATACAAAGCAGATAACGTTTCAATCTGATTTTGAACTGTATTACAACAGAATTAGTTCTTTAAATCGCTAAAGAAAAATTGAAAGATAAATAAATTGGCCATTGAAATTTCTCTTTATTGGGTCGTAGGATCTATAATTGTAATTGTTAAACTGAGAAAATCGATCGACATGGGACATCACTGTGTTGCCCGCCAAATGGGGCACAGCACTAACTTTTTTCACTTTGACAGTTGCTTCGCGCGCGAGTCGTTTGTTTTTAAGTTGTGAATGTTTTAAAACTTGATTAAACTGTGAATAAAGCCAATTCGTTTTAACAAATTTCAGAAGTGGGATTCATTTCATGCTTACATAGTGGAGTACGCTCGTAAAAAGTTATAAAAACTGATTTTGTACATAGAACAAAGTGCCGATTGAAAGTGACAATTTTCTAGTTTTCTCCCAATAATAACTTACAAATGGATGTGTGATTAGTGTAAATAGCTAAAATATATACTAAATCTGCCCCTAAGGCTACCCACTGACCCAATTTCTAGTCCAGGATTTACGTGTTTCATAAGTTTGAAAACATTACTTTGTGGGAAACACGTCCCAACATGTTGACACAGGAATCATCAACGCCACACCGTTCCTCGTTGGTGCCTGCCAGTTGGTGAGCTGTATCCTGTATCCTGAATCTCATGTCTATTTAATAGTGCTTACATTGGCCTTATTGTGTTTTGTTAGTCGAACATTTGAAATTAAGTTCAAAGGAGTTACGTCAATTGATGAGTGAACATAGACTGATATTTTTATTGTGAACTATTTTATAATATGGTTGAGTGCTAATTTAGATAGACTTTAACCTTATATTTTACTGTGCATGGTAATAATTACCAAGAACAACAAATATTCTGACATAAACTTTTATAATAATTGTCAGGATTTACAACTTAATTCTATTTTTAATTTTCAATTTGGACTCATCTCACTGAAACAATTGTTTGTATTTTATTGAACTGTGAATTGTTGTACCTTGTGTATATTTTGTTACTTTAATTCCATTTTGTGTGTTTAATATGGGTCGACATAAGTATAAGAGACGCTCTAGGAGTATTTCAAGTTCTTCCTCCTCTGATAGTGACAAGAAGAAAATTAGAAAAGATTTAAAACATAAGAAGAAGCGAATAGAAGCTCTTGAGGGCTTGATCAGGGAGCTGCGGAAGTCAAAGAATTATGGTAGATCTCAATCTCCATCAGCCCGATCGCCGAGCTCAGTCGTTGAAGTGGTATCAAAGGAAGCTTCAAGTAATAATGTTACTGTGCAGCCTATAGTTCGCTATGTTGGTCGTAGTGATTTTATATCTGAGTTCAACCCACAAACTACATCAGTACCAGTAGAACATTGGATACGTAATTTAGAAAGTACGGCAAAAATGCATGGATGGGATGAACGGACATTAATTTGTAACTGTACTTCTAAGCTGGCTGGATATGCAAAGGGGTGGTATGAACAACAAGCATCCTACGAAATAAGCTGGAGTGAGTGGAAGGATAAATTGATAAAGGCATTTCCATTCACTAAAAATAAATTGTCTCAAATTAGAGACCTTGTGAATCGAATCAGACTCCCAAGTGAAGACCCAATATCATTTTATTATAGTAAATTAGGGTTAGGAATGTCATGCCAGCTAAGCGACGACATTATCACCGAAGCTGTAATTGGTACACTGGGTGACAAACTAATGGAAGTTGGTGCGAAGTCTGCTGGATGTCATGACACAAATTAGCTACTGCGTTATTTGGCTAGCATTAATACTTCAAATAATGAAGAACTAGAAAAATCAGGATCCACACAAAAAAAGGAAGGACACAGCCAGAACTTGAAATGCTATTCTTGTGGGAAACAAGGCCACAAGGCAAATAGATGCCGCATGAATAAAGAAAATAGAAAAATAAACAAAAATAAGGAATTAAAGAAATGCTCATTTTGTGATCGTTCTGGCCACATAGAATCAGAGTGTTATAGGAAAAAGAACTCAAATAAGCATTGTTCTTTTGTAAAATGAATGGACATACTCTCGAAGAATGTAGAAAGCAATCTAAGACTGGATCACAAAACAGGGTAGTCCGAAAAGTTCAAACTGTTGGTTGTGATTCTTCAGACAGGAAATACTTTAAAGATGTACTGGTTAACGGGACTACTGCAAAAGCATATTTAGATTTTGGAAGCTTGTGTAACACTATGAGACAGAGCTTCTGTAAGAAACTTAATCTGCAAATGACACCTAATGACACAATCGTTATTAAAGGCTATGGAGATGCAATGGTCACTCCAATGGGGTCAGTATTAGCATCCCTCATTATTGATGGTGTAGAAAAACAAAACCAATTTTATGTTGTACCTGATCATGTTCAAGAAGTTGACGTGCTCATTGGACAGACATTCACAGAATCGCCGGACTTGGTTATTATTAAAACTCCAACTGAATTAAATATTTATGAAAATGAGATAGCGTTTCAGGTGACCGAATTATGCGAGTCGCTTAAAAAGGTTTGCTTGTATCCGGAAACCGGTGTTCAACTTACTCCTGGAATAAATAAAGTTCTAGTACGACTAGATCCTGTTGTTACTGGTACATTGAATATAAAACACAATGAACAGAGAAAACCATTGAATGAGATTGATGTGTTGAGTGATAATGTATCTGCAACTGATGGTCATTTAGTAATTAAAGTAATTAACAAGACAAGCACATTTATAGCATTACAGGAAAAAGAATGCATTGCAAGAGCTGAAGTGACAGAACGGAATCTGGAAGTAATTGACGAACTCAAGATTGGAAAACAATTGACTGAAAAGGAAAGGGCTAGTCTAACCGACTTATTGAACAGATATAACCACTGTTTCTCTGGAAACGGAATGGAATTGGGAAACTGCAGTGTGGAAATGAGTATCAAATTAACGGAAGAAAAGATAATAAATTACAAACCCTACAGGATGTCATTTCATGAGAGGGATATTGTCAGAGATATTATAGGAGAACTTTTAAGAGCCAGAATCATTGAAATCTCCAAATCTCCTTATGCTAGTCCAGTCATACTAGTAAAAAAAAGGGATGGTGGTCACCGTTTATGCGTTGACTACAGAGCACTTAATAAAATCACCGAGAAGGAACGGTATCCTTTGCCAGTCATACAGGATTTGCTGGACAGACTTGTGGATCAGTCTGTATTCTGCTGTTTAGATTTGGCGAATGGGTATCACCAGATTAGAATTGCGGAAAAGTCTAGACCACTGACAGGATTTGTTACGACTGATGGGCACTATCAGTATAGAATGATGAGTTTTGGCCTATGTAACGCTCCAGCAGTATTTCAGAGGGCAATGAATGAAATACTAGAGCCAGTCATTCATTCTTGTGCAGAAGTATACATTGACGATGTCATAGTTTGGGGTAAGGATAATGAAGAATGTTTGACGAATTTGGAGAAGGTGCTTGAGTTGATCGAACAGTCAGGTGTAAAATTGAAAAAGAATAAATGTACCTTTCTTACTGAGTGTGTGGAGTATTTAGGGCATGAAATATCAAGCGGTGAGATTCGACCATCATCTCACAAAATAACTGCTGTGACCAACTTCAAGACTCCTACCAATATTCACGAGTTGCGTCAGTTTCTTGGTCTTGCGAGTTATTTTCGCAAGTTCATTCAAGGATTCGCAACCATTGCACGACCACTTACGATGCTCACCAAGAAGACGGCTGACTGGCATTGGGGGCCAGATCAGGAACATGCTGCACAAAAGTTAAAGGATATACTTACCTCAGACCCAGTTCTCGCCATTTATCACCCTGGAAGGGAAACCCAAGTTCACACAGATGCATCAAAAGTGGGCCTTGGTGCTATATTGCTTCAACGTCAATCTAAAGGAGAAATGAAGGTTGTGGCATATGCAAGCAGGCAGACCACAGCTACTGAAGAAAAATATCACAGCTTCGAGCTAGAGGCTTTGGCTGTTGTGTTTGCTATTCAACGGTATAGAGTATATCTTTCAGGCATTAAGTTTCGTATTGTAACGGACTGTTCAGCTTTACGCCAGGCTTGGCTGAAAAGAGATATATCTCCGCGCATTGCTCGCTGGTGGCTCGACCTACAGGAGTACGACTTCGAAGTCGATCATAGACCGGGTTGTACTATGGCGCACGTAGACGCCCTTAGCCGTAATCCTCTTTTAGTACAACACATAGAAGAGAAGGATTTGGTAGATGCGCTGCAAGAAGGAGATGAAGAAATTCAAAAATTAATTTTAAACTTGAAACTAGAACAAGATGCTAATAAGAAGAAGAAAAATGGACTGGCTAAGGATTATAAGATTGTGAATGGGAAATTGTGTCGATTAGTGAACAGTGATTATAAGCCAGTGTTACCCAGAAGCGCGAGGTTTCATATTCTAAAAATATATCATGATGAACATGGACATCTAGGTTCAGAAAAATGCTTGGAAGCAATTCAAGCAAAGTATTGGTTCCCTAAGATGAGAAAATCTGTTGACAAATATGTGGCTAGTTGCATTGGGTGCCAATTCACAAAGAAACCGACAGGGAAGCAACCGGGATTACTACATCCAATTCCAAGAGTAGCAGTTCCATTCCACACCCTGCATGTGGATCACTTGGGTCCATTCTGCAAGAGCAATGGTAAATCTTATGTCTTCGCAATCATAGATGGTTTCACCAAATTTGTATGGCTGGAAGCAGTGGCTAGTGCTAATGCCAAGGGAGCGGTAGCGACATTAAATAAATTTAGTAGCGTTTTTGGTTACCCTGTGAGAATAATAAGTGACAGGGGAACCGCATTTACATGCCGAGAATTTGAGGACTATTGCAACAATAAGGGTATAAAGCACATACTGAATGCTGTGGCCTCACCAAAAGCTAATGGCCAAGTAAAAAGGCTAAACCGCACTATCTTAAATTCGCTTACTGCACATATGGGTGAGGAGCAGAAAGGTTGGGATGCATACTTGTCCAAAGTTCAGCTAGGAATTAACTCAACGGTTAGTCAAGGGACGGATAAATCTCCTCTGGAGTTACTTTGCTCTTTGAGACCCCGATTAGCAAAGGATATAGTAGGGGGAGTCCTAGTGGACAGTGTAGATGCACTTAGAAAAGAAGCTGCTCAAGTAATAGAGAAGAAAGCTCATAAAATGAAGACTCGATATGATCGCACCCGACGTCTGGGAGCGCCTGTTAGAGTTGGCCAGTTAGTAATGGTAGAGCGAAAAATCTTGCGTCCTGGTCTTTCAAGTGGGAAGTTAGTTCCCAAGTATGCGGGACCCTACAAAGTAACCGCTATTTTACCCAACGATCGCTATGAAGTGACCTCAGTGGTAAAGGGGAAGCGGGTTTATAAAAATATTATTGCCCGAGACAAAATTAAAATATGGCGCTCTAGATTCGAAAGCTCCTCATCAGCTGAGGAATAGAAGTTTTATGTTCTTTCTTACGAATTAATATGAAAAAAAAAAAAAAAAAAAAAAAAACAAATATGAAACACTTGCCTTCGGGGCCTACATAGTGATTATTCCGCGCTTGCTTACGGAGCCTATTAAACACTTGCCTTCGAGGCCTACATAGTGGTTATTCAGCGCTTGCTTACGGAGCCTATTAAACACTTGCCTTCGGGGCCTACATAGTGGTTATTCAGCGCTTGCTTACGGAGCCTATTAAACACTTGCCTTCGGGGCCTACATAGTGGTTATTCAGCGCTTGCTTACGGAGCCTATTAAACACTTGCCTACGGGGCCTACATAGTGGTTATTCAGCGCTTGCTTACGGAGCCTATTAAACACTTGCCTTCGGGGCCTACATAGTGGTTATTCAGCGCTTGCTTACGGAGCCTATTAAACACTTGCCTTTGGGGCCTACATAGTGGTTATTCAGCGCTTGCTTAGGAGCCTATTACGCACTTGCCTCTGGGGCCTGTATAGTGTGTGACAGCGCTTGCTTATAGTCTTATAACACTTGCCTTCGGGGCCATCATAGTGTTTGTTAAGTGTCTGTAGCACTTAAACCCTTATCCACACTTGCCTACGGGGCCTACACAGTGTGTACCCATTTCCAAGTGGTATCTAATTACCAGTGTTGACGACACTTGCCTATGGGGCCTACGCAGTGTCTCGTGTAGTACCTGCTTTCGGAGCCTTGTACTACTATTTACTCCTCAATACTCACACTTGCTTCCGGAGCCTTAATGTGTGATAATATCTCCAACCGATGAGGGTGTGTGGCGATTTTCAAGAACACCAGCGTACGGGCCTGAATGCAGGAGGTCTTCCACATCGTGTCGTTCATTATCTCCTTCGGGGGGCCGAAGGATTTCAGGAAGGCCGAACTGTTAAACTGAGAAAATCGATCGACATGGGACATCACTGTGTTGCCCGCCAAATGGGGCACAGCACTAACTTTTTTCACTTTGACAGTTGCTTCGCGCGCGAGTCGTTTGTTTTTAAGTTGTGAATGTTTTAAAACTTGATTAAACTGTGAATAAAGCCAATTCGTTTTAACATAATATATGAATATAGAAGTGTGTAATACCTATTTTATTCAATTATTCATTTGACTAGTAGTTTACACAGAACAGAATAGAACAGAAAAAACTTTATTGTACAACAAAAATTAACACAGCTTATACAGAAACTAAAATTTATGGGTAATTTTTTACATATTAAATAAAAAACACTTATAATTTAAATATAAATAAATAAATACATAAAAGTTATTAGTGATCATAGTCTAAATGATAGTATTAGCAGTGATTTTAATACAGAAATTATTACTATCGTATCATTTCTTCAAGTACTTATAAGTCTTCTAAGTTAAGAAATTACTTATCTTCTAATTTATAAACAAGTGACTTTGATCGTTTCCTCCTTGTGCCCTTCAAAGGTTAATTTAGCTGAAGCAGCAGAAACGAAATAAAGTGATGGCCAAAGCATGTTAATTTGGAGCTCTGTATTTTTTCCTCAACAAAATTAGGAAAGGAATTCTCGAAAATTGGATCCAATCACTATATGTAAAGAAATACTTGATACTTGAGGTCCTGGACTTTTAACCTTTCGTATGCCGTAATTAGAGACACAATTAAAAAGTTATTGTGTCTCGCGTGGATCCAC
Source organism: Mythimna albipuncta (assembly GCA_929112965.1). Lineage (NCBI taxonomy): Eukaryota > Metazoa > Arthropoda > Insecta > Lepidoptera > Noctuidae > Mythimna > Mythimna albipuncta. Next base: position 24,537,218 of record OV815961.1, on the reverse strand, counting down.
GTTCCGGACACACAAAGGATAAAGGCGTATAGTCCCGTGAACCATCTGACCGAAATTATGTGAACGCAACTCTCGCACTCGCCTAGGCGGCAGTACGCTAATCTGTGCATTTATTTGCGGCCAGCAGCGCCCGGAAAGCGCTTTAAATCCATATTCTCTGCGAGATATTGATCGATTTACATATGCAATGTTCACTTTGAAGAATATTTAACCACCAATTTTTATGTTTAAAAATGTTTCTAAAGGTCCAAGCCGTTTCGAAGGAGTAGGGAAAAGTTGCGAAATTGCTAAATTTTTTTTTTTTTACAAAAATATTAATTGCACGAAAAAATCAATCAATGTTGATATTATTGTTGATGAATCTATAATGAACAAATTTTTTTTTAAACCAGTTGACCTAGCCGTTACGGAGGAGTAGGCCTCAGAAAATCACTGTTTTATGGCACTTTTCGGGCGCTTGGCCCTTAAAAGGCGTACGAAGTGTCCGATGCCTTTTGGATATTTTCATATGGAACGTAATACAAACTGACAATTTACAATTGGCTACAATATTCCTGTTAATACCTATCTAAGTCTAAGGAAACAATTACTTGAATGAAACGCCGGTACCCAACAATTTAGTGAAATTTTGATTTCGCTTTATTGTCGGAAAAGGATCTAATTATTCAATGTCACTTATTTTTATCTATGTATTATAAGTGTCAAACTAATATTAATATAGACAATACTATCAGCCGCAGTATCGGCCCGTTTGATAACCTCATCAATATTTTGATTTACAATCAGTGCCGTCCAATGAAATAGTAACATATTATCAGATAACTGTTAATACAAAAAAAGATTACTGTTTTTCAAGTAATTTGTAAGCAAAAAACCAATCAGGTTTCCATAGATTATTTTAAAAATCACCTTTGGAAGGACATACTAACTTAAAAAAAAATGGTTTGTTCTTCGTTCGTCCCGAAGTTTTGTCCCACATTCCAACAAAATATTTGTTCGTCCCACATCACTATTGAAGTTGTGTTTCCCAAGTTACAAGTACTTTAAAAGTACAGTCAACAAAATAATATACCTAAGTGCTTATTTGAAAAGTTTTAGTGTTATTTATTGTTTATATTCGACTTGGGAAGAGATGGCGAAATGACTTAGACACCTACCGCAATGGTTGAGATAGCTTGAGAAAAGAATACCTGGAAGAAGTTGGGGGCTCTTTGCCCAGCTATAGGAAAGCATAGGCTTAATAAAAAAGTTTAGTATAAAATATTCTTCAACAATTAACACGAGCAAATAATCGATCACAACGTAACTATTCGATTTCTTGACTATTATGATATTCCACTCTGTGTCAAAAATCAACATATTTTTTTTTATTGATGGTAGGTTCGCACTTAACCGCTATCTCACTTGATGGAAAGCGACGATGCGATCGACGACAGAACGCGCTTACCTAGAATAATATAATAATATTCCACAACTATCATACAACGCCGTCTAGTCCTAAGCTAAGCAGAGCTTGTGTTATGGGTACTAGACAACTGATAAACATACTTATATATTTCTAAATACATACATATTATAGATAAATTACACCCAGACACAGAACAAATGATTATGCTCATCACACAAACATTTGTCCTGGGTGGGAATCGAACCCACGACCTCCGGCATAGCAGTCAGGGTCACTAACCACTAGACCAAAAGGCCAGTCAAAAAAGAATAGAAGAAACCTATTCACTCTTGACTTAAAGATTCCCGGGTTGTAGCCATCAGGGAACACAGACTCCGGCAAGGAATTCCACTCCCTAGCTGTACGCACAATAAATCTGTTCCGAAAACGTTTAAATAATGAATAAAAAACATTTAACCTTTACACCTAGTTATTTGAAATCATTTCCGTTGTCGTCACTACAATCTATGTCATAATATCAGATGTCCTAAATCTCATAGAATGCTTTATTAGCTTTCATAAAGATTACCGGATATTTTATCTATGGTACCTACGAGTATATTATTATAGCGCCTATAATAAAGTGATAAGAGAGCGATCATTATTTGTTTATTCGATAAAACTTGTGTTAGAAAATGACGCTACAAATGACGTAGTTGATGACGGTAAAGGTTCAAGATATTTTTATTATTTGTTTAACTTCAACAGAAATGGCGATCCGCCAATTACATTTGTTAAAAAAGATACAAGAGATTCACGTTCATCTCCCAGAACTTCAGACAAACTGACATGATCGTCTTCCATTCGTCCGTGAACACATCACAGTCAGGATTTGCGTCCAAAAGAGTACGAGGGACAGGAAACTGGGCTCACACTACAATGTAACTTGCCGGCACAGCGAACAAGCTATGTCTTCTGATGCAGCTGTATTAAATAAGGCCATAAAGAATTTTACACATAAGATAAAATAAAATAGGATTACTTTACTTGTTTAATCATTGTACACATACAAGTTACTTGTTATTTGAGTAATCATGTTTAGCAGTAAATAACCGTAAAATTAACTATGAAACTTTATAAATCAGAAAGTATTTTATGTAGTAACTAGCTGCTGCCCGCGACGTCATCTGCGTGAAGGCTCTACAGTACCAAAAATACCTAAGATGTCAGTGTCGCTATAGTATTATAAGTAAACAACTTTTGAAATAGCATTAAAAAATAAGTTTTTTATATGGGAATTCTGCTGAGTTCAGTCATAAGATGTGACTGAAGGAAATAGAGAAAATATTGCAGGCATATATTCCAGGACACAAAAGAGTAAAAATACGTACAACACTTCCCTATAAACTACGTTGGTAGTTATGCTGCCAGGAGCCAAAATGTAAAGAGAGTCAGGACTGGTGACGCGGGAGCAAGCGACGTACCCGTGTGAGAAGCAACTCGTCCTGAGGTCGACACCCGCTGCCCTCAGTGTCTGCCCCTGCGACTTATTGATGGTCATCGCGAAGCAAACACTCACGGGGAACTGTACGCGCTTGGACTGAAACGGGAAGTGGTGAGGTATGAAGGGAATGCGTGGTATAAATACTGCCTCACCTACGCCACAACCCGTAAGAATTTCCGCTTCAATGTTGTGTCTGTGGAGAGAGATGACTTTAAGGCAGGTCCCGTTACACAATTTCGGAGGAGAAAGGTTCCGAAGAAGCATAATCGGGACACCGACCATCAACTTGATGGTATGCGCTGGAAGTCCACTTGCTGACAGGGAGTTCAGAATTCCACGGGATAATGTGTGGCGTCATCTTGCTCGACAACAGTGTTTATCGAGTTGTAGACCACTTCATTCCCCTCAATTTCAGAGAGAATGCATTCGTTATTTGCTGCAGCCTGATCATTTTTAGGCGTCGGCGTTATCGCTCACACACCCAAAGAAGCTGATGCAGTATACAACTGATGTCCACGTACACACAGCGAATGAGTTCTTCTAAGCTGGATACCACTCTACCGAGAGACTCTCGAAGCACCACCTGTCAGAGTGCTTTCGCCAAGACTTAAAAGGACACCGGAGAATTCTTGCAATGCACGTGCATTGCCGCAGAGCCGAGCTCTCATATTATTGGTCAAGCGCAGCTAACAAATTCGTGACCACAACGAAGATCGTTTCAACGAAGCATTCACCGCGTCAGCCCTCGATACCCGCGTCACCACGGGAAGTGTTTGCTGGAAATCGCCAATGAACAGAGCTGTGACACCACACATCAAACGTTCGTTCCTGCGGATGTCCTGCAGGGTTCTGTCCACGGCCTCAACTGCCTTCCTATTGGCCATCGTACACTCATCCCATACGATCAGAGAGTAATCCTTAAGCACGTATGTGTACGCTGTTACGTGACACACCACAAACAGGCGCTCTCTAAATCGATGGGAATTTTAAACACGACATGTGCTGTCTTGCCACCCGGAAGCAGTATGGCAGCGATTTTCGACGACGCTACAGCAATAGCAATTTTGCCTTGCCTTCTGACCTCTGCAAATATGTCAGAGCTAACAAATGTTTTTCCTGTTCTACCAGGAGCATCCAAGAAAAACATGTTACACTGGTTTTACCCAACGCTTCCAAGGACGGTGTCATAAATTTGTTTTTACTCTGAAGAGAACAAAGTGAAAAGGTCATTTCGTATGGTGGTCATTTCGCCCGAATCGTAATTTATCCCTGCGTTATACTCCCGATTTCCACGGCCTTGATGTGGTGGTGATTGGGGAGCTGGTAACCCATATTCGATCAGCGGTTTGCCGCCGATAGAAATGACCACATCTTGAAGTGAACTGAGACAGGTGTTCAGCACGCGTTCATCAGTTACTTCGTCTTCGTCTCCAGTAGCATGCCTCAAAGCTCGTAGAAAATCTTCAGATAGATGATGGCGATACTTTTCCCACAAAGCTACCGAGTTCGCGACTCAACAAAACACCAACCGATCCCAATTTTTGTCACCGTCGAGAAGGTGACGTGCTACGCAGGCTGCGCGATAAGTGGGATACTCCACGCCATTAAATGTCCTCTGGAAGGCGAAAGACGTCGGGCCTCGGACAGTGGGAAGTATCAACCGCAGAAAAAAGCATTCGCCATTATTCGGATGCACGGTAGGTATCCAATGCGGTGTCCTTGAAAGTTCCCGGAAAAACATCCACAGCACCTCCTCATCGACGTCGGTTAAATACACCCCTTTGCTTGTCGTACGTGTAATATGAAGGCACCTCGTCTTACGTAAGGGATCTCGCAAACTGGTCGACTTCACAGAGCTGGACAAATGTCACCATGTTAACACCGCATTTTTTTAAATTGTCGTCCTCAACTCTGCCAAAACGAACAATACGATACCACTTTTATGAAGAAAATGCACATCACATCACACCACCATCTATGAATTTTAAGAATAACTAAGTACTAACCTCGCCAACATGATCAAATTTAAATTATTAATTTCCAAAAAGTGTTAACATGACTTGATTTGATTTTTATGAAATCTTATAGATGGCGCTGCTTCAAAATTGTCTGTATACTACTAACATTCATTAAACTATGTTTCTCTGCCCAAGTTACTGAAATGGCGTAGTTTTTATAGTGTAAAGCTAGATAATAGCATGGCTTACTCAAAAACAACATTTAAATATGCATCGTTAGATTACACGCTGTCACAGAATGCGTGAGAAAAATAAAGATTCACAGCTCCTCCTCCGTAGGTGATAGCGTGATAATATGTAGCCTATATGTTGACCCGACCTCTTAGTAAATTCATGCAGTACTTTTTAAGTTTAGCCCGGACATACATACAGACAAACAGACCAAAATTCTAAAAACTATATTTTTGGCTTCGGTATCAATTGTAGATTACGCCCCAAATATTCTTTTTAAAAAATATTCAATGTACTGTTTTGACTTTCGTTCGTTTTATTATATGTATGAATAGATTTAATACACTTTGAAGAAATGCCTTATGATTAAACACGATATTGTGGCTAATTTATAAAAGATAGATGTATACCATTGAGGACTTTTTTGTAGATCTATTGGAGACCATCATCTTTGTAATACAGACTTTTGTATGATCAACGTATGCGAGGATAGGAGTTCGAAAGCGCATTTTCATCCGACTTGCTTCAAATTTATCGTCATTTCTCAGTTCCTATGTATCTTATCGTTATGTTATATAGTCTATAACCTGCCCAGAAGTATGGACCACAATCGTACTAAGTTTGGTTAAAATCCCTTCAGTAGTTTTTGACCCATGCGTGCACATACAGACAGACAGACAGACAGACAGACAGACAGACAAAAAATTTACTGATTGCATATTTGGCATTAGTATCGATCACCAATCATCCTCTAATATTAATTTTTAATATATAATCAATGTACAGAATTGACCTCTCTACAGTTTTATTATAAGTAGTATAGATATAGATGTCAACGTTATACCATTTATGTCAATATTAAAAGAATTATGTCAATTATACAAGAATGATGTGCAAAATTACAAGATTAATGTCAAAATGACAGGATATTATGTCTAAATTACAACCATAGGTACAGTACAATTCACGAATGATGGCGGGCGTGAAGTTAGGCCTTTGCGAACTTTCGCGCATACCACACTCTTCTAGCACACGCACGACGTCGTTTGGTTCCTAAAACACGTTACTGCGCAGCCTTCTGCGCAAACTTCACGCCCGCCATCATTCGTGAATTGTACTATAATGTCAGGAAAACTTATTCAATCAAAGAATTTTCGACTATCAATTCTGAGACTATAATTTGTTTTTTTTTCGAAAGGAACCAAGCTTGAATGCAGAAAACACGAATCTCTGGTAAGAGACCTAAACCCATATTGTCATTCTACTGGTACATACTTATCTTCTGTTTTTTAGTTGTAAAAATCAGTATCTATACCTACCCACTGATTCACTGTTGGTCATGGCCTCCCCAAGTGTCGCCACAACGAACAATCCTGTACGACTCGCATCCATCGGATTTGGATTTCTGCAGCCTTCTACTTTCCTAGACAAACTCAATCACAAGATGTCCTAATTCTTTGACCTCAACTGAAATAGGTCGCCCTACAGAATTTCCCGTAATCTTTTCCTGATAGCTAGTGTAAGTGATAAAAGGATTATTATTATCAGATTGCTGGACAACCTCCTTTTAAAGATGTCCAGTGTTGATAGTGGAGGGCTCTGTTGATTGATTGAGCAGATGTTTTGGGTTGAAACCTAGTTTAGGTGGCCTGAATTTAACCAACTTTTTCTAAATAAAATATTTTCAAGGTGTTTTTAGTTGCAAAATCATCCAATGACTTCTCTCGCTCCTGGGCAGAGCGGGGGAATTACTGCTTTGATAAAGGAAGCAACAAACATTTTCAAGTTGGGATATAATATGAAAACCAAAAGGTTCTACCGTATGTGTTGTAAGTATGATATATCACAAGATTTAAAAAGATCTAAACTACTAGATACTAATCTACTCTGGTGAGTAGCTACACTCGTACTACTTTCAGGATAAAAAAATAATAATTTATAAAATGTGTATAAAAACAAAGAAAGAACCGCAGAAAATCTAAAGTCGATCACCTAGCTCCCAAAGCTTCCTAATAATATTTATTTCAGACAAAATTAAAGAAAGGTTAGCAGTTAGACTGATTACTGCAATTTGTAAACAGTCACTACCTATATTGCAAACGCGAATGCTAATGTACGTTCCTTTAATCACGTCATTCACGGATTGAAAGTAAGTTCCCATGGATGGCTACGAGCGAAAAGAAACCTTCTAAGTAGATGCATTAATCTTTTATTTACATACTAACTTCTGTCGCTGGCTTTTTCCACACAGAATTAAAAAAAATATCCCAACATACTCTTTAGACAAGAAGTCTGAAATGGTAAAGAACTCGTATTATTAAGTTACTAAGAAGACGATGGCCGAGTGATAACGACCCCGACTTACGAGTGGTAGGTCGCGGGTTCAAACCCAGCCAAGCGCCTACCACTGCTCCACATGCGCATTACTTTGAGTAATTTATTTCACACCACTGCTGTCATAACGACGAAAAAAAACATCTTGAGGAAACCGGCATGTCCTAGATCCCAAAATTCGAAGACATATGACATTTACCAACCTGCACTTGGCCTGCGTGGTAGATTACGGCCTATGCCCTCTCATAAAGAGAGGAGGCTTGAGTTCCAGTAGTGGGAACATTAAACTGAAGTGAATATGTTATGCTTATGCTACATCTTTATTGAAAATATACGTAACCCAAGATATTTTTTTTTTTTCGGAGAAAAGTAATGTAGTATATATAATCTGTGAAAACAACAAAAACGTTTCTTCCAAAGAATAAATTTGGCCGTCCGACCAGCGGGTAATCGTCCAGATCTAGCCCGAGACGTCGCGAGCCTCAAATAGATGCCCACAAAACCGTAGAAGCCCAGTAGGGCCGACGCCCGCAATTTCTGAAAGGTAACCCACGGTTCTAGAACGCAAAGGGCGACCGAAAGACATAGGTGTGGTTATAGTCAGTAAAAGTCTGACACGCCCACCCATTCCACTCTCACTCTCTATCACGAAGGTAGCTCTCCGGAAGCCATCAAGGTACGCCGCACGACTTCCCACCAATTTTGTCTGCTGGCAGGCGCACTCGTTTAATGGGCCGCCAACAGCCGTTTTCATTCCACTCTAGAGCCGGAGAAATCACTAGATGATTACACACCTCAAAAAAAAGCTATTAAAAATCACAATAAATTGCCAACTAAGGTTAACGTAGAACCAGCAAAATAACTACAACTGACAACAGATAAATAATGCCATAATCAAATATTTGTACAAATTCTTGAAACAATCAGCAATAGTAAACGATTTATTGTTCAAACTGATGAAATAATTACCTCTGACAGTTCAAATAAACATGGCGTTGTTGGAATTTAATTGCAAAGTTATTAATAAACGGTACAAACAAACTTCGGTTTGCTGACCCATAATATAATGAGGAATTGTCTACAATACTTCCTATGAATTTGCGTAGGTAGTCGGTGGTAACAGGAAAATTTGTAGGTGCTGTGGAAACGGATGAAGCTTCCTGCAGACAGACATGACGTAATATTTCGACAATGACGAAACAATTGTTTGCAATTTCTGTACGTACTCATAAGTATGTATTTATCAACCAACTTTACAAAAAAGGAGGATAATCTCAATTTAGTGTTTTTTTTATATCTATTGCCTCATAAATTATGGCGTTCTGAGGGAATGCAAATTAGTCCCATTTTCTTCAAACTCCAGTTCGGACGATGGGATCCATGAGGAATTTAGGAAACTCCTCCAATAGAATAGATAGATAGAAAAATTCTTTATTGTACACCAAAAATAAAAACTTAAGAAACTTAAAATTAATAGGGCGTCACAATGGACGGTCTTATCGCCAAAAGCGATTTTTTACAGACAACCTAAAACAGGCACCATATACTGATTTTGGTATTTTCATCGCGATTTTGGTATTTTCATCATAATTTTAGTATTTTCATCGCGATTTTGGTATTTTCGTCGTGATTTTGGTATTTTCGTCGTGATTTTGGTGACTGCTTTGTTCGTGTAGAGTTATTTCAAAAAATTCGTAATTTGAGTAAAATTGTTGGTGTTGGTGTCTTGTAAACTATGTCATCATACGTAGCAACCTATGCTGAGTAATATGGTATTCTACAAACTTTATTTTTAAGGACAAGTCGTCAACAACCTGGCAATGCTGCCAGTCTTCAAAATACATTGAATTAACAATCCAATGTAAAGGGGCATTGGGTTGTTAATTCAATGTACTGCGCTGACGACTCGTCGCTGTGCCAGCGCTGCGCTTTCTTAGAGAATAGCACCCCAGGACACATTTCCGGATGACAGCAATGTGAAGGGTACTTCGATGACTGAGTGTATTTTTGTATTATGTACTTATTTAGGTGAAGTATAAATATTTAGTTTAGAAAATATTTAAGTACATAGAAACGTATTTTGTTAAGCCAAAGAATAAAAATATAAAACAATCTTTCTAATTCACTAAAGGGTTTTGAATTTGTTTTTATTTTTCATTCTATTTTCAATAATGTTCAATACCCTATATTGTGTAGGTACTCGTTTATTCTCTGACCTACTTTTCTAGACCCGATAACCAGATTTCCTAACGGTAATAAATAATTCCCCGTCATAAAAACTGTCATCACAGACGTAAATCAAATATACAAACATTCAGACAGCCATCTCTGAGCTTTATCAATAAGTCTGATTCCGGGAAATGAGTTGGTTCATTCCCGGACGGAGACGAGACTTATTGATTGATCCCTTACGTCATTTAAGTCTCACTCACTCTATAATTTTTTTGATTTGTTATTTATTATAACTATATTCTGAAAGAAAACACAACTTTGAGTTAAACCTTGTACTATTACTTATTCTGTGGGACTTTTTTTTTCAATCTTTTGTATTTTTTTTTTATTGAATTCTTTACTATATACCATAACAACTTATAATATTTTCGAAGCGCGTAGCGAAGCGTTGTAGTTCGATATTATAAGTTGTTATGGTGTACAAATTAAATAAAAAAATGTAAATGATAATTTACCAAAAAATAAAAACAAGTTGTACTGTGAACAATTGTAAAAAAAAAACTAAAATGTCACAGTCAGTAGTCCATTTAAGTCACATAAGTTCGATACATGACAACGATGCGACTACATTTATCTATAGATTTTTTTTTAACTATCTATCGATTGAGAAATTTATTTTATTTGTTTTTATTTTATTTATTTAGGTGACCAACAGCGATACACAAAGTATGTTACAGAGTAAGTGCTTTAAAGTGAACTATGGCTGATAACAGGTTCACCTTTCTAACTGGGATAATTATATAACATTAAAAAAAAATCTAATATACGATAACGTGCTGTCACGTCATTTTCATTTCATATGATCCAACTTCAATTAGAATTATCGTCAAAATAAATCTAAGTGCCCATTAATGCGTTCCTCTTTAAATGTCTGAAATATCATTTTTTGACATACTTTTATGTCTGGCCGTCTAATATTCCGCGTAATTTAATTACATCTAATCTAAAAGCCGAGAGTCTAATGATATACCATTACAAGTTTGTTGCGAAATTGCCTACCGTCTGAAAGTACGTCAGTATTTTAATGTTACAGAATAACTATTTGGTAGAACAGGCTAGAAATAGGCCTGAAATAATTTTGTAAGGGTTAAGAGAGTTCTTTGGGGAAAAAATTCCTGTAAGCACATCACTTGAAAATGCTTCGAACGAATGAATAATTTTTGTTTCTAATAGTCCGTACCAAAAGAGGATTTCCGAGAAATAAAAGGAAAATGTTTTCCAGAAACTAATTTCGGTAAAACTGATGTTTCTCATAAAACAACATTATTAGCAATTCAATTTTACTATAATATATTGTTAAACCATCTTTCAGTAATATACCCGGAAGGAACAGGATAAAATAACATATAAACATACCTACGCACTAGTTATTTCAATACCAACAAAATATTGATATTTTATTAACATATTCCGGTCAATTTTCTCTGTAAAGGGAACAATAACAACACATAAAAGTAACAGTCGGTACAATTTAATACCTACTTTATGAAAATACTAGTGACTCCCATTATTTCATATTTTTTTCCCGGGTTACATCATGTTACTTTTTATTAGTCAGTTCATGACGTGTGGTCACCTCAGTCACTGCAATAGCTTATACAGCTTTCGTTTTAGTATATGCAAAACCCAAAACACAGATCTAGTGTTTGATGTAAAAATCTATGTACAAAAATCTATGTGCCAGTCTTCTGGGCACATTCCCGGATGACAGCGATGTGGAGGAGTACTTCGACGCCTAAGTGTACTTTGTGTATTTGTATTTTATTTATTTAGGTTTTAGTATAAATAGTTTAAGTTTGTTTTTTTATGTAGAGTAACGAATTATTTTTAATAAAAATATTATCTTGTACAAAAATAATTGTATCACGAAAAATCACAAAGGTCAGCAAATATACATCAGGTCATCCTAGCAACTGAGGGGTTGTCTTGCATTTGTACCTAGCTGGTCATAGCGGGCATTATGTACCTAATGCCCGCTATGACCTGCCGTGACGTGTGTTGTATTTAATGTACGTGGTGTTCAACTTATGACCTTTTAACATTTTTTTTGGAAAAATGTAGCATGGTGAATATTGGAATCCATTCAGTTACTGATTCTGAACAAACTATATTAAGAAAGAAAGAAAAACATTTTATTTGCCTGAAAAGAAAGATAAGAAAAAAAGAAAAGAAATTAAGGTTTCGCATAAACTAAAAATAATTTTGTATAATACTAGCTTATCATAATCAAGCCTAATGTAAACAGAAACAGCAAGTTCTAAGCCAGGACAGTTTAGTAGAGAACTAGTTTACTATCCTAGCTTAAAAAACTAGCCTCTTGTAACCCGGATATTAGCCGGCCACAAAGTAGAGCAATGCTCATAGTTTAACTACCAATAGCAAACTAACGATCTAAGTGTGCGTGATCTGTTAGTTGCGTAATGCGCGTTCGTATTGTTTTATTGCCTGCAGTGGAGTTAAAGAGTGTGACGCAAACGGCGACACTCGTTGTAGTATAAATCAGAAAGTATTTCCTTTTTAACCTCTTTCGTCTTTTCTGTATATATCACTACCTCTCTCTATCTGCAGGAGTACCTAAAGACAAAAACTAAAAGCCACTTACCTCCTCATATACTGGAACTTGATCACAATAAAGATGAGCAGCGTATTCGCAGACAGCGACGCCGTCAACACCACCACGTACAACACTATGATCACCACATCTGGTCTATAGAACACGTCTAAGTCCAGTTGGGGCACACCCCATACGTCCGTGTCATTCCACCCCACTTCGAATGTCGTGTTGAAGTTCTTCATACTCATAGTTTTCTGCACACAGTCTCAAGTATTCGCGATTGGGGTTTTTGCCGCCATCTTTGAGTTCTGAAATTTAAAGAAAAATTGGTTAGCTACATTGAGACTATAAGCGTTTCATGGTTCCTTCTTTTGGTTTAAATAAATATGACTTTAAAAGAAGTCGTATACAGGTTGTCCAAAATTCAAAAGTCTAATAGGCAATATATATGCAAAACAGGGTATATAAGTCCCAAAAATCTGAGAGTTGTGTGCCCGATAGTTGATTTCGGACTATTTGTTCTAATACCGTGGAGAGCTCTGATATCACAATGCTGGATTTTTTAATTTCGTTCTTATGTGGTGACATAGATCGCTCTAACTTGATTGCACAGATCTTGGGTAGGTAACCACGCCACATATTTGAAAAATGGTTAGCCTAGGCAGAGCTTCGCTATTACCTTATCGTATCGTAGTGCTGCAGGTAATCTTTCGCTTCCAGTCGTGATTCAATTTACGGTCGAAGGAGAGCCGTCGCCTCCTGCTACAAGGAATTGATGGTTGCAAAAGAGACAGAAAAAAGATGAAGGATAATATAATTGGGTCGTTTCGTAATAGACAAAACAGGCGTTTGAGGGTGTGGACTAATCTTCTGCCACCATAAGGTGTGGCAGGCAACAAATTTAGGGAATTTGTGGCTTGAACAGTCAAAGCCCCGAGGCGGCGGCGCGCCTCTCTAGCAAATTTATGGCCATATGCAGCCGCAGACATAACGATGTCCGCATGAATTCGCACGGCTCAATATCCAGCTGAGAAACTGTGACGGAATGCGAAGAACTTTAGCACCCCAGACAAAAGCAGCTGTAGCAATAAAAGAGTCTGAGAGATCTTTCATCCATGATATTTAAGTTCAAAAGATCAATTAATATTGAAATATAGAAAGAAACATTTTAAAATCGTAAGTGTAAACGAGGAGTTTCTTGTTTTCCGTAGCATACGATCTATTGAAACCTTGCACTAGCTTCTGACATTTTATAAGTGCTCATGTTTCACATAGGTCTATGTGAAATGAAATGATTTTGAGTTGAGTTCAATAAAAAGAAAGGTAGCCACCTTATGCAAAATGGTAATCAGGTAGTCAAGTAGCTGAAAGCCTATACCCCTAGCCAAGTTGATAATCTGCAATCGTTAACGCTACTAGAAAACTTCAAATGTATGGGAATGACGTCATCACAACCCTAAGTCACGTGGTCAGAACAAGAGAATCGGGGACATGGTTAACTCGAGGCGTTCGAGGCAAGAGAATCGATACAAAAAGTTATAACTTGGCTAGGGGGGCTGAACAGAGATGACCTGATTCCTGAAGGTCATGATTACTTTCAGATATATTAGGTCGTCATTGTAGAAAGATTAGTGTTATAAGAAAAATCTACAGTCAAAACGCTGAATTTTGGCCTGGCCAAGGTAAGCAGGCAAGTCTTGATTCCCCACTATTTTCAATACATATGGATTTTAAACGAACCACTAAAGTGCACAGACTGCACTCTTAAAACCGAACGTAATTGGTAATCAATCTTGTTTGTTTACCAGTTTCTGAATCCGAGTTAAACGTTGAGTTAAAAATAAATATTATGGCCCTAGTTTGTTAGGCACATGAGAATTCCAACCAATTCTAACCATTGGTATACGTAATCGTCAGTGGCGTAGGTAGTCCTAATGGGGCCCCATATCAAATATTTTTGAAGTTTGTTTTTTTTTATACAAAGTAGCTTCTACTTATCTAGGCGTCAGATAAATTTAAAATAAAGTACATTGACCTTTTCCTAATATCTCCAATATATCGAAGGTACCCGAAAAAACATTAATAAACTGTTTTTCAGAAAGGGTCACGGTAGATGTCGATTCCTGTTTTTTAAATTTAGAATATCAATAAATGTAAGAGGGTCGAATGACCGTTATTCCCCATTTATTTGACGCCTACTTTAGCATATAAATAGTGCTTTGAGAGACTTCGAAAATGATTATGAGTTCGTTTATTTTATAATTCTATAGATGTTTGAATAGGTTGAGTTTTAGTGGTCGTTTTATGTAAAAAATGCTAAAACAAGCTGAGCGAGCTAAAAATCAATAAGAGAATATAAGGTTGTGGAGAACATATTACGAATTTTGGTACATGTCGGGGCCCCTGTAGATCGGGGGCCCCACATCATTGATACGGCTGAAAAGGCGGTAGCCCCTGGTAATCATTTACGTAACAAAGATATCTGAACTATCATTATTGGACTAAACATTTGGCACTGGTGGCGTGCGAACGCGCCAAAACTTCTCATTTAATATGACGGGCTTTGCATCACATATTCGCTTTGCCATACATGTGCAAATATTTTAGACTTTGTGGGATTCATGGAATTTTGCTTTTGTTTGAAGTTCTTGCTATTTATTGAACCATTTTCTCTGATATTTTTCTACACCAATATAATAGAAAGGTATAGTTTGTTTTTTTTTTTTGTTTGTAAGAGGTAATCTCTGAAAGTGCTGATCCGATTACAATTTTTTTTTTCTCCAAAAGAGAGCTGCTTTATTCCTGAGTGACGTAGGCTATATTTTGCATACGCGGCCGAAGCAGCGGGCAAATTTAATTAAAAAAATCTTAGGTGTCTTATAATCAAATGTTTTATTTTAATAATTACACTGTTATTGACATTTATACTGTTATAATCTTTACATTTAAGTAAAACAAAAGTCAGTAGGTACGCTATAAAATCAAAAACTACTGAATGAATTTTTATGCGGTTCAACAATAGCCAAAGTCGTTCATGGAGAAGAATTAAGTGTAACACCCACGCGAAACGGGAGCCGATCGCAAGAGTACTTACAAAATTTCTTCGTCACCCACTTAACGATAAAGATAGGCTTAACGGAATGCAAACTAGAGTCAGAAATATAGCCGTAAAACATATAGCAAACAAAATGATTCACTTTCTGTCGTATATTTCTATGAATAATCTTAACATAATAACACAAGTATATAAAAGTGTTATCACGCATATAAATCATATTAATCCACAAAAAAACCAGACATTCTTCGAGACAACGAAGCAGCATGTAAATAATATCTAACATTATTGTATAATAAAAAATGTTTGGATTCCTGCGCAATGCTGCAAAACGACCGAACCTCAAAATAGATAGGTACAGAAGACAATCTCATGTATGTACTTCACTTTTAATACCTACGCTCAGTGGACGCACACTAATGAGCGTTTGAGCCGGAATTGTTCGACGAGTTTTCCGAGACGCGACCGAGACATCGTGTCTGTGAGCGGTGTCTTTGTGTGCGTTGCTCGAGCGCGCTTTGTATGTAGATTGACTTCTCTACCTATATATTTTGTGACCGAGCGGCTTTTCACACAATAATTTCAGCCAGTTATTTTTACTCGATAATAAATAGTGTGTTTAAAAATACTTGAAATATACTACATTAGTTTTAATATATATGCAAAACCCGAAACATGTGACTAATATTTTTATGTAAAGAATCTCTGTACAAAATTTCGTAACTGTATCATGAAAAATCACAAAGTTAAAGTTTTTTATGTCAGCAAAAATACAAGGTCACCGGGCCATCCAGGCGACTGAGGGGTTGTTTTATACTTGGACCCAGCTTGTATTTAGTGTCGGTGTAACCAACATGCGACTTTTATAAATATTTTTGGGAAAAAATATAACATGGTGTAAAAACTATTGGAATACATTCAGTTACTGATTCCGAACGAACTATATTCAGGATTCGTTTTTTATTTTACTATATAAACTAAAAATAATGCTGTATATTGACGTCATGGAGTTTCCACAAGTACGAGTATATTTATGTATGTAGATCTTAGTACATCTTGAGAATAAAGTACTTAGCGCCAAGTTAGGATACAGCTTTCCCGTGAGACATTAATTCATTAAACCCTAAGTAAACGCCGGCGTTCGCGCATCTATTGTTTTACTATTATGTCTCTAATTAACGGTATCTGATAGGCCATGACCGCGGAGAAAAGTTAAACTCCGCAGTATTTATAAACGTCTTACACAATGCTATATGACTCCCCTTACATCCCACTTCTTCTAATTGTATACTAGCTTTTGCGAGCGGCCTCGTCCACGTTAATGTTGGTTATTGTGGTCGCGAAGTCGCAGTCGAAAATGGATAAAAATTAGCCTATTTCGTCCATCCTAGAGTTCAATCTTCCACAATATATTCCTCTCAATCTTAGTTTGGCCTTTGTCATATTTATAAATTTATCATGTTAGCTTATATACTTATTTTATTATTATACGTTACTTAATCTAACTAAAGTACTTTCTATATCTGTTATTTATTGTGCACACCTACCGCAGTGTTGCCTTTTTTAACCCAAAGGTTGACTGTCAGAGAATGACTTGCGTAGACCACTGTTCATGAAGTATAAATAAATATACAAATATCGATATTTAGGATTTTCGGTACTCTTTACTTTTGATTTTTAGGTGATATAATAAATAATAATAATATATATATTTCGATGTCACTTTTGTAGATAATTACATTATAGCTATACGTTATCCATTCGATATTAAAAACCTACGTTAATTTAATTTTCGCTTATTTGGTTATTCGATATTTAAATTTTAAATGTTTTGAACGTTAATATTTTACACGTAGATATTTTAATTGTCGACATTCAAATGGATTTCGTTAATATAGGTTTAAATTTTGAAACTTGCAACTCATATCTGTATACAATCTCATATCTCCCTTGTTCTCAGTTGAATGTTTCTTAATTGTTAATATTTACAAAGTTAAACTCTACACAATTTGACTAAGCTAAATTACTAGGACTAAACCCAACGGTAAGCGCTAATGAGAATCAATACCTAGCTTAGCAACTACGCGTGACTGCGTCTGAATGCTAGGTATTAGACTTTCAGGCATCTACTTGTAACAGTACCTAGTAGTAATGTATGTGTGCATGGCAAATGAGTCCGACGTTAATGCCACCACTACGCTTCACAAGGGTTCTTAAGTGAAAACGCTTAACGTGAACAAACATAATAGATTTCTTCCAGTAAATTGCTTTTCTGTGTGTAACTTCATGGTTACTATCTCCTGAAATGTTATGAACACGAGCCGTAGTCATAATACAACACAGTTAACAAATTTTGACATGCTGCATAATGATACCAAATTGCTTAGACAATTTCAGTAATGTAGGGGTGTTACCGACGTTGGTGGAGATTGCCGACATAGCCCAATGAATCGCCAAAATTAGGTGACAGTGAGCAGGGCACGTTGCTCGCAGGACAATGGGGTCGCAAGTTCTGTAGTATAGTTCTAGTTCTGTAGTATAAAGTTCTGTGGTATATTCTGTAGTATTCACGTAATGAAAACCGTAACGATATCGTAGCGATTTAGTCGTTTAAACCATTTCCGTATTCACATCCATCAATCGAGTTTGAACGACACCGATTTTAAAGTCGTTTGAAATTCGTCGATTTAAAAAAAAAAACTGTATTACATTATTCTGGTATAATACTTATTAATGTAACTGGAAATAAGTCGACAGATCGTGAATACCGCTTTTGGATAGGACTTCGATCGAACGACTATAAAACTTCAACGATATTTGGCTTGTTTGATTTTACGTGAATCAGGCTACTGGAGTGGTGAATACGTTTAGGAAGACGTAGCGTTGGAAGGCCTCCTACAAGGTAGATCGATGACCTGATGAGAGTTGCAGGTTGCCGATAGATGCAAGAAGTACAGGTCCGACCCTTGTTGTAAAACTTAAGCTACCAACTTTTACTACTACACTTAGGTTCTACCGTAACGTACCGTATTAACACAATGATCGGTCCTGCCCTATATGTATGGCCTATATCTAACAGTGGTCTTTCTGACTGCTGAAAGAATAATGATGATAAGAGGTATTACGCAAAACCAAAGTATTTGAATATTTCTTTGAATAGTTGAAGTGTGTTTACCCACAAAATACATAGGTACAAAAGACAATCTCATGTATGTACTTCACTTTTTATACCTACGCTCGGTGGACGCACACTAATGAGCGTTTGAGCCGGAACTTTTCGATGAGTGATCCGAGACGCGACCGAGACATCGTGTCTGTGAGCGGTGTCTATTGTGTGCGTTGCTCGAGCGCTCTTTATATGTAGATTGCCTTTGGTACCTATCTATTTTGTGGTTTAGCTAAGTAGCAATATAATACAAAAATCGATGAAGTGCCTAAATTGCCAGCTGCCGTGGTAGATTGAAAATTATTACATTTTGATACAAGTGAAGAAAGTTTGTCAATGCAAACACAGTGGAATTCGCCCGAGCCGCAGGTGGATGGCGGGTGTTATGGAGCCGAATGCTACAGTGACCAATTTCCACGTGTTTTTAACGTCATTTTCCAATACACTTACAAAGATATAGATAAACGAGGGTTGAGACTTGTAGGGGTCGCTTAGTGCCCAGTCTGATATAATAAATTGTAGTGGAACGAACGCCAGCAACTTTATGCACAAGTGTGGAAGAAAATAATTTGCGTGCCTAAAATCTGTAGGGATACGAGCGAGTTTTGAAGTTAGTATAATGAAAAAAAAATTTTTCCTAGCAAAAATAATTGTGTAGTCTACAAATAGCTGATGCAAGTTCGACTGTTTGTAGGAGTGATGTAAGATTTAGAGATGTTTACATATTGATTTGAATAATTTAAACCGTTATATGATGTGTCAAGGTTGAGAGCTGAAAGTAATAGTATATAAACATGTATTCAATAATACTGAATGGAACGGAAATTGTTGAAAAAAAAATTTGATGCGTACAGCTTCTACTTATAAATAGAACTGTTTTTTTTTTTTAGTGCTTGACTTCGATCCCACCTGATTCGTTAATGGTGGCACTACTTTATTAAGAGCCTATTCACTCTAGCTTTGAAGACACCAAAATATTATAAACGGACGGGAAGACCGCAGGAGGCAAAATGTTTCAGTCATTTGATGTACGCGGTATAAACGACGAGGCGAAACGCTTAGTCCGGACCATAGAGGTTTTAACAACGTTAGGGAGGGATACTCGCCGTACGTCGTCGGCCGTACTTCATAGACAAAAAAATAATTATACAAAGTTCTTACACTTCTTTTCTTGTCTTTACACATTATTGTCTACATTTCTTTTGATCTCTCCTTTTGCAGTACCTACATTTGTACCATACCACCGTAGGCGCGAACTTGAGACGGTGAGCAATGGGTAGCTCGCCGACTGACCGTCCGGTAATCGTCCGGACCGAGCCCAAGATGTCGACAGCGCATATCGTTCCACGCGTGACTCAAGGAGTAGTCAGCAAACCGTAGGAGCTCAGCAAGGTCGAAGCCACGTCGAGGCCTACTGGGGTCAAGGATTCGTTTCTGATGGGAAGGTTCGGACTCGGTATGAATTGCAACGAAGGAACAGGAGTGAGTTTTTAGTCCGTAAAAGTCTGATACTATCTCCCGCTCCGCCCAAGAGCGGGGGATGTCATTGGATGTTTTCCCACCTGAAAAAAGTACCTTTGCACCATTTTTTTTTAATGACCTGTCTTCTCCTGCTATAATTATGTGTGTACGTAAATTTTAAAATAAATATAAAGTTATCCTCAGTTTTTCAAAATTAGTATTACAGGAACAAAGAAACAGAAAATAAAATAGAAAAATCTTTATGTGGAACACATGCTACTAATGAGTAATCTCATATGAAGTAGCGGTGACTTGAATACATTGCGCGGTAGACGAAACTAATGTGGCTATTAACCCTTCGAAATTGGAGCTAAATGTACCCACTTTATATAAACTAGTAGTAATGAGTTTACTCCCAAAGTTCAACGAGATTTAACCTCATGAATTCTTGAAAGATTGTTTGAATGAAAGCTTTTTAAACATAAAAAAAAAACAGTAAAGTGTGAGTCGGACCTTGTGCGAAGGGTTCCGTACGATCTATAGCAAAACACGACAAAATAATCTCGTTTGTTGTCTTGGGAGCCCTTTTTTATGGTGGGAAAAATCATCCAATGACAACCCCCGCTCTTGGGAGGAGCGGGAGATAGTGTCAGACTGTTACTGACTAAAATACCCACCCCGTTCCTTCTAGCCTTCATACGGGATCTCGAGTTCCCTTTCGGATAATCCTGGCCCCATTAGGCTTCGACCCGGCTGGGTCCCTGCGTCTTGGGAGCTTTGCGAGTAGGCTTGTACTATGCCGAATCGAATGCCAAATAATCGGACATCAATTAATCGAACACTTTCAATCGAACACCTAAATACTCGAACGTTCATAATATCGAATGGTGAATAAATCGAACACTCAATACGTCGAGTGTTCAGAATATCGAATTTTTGATCGAGTGGTCAACGCATCGCACATTAACTTGGAGGACATGAAGGTGCATATGGTGGAAGTCACCATGTCCATGGTGGCCATGGTCCGGAGCAAGGAGGAATGACAGGCGCTCGCTTCCTGCAAAGCAGTAATGATAGTGAAGGAGGTGGCCGGGGCCGTACGTGTAAGGGAACGGGCTTCCTCACGCCCCGGTCGTACCTCCCCGCCTCACGGCGCTTAGTTTTCTATACGTGCCGTCAGCTGAGGCGTGAGGAAGCCCGTTTTCTCACACGTATGGCCACGGCCTTTACCAGGGACTGGCGCAAGAGGTTGTTGCCGGCGATCGCCTTCACGAGGACACGGCGGTGCTCCATTCAAGTGGGGCACACTTCCACCATATGCTCCTCCATTTCCTCCGGGTGAATATACGATGCGTTGGCCGTTCAATCGAACATTCGATATTTTGAACACTCGACGTTTTGAGTGTTCGATTTATTAACCATTCGATACTATGAACGTTCGAGTATTTATGTGTTCGATTATTTGGCATTCGATTCGGCATAGTACACCCGCGAGTAGGACTCGCACACGAAGCACGAATTTCCGTACCGTTCGTAACAAAAAATCGGCAAATAAGTCACGTTTGTTGTACAGGGCGGCCCCTTTGAATATTTATTTTATTCGTTTTTTTAGTTTTGGCAGTTATAGTGGTAACAGAAATACATGATCTTTGAATATTTCAACTAACTATACCAGTTCATGAGATACAGCCTGATGACAGACAGGCAGACAGACAGCGGAGTCTTAGTAACAGGGTCCTGTTTTACCCTTGGTACGGAATCCTAAAAACTATATTAAAAATACTATCGCAACTAGATCAAGGCTTTGCCACTGACAACAATATCGGAAAATAAATTCTAAGAAACGTTTTCGCAGCCAAAACAAATATTGTCGGCTGCAGCATCTATTCTTTTAGCTTTGTTGATTTAATAAAGAAAGATAAAGAACTCTTTTTAGAAAAACAAAAAGATAAAAGATAACTCTGGCAAGGTATAATGGTACGAGTAATCCTAACTAATATTATAAATGTGAAAGTGTGGATGTTTGGATGTTTGTAACATAATCACGCAAAAACGGCTGAATGAATTTGGATGAAATTTGGCATGCATATAGCCTTTGACATGGAAAAGAAAATAGGCCACTTTTTATCCCGGAAAAACATCTTATTCCTACGGGAAAACACGTTTAGAGTGCGATAACCGAAGAACACGCAGACGAAGTCGCGGGTGGACAGCTAGTATAATAATATATTGAATATGCGAAAATATGATTTTTATTTCATTGTCAGTCATACATATATAGCAGATATATTATGTGGAATAGAATAAAATATTATAATATTAATGTCAAGGGTGATTTAAAAACAGAAACCGCTAGATATGAAAACATCGCATTTCATAATAATAAATATGTACAATAAACAAAAATACCATACCACCTTTACAAACAGTTTTTTTATGGCATTTAATTTATTAATATTTTTAATTCTTAATCAATGACTTTAGTGTGATTTTTTTTTAAATCTATGACTTTTAATTTAGTAACAACAGTAAGTAATTTAATATATTATTTGTTTTGTGTTACGAACACCAAATTTTGAGTGTAATACTCGTATTATTGAACTTCTGAACTAACATAGAAATAAGTGATACCAACATAATAATATAGTGTGAACCAAAAGTTGTCTTTAAATATTTTATTTATTATTCCATTCATTTATTATAATACACATATTTATCATATTTTTAATTATTTCTTCAAAAAATTATATTAAAAAAAAAACATTTAAAAATATAAAAAATAGTAGCCCACCGGCATCGGGAACAGGCTCCAAGCTGCCGGTGGTCAGGGCTCCTGAGAGAGGAACCTCCGCACAATACGCGCCGTGTCTAGGAGTACTGCCTTCTGGATCAAGCCCTTGATCCAACTGCCTAACGAGAGCCTACGCAGATGTTAGTCGAGGCTCTTGGCAATTAAGCCATTGGCCGTCACGACTATCGGCACAATGATTGCTCTATCCACTTCCCACATGTCGACAACCTCGCGAGCCAAGTCAAGATATTTAGTTTGTTTATCTTTCTCAGCTTTCACGAGGTTCTCGTCATGAGGGACTGCTATATCAACAATCATTGTGCGACGCTCTAGTCGATCTATCACCACTATGTCAGGCTTATTGGCAACAATAGTCCTGTCAGTGATGATAGATCGGTCCCAATACAATGTGACGCTGCCATTCTCGAGAACTGGGTCGGGCACATACCTATAGTACGGTACTTCTGATTCAACAAGATTGTATTTAAGAGCAAGTTGCTGATGGATTATCCTGGCTACAAGGTTATGTCTGTGCAAATAGTCTCCGTTAGCTAAATGAGAACACCCAGAAATAATGTGTCGGATTGATTCCCCAGGCCGGTGGCATGCCCGACAGATGTCAACCGTACCGTTCTTCACAATATATTTCCGGTAGTTGTTCGTCATCATAACTTCATCCATAATTGCAAAGACAAAACCTTCGGTTTCTCCAAAGAGATTACCAAAGCGTAGCCAGGAGACGGACGCTAAAAGATCTGCATCGGGCCCATGTAAGGCCCGGTAAAAGCGCCCGTGAAGCTCCTTGCCCTTCCATACTTCCCTGCGTTCATTAGTATCCGTTACTATAGGTTTGCGCCAGTTCTCGTTGGCCAAGGAGAGCGGGGTGAGGCCTTTGTCCACCGCCACTACATCTCGGTGCATCCCCACGTCGGTTTCCAGGAAGTATTCCCTAAGGCTGCATACCTCACGGTTGTGCAGGGTCTTGGCATTTAAAAAGCCACGACCCCCACATTTCCGCGGGATATACAGCCTCATCACCGATGATCGTGGGTGATGCATCCGATTTGTGGTAGGCAGAGTGCGGACTCTCCTATCCACGGCGTCGAGTTCCGTCTGAGTCCATTTGAGTATACCGAAAGAGTACATCAAAACCGGCATGACCCAACCGTTGAAGGCGCGCACCTTGTTCCCGCCCGATAAAAGACTTATTTATTATTATTATTATAAACGAGAAACTATGGTGGATAAAACAAGTTCAAAGAGAGACATTGAAATAAAACCTGCTTTAAAAATAGTGATATAAAACCCCCTACCCGCATAGAAAAAGCGTGGCAATTAGCCGTTTTATCTGAATTCTTATAAAAAGGCCTTTTTCTGCTGAGAATTATATCTCTTGGGAACCTCTACCTGAGAAAAGCGGGTTACTTGTTGATAATGCCGTATCGAGTTGTAGATATACGTACATTTTGTTTTAAGAGCCTATTATTAGCCTTATTAAACACGATTAATCTACGTAAATACGGGAGCGTTTCGGCGAGAAAAACGACGTACGTCCACCCGTACAAAAGGCTGGATGAGCTATGATTAGACTGATGTCGTGATTTACAAAATTCGTTACCGAGAATTGAAAAATTACCACAAAAAGTATTTGTACAATATTTACAACAATTATATTATTTAGAGACGGGTATCGTGTTGGTTATTGCACAGGTGAAAAAAGTTGAAACACAAACAATAAACGCAAAAAGACTTTGTACAAAATTGAAGACCATAAATCAAAGTATTACAAATATTTATTTTATAATTTTACTAGCTTTTGCCCGAGGCTTCGCCCGCGTATATAAAAGACCTTCCGTCTTTCTCCCCCTTTTTTTCACTAATTTTATTAAAAAAATTGCCTATGTTCGTCTCCAGGGTCTCAACTATCTCTGTATCAAAATTCATTATAATCGGTTTTGCCATTTAGGGGTAACAAACCAACAAACTCACTTTCGCTTTTATAATATTAGTAAGGATGATGCCCTTTAAGGTTCTTTTTACAAGTTCAAAAACGTATAGGTATTTACAAAAGGACTACGACTTACGACTACACTATCGCCTGCCAGCAGGTAGGATAGTAGTCAAGTGTGAACTTCCGACATTTGACTATTCAAAAGTGCCTGCAAATGGTCTATTTGAAATAAATGATTTTGACTTTGACTTTGACCTATCAACAATAAAACAAAATAATGCTAGGTACTGGAGAAAGCGAAAGCTCCTGCAGAAATATAAAAGTTTAGATACATTATTATTATTCCAATACATTATAACTAGCAATGGTATTTACGTCAAACAAACTCAATATGTCTGCTTTATGCAGTCTGACGTATATTTGAAGTTCACTGAGATTCCCAGTACACAGCTTCTAACTGACGATGTACTGTTTGCTTTTACATCATCGCAGTTCTTTGATTTTATGTTCAAAGCTCTTCCGCAAAATGATAAATATGTAGTTAAACTATTTCTTACTGAACTAGTGTTAAATTGATACGTGTGTTACTAACTTAACTTACATTGTATCTACAAGAGAACCTTATTTTTTTTCTGGTATTAAAGGACGAAATAAAAGGTGGCCGAGTGGTAATGGCCCCGACTTACGAGTTGTAGGTCGCGGGTTCGAACCCAGCCAGGCGCATTACTTTGTGTAATTTATTTCATCACCACTGCTCACAAAACGGTCAAGGAAAACATCGTAAGGAAACCGGCATGTCCTAGAACCAAAAATCCGAAGACATGTGACATTCACCAACCCGCACGGGGTCCGCGTGGTGGATTACGGCCTATTCCCTCTCCTAGAGAGGAGGCCTGAGTCCCAGCAGTGGGAACATTAAAAAGGCCAATGATAATAACGATGATGATGATGATAAAAGGATGATAAATAACTTAGTAAAATTGTAATATTCCCTAAGCGAAATATTTTTTGTAATCGTTAATTCTTTTTGAGATTATTTTTTACTGAAAATCCATTTTATTTTTTATCGACTTCGACTGCACTGCTGAAATACTCTCGGTATAAAAAGTACCCTACATTCAGTTCCAGGATATGGTCTACATGAGTGCAATTTTTTTTTAATATATTTTTTTTGTTTACATAATTTATGTTGTTGTACAGTGACAGCCCTAAATCTTTTCCTTTTGTTCAGTCCATCTAAAGGTTGTCTGGAAGAAATTGCCCTGTGCAATAAGACCGCCTATTGTACACTTATTTTTATAAATGTTTGTCCTGAGATAATTTAAGATGTGCAATAAAGAAATAAATTGCTTCCGAATCCATTCTGCTGTTTTAACGTGAAGAATTAACCATTATACTCACAAAATTTTCGGCTTTATAATATTACTAGCGACCCGCCCCGGCTTCGCACGGGTGCAATGCTCTTGCCGCACCGGGCGGCCGGCCGGTGCCGCCGCAAACGCTACGTCCCGCAATTTTTAAATCTGTAATATCTTCGAAAATATTCACTTAAATCATACGGTGTAAAGGGCCATATAGATCTATATTAAATGAACAATATATTCTAGGTATTTAATTGGTTAAGGATTAATGCTGTATTGGTTTAAATCGCTTCGAAAATTAGCCATTATTTGTCGTAAAAAGTAAATGACAAAAAAAAGTTATTGTGGGTTATCCATAAGAGATAGACATATACCATCACGGACTTTTCTGTAGACCTTTTCAATGTGTACAATACTTAGTACATTATTTTGATAAAACTCGTAGGGTTCAGCCTGCGTTTGCAATGTAAGCGGAAAAAATGTAATTATTTACGACATCACATTAGAAACCTCAAAAATAACAGTACTTCTCCACTATTTAATGTATGTTATTATACATATAAACCTTCCTCTTGAATCACTCTATCTATTAAAAAAAACCGCATCAAAATCCGTTGCGTAGTTTCAAAGATTTAAGCATACAAAGGGACATAGGGGCAGAGAAAGCGACTTTGTTTTATACTATGTAGTGCGTAGTGATTGTGATTAGTCTCTGATGCAAGTGTAGTGTGTTTATTTGTCTATATACCCGCCAGTTAAACGAATGGAGATGACGATAGAGATGGTGTCTCAGATTCCAGTGAATTCTGTTTAATTGAAGCATTGGAAAGTTTGTTTAGTAGAAATCAATCAATAGGTAGAATCAACCCGAATTCCTATGTGTATATGTTCCTGTTTCAGAAATCGATTTATTTGTGATTGCAGCTTTGTGATTCGTAGTTTTACTAAAATTGTGATCTATTTTATGTGTCAATAGATTTAGATTTTCAACCTAATATAACCTTCGAATAAGTCCCAGTTTTTATCAGGAAGATGAGTACCAATACAATGCATTATGCTCATTTATCTGACTGGAAGTTTTTTTTTAGGTGGAAAATAAGGGGAACTCCTGCCCTTAACCGGAGGAGGGCGTGTCAGACTTTTACTGACTAAAACCCTCTCCTCTTTTCCTTCGTTGCCTTGCATTCCAGGGCCGGGTTTTCTTTTCAGAAGTGATCTGATGGCCTCAGTAGGCTTCGACCCTGCTGGGCCTCTACGGTTTTGCTAACATCTCCTTGAGGCACGTGTGGAATACGGTCCGGACGGTTGGACGGCGAACTACCCATTGCTTGCTGTCCGCAAGCCCACAACTACGGTGGCCGCAAATCCGGATCGAAATACCGACGGCTAGGGCCGTTCCGTCACGCGTGCGGCTGCCTCAGTTGCTAGCAATTTACTGCTTCGCAAAAGGAGGCGGCCACCTGCCCTTCCTCTTCGCTTCGGACTATGGCCTGTACCAAGATCCGGAGCGACTGATTTTCGCCACCGGGCATACCTCTGCTGTGTGTTCCACTGTATCCTCCAGGCGATCCACACAGTGGTGATACTTGGGCGATTTTTCCGTATGAATTTGATGCAGGAACCTCCCGAACTGACTATGTCTGGTGAGAACCTGCGTCAAGTGGAGGGTATAAGAGACCATGAAGAAAAACCTCATGCCAGCCACTTCTCAAAGAAGGGACTTACCGCCATAATTATGGCGTAGCCAATCTGACTAATAGTAAATACTTACCGATAGAAAGCTGCTGTGAGTGACTCAGGAATAATTTCCTGAGTCACTCAAGAATAAAGCTGGCTATATTTTATGTACGCAGGCGAAACCGCGGGCATAAGCTAGTAATTAATAAATCAATTCAGTGTATTACAAATCACTGTTGACTTAAAAAAAAAAAACTTCCAATGACAACCCCCGCTCTTTGGCGGAGCGGGAGATAGTGTCAGACTCTTACTGACTAAAAAGCCCACCCCGTTCCTAGACCCCGTACCGGGGCTAGAGTTCCCTTTCGGATAACCCTGGCCACAGTAGGCTTCGACCCAGCTGGGCCCCTGCTGTTGCTGACTACTCCTTGAGGCGCGCGGGAACAGTGCGCGCCGTCGACGACTTGGGTTTGGTCCGGACAGCCAGCTACCCACTGCTCACTGTCCGCAAGTAGATTATAGAAATTTTAACCTATTTTTTATTTGCCATAATTAGCCACACCTACACAAGACATGACCCACTGACTTTGAAAAGGACACTCAAACCGAGTATGCTGCATCTATGAGTAATTCAGTATAATTACAGCGAGATGCTATAAAATATTAATCTTTGATGGTTTGCTCAAAGCGTTTCCGCGCTACAGATTAGTGTTAATTAAATTTTTCCACACACATCAACGTAATCCAGTTAAACTGGATTAAGATCCCTTGTAAGTAGTGCAAACGTGTTTTTAATTATGTAAGCTTATTTTTATATGTTATAATTAAAAATTGGTAAAATTTTTTCGTACCTAGAAGTAATTTTATGTCGCCAAAGAGAATCTTTTTGAACAACCAACGCTTCAATAATTTTTTTCATTTAATACACATCTGCAAACTTTCACATTATTCTACTGTAACTCAAATTTGTAGCTTTTTATATTACATTATCTACAACAAAATGTTACTATGAGCCTAAGCACTTGTAGAACTCTTAGTATCACTTTCAACAGTTCTAAATCAAGAGTAAATAGGTTACTTCTGGCAAGCGCACTCCATCGTCGGCCACATGATCGCTTACCATCAGTTGTAATAGTGGTCAAACGTGATCCTATTCATAATTAATCAATCTTATTTTGCTGTTTTTGTTCTCCTTAAGTTATTTATTTATGTATGACTTAATAAAAGATACATATACAAACGCCAGAAATGTGTGTCAACAAAGTAAACTTTTTACGAACATCTTTATATATTTTTCAGTTTGCTTCGATAAATATCATTAAGTAATAATAATAATATTCCACAACTATCACACAACGCCGTCTAGTCTCAAGCTGAGCAGAGCTTGTGTGTGCTTGAGTACTAGACGACTGATAAACTTACTTATATATTATACACCCAGACACAGAACAAATGATCGTGCTCATCGCTCAAACATTTGTCCTGGGTGGGAATCGAACCCACGACCTCCGGCATAGCAGTCAGGGCTACTAACCACTAGACCAACAGGCTAATCCTCTGTACTCACGTGTGCACAAAGTGTTAAATAAATAAATCCAATCACTACCATTTTTGTTTTAAAATTACATCGTGAAACAGTTATTTAATCGCCACACTACGTAGTTATGAAATAATTAAAGATTTGGGCACCCTCTAAGCAATATTGTATAAACTATTGCGATATAATACCTACTACAAAATCCCCGTATTGTGCTCGTTCTCATTTCGTTTTCAGGTCAACTTACTAAAGAAACGGACCATACTCATATTATATACATTTATCATTTATTAACTATCATAAATTGCTTAAATTACTATACAACATATACATTTAGTTAGCTACTCGTAGTTATTAAATTTCTAGTTTTTCTCGACTCAGCGCGAACTTAGATACCTACTATAACTAAATAACTTAAAAATTTATGAAATGTTAATACATTCGGAATGTGCATCGTAATATTTTTCCTCGTACGGAATTCCATTATAAACTAAGATCCGCCTCTGTACTTTTATGTGCATGAAGTATAAATAAATAAATAAATAAATAATAAGTATCCTACTAATATAAAAAAGCTAAAAATTGTACGTGCGTCTAAGTTAGCTACTCCTTTACGCTCAAAGAGCAAAACGGATTTCGATGTTAGTTACACCCGTCGACTATGACCTGGAATATGATATAGGTTCTTTTTTATCCCAAAAGTATGTACGTATGTAGGTAAATTTAACGTAGATAAAGGTGATTCGAAGACATGTGACATTCATCATCCCGCACTCGGCCCACATGGTGGATTACGACCCTTTCACTCTCCTAGAGAGGAGGCCAGAGTCCCAGCAGTGGGAAAATTTATACGCTGATTAAGCTATGCGCAGGTAAAGCCGCGGGCAGAAAGTATTGATACAACTGAGTGTTCTACTACATAATTTTTAGTAAATGCGAAACCTTAACTGAATCGATTCCAATATTTTTTATAACTTGTTAAATTTTTTCCCAATAATATTTAAATAAGGTCACAAGTTATAAACTACCGATACTAAGCATAACACAAATCACGGCAGGTCATAGCGGGTATTAAGCGCCAATGCACAGCTGGGTGCGGGAGTAAAACTACCCACAACGACACCCTCGGATGGCCCTGTGAGGCTGTGACCATGTTTTTGTGCCTACAACCAGACAGCATAACAAGCTTATAACTTTGATTTTTTTTACACACCCTTTACATAAAAATACCTAGACACGTGTTTCGGGTTTCATAACTAAAATTAATGCTGTACAAGTAATTATTATAGGCCACCAGACTTTATTTAGTTTCACCTGTCCCGATGTTTGTCTGTAATCAAATCTTGTAAATTTTTGATCCACTTCCCGGCTACCGATTGAGCTGAAATTTTGCATGCCTGTGTAAATCAGATTACAATACCACTTAGAACTGTGTGGTTCTTTCTTCAAAAGACCATCTAAGGCTCAATCTGCATGGTTCTCATATGATTTAACCATTACATGTTTTGCTGTATGGACTTTAAAAGAGACTTTGACCCCTGAGTTTGTTTCGGTGTTTTTTTTTCAGAGTAGTCAGCTAGGAAACACCGGCCTCATCTAGCATTAATTGATGAAAAACAAAATTGACGAGTATAAGTGTTTTTGTAAAACCTACTTGCAAAATAAAGATCATTTATCATTTATACAAAATTATTATGACAAGGAGCTGTACCCCTAGCTGAGTTACAAATCTGCAATAGTTAACGCTTGTAGAAAGCTTCAAATGTACGGGAATGACGTCCTCTCAACGCTCAGTCACGTGGTCAGAACAAAAGATTCGGCGACGCGGCCAACTCGAAGCGTTTGACGCATGCGAAACGGTTGAACTTGGCTAGGGAGGCTGTTTTGATGATGGAACCGGAAGGTGGCTATAGGAACTTGGTAGTTAAACGACACAACCCCATCGAGTTTCGGCTCGTATGATTCATCTTGACGAGTATTAAGTATACCGATGTATAAAAGCTTGCTATGATAAAATGACTTTCATTAAAAGCTTGTTTTATATCTTAAACTATTGTAAATATCATTATTGTTATTACTAAACCCTTTTACGGCAACTATAACATCTTTGGGGTTTGTTCATTGTCCATGTAGTGTTACAATATTGTGAAGAGGGTTATTTTATGCCTGTGATTAGGGTTGCCATACGTCCGGAATTTTCCGGACAAGTCCGGAAATATAGGTCTTTGTCCGGAATGCGGGGGGAATCTTAAACCGTCCGGAATTTCTACAAATAAATGAAGAGTGAAATAAAAAATTAAAAAACCAAATTATTTATTAATTATTTTTATTCACAGGCGACAGAGAGGCGCTTCCCCCTCACCCCTTACCATTTCACCGCGCGCGTGTCAAAATTCGAACGATTTGGCAATCGATTTGGTTAGTTTATTTACTTGCACGATGCGTAACGTTTTTAATAAAAAAATAACAAGATTGTCCGGAAATTTCATGGAATGTCAGGAATTTTCTCCGGATTTTTGATATTTTGATCTGGGAACCCTACCTGTGATGGATCTGATTTTGTAATAGTTTTATCGTGTGGTATCTTCACCGTAAGTGTCGGCCTTTGTTTTAATTTCTGTTTAGTAGAGTCTGTATCAAATTTAAGTTTTTTGTCATCATTGAATAAGTATTATTGATTTGTCAATATTATAATTTATTATTGAATCCTACTTTCGATTTTGTAGAATATTTTAATGTGGAATTGAATAATAAATTATAAATAAGGTTTTAAGTTCTCTTATAATAAGGATGCAGATAGAATTGCAAAAAAGATTAACCTCTCGAGTGCCGTAATTAGAGACACAATTAAAAAGCCATTGTGTCTCAGTGGATACACGTTTAGGCACACGACGGGTTAATAGTAGATATTATTTTGTAAACACTAAAATACGCCTGGAAAAACAAACAATGAACATTTAAGCAAGTAATTGTATAAAAATACCAGTTACCAAATCTTTAAGAAAACTAAACTATTTATAAAACTACGACTCCATTATTAATTACAATAAAATACGACAAGTACCCCGGATCCCGGATAACTATGAACCACCTGTTCATAAAATGGCTCACTAAGCACTGAGAGACGAAAGACATGCTTCTAAATCTGTATTATGATTAAAAAATGCTAACAAAAGTAAATCTCCCCCATCTAAAACTGAACGCTGTAACGTAAATCTGCCAGATGACGCGCCGTGGAAAGGTTCCCCTAATTCACCAACAGATGTCACTATCCTGTGACGTCACTTTTCTGAATCGCGGTGTTAAGATTCTCCACCGTAGAACGACCTTTGCGCGGTACTCTACCAAAATCATACTTACCTGGCATAGGGGATACCGTGATCAAGAAGGCGGTTCCCCCAGGGCGAGGCCTTTCCATTGCACTGCGGTCAGGATGACCCCTGCGATTATCCCTAATGCGGATAACTCGGATGCGTAATTTTTGGTAGTGGGGACTGCGTACGCGCTGTCCCCCCGGAATTCCTCAAATGAAAGCTTAGACCGTTATGGTTATTAACCAGTTACTGCGTACTTACATATTTATGAAATTTCACTACTATATAGATTTGTACAAAATACTATAGCGTAGCTCGGCTTACGGTAAGTTTTAATTGGGATCTGTCTACGAGTATAATATGGAAACGTCACGGGACGGCACACTTCTATATTTTTTTTTACACCACCTGCTAAATAATTTCGTTTTATACGTGATACAAACCTCATTTAAAGCAAGTCATTCTATCCCTAGGGAGATAATGCAGTATGGTCGATCCCTAGGGAATAATGAGATTTGAATTTGGAACATCAAAAATAAACAACATTGTGAATTGTACGTGCATCGAACAAGTTGACTCGAAATTCAAACCGGCCACGAACAAAAAAAAAAGAAAACAGAATCAAACGTGCTTACTGACGGTAGCGTTATAGAAAATTAAAACTATAGAATCTTGGAGTAGGTAGTGAATTTTGCTTGTTTGATGAACTTGTAAATATAATACCTACTTATATTTCTCACTTTCTCTCTAATATATGATTTGGTCGACCAAATTGTCTTTTAATAATATATAATATTCCACAACTATCACACAACGCCGTCTAGTCCCAAGCTAAGCAGAGCTTGTGTTATGGGTACTAGACAAGTGATAAACATACTTATATATTTCTAAATACATACATATTATAGATAAATTACACCCAGACACAGAACAAATGATTGTGCTCATCACACAAACATTTGTCCTGGGTGGGAATCGAACCCACAACCTCCGGCATAGCAGTCAGGGTCACTAACCACTAGACCAACAGGCCAGTCAAATTGTCTTTTAATTATCTCACAGAGGGTGTAAAAAGTAGAGTGTGCAACACGGGGATAAAGCTGTCTTTGTCTTGGGCGGCTTGAATACCTCACTTCACTAAGGTTTCTTTATTAACTCCCTCGCTATGCTCGGGAGTTAAGTATATGACTCCCTCACTGCCGTTCGGGATTAACATCAGCAACCTTCGTTTCGTTCAGAATTCAACATGCCACCCTCGACTTAACACTACACACAGACACTGCTTTATCCCCTAGTGACATAATCTACTATTTTGCTTGCAATACAACATTTCATTACAATACTCACTTCAACACTGAAAACAACAACACACTTCTTTTTACAAATTTTGATACCTATTCTAGAAATGCAAAATCCTTAAAAGAATATTTTACAAGCCAGTCAAAAAACTCATGCGATCTCCTTTCGATATCATAATACAAAGCCAAAAGGAGCCCGTTCACCTCGGCTCCTACTTTTCAGAATGTATCTTTGGATTGTACCGACCGCCTTCAGCTCTTGGGTGTCGAAATTTCCTCCGACCTCAATTTTGGGCGGTTCATTGAGTCCAAAGCCAAAGTAGCTGCTAGGAAACTAGGCGTTCTCGCAAAAGTCCGGCGGTACTTCACACCGAGACAGCTTTTAATTTTATACAAAGCACAGGTCCGATCGTTTGTGGAGTACTGCAGCCACATATGAGCTGGTGCTGCAAAGTGCCACCTGGCAGCTTTGGACTCGGTGGAAAGGCGTGCGAAGAGGCTGATTGGTGATCCAGATTTGGTTAAGTCCAATCTTCAAAGCCTTGAGCACAGGCGTAGGGTAGCCAGCCTTTCGGTGTTTTACAGATTGCATTTTGGAGAGTGTGCGCAGCAACTGCATGACTTGATTCCGCCATCACATTTCTATCATCGGACAAACCGACGCACGGCGAGTATCAACCCTTACGTTGTTGAAACATCTACGGTCCGGACTAAGCGTTTCGCCTCGTCATTTATACCGCGTACTTCGAAGGACTGGAACAGTCTGCCTGCTGCGATCTTCCCGTCCGATTATAATTTGGGTGTCTTTAAGGCTAGAGTGAATAGGCTCTTAATAAACTAGTGCGCCTCACCATCAACCATTGCATCACTGCTTACCATCAGGCGGGATCGCAATCAAGTACTAGTTTATAACAGATAAAAAAAAAAATACATAAAGTTGTTGAAATTCGGTTTCAATTGCAGGTTAGTGACATCACAGTGTTTTTTACCAATTTTAATTCCGATATCTAGAGACATGGAATGATTTTTACAATAGAAAATGCCGATTCCATTTTGAACATTTACAAAATTCATACGGGTTAGGTTGCCTAAAGAATGTGTAAATCGGGTGACAATGCGATCCGATGAGCCAAAAATCTATATTGGGAGCGGGATCAGAAAATCGTGACATGAATTGTCGAGAAATTTATAAAAACCCGACTTCCAGTAGATATAAGGATTGATTTCAACAGAATGGCGCTCTCTCTATGACCTCAATATTATCAGCAATTTATCGTTATATTAGGTGGGTAGGTATTAACAATATATTTCTTTGTGTTTGTCTCAGCAAAGTTTTTTTTTAGGTGCGAAAAGGACGGAGAGCGGGAGGGCGTGTCAGACTTTTACTGACTAAAAACCCACTCTTTTTCGTTCCTTGTCTTCCATTATTCCAAGGTCCCGGGGATCTCTTTCGCATCAGCCATGGCCCCAGTAGGCCAGGGTTTCACCCTGTTGAGCCCCTGCGGTTGCTGACAACTCCTTGAGGCGCGAGTGGAACATTACGCGCCGTCGACGACTTGGGCTCGGTCTGGACGGTTACTGGCAGGTCTTATAGCACAATCATAAGAATAAATCTGAAAACTGTTTTGTTGTTACGTTACATATTCTTTTTTTGCGTTTCGGAAAAATCTTCCGAGAACGATAAATTTAAAACGATAAATAACGCAGCGCTGGTATTCTGTTAGGGCCCGCTGTGATTTCACGAACACACTCACGAGTTAAATAAACTATGGAAATATAAATAATGAAGAAATAGATAAAAGGTGTGAATATATGTTAATGTATAGGTTAAACAAAAATAATGCATTCAATAATAAATAATGAACCAACGAAAGATGCCTGACGCTCCAACATCATTTGTCAAAACCATAGACAAACAAAAGAACGCAGACTTTACACTTATCGACTGTCAAAAGAAAAAGTACTTTAGCAAAACAAAAGTTGAGTGAACATCAAAAGTGATTCGGGTTTATCTGAAACTAAAGCTTATGTTACTCAGGAATAAAGCAGCTTTCTATCGATAAAAAAAATTGTAATCGGACCAGTACTTACTAAAATAAAAACAAAACATAGTACATTGTTACCCTAGAGGTGAAAGTAACCTATCTCGTCCCGAGAAGAAGTTGGCGGCAGAGCGCAGCGAGGTCGCTAAATCGAGGAAACACTGCTTTTCATTACGAATACAAGGAAAGTAAAAATAAACTAAAAAGTTTGTAAAACCTGAGTCGTTGTACCATTCCAATAATTTCTCCTTCTCTATGGCGGAGGCGGAAACAGATTAAAGATTATCAAGAAGATTTCCATATAAACAGTATCCTATGTCCGTCTCCTGGTTTTAAGCTACCTCTCCACCAATTTTCAGCCAAATCGGTTCAGCCGTTCTTGAGTTATAATTTTATATATACAGAAATATAATGTATGAGATCGATCATCAGCACAAAGACATTATACTATCTTTATCAATGAAAATAGTGTATCTCCTAAACACCAATAAAAAATGTAATACTCGTAAATATATTCAATAGCAACCATCTGTTTCGAGATGAAAGTAAAAATGCAAAGATAAAAAATCATTGATAGGCGGTATATCAAATTTTATGAACCGTTTTCGACGTAGATTTCTAGACCTATCAAACATTAGACAGGGTTTGTAATTACACAACTATGTAGATGGGTGGTTGCTAAAAACCAGCACTGTAGATGGCTGCAACGTATATGCTGAGCAACGGCCTATTCTTGTTTAGATGAACGCACAACTTAGATTCTCAGATTGAATTGGTATAATTATGATTTTTATTTTATTTTAGGTTATTTTTATGTTAATTTTTGCTCATGTTTGTCTCTGTTGAGGCCAGTGTCAAAATGCTACAGATAACATACAAGGTGCAATACAAAGGCCTTTTTTTTCGATGTAAAAAATCATCTTATGACAACGCCCGCTCTTGGGCGGAGCGGGAGATAGTGTCAGACTCTTACTGACTAAAAAACCCATCCCGTTCCTTCAAGCCTTCATACCGGGGCTCGAGCGCCCTTTCGGATAACCCTGGCCCTAGTAGGCTTCGACCCGACTGGGTCCCTGCTGTTGCTGACAACTCCTTGAGGCGCGCGGGAAAAGCGCGCGCCGTCGACGACTTGGGCACAATACAAAGGCCTGACATCTATGATATTATAATTTGGCCAGTCTTGTAATCTTATATGAGCGAGAAAAAAAAAACGCTTTTCAACTTTTTATCTTCACTTGGTCAAGAGTACAATACTTAATTGTTTGCAGTTCATTAACTTTCCAATGACGTGAATTTGTTCGCTATTCAACTTTTAATAAGATTAATGATTTTATTTTTAAAGTTGAAGTTTTTAAATTTAATAATTGGAACTTCAAACATATTATGTTGAGTACACTTAGGTTAATTCTATTAAGCTGATTTTTTTTTCACCTTGTCCCTGATCTTAGGGCAAAAGAATAAAATAGGCAAGAAATTAAAGGAATTGTTATGCGATTATCACACTGCCACGCACCGCGTAGCGTAGCGCGTGAATGCGTGTCTTAACGTGGCTTGTAAGTATCTCCATTTGTATAGAAAACACGCACAGTTCAACACACAGAAAATGCATCCACGCACGTTTATACAGATCATGCGCCTACAAGCAGAGAAACATGCACTCATACGCGTGGGTGCAGGACGAGACGCATGGCACACTAAGTCTCGTCGTGCCGTGCGTGATTTTGGATGAAAAGGGTCAGAGCCTGCGTGCGAATCTACAAAATGCAACTACGCGCGTGAGTGCGTAAAAAGCACGCACCATGATGCAGATCTGCACTCCCGCAAGTACGCGCGTACCTACGCACCCGCGGTGACACGCAACGTGCAGCGTAATGCGTGGCAGTGTGATAATCACCCAATATTCAACACTTCTCATGATTAGCACGCTGTTGTATAGCATATTTCTACACCAGCCAATACCATTACCATAACCATGGAGCGTGAGAAGTCACTGGATAATTTCCAATCTTAAAAAAAAAAAACAGCCAATACATAAGTAAATCGCAACATAAGTTCCGTTCTAAGCTTCTCAAGAATTTGTAGTACCCAAGCATAAAACGTACATCGAAGGACTGGAACAATTTGCCTGCTGCGGTTGTCCCGTCTAATTATAATTTAGGTGTCTTTAAGGCAAGAGTGAATAGGCTCTTAATAAACTAGTGCGCCTCACCATCAACGATTGCATCACTGCTTACCATCAGGTGGGATCGCAGTCAAGCACTAGTTCAATTAAAAAAAAGATAAGTAATAAACGAAAGATAATTTATTTATAATATAAAAACACGGGTGGTCACAAGAAAAACCTGGAAGGACGAGATACACAATTTTTTAATTAGTTTCGCTTATTATTCTGTTGTGTTAACTTTATCATCAAATTACTAAACTAACACAGAAGAATAATTTCGACGCTTCTTGTCTCAGAAGAAATAATTAAATTGAGAAGAAACTCTAGTTAAGTTACCACGGGTTGCATTTAAGGGCCAAGCGCCCGAAAAGTGCCATAAAACAGTGATTTTCTGAGACCTACTCCTCCGTAACGGCTTGGTCAATTGGTTTGAAAAAAATATATGTTTATTATAGATTCATGAACAATAATATCAACATTTGATTTTTTCGTGCAATTAATACTTTTGTCAAAAAAAAAAAAATTTAGCAATTTCGCAACTTTCCGCAACTTTTCCCTACTCCTTCGAAACGGCTTGGACCTTTAGAAACATTTTTACACATAAAAATTGGTGGTTTAATATTCTTCAAAGTGAACATTGCATATGTAAATCAATCAATATCTCGCAGAGAAAATGGATTTTAAGAGCTTTCCGGGCGCTGCTGGCCGCAAATAAATGCACAGATTTGCGTACTGCCGCCTAGGCGAGTGCGAGAGTTGCGTTCACATAATTTCGGCCAGATGGTTCAAGGGACTATACGCCTTAAGAGGGTCTTTTTTCACACGCCTATAGTCAACATCGAGCATGATTTAAAAACGTGTTACATCTAACGCAATCCAACGCGATGTTTGACGAAGAGGCAACGCGAGAAAAGAAAGATAACGCCTGATAACGCTGTTAGCATTTAGTAATTCCGTGATTTACTTACTCGAATATTTTACAAAACTTGTTTTAGGAAAAACGTGTTTTTTTTAATCTTAAAGTAAAAAAAATAGCATCATCCAGAATCTTCATTAAATTTTTAAGGTTAAAATTGTTATATTTTTTTAACTTTTTAATTTTTGAGTTAATTATGGAGTTTCAAAGTTCATTCAGAATAGAAATGAATGCACAAATTTATAAATTGATTTCAATAGCACCCTAGATAATATCCACATTTATTTTTTCATTCGATATTTTAGAAACACAGTTTTACTTCCAAAATATTTAATGAAAAATGTGTAATAACGTCAAAATCGCGTAAGAGTGGTTGCATGAAAAACCATGAAAATCTAAGTCGGGTTTGATGCCCGGTGCATTCATGAGAGAGCGTTTCCCGGTCACCGTAAGAGCGGGCTTGCGGACGGCAAGTTATGAGTGGCTCGCCGTCCGATATTAACCAGGCGCGGGTATCCAGCGCGACGAAATCCACGAATCACTTAAAAAAATTTCGCTTGTATCCTGCGGCGCGGTGCCAAGCCCGTTAAAGTTTTCGTTTCGAGTGCAAGCAAAAATTGCCTTAGCGGTGGTCAGGTGGAAGTGTCTTTGATAGTACCTACTTCATATTATTTTATCATTCTTTCAGTTTTTAAATAATAAGTCATTTTAAGGTGACCTACATCTTCATGAATACATTCGTAGACCTTATATTCATGAGTTTAAAGGCTCAAGTTTATGAGCAGAAAAACTTACATAGTTTTTTTTTTTTTTATAACGTGTATAAATATCATGTTCGTATAAATAAATGATCTTTATTCTTCAGTGACCACAGACGATCAGAGTCTACTTAAGTGTACCCATTACGTAAGCCTATTCTATAATGCAAAGAACTTGACTGGATCGGAAAATGTTAGTACCTACTAAAGTATTAAGTACTACCCTGGTTGCAATATTTTTGCTGGCGGTTTCATAAAATACTTTTCACAAAAAAGACCACTTCAAAATAAAAATGTTTTTATTTATGTAAAATGTTTTGTTACAAAAATATAGGAATCCGTACCGAAAGGGAACAACGGGACCCTATTACAATTGCCGAAACGGATCTTGAGCGCTCGGCGTCAGAGTGGGGATCGCTTTGCGCATTCCATACATTGGCGAGCCAATCGCCTTCGTTGTTAGATACATGCAGCAACGCAGGGAACGAATCAGAAGTGACGTTTATAACGCAATCGCGCGGTAGCCAATCACTGACACTCCCCGCCCTCGCGTCTCACTTCCCACCACTAAAGAGACCGAATATTTGACTTCTGCGCAACCAGCACTCAAGATCCGTGACGGCAATTATACTAAGACTCCATTGTTTGCTCTATCTGTCACCAGGATGTATCTCATGAACTGTGTAATAAATTAGACCGTTGAAATTTTCACAAAAGCTATTATTGTACAAAAATCAAACAAAGAACTGTTTAGGGTTTAATTTCCACAACCCGGAAACGAAGCCCACCCGCCGGAATCGCGACCCCGATTTTTGGGCGTAAATTAAACGCCCTTAATTAAAAATCAAGCAATATAAAAATAAGTAAATTTAATTTATTTTTTGTGGCGTTTTAAAACGTCTGACAAAAGTTTTAGTCCATGGAAAATGCCTTTCACTTATAATACTGCTTTAGAATAATATTCCACCAAACATAATTATAACAATATTAAAATCAGCCATACAAATTTAAGTTAAGTAAGTCTTATTTTTACTCCATAAGCACACAGGTATTCAAAACACATTAGAAGTTACATGAGAACCTAAAGTTTCATCCACGTGAAAATTAGTTACGTCAGATCGTTCTGAGATCTCACTCTGGGATCTTACTTTACATGTTTACATAAACGGTAATGCCAATGTACTTATTGAATATTGCTTTAATCGTTATATGTTAATCGCAATCGACCGTTTCGGCGGACCATTGAAGAAACACAACAGTAGCCAGATTCAGTAATCAAAACCGTAACGATATCGTAGCGATGTAGTCATTTTGACCATATCCGTATTCACATCCATCAATCGAGTTTGAACGACACCGATTTTGAAGTCGTTTATTCGAAGAGTCGATTTAAATAAAAAAAATCTGAATTACATTTTCCTGGTAGAATACTTATTTATATAACTGGAAATAAGTCGTCGATAGATCGTTTAGTTTCGAGCTAATTGAGTTGTCGTTCTATCCAATCCCGATTAAGAAACACGTGAATACCGCTTTTGGATAGGACTTCGATCGAACAACTATAAAACTTTAACGATATTTGGCTTGTTTGATTTTACGTGAATCAGGCTACAGGACACGGAAACACACACATGATGAAAGAAAAGTAATGTAAAACTGGGCAAAAAAAATCAATCACAATCAAAGTCAGTATGTAATTTGTAACAATACGCTTTGCCCAGTGTGTGAGAAAACTACTTCTAATATCTTCTTTTTTTATTTTATAATAAACTAGTGCCGGCAATCCCACCTGACAGTCAGTAGTGATGCAATCGTTGATGGTGAGGCACACTAGTTTATTAAGAGCTTATTCACTCTAGCTTTGAAGACACCTAAATTATAATCGGACGGGAAGACCGCAGCAGGCAAATTGATACAGTATATCGATAAAGGTAGGTACCCTGTGAAAATGACGAATGATCTTAATAAAGTGCCTTTGTAGCGCCATCCCTCTCTTAAAGAGGAGACCTGAGTCCCAACAATGAGAACATTATAAGGCCGGCTATGCTATGATATGTAGCGCCATCTATGCCGCCAGAGACGAACTAGAGACCTGACAACAAATCCTATATCGCTGATTCAAATTTCTCTGCGCGATTTGAATATAATATTACAATAGCCAGACAGCTATCGAGCAGATACCCAGACCATTACACCCGTCTGGTCTTCTCTTTTTTTAGGGTTGCGTGCCCAAAGGGTAAAGATCCTATTAGTAAGACTTCGCTGACTGTCCGTTCCTCTGTCCATCTGTCTGTCAAAAGGCAGTATTAGTGTATCTCAAGAACCGTGACAGCTAAACTGGATTTTTTTTCACAAATTATGTTTCTGTAGCCGGTTTAACAACAAATACTAAAAATAAAATAAATATTTTATAAAGATAATACAACAAACGCGATTTTTTTGCCGAATTTTCCTAAGGACGGTACGAAACCCTTTGTGCGCGAGTTCAACTCGCACTTGCCTAGTTTTATTGAAGTTTGCGGGACTTTCAACTTTGTTCCTCAAACTGCTTTACATTCATGTTTATTTCAGCATAATAGAAACCTTTAGATAATTTATCTGATAAATATCTTCTTTTTTTTTAATTATTATTTATAGGCTCGCGTTTGACCACCATCTCACCTGATGGTAAGCGAGGATGTGGTCGACGATGGAGCACGCTTGCCTAGAAGTAACCTATTCACTCTTGACTTAAAGAGTCTAAGTTGTAGCTAACAGAAAACACAGACTCCGGCAGGGAATAAAAACAATAAAACAATGCCATGAAGTGGAATGCACCAATACAAGTTGCGACGTCCTGATAACAAAAGGGTACTTACTAGTCTTCCTTTTCTAAAATGCACATTTCTAGCTATCTTTCGTAAAAGCAATTAGTTCTGTGCTCGTCAATTTGTATTTTAATTAAAGGAATTTCTAAAATAGACAGCGCGTTTTCTTTTTGTTTCTAGATTTTTTGCATATTTTTAAGTTCGTACCCAATTGTATCGTTAAAAACTCTGAATTTAAACTGAAAGTGAAAAATAGCTTCAATTTTGAAAGTTGGTGGTTTGCCTTTAGTTCCATTAATTTTCAGTGGCCCCCAACAAGGAATTTTTTTTCGTTATGGTTAGTATTTTTGAAGGCTTATTACGCATTTTTTAGGGTTCCGTACCTACTAATACTGTCCGTCCGTCAGTCAGCGGGCTGTATCTCATAAAACGAAACAAACCAAACTGTTACCGAATAGACATTTTAGAATCGAAATTTTCACAGTCATCATTATCATCATCACCAGCCTTTTTAATGCTGGGACTCTGGCCTCCTCTCTAGGAGAGGGAATGGGCCGTAATCCACTACGCGGGCCCAGTGCGGGTTGGTGGATGTCACATGTCTTCGAATTTTTGGTTCTAGGACATGCCGGTTCATTTTCACAGTAAATATATTTGTTTCCGCTACAACAAACAATAGTAAAATAGAAATAAAGTAAAAACATAATTTTTTATTTTTTATCCTAGACAAGAAAAATGTTATTTTGTCGGCACTTTTTGCTCGCCTTTATTATTGCTGTACGGAACCCAGTCGTATGCGAATCCGACTCGCACTTGGTCAGATTTTTTCTTTTGCCAATTATATAACTTTCTCTATTTAATTCAGTGTAGAAGCATTAAGAACGAGTACTGCGACTTTCAGCGATTTAATTTCGACGTACTTTTAATTTAGCTGACAAAATGTTTTAGGTGCTATCTCAACCTCATCTCAAGTCTATTGGATCCTAGAGAAGTAACATAACTTAGATTTAGAGCATGGTTAGAAATAAGATTGGATTACAAAACTACATCAAGTTCAAAAGTTTATAAGTTTTACAGCTTTCAACTCGAGGTCTAGAATATTAAGCAGTGTTTTTTTTTTAATACGACGTTGAAGAACTAAACTTCTCGATTTTTTTCTAGCTTTTTTTTAAATAGCCTCTTTTATAATGTAAATGGAAGAACACTGTAGACTCCACGAATTTTTTGATTACTTCATATTTTGACTCACTTTTTTTAAATGTTTATTTTTATTGTGCTTTTGAGTACAATATAGACCGGTGTACACTGTTCTTAAATAATACCTATTAGTACTGTAATATGGAAATATTGTAAGTACAACCATTTTTTTTAAAGAGCAACCATGGAGTTTCTTGCCGGTTCTTCTCCATAGGAAACGACCAATTGGAACCGTGCACTAGCTTCTGACGTTTTATAAGTGCCCATGTAGGTCTATGAGAAATAAAAAACTTTTGACTTGACTAGATTTTATCATGGGTATTCCTGTCTTTTGTGTGGTAAATTGTGGCGTAGAAACTTATATTACTGGGATGACAAATGATAGAGTGGTGCGTAACATATTGCGTTGATCCTTTTATTAAGTTTGGATATTTAAAGGGAATTGGTGATTCTTATGTTTACTGAAGGTCCACTTGATGATCAAAACTAAAATAATAACCATGTACTTGTCAAAACATGTCAAAAGATACAAGTTCATTTTTTAAATAGTTTATTTTTATTTTTATAATGTGAATGTGAGAACACTGTAGACTTTGTCGTGGTGATTACTTTCTAATTCAGTCCACTTTTTTGTTTTTATTATTTTTATTGTGCTTTCGGATACGTACAATGTTAACTGGTCTTCACTGCCCTCTCAAACCTATTAATATTGTAATATGAAAATTTCCGTACCTAAGCTGGCAAAAGCTGGGACTGGTAGCTCAAGAACAGTATTCCTGGAAGAAGTTTGGGGAGGCCTTTGCCCAGCAGTGGGACAGTATAGGCTATTAAAAAAAAAAAGCTGGCAAAAACGGAAACCATATAAGATCATTTTATTGTTCGTCTGTTTTTTTT
Organism: Mythimna albipuncta; assembly: GCA_929112965.1. Lineage (NCBI taxonomy): Eukaryota > Metazoa > Arthropoda > Insecta > Lepidoptera > Noctuidae > Mythimna > Mythimna albipuncta. The sequence continues at coordinate 24,492,629 of OV815961.1, read as the reverse complement.
TTTTAAGCGGTAATTACAGAGTTTCTTGCCGGTTCCTCTATAGGACGACCAACTAGAACTATGCACTAGTTTTTGACGTCTTATAAGTCCTAGTGATTTTTTTTTTAATTTTAACTTTTTATCCGGTTTATAAACTTGCGTGTTGCGCCGACCCCAAGTAATATGGGATAAGGGCAGGAAGAAGAAGAAGATCCGGTATACAAACTATTTTACTCTGTTATACTATTTGGCAATAGATATTTATTTGGTACTAATAACTAATTAACTGGTGTCTAAATGTAGCATATGTAGGTGTAAAACTGCAACATTTGGGGTAAGTAATTATTGCGATGCGTTTGCGGAGTCACGACCATACATCCTTCAACCCGAAAGATGAATCCTTTAAACAACAATACGCTTTAAAAGGGAAAGAGGGTAATGTTTTTCGAGTGCGATGTGCTTTTGGAAGTATAAATACATTTATATAGGCTTTATAAGGCATTTATAAGGTTGCCGACATAGCACAAAGAATTGCCAAACTTAAGTGGCAATGGGCAGGGCACATTGCTCGCAGAACAGATGGCCGTTGGGGCCGAAAGGTTTTGGAGTGGCGACCGCGTACCGGAAGACGCAGTGTTGGAAGGCCTCCTACAAGGTGGACCGATGACCTGGTGAGGGTGGCAGGAAACCGATGGATGCGGGACGCACAGGTACGCTCGATGTGGGAGGCCTATGTCCAACAGTGGACGTGTATCGGCTGAAATGATGATGATGATGATGATAGGCTTTTTTATAATTGATAGGATTGCGTTTAACCACCATCTCATCTGATGGTAAGCGATGATGTGTGTACTTTTGTTATTGTTGATAGGCTCATGCGTCATGCTTGCCCACTATCTCACCCTGATTATAAGCGATGATGTGGCCGACGGTGGAGCATACTTGCTTATAAGTACCTACCCTATTCACTTTTGACTTAAAAACCCCAGGTTGTAGCTGTCAGAAAACTCAGGCTTAAGTTTTTATGTCTATTTTTTTGGCACACCCTGTAGCCTAAACGGATTTTAACAAATGAGTACCATTAGGTTGGTTTTGACAGCTGCCAAAAAAATAAATAAAATGGCGGCCGCAATTGGCTGGTAAATCGATGTACTTTTTTGTGAAATGGTTATGTAAGTAAAAGTAAAATAGAAAATTCCAAAAAAAAAAGATAAATTCATAAAATAAACAAAATATAAAATAATTTTATTTTCAAAAGGCTTAGAAATTGTAAACAAGGTGCTGCAATTAGTGACATTAAATCTGAGACTGAACTAAAATACATTTTCGATACACTTACTCGAAAACCCGATCTTATCTCACTGTTTTTAGGCACGCAATAGATTGTTTTCCGAACTAGTGTAGAAAAGTGCGCTTACACATTTACCGTATCACGCTCAAAGCCGCCGGTCAACCTCCGTTTATTAATTTCTTTGCAAGTGTATTGAAAAACATCGTTTGATACATTTGCTTTGTCAATGCAGCTCTCGACTCGTACGAATCCGCCTCGATCGCAATGACAAACTTTCTGCACTTGTGTCGAAATATAATATACTATTATGAACTGCAACAGTCAGGAAACAAATTGCTAGAAAACATTGTTTTTAAATATATTAGGATAATGCTTAACCTTTCAATCGTGGAAATCACAGACACAATAGAAAGACAATAGGTGCGCGAACGCCGGCGTTCGCTTGGGGCTTAATGAAAATAGCATGAGGGAAGTAATTTCACAGTCAAACATACGGCAAGAATGATGAACAACCTAACAATTTTATAACTCCTTAATCGACATAGCAACAATCTCGTATAAACTGAGTTTGTAACAGTTTTTCCTACGTCAAAGAATCGGAAAATATCCCAGTATTGTTTAATTGTTTAAGACCAGCATATGGGAATGTAATTAAACATCGTACAGCTATTAAATTGATTTAAAAGAAAGTTTTTATCTTCTCCAGCTGTTACATAATCGTTTTATAAAGACCAAGGCTGAGTTTAGACTGCTTAAATCATATTGATGGAAAAGGCTAGACAATTTAAATAGTGATTCCTTTTGCTGATAAATATAGACGCTTGACCGATGTCCTGGTGAGGGTGTCAGGAATCCGATGGATGCGGGACGCGCAGGATCGTTCATCGTGGCGACACTTGGGGGAGGCTTATGTCCAACAGTGGACATCTATCGGCTGATATAATGATGATGATGATGATATAGACGCTTGAAAGGCAAAAATTACTAAGCGACAGCGAGTAAACTTTGCAAAGAGTAATAATATTCATAATCATAGTCGTTTATTTGCTAATATTAAGGGTGATTACATAAATTTATTGAAATTATAACACAGTTCAACCATATTACATCTTGAGGCCAGCAAATCACACGCTTTTTTGTTGTAATAAATTTTTTTAATTTATTAATTTCACCAGAGTGATTTAAAGTTATTAACTTTTACGTTAAGTTTAATGAATGTCGCTTAGTAATTTCTGCCTTTTAAGCGTCGATATTATTTGTTTGTTTAACCTTTCGTGTGTCCGGAACGTGGATCCACGCGAAACCAAATAACTTTTTAATTGTCTCTCATTGCGGCTTACGAAAAGTTAAGAAGTTTTTGCTCGAAGATTTAGCTGAAAAATGTCGAACTGAGGCCCCACCACACTCCGCCCGGAGGACACGGTGGAGCACACAGTCGAGGTGTGCCCTGCTTGGGCGGAGCATCGCCGTGCCCTCGTGAGGGCGATCGACGGCGGAGACCTCTAGCACCGGGCTTTGGTTGAGGCCATGGTCCGGAGCGAGGAGGAGTGGCTGGCGGTCGCCAACTTCTGCGAAGCAGTAATGTCGCAAAGGAGGAGGCCGACCGCATCAGGCTATAGCGCTCTCGCCGCCGGGATTCCGATCCCGATATCCAGCCATGGTAGGCGCGGGCTTGCGGACAGTGAGCAATGGGTAGCTCGCTGTACGGCCGTCCAGTAACTGTCACGGACCAAACCCAAGTCGTCGACGGCGCGCACAGATCCCGCGCGCCTCAAGGAGTTGTCAGCAACAGCAGGGACCCAGCCGGGTCGAAGCCTACTGGGGCAAAGGTTATCCGAAAGGAAAATCGAGCCCCGGTATGAAGGCTAGAAGAAACAGGGTGGGTCGTTTAGTCAGTAAGAGTCTTACATTATCTCCCGCTCCACCCAAGAGCGAGGGTTGTCATTGGATGATTTTTCCCACCGTAAAAAAAAGAATCATGTGTTTCAAATTCTTAATAATGTTGAGCAACTTATAGCCAATACCTAGTCTAAAGCTCACTTTTTAATAAAACAAAATGGTACTCGTCACCACCATGATTCAAAACTTTGCTGAAGCCCACGAATACAGACTTCACCGACACGTGAATGTTGAGGCTATACAGCTGTTAGATAATAAGGACCTAGTGCGTAGACTAAAGAGAATTAAATCTTTTGAGTTAGTGTAGTATTTAAAGTTAGTGTATAATAGTCACCAATGCTGTGCTATACATCATTATAACACACGAACAACGTGCTTTTATCAATATCAGACTCTAAGTAAGTGCTATGGACTTCTATAAGTGCTAAAGGACGCTATTCTTAGTTCAAACAAAACCGTATAAAAATAAGTTAATTAACTAGAGTTAAATAACTTATTAATCTCTTAGGCTAGATTGTAATCAATTATTAAGAAATTTATTCTTAATAATAAGGAAAAAAATAACTTTTTAATCAATTATATAGGCCGAATATATCGGTGATATAAGTAATTTGGTGATTTTTTTTTTAAACAGAATACCACACAGTTCCAAGCAAGCACATTCATGAGACCACGCTAGCGAGTTTTTCCGAGGTGGATGAAAGTCCTCATCCTCATACTAGTCACGCATCATGCTTATGGACTCATAATGTATGGTACTGTGTTTAAAAAGTATCACCAATACTATTACTTTTTACTATACATTTTTAAATCACAATAATATTATTTTCTGGTAGTGACTTTGTACGCATGAAAATATAAAATAATCCCATAGAAACATAGTGCCGATATAAAAAAATATAATGGTCATATTATCAAGACATAGTCTATTAGTGTGCCAAATTCCATGCAAATTTGTTCTACCGTTTCAGCACAAAAAAGTAATAAACACATACATTAAAACTTTCGCGTAAAAAATGTTTTAGTGTAATAAACAGTATGCCAATCCCGTAGAAACTATTTTCATTAGACACATAATATTATAATGTAAAAATAACATCAATAATCATAAAAAGTTAAAAATAAGTAGATTAAATGAAATAGATACCTTATCAGGGTCTAAACCGGAATTCCTGTTTGTTGAATTAAACTTTTGACACTTCTGAACTAATTATCTTATCGGGATTCATTTGACGTGAAAGAGTTAAAAAAAAATATTATTAAATATAACTTATTCACCGTTAAAAAAAGTAACACTATTTATCACTGCAATATAATGATTAAAACTCCTCAAAAAAGTCTTAATAGTTATTTGGCAACTTTTTCAATTCCGAAAAAAAAAAACACTTCTATTCTCTTTTCAAAAAAATCACTGCAGTAATCACGAAACACGGAAAACTTTTTCTAACTTTTTTTTCTAGTGTCGTGAAACTTTATGTGGCTTTTTGGTCGTCGGTCCCGCGATGCGTCGTCACGACCGCTCGGCTACAGCGCGACTGAAAACTGAACGGTGTAACTGAAACTTGTTTACAAGAGTTTATGATTATATTTATGTATTTTAAATGTATTTTTGTATTCATTGTGAATGTTTTCTGCAAATATTTTTGAAATGGGTTTGTGTTTACTTCCGTTTTCTGTTTTTTATTGGTAGTTTTTTTATTTTAAGGGCGGTTAAAGTTTGATACTTTGTTACGAGTATCATCGGTGGTTCATCACGCTTTGACCATTGACATTATGCTAATTTTATTTTAAGTAATTCTTTTAGTTTTTAAGAGTTAAAATACCCCGAAGTAAATGCAGCATGATAATGTGTTAATTCGTGATTAGTTCATGAAATAGGTACGATCGCGGTAAAATGATGCTGAGAACTTTACTGTAGTGTTTTGACTACCTCTACGAAGCTTGTCAATAAAATTCTCTCCAAGCGAGTATTTAAGTTTGTATACTACAATATTTTTTATCTCATTGTGTGTCTTTCTTACTGAATTGTTGATGATGGTGATAATCATGACGTTTATTTTTGTTATACGTAGGATATTTTCTGATAAATAATAGATACTTACTGTGGCAGGACACACAGATACATATATAAAATTTTGCAACAACTGTAAAGTACCTGTGTGCACAAATAAACGTTTTGTATTTGCATTTGTATTTGAATTTTTATTTGTATTTGTATTTGCATATTTCAAGTGCTGCGTGGATAAGTCCTTTACAAGATGGCCCAACAAACTGATATATAGTAAGTCACGGGAAACTTTATTTGATAAGTGCGTGCAGGATGAAGAGATACTGGAGGCATAAGCTTTGCCGTCTTTCAGGTTAGTGAAGAATTAATAACATACCTGCAACATAACTTTTCCATGTTCCTTTGTGCCTGTTAGCTCAGTTCTGTTCCATCTCATGCTTGATATGTGGGACCGTAGGCGCGGGCTTGCGGATAGTGAGCAATGGGTAGCTCGCTGTCCGGCCATCCGGTAACTGTCCGGACCAAGCCCGAGTCGTCGACGGCGCGCACTGTTCCCGCGCGCCTCAAGGAGTCGTCCGGTGTCTATCTTCCGGCTCCATCATCATCATCAGGTCACATCGATGATACCATTTTTAACATACCTATTCAGAACTATTCATTTATTTGTAACTATTTTCATTGAGAGATCAGTGTGAGTATGAACTTCCGTTGGCCATTTCTGGTCTTCTTCACCTTTTCCACTTCATAAAATGTCATGTTTTCAAATATGAAATAAATGAAAATACCAAAAGAACTACATGGTTGCCTATAATATTTGAGGAGTTCCCTCGATTTTGCCAAGATTCCATCATCAGATCCCGACTTGGTGACTAATCGGTTGGCAAGTGACGAAGTTATGCGCGAACATACATAAAAAAAAACAAACACCCGAATTGAGAACCTCCTCCTTTTTTAGAAGTCGGTTAAAAAATACTTATATTCGATAGTTTTTATAAGGTTGTTTTAACCTAAACAATGATCAATATCTCTTAATCAACCTTGATTATTGAACCAGTGTTGATTAAATCAGATTTCATTTTACCCTAATAATTACCCAAGTCGGTTATCTTATTAGGCAGATTCTAGTTTCATCTTTTTCTATAACTAACTGTCTTGACAATTTAATAGTGCCTGTGATAGTGCCAAATGGTTTAGCAAATAAAATCTTAAAGTTTTTTCAAGTTTTAAAATATAATGTTCGCTGTTTGAGTTACAAACAACAATATTGAATGCCTGATTTTGATTTATAGTCTATCAAAACTTTTTTTATCGAGTCCTAGTCACTGAGTTTACAACAACTATCTGTAACTGGTATCTTTGAGTGTCATGGCTTTAACTATTAATGGACCTTTTGATAGTTTATGCTCTTACTAGAACTAGCAAAGGCGACGCTAGTCGAAACCTTTCTAAGAAAAACGATGTTTCTTTGAAAGTTTTGCGTTATCGTGACATTTTTGACAAGTTCTTTTATGATTAAGTTGTTGTTTAATAATTCATTCCGTGGGATATATAATATTGAAATATCTGTATAAATTTTTGGACCATTTATCATCACGGTTGTACTCTACAATGGGGCTGGCAGACATGTTTAAGTAGGTCGTACCTACTTATTTTTTTTTTAAAGTAGGATATCAACAAATTATCTTTTTCTCTGACTTTTACCGACTAAAACCTACCTGTGTTTCATCCGTTGCCCTTTGTATTCCAGGATAGCGTGAATGCGAGGAGGAATGGCAGGTGGGCGCCTCCTTCTGCGAAGCGGTAATGATAACGAAGGAGGCAGCTGTACGCATAAGGGAACGGGCATCGTCATGCCACTGCCTGGGGTATTTGGACCCCGATCCCCCGATTTTCAGTAATCATAGGCGTGGGCTTGCGAACGACGAGCTATTGGTAGCTTGCCGTCCGGCCGTCCGGGCCGAGCCCGAGTTTTCGACGGCGAGTATTGTTCTGCGCGTGCCTCAAAGAGATGTCAGAAAAACCATAGGACTAAAGTCTACCGAGGCCATGGGTTTACTTCTGAAAGGGAAACCTATCCTAAACCGGAAAGAGTAATGAAGTAAAAAACTAGAGCAGAAGAAGTCATGGGATGATTTCCCATCTTAAAAATAAGAGTAGCGTGAATCTGTTAGCTCGAAGGCTATAATAATAATATTCCACAACTATCACACAACGCCGTCTAGTCCCAAGCTAAGCAGAGCTTGTGTTATGGGTACTAGACAACTGATATACATACTTATATATTTCTAAATACATACATATCTATATATATAAAAGAAAGTCGTGTTAGTTACACCACTTATAACTCAAGAACGGCTGAACCGATTTGGCTGAAAATTGGTGGGGAGGTAGCTAAGAACCAGGAGAAGGACATAGGATACTTTTTTTTTTTTAGTGTAGAGTAGAGTAGGGTAGGGTAGGGTAGAGTAGGGTAGGGTAGAGTAGGGTATAGTAGGGTAGAGTAGGGTAGAGTAGAGTAGAGTAGGGTAGGGTAGAGTAGGGTAGAGTAGGGTAGGGTAGAGTAGGGTAGAGTAGGGTAGAGTAGAGTAGGGTAGAGTAGGGTAGAGTAGGGTAGAGTAGGGTAGAGTAGGGTAGAGTAGGGTAGGGTAGAGTAGGGTAGAGTAGGGTAGAGTAGGATAGAGTAGGGTAGAGTAGGGTAGGGTAGAGTAGGGTAGAGTAGGGTAGGGTAGAGTAGGGTATAGTAGGGTAGAGTAGGGTATAGTAGGCTGAAGTAGGGAAGAGCGGGAGCGAAGCCGCGGGCAAAAGCTAGTTATAGATAAATTACATCCAGAAACAGAACAAATGATTATGCTCATCACACAAACATTTGTCCTGGGTGGGAATCGAACCCACGACCTCCGGAATAGCAGTCAGGGTCACTAACCACTAGACCAACAGGCCAGTCATAATCATGACTTGAAAAACCTTCAACTTGTACTCGTAGTTTGATAAGTAAGTATTGAGTATTTTAACCTGGGGGTGCCACGACAGAAAACCTCCACGAGTGCCCGCAGGCTGTAGTTCGCTTGCGGATACGTCCTGAGCGAAGGCCAGTCTGCGGGACGGTGCACCCTGGGAGGCGGCCAACGACCCCCTTGGGTATTGCTACCTAAGGGGCCTCGATGGCCGTCTGCGAATGTTCTGTCTGTCGGAACACTTCAACGCGTGCCCCTCTGCTATAGCAGAGGGCACAGTGGCGGAGTAAGAGCGGGCTCGGTGTGCACTCACACTGCCGCCGGGCAGGCAGGAGGAAGGCTTGCTCCTCCTTTTGCCACCGTTAGTCTCGTAGCCCCAAAGATTGTCCAAGGTCATGTTTCTGACTTTTGATGGGAACGAGGGTCTTGGCTTAACCGCCCGGGCCGCGAGGAAGACAACCTCTATAAAAAATTACCCCAAACCTCCAAGCGGCGGCGCACCGTGAGGGAGGTTGTTAGCTTGACTAATGGGTAGCTAAATTAGTCTCTAGTGCGAACCACTAAATTTGAGCAGGTAAATAAAGTTTGTACTCGTGGGATCAAATATGAATAATATGTTTAAAAAACCCCAACATGAGAGTGACGCGCGGTCGGAGTCCGACGCGCAGTCCAGAAGAAGGAGCCTCGGGTCTCAGGACCCTATACCGTCCCCTGTGGACGCAGAGAGCCAGGGTGGCTCACATTTCGGTAGCGCGGAGTCCCTGGGACCAGTTCCCAGCACGTCCGCGACGCCGGTGGAGGCCGGGCGTAGGTTTGGCCTTAGAGAGGTGAGTGAAGGCGCGGCGTCGGATTCAGATGCCGCGTCTTCACTCACTTCAGACGGGAAGGAGGTGGAGGAGGAGATGCGGCAGCCCCTCCTTTTGATGGAAGTGGAGGAATCCACATCCAACAGAAGGAGGGCGTTCATGCGCGCCTTGCGCTCTGCATCCGACGACGAGACGGGACCTGCCCGGAAAATCTCGTCCTCGGGGCGGGGCGCAGCCCGAAAAACGGGCATAGGAAGAGGGCTCCCCGCCGAGATTGCCAGCAAGGGACGCCAGGTCAGCGCCTTAGTGCCGAAGATCCCTCAGGACTTGCCAGAAGGGATGGCGGAGGCGCTGGCAAAGTTTCGTGAGGTTGTGGCAGCCGCAATCACGAGCGTGGCCAACAAGAGGGAGAGGGTGGCCAAAAAGCGATCTATTGAGCTGGCCAACACCTCGATTGAGGAGGCGCTGGGGATCGTTTTTGAGCCCTACGAGCGCACCCTCAGCGGGAGGTTTGGCCGGCTCGAGGAGGCTGTGGCCGCTCTCCAGGGTTCTCGTCCCGAAGAGGGGTGCAGGCAGGAGCAGGGCCGATCCCGGCCCTCGCCCCAGGCGGAAGGCGAGGTTGTGTCTCTGCTGCGGCAAGAGCTGGCTGCCTTCAGGGAGCAACAGCAGCAGCAGCAGCAGCAGTTCCAGGGGCACATCCAGCGCCAGCTCTCCGTTCTGGAGGGCATTGTTCTGCGCCCCCCTCTCGCGGCCTCCGGCCAGAAGAAGACGGCGTCGTATGCCGCTGTCGCCGCGGCCACGACGACTGCAGCATCTAAGGCAGGCCCAACGGGGCAAGCCAGGCGCGTGGCCGCGGCGTCAGAGCCTGCAAAGCCGGCCCCGGCGGTCAAGCAGCAGCAACGGCAGGGGAAGCCTGCCCCTCCCCCGAAGAGCAGGGTGGTGGCTGCCACCAAACCGGCGGGTCCTCCCGCCGCGGCGGCGACTAGGTCGCGCCTGCCGCCTTCTCCGCCCGAAGACCCCTCGGCTGGCGCCGAGTGGACGGTCGTCGGCGCCAAGAAGAAGGCGAGTAAGGCGGCAAGGGCGGCCAAAAAGCGCAGGCGGTGACAGGAGCGCAAGAAGCGGGCCATGGCTGCTCGTCTTCGCGCCCCAACTTCCGCAGCTGTAGTGATCACACTGCAGCCAGATGCGGAAAAGAAGGGCGTGAACTACGATGTAGTCATGGCGAAGGCGAAACAGGCGGTGGTGGGCCACCTCGACGAGTTCGGAGCCTCCGGGGGCTTCCGAATGAGGCGTACCGCAACCGGGGCCCGAATGTTGGAGGTCCCTGGGGCAGACAGCGGAGAGCTCGCCGACGCCCTGGCTGAAAGGATCAGGGCGTCCCTGGACGTCGAGGAGGCCCGAGTGTCCAGACCCACCAAAAGCATGGACATGCGCATAATGGGTCTGGACGACTCTGTCAGAGTGGAAGAGGTGGTGGCCGCCATCGTCAAGGCGGGAGGGTGCACGAACGATCAGGTCCGGGCGGGCACCATCCGCGCTGACGGCACGGGCATGCGAGCCGTCACGGTGAGCTGCCCCGTGTCGGCGGCCAAGGCCATCACGGCCGAGGGCCGAAGGCTGTTGGTGGGCTGGGTTTCGGCCCAGGTAAAGCTGCTGGAGCCCAGACCTCTGCGGTGCTACCGCTGTCACGTGGGGCACCACGTGGGTGCCTATTGCGCCGCAGAGGACCGCAGTGACCGCTGCCACCAGTGCGGACAGCCCGGGCACAAGGCCGTTGAATGCAGTGCAAAGCCGCACTGCTACGCATGTGCGGCTGCAGGCAAGCCGGCCGACCACCGGGCTGGGGGCAGGTCCTGCGACCCCCCCGCCAAGGCCAAGGGCAAAGTCAGGCTCATCCACCCTGACACCCTCACCGCAGCAGCCACCGTCTTGGCTGCCGCCGCTGTCGCCGCCGCTCCCGCCGCAGCGGTGCCCTCACAGGGGGCTCGGGAGGAGACTGTAATGGAATGTCAATAACGACACCATTACGTCTCCTCCAGGCGAACATCAACCACTGCGCCCCCGCTCAGGATCTGTTGCTCCAGAGCATGGCGCAGTGGTCGATCAATGTCGCCGTCGTCTCCGAGCCGTACTACGTCCATCCCCGCTGGGTTCAGGACCTAGACGGCTCGGTGACGCTAATTTCGTCGGCCGCCGCCGGTACCCCGCCCCTCGAGGCTGTTGCGAGGGGACGGGGTTGCGTGGCAGCACGGGTCGGGGACATTGCAGTGGTAGGCGTCTACCTGTCCCCGACCAGAACTCCCGACGAACTCCATGTCTCCCTTATGGAGCTAAGTGCCGTCGTCGCTGGGTTTGGTACCCTCCCCGTGGTCGTTTGCGGGGACTTCAACGCCTGGAATACGGCTTGGGGTTCCCGGCGCACGAACACACGGAGTCGGATGGTGGAGGACTGGGCCTTGGAGCTGGGCCTGGTCGTCCTGAACCGGGGTTCTGTCCCCACGTTGGTGCGGAGGCGGGGTGAATCAGTGGTGGACCTTTCGTTCGCCAGCCCCGCTCTGTCGCCGCGTGTCGTTGACTGGCGCGTTATGGAGGAGGTGGAGACGTACTCCGACCACCGGTACATCCGGTTGGACGTCTCCGCCGAAACCTCGGCCGCGCCGGTCCGACAGAGCCCTTGCGGTCCGCGGTGGGCGCTTAAGCAGATGGACCGGGAGCTCCTCCTGGAAGCCGCGACGGTACAGGCCTGGGTGCAAGCACCGGACAGGCCTGTCGACATCGACGTCGAGGCGGAGTGGTTCCGGGAGGCCATGTCGCAAATTTGCGATGCGGCAATGCCCCGAGTCCGTCCAGGACGTGCTAAGCGCCAGGTGTACTGGTGGTCGCCGGAAATCGCTGCACTGCGCAACACGTGCAATCACGCGCGACGCCGGTACGCCAGATACTGCAGGCGCCGCATCCGCCCGCCGGATGCGGAGGCCAGAGAGGCGGAGCTGTACGAAGGTTACAGAGAGGCAAAACACACCCTCCGAGCGGAGATTAAGCGGGCCAAACTCGAGGCCCGCGACGTGTGGCTGGGGTCTCTGAACGCGGACCCGTGGGGGCGCCCATACAAATTGGTACGGGAGAAACTGCGCCCCTGGGCTCCCCCGCTGACTCAGAGTCTCCGGCCCCAACTCGTGGAGGGTTTGGTAAGCGCTCTGTTCCCTGCGCGAGGGGAACACTCCCCCCCGCCCATGGCTCCGCCTCCGCCAGCGGTGTCTGACGCGGACCGCAATAGCGACGACGACGATAATGCTCCAGAGGTGACCGAGGTAGAGATGAGAGTGGCGGTGCAAAGGCTGAGTGCCAAGAACGCCGCCCCAGGACCCGATGGCTTGCCTGGGAAAGCCTGGGTCCTGGCCATGGAGGCTCTCGGGCCTCGACTGAGAGGGCTCTTCAGCGCATGCTTGGAGAGGGGCCAGTTCCCACTTCGCTGGAAGACGGGGAAACTGGTCCTCATCGCGAAGCCAGGGCGCCCTGCGGACTCTCCGTCCGCGTACCGGCCCATTGTGCTGCTCGACGAGGTGGGCAAGCTCTTTGAAAGAGTGATTGCGAGCCGCCTCGTCGCGCGCCTTTCACGGGTGGGGCCGGACCTTTCGGACGGACAGTTCGGCTTTCGCAGGATGCGCTCGACGGTGGACGCCATCATGCGCGTACGAGCCCTCACGACGGGGGATGCGGTGTCCCAGGGTAGGTGTGTCGTGGCAGTGTCTTTGGACATTGCCAACGCTTTCAATTCCCTGCCTTGGAGTACGATCCGGAGGGCACTCCGGTACCACCGGGTGCCCGAATACCTCTGTCGAGTAGTCGAGGCCTACCTGTCGGACAGGTACATTGTCTACCCCGGTCACCAGGGAGACTGGAAACGTCGGGAGATGTCGTGCGGTGTTCCGCAGGGGTCGGTACTAGGGCCACCCTTGTGGAACATCGGGTACGATTACGTGCTGCGGGGCGACCTCCCTGACGGGGTCAGCGTGGTTTGCTACGCAGACGACACGCTGGTTCTAGCGCAGGGAGAGTCGTACCAGGCGGCGGTCGCTCTAGCGACACGCGGGGTTGCGATAGTCGTTGATAGGATCCAGGAGTTGGGACTCGAGGTGGCGCTGCACAAGTCCGAGGCGATGTGCTTTCACGGTCGCCGCTCTCGGAACGCGCCGCCAATGAGTTCCCAACTAACGGTAGGAGGAGTTCACATCGGTGTCGGGTCGACGATGAAGTACCTGGGACTCGTCCTCGACAGCCGGTGGAATTTCGTGGAGCATTTCCGACGTCTGGCTCCCAAACTGAACCGGACTGGGGCTGCGCTCAAGCGGCTCCTGCCCAACCTTGGGGGTCCAGATGCCTCCTGCCGGAGGCTCTACGCGGGGATCGTTCGGTCCATGGCCCTCTACGGGGCGCCGGTGTGGGCGCCGTTGCTGAAAAAGCAACCGGCGGCCATACTAAACGCCTGCCAGAGGGTCATGGCAATTCGGATGGTGCGGGGATACCGCACGATTTCCCGCGAAGCGGCGAGCCTTCTGGCTGGCCTACCACCGTGGGATCTGGAGGCAACAGTCCTTGCACACATGCACGACATGCGCGTGGAGATGCAACGCCGGGGTGAAAGTCCTCTGCCGCGACAGCTCGCGGCATGGCGGACAGAGCTCCGGCGGGATCTCATGGTGGAATGGCGTCAGCGACTATCGCAACCCAGTGCTGGGCACGCCACAATTATGGCGATAAGTCCCCTCTTTGAGGCGTGGCTGGAAAGACCTCACGGCGTCCTTACCTTCCGCATGACACAGGTCCTCACCGGAAATGGCAAGTTCGGGAGGTTCCTGTTCCGAATTAAAGCGGAAGTGACGCCCGGGTGTCGCCACTGTGCGGAACACCCGGAGGACACGGTGGAGCACACAATCGCGGTGTGCCCTGCTTGGGTGGAGCATCGCCGTGCCCTCGTGGGGGTGATCGGCGGCGGAGAACTCTCGCGCCGGGCCTTGGTCGAGGCCATGGTCCGGAGCGAGGAGGAGTGGCAGGCGGTCGCCGACTTCTGCGAAGCAGTAATGCTCGCTAAGGAGGAGGCCGACCGCATCAGGCAACGGCGCTCTCGCCGCCGCCGGGATTCCGATCCCGATTTCCAGCCACCGTAGGCGCGGGCTTGCGGACAGTGTGCAATGGGTAGCTCGCTGTCCGGCCGTCCGGTAACTGTCCGGACCAAGCCCAAGTCGTCGACGGCGCGCGCTGTTCCCGCGCGCCTCAAGGAGTTGTCAGCAACAGCAGGGACCCAGCCGGGTCGAAGCCTACTGGGGCCAGGGTTATCCGAAAGGGCGCTCGAGCCCCGGTATGAAGGCTTGAAGGAACGGGATGGGTTTTTTAGTCAGTAAGAGTCTGACACTATCTCCCGCTCCGCCCAAGAGCGGGGGTTGTCATAAGATGATTTTTCCCACCGAAAAAAAAAAAAAAAAAAAAAAAGTATTTTAACCTGGAGTCTTTCCAGGTTACTCAATAATTCATTAGGTGTGGTTAGTATTCGCCTGTACTACATAAAGTATTAAGCAGTCACGTATAATTATGTAGATATTATTCAAGTCTACCCTTAGTATGCTTATTGACTAGACCCCAATAATTTCCGAAGTCAAACAGCGAAATACTTGATCCCAAGGTGCACATGACCACAATAGAATTTTCAATTGAATGGAAATGTGAAATATCATGGTTATCGAATAAAGCAGGAACATACAGCAGGCCTATTAGATAATATCAAAGAAAGAAAAGAAAGAAGAAATAAAGTAAGAAAAGCTTATACAACATTAATTTGAGAACGAGTATAAGTGAAATCTGAATATAGTTTGTTCTGAATCAGTAACTGATAGATTTAAATAATTTTTACACCACGTTATATTTTTTTTTCCAAAAATATTAAAAGGTCACAAGGTGGACACCACCGACATTAACCTTTTGAATGTCTTATGTTACACAGTTCGACATAAGCCATTGTCTTTCTATTGTGTCTCTAATTACGGCATTCAAAGAGTTAAGTACAATACAGGTCATAGCAGGCATTAGGCGCCAGTGCACTGCTGGGTGTGGGGCAAAACCACCCCTCAGTCACCCAAATGTCCTGTTGACCATGTATTTGTGCGGATTCCTAACTTTGTAATTTTACATGATACAGTTATGAAATTTTGTACCTAGATTCTGTACGAAAATAATAATAATATGACACATGTTTTAGGTTTCGAATATATGTAGAGTGGTGACTACGTAACAGAAGACGCATTGTTGGAAGGCCTACCACAAAGTGGACTGATGATCTGATGATGGTCGCGGGAATCCGAGGAATACGAGACGCATAGGACTCACGTTATGGCGACACTTCGGGGAGGCCTATTTACAACAGTGGACGCCGCGTCTTTTGGCTGAAATGATGATGATGAGACTCAAGTCTGCAGCAGTCAATAGCTCAATCACAACTCTAATCAAGAGTCTATGTATCGTCATATGAGATCCGACATAGCACCTGTACATAAAAAGAAATTTTAGTTTTCTTACAATTAACTGCAAACTTCAATTTACGAATAGTATGGAATGGATCTTCTAAACAATTTGGTTGGTCATGCGGTACCCATATCAATGATATTCGATCCTTTGTATTACATCAATGGATCGGAAAACGCTTGGCTTTGGGTTATCGACTCGAGACCATTCGAAACATATTACATACTCATATATTTGGGGCGGCATTACGTCATAAAGGGAAGTTTAAAAACGTTTTAAAATGACTTATGGGATTTTTCTAAAAAAAAACAACACTGTTAATTTATACAATTTAGTACATTCTAGGGTATCGTAGAAGCGGCCAAAAAACAAATCACTATCTTACTGGCCTTAAACATTGGAATGTTATTCAAGGTCAGCGCAACACATCATTTTCTTCCATTCTATCCTATCAGCCGTCACGCTATCACTAACTTTTCTTCAGCGTCCTCAGCTACATTTATATAATCATAACTTTTTTTTTTGCTATAGTAAATAGGCTCTTAATAAACTAGTGCGCCTCACCATCAAAGATTGCATCCCTGCTTACCATCAGGTGGGATCGCAGTCAAGCACTAGTTTATAGCAATTAAAAAAAAAACAGGCTTTTTAATCTTCCTCTACACATGGCTTTCTATTTTAGAATAAGTAGTAATAGCAAAATCAAAAAAGTTTTTCATCAACTTCCATGATTCAGAAAAATATTTCATTTGGCATGAAATTATTCAAGAAGGAAAGAAATTGATGTTAATGTCATCGTGTGTACGTGCTTGAGATACTTGTCTTATTGATAGTTTACTATGACTGTATGTGTCTACCAAAAATAGCAGCATTTCGCAAAATTGGTGGTGATAGTTGAGTGGTATTAAAACGGAAGGAACGGAACTCCCCACCCTTGAGTCGTCGACGGCGCGCACTAGCGCCGTCGACGACTCAAGGGTTGTCAGCAACAGCAAGGAACCAGCCGGGTCGAAGCCTACTGGGGCCAGGGTTATCCGAAAGGGAACTCGAGCCCCGGTATGAAGGCTAGAAGGAACAGGGTGGGTCGTTTAGTCAGTAAGAATCTGACACTATCTCTCGCTCTGCCCAAGACCGGGGGTTGTCATTGGATGATTGTTCCCACCATAAAAAAAGCCTATAATGTTCCCACTGTTGGGAAAAAGGCGTACGTTATATAAAGAAAGTAGGCCGTAGCACGCGGGCCCAGGACGGGTTTTTCATTTTGAAAACAGTGGTGATGAAAGTGAACTACGCTCTTCATGAAGCATATTTTGGACGTAAACTAATCAAACCCGTTAAGATAGGAATCTGCTTTAAGGATAAAGCCTTCACTCCGTCTAAAGCTATTGCCTCATACTGACCAAGACAGTGATAAATTGTTAAGAAGTCCCGCAACTTTTAAAATGATACATTTTTATGGTTCCGTACACAAACGGTAAAAACGGGACCCTACTGCTAATCCTTGATCACACGTACCAAGTAATAGGGCGAGACAGTAAAATGTTGCTCGGCCGAGACAGTGATGTATGCGAGTTGTAGAGGTAAGCGCTTGATGCGTTGTTTATACGCACCGAGTATTCGGTCAAGAGCACTGTCTCGCCTGTACGAGAGATCAAGGTATAAGAATCCGTTGTCTTTACAGACACACAACAGAGTATTAGCAATAGGGTCCAGCCTGGGGATAGACAGCTGTCATCAGGCTGTATCATGGCAATTTAGCTTCACTTTTCTTGGACTGACCGACATTTGACTATTCAAAAGTGCCTGTAAATGGTCTATTTGCAATAAATGCTTTGATTTTGATTTTGATGTTGTTAATGTTATAAACCATGACAGTTATTGACGTTTTCACATATTACATATTTTTATTGCTGCGTTAACAATAAAAACTAAAAACACAATACATTATATATTTAAGTGAGGCCCCCATAAAACAAACGTCATTTTTTAGCCGTTTTTTGCTAAGGACGGCATCAAACCCTTCATGCGCTAGTCCGACTCGCACTTGGCCGTTTTATTCCATTACTTGGAGACTAGTGGTATCTGGATCATTATTCTCCAGTTTTTGGCTAGATTTTTCAAACGTAAAACGAAATTAATGATATCTGTCAACTGTAGTTTAGTTTTCTTGTTATTCTTTTGATGTAATAGTTACTGTTTTATTGTTTTTTATCTCGAGACAGTTTTGGAAAACATCACTCGCAGATTTTGGAGTAATAATTCATATTTACAGTCTCTTCGATACACAGTTTATGTACTTACGAGTGTGTTTCATGGCCCCGACTAACGATTTCTAGGTCGTAGGTTCAAACCAGTTCAAACCCAGCCAGCTGCATTACTTTGTGTAATTTATTTCATCACCGCTGCTCTAATAACGGTGAAAGAAAACATCGTGAAGAAACCGGCATGTCCAAGAACTAAAAATTTCAAAACATGTTAAATCCACCAACTCGCACTGGGCCCGCGTGGTGGATTTCGGCCCGTTCCCTCTCTTAGAGAGGAGGCCTGAGCCTCAACAGCTTATAAGGCAAGGTCAAAGATATATAACGTAATAAGAAACTGCCTTTTGTGTCCGCGACATAACGCAACTGCCTTGTTATCGACCGATCGTCTATTGTTTTACCTAAAAACACGTCTAGGCTCAACTGTCTACTATAGTGAATCGTACTGGTCTGTACCTACAGGCCTTGTGGGCGGGGTAAGCGTGCCTCAAAATATGATCATGCTGATAATTGACATAACCAATAGCTAACTTGCAATCTAAGTCTGTTAGTTGCGTAATGCGTGTTCGTATTGTTTTATTGCCTGAAATAGAAAAGTGGGAGACAAGCGGCGACACTCGTAGTACAAATCGAAAAGTATTTCCTTTCTAATTTCTTTTATCTTTTCTGTGTCTGTAGCTACCCAATCACGCCTGCCACCGTGGTCACACCGCTGTAGACACCGCATATCCTGGGTAAGATCTTCGGAATAACAAATCACCCTTCATTCTGCTGATGGGTACTGCTATCTGATTTGTGTCACTATCTAATTTGTCCATTAGATTCACAGTTTGCGAAATTGTTCAAAAGAACAAAAACAAAAAGGAACTTAAAGAGTAATTGAAGGAACACACGTGGGTTTTAATCTGTAAAAGCATAATGCTCCCTCTCAATCCACCCAGTTTTAATTTTTTTTTATCTAATTAAAAAAAAAAAAAAATTAAGCTATTGCATAGCTTCTATCGCGGGCCTTGAGCGTGGAGACCGAATCCAGAAATTCCGTAACGAAAATAACCTAACACCACCCACTCATTGGTTTTCTTATCGGTCACCACGCTCAAAAAGTAATTTCTTTCTGGATTCGGTCTCCACGCTCAAGGCCCGCGATAGAAGCTATGCAATAGCTACGCCTCATGATGATAGCAAGGTAATGAGTTAAGCAGCTGTTGGTTAGGTCTGGTTTTGAATGGGTGGGGTTAAGCAGCTGTTGGCGAGGTCTGATTTGGGATAGGTGGGGTTAAGCAGCAGTTGGCGAGGTCTGTGTTTGGATGGGTGGGGTTAAGCAGCTATTGGCGAGGTCTGGTTTTGGATGGGTGGGGATAAGCAGCTGTTGGCGAGGTCTGGTTTTGGATGGGTGGGGTTAAGCAGCTGTTGGCGAGGTCTATTGCATAAGTTGATAAAAAATGCTATGCCTATTAATTGTATAGCATTTTTTATCATAAATTTTGTATAGCACTTTACCGCGGCAGTCCCCGAGTGCCACACGTCTTTTTTTTTATGCGACATGACTCATTAAAAAAATTGTAGAATGAAGCGATCGCCTGCCATTCCTCTTCGCACCGGACCATGGCCTGTACCGAGGTCCGGTGCGAGAGATCATTACCGCCAAGCGCCTCCACGAGGATATGGCGATGTTCACAGGTGGCGCACACCTCTACAGTACGTATGCTCAACCGTGTCCTCCGTGCGGTCCACACAGTGGCGATGCCCGGGAGTTTCTTCCGCACAAATGGGGTGCAGGAATCTCCCGAGCTAACCATGTCCGGTGGAGATCTGCTTCATGCGGAAGATAAAGACGCCGTGTTGTCTTTATAGCCACTCTTCAAAGAGGGTAACTGCCACAATTAACTGGAAGTAGATGGCGCTATATGCCGCATGAGTTCATGTTGCCCACAAACACGTGTAGGGGGATATACAAAAAGTTCTAAACGTTATTTTTACCTAACTCGAACAACATGCAAACCTGCGAGCCAGCATATTAAACAACAGAAAAAAAATGGCTCACAGATTTCTCCTGGAGTTTTAAACTTTAAATAAAAATCTCCTGCTATTGGCAATCCAGATTTCAAATCATCCGGTAAATTCACCCGGAAAGCACATCGTTATCTAACGTAAGACTTTGCCAATTTCGTTGAATTTTAAAACGAGTCCAAATCGAGATTTAAGCGAGGAGTAAGTATCAGAATAAGAAATCTGGGCGTCCGTTTCATCCTACGCGAGTTATAAAGTAGGGTTTTGTTGAACAGTTTGTCGACTGGGCCATCTAAGATGTTGTAATTTATAAGGGTTTTAGGTATTTTACTCCCTACGTTTGGCAAAGTATACTGATAAGATATTCAAACAGGCACAAAATATTTTTAGTTTCTTATCTGTTTTTGAAGTCACATTTTTTAGGGTTTCGTAGTCAACTAGGAATCCTTATAGTTTTGCCATGTCTGTCTGTCCGTCTGTCCGTCCTCGCTTAATCTCTGTGACCGTTAGCACTAGAAAGCTGAAATTTGGTACCAATATGTATATCAATCACGCCGACAAAGCGGTAAAATAAAAATTGGAAAAAAATGTTTTATTAGGGTAGCCCCCCTATATGTAAAGTGGGAAGTGATTTTTTTTTAATTTCAACCCTAACGTGTGACATATCGTTGGATAGGTATTTAAAAATGAATAGGGGTTTACTAAAATCATTTTTTGATAATGTCAATAATTTCGGAAAAAATCGCTCCAAAAGTAAAAAACAATATTTCCCCCCCCCCTCTAACTTTTGAACCATATGTTTAGAAAATATGAAAAAATCAGAAAAGTAGAACTTTATAAGGACTTTCTAGAAAAATCATTTTGAACTTGATGGAAAGAACAGTTTTTGTACAAAAAGACAAAAAGGTTCTACAAAATAATTTCTGGGCTAAGTTTGTAGTATATTCGTATATGCAAGCATTTAATTAAACTCATAAGTGGGTACACTTATTGTGACGGATGGGAAACTAAGGAAACCTACACTGAGCGTGGCCCGACACGCTCTTGGCCGGCTTGACCGGCTGGTACAGCTTAAAGAATACAGTACATAAAACCTTTCCAAATAATAATTAAACTTTTATAATTTCCGAAAGATGCTCACTGTTAGACATAGGCCTTCCCCAAGGGTCACCACATCGACTGGTCCTGTGCGTCTCGCATCCATCAGATTCCCGCAACCCTGACCAGATCATCGGTTCAACTTGTGGGAGGCCTTCCAACGCTGCGTCTTCCGGTACGGTAGCCACTCCAAAACCTTTCGTCCCCATCTTTCATCTGTTCTGCGTCCAATGTGCCCTGCCCATTGCCACTTAAATTTGGCAATTCTTCGAGCAGTGGCGGTAACTTTGGTTCTCCTGCGGATAACTTCATTTCTGTTGTGATCACACAAAAAAAAACGGTTAGATATATTATCAGCTAAAAATCTTAGTGGAATATTTATTTATTTCAGATGTCCATTCAAGCCAACAGTATTTCGATGAAAATGATAATAAATCTCTCGGGTCTAACACATAAATTGAATTACAATAAATGCGAGATACCTTATTACTCTCTTCCAAATTGCATTAGACAAGGGCGTGTGACTCAAGTCTGTTTTCTAAGACCTATTTTTTACCTTCAAATTACAGTCAAACATTTGTTGTAACTCATAATATGATTTAAAAGAGTGTCAATGAATTTTCTGGCACGTTCTTCTCCATAAAGATTTACGCTTTGGAACGTGCTATTTAGCTTCACTTTTTTTTTGGACTGACCGTCATTAGACTATTCAAAAGTGCCTGCAAATGGTCTATTTGAAATAAATGCCTTTGATTTTGATTTTTGATTTAATGGTTATATAGAGTAGTTATTGTTATTAGTTTTATTTTTTAAAGTCTGCGCTATGCTTGTCGTAAATATACTCCTTGTTTTTTCTTTATTTACCAAGAAAATTGGTACATATGTACTAATCAGTTGGTGTGCAAATATTTTAATAACTAAACTATGAAAACATCAAATCTCAAGTTTTTCATAAAATCTACAACAATTGTATTAAAAATATCGATACGAAAGTAAAAAGTTAAGCCATCACACTAATATTACAAGGTAGATGTTTAAATGTTTTTAGAAGTTTACTTACAAATTACTCTTACAGGCTGAACGGATATGGATGTTTATATCCTGAATTAACACATAGGCTATAATTCATGACAGGGAAAGTAATAATTTCTTGAGATTTCTACCAGAAGCTGGTACAGTTATAAATTATAAAATAAAATTATGTTGCCTGTTTACCAATCTCTTTTTTCAACTATGCACTATAACTTACGACCTTCCAGGGGCCATATTAGTCCAACCTCTCACTAATTCCTGCCAAAGGAATTCGTTGCCAAAGTACTACAGCTTATTTCTCGCTTTCTTATACTAAACTCGGCACTCTGGCGCTTTGAGACGTGTGATAAACTTAGCTCTTGTCATGTGTAACCTAAGAAGTTGGAGACGAAACTAAAATCGTGCTTTAGGGATTACTTTCGTCGTATGATGTCAAGCTGGCAAGGTTAAAAGTATCAATATACTTACTGGAGAATAATTGCACTTTTTTTAAAATAAAAAAAAGTGCAATTATTCTATAGTGCAACTATTTAAAATAATAAACATGTTATTATCATAGACCTATTTGTTTATGCTGGAAAGCGTGATAAACATTTTTCCTAAACTTGCAATTGTGAGAAGGAAGGAAGTTAACGTCATAATCCACGAAACAGTTCAAACAGTTGTGTGAAGAGTGATATGAAAGAAAAGGAAGTTAGTGTTAGTATGACGGGTGACAGAATAGAATGGAAGAAAAAACATTGTTGTGCCGACTCCAAATAACACGAGACAAAAGCATGAAGATAATGATGAATTCACGAAACAGTTCCTGCGACTCGTAGCGCCCAACCTGATATACTACATGAATGAAATCTATTCACTTTAATTTGTTATTACAGGTGTACTTATATATACAGATCTTATATTTGATGAACAGGGCGCTAAGTTACGCCAGGAGGGGTACACGGTTCCTGCGACTCGTGTGGGTCGCTTAGCGCCCAACCTAATACATGAATGAAATCTATTCACTTTAATTTGTTATTACAGGTGTACTTATATATACAGATCTTATATTTGATGAACAGGGCGCTAAGTTACGCCAGGAGGGGTACACGGTTCCTGCGACTCGTGTGGGTCGCTTAGCGCCCAACCTAATACATGAATGAAATCTATTCACTTTAATTTGTTATTACAGGTGTACGGATATATACAGATCTGATTTGATGAACAGGGCGCTAAGTTACGCCAGGAGTCGTACAAATATTGGGTGCATCTAGGTTACAATTACAAATTAATCTATCTATTAAAGTTAAAAAAAAGGTTCGAGAATTATGAAATTAAACAAATTAAAAAAAATTGAAAAATCATAACACTTGAATTATAAATCATACTTACATATATGAAGAAGTAGTTTTTTTTTTTATAAATATTACTAAAAAATCTGAGTGCCTTCACTTACAATCTACTGTGCTTCCACTTCTCCGCACTAGTGCAAAAAACAGTAAAAATCAATAGTGATAAGAAAAGGTTTTCAAGTATCTTTAGACTTTATCGAAGCTAGGTATCGACATCACTTATATTATAGGTGTTACGGTAATAAAGTCAATACCCCGTTTACCTTCTGAAGTAAAATGTAACACATTTCAGCGAGATTATAATACTAAAATCCTCTCCAATTCCCGTTTGGTCTTAATTAAATGAACTCAGCGACACGTAAAAGTAGATCACGTTGTTGTTATACAGCTGACAGTTTTGTCGGTCAATTACGAGCTGTCGGAAGGGTTTATGATAATGTTCTCGTAAAGTAGGCCTTGATGGTGATCAGCACTGATGAATTGGGTGCAGGTAATATTGTGTCCTTTTGTTGGACAGGGTTTATATGGGTAGAAAAAGTTTATTGTTTTGCAGATATTGGGTTGTATAACAAATCTTCTGTATATACACCGTTAAATTTTAATCGTTGTAATCCCGTGAAGGGTCGATCTGGTACATGAAACACTATCGATTTGTAAAGATAAAATTAAAAAACAAAGTACCTTTTTTTCAAAACTCGTATTAATTTATTCATGTACGAAATTATTTTTTTTAAGAAAACGTCAGGTGAGCGAATTCAATGACCCGTAGGCTGACTACTAGTCAGCGTTGCGTATCTACAAATACACAATAAAATTTAAAAATAAACAATAAAATTAAAAGCAAAATCAAAATTAAATTCAAAGTCAAAAAATTAAAATTGAAATCATAATCAATATTAAAAATAAAATTGAAACTAAAATCAAAATTAAATTCAAAATAAAAAATTAAAATTGACACCATAATCAAAAAATAAAATTAAAAATACTTGTAAGTATTCCTATGTTGACGGTTTGCTATACTAAATTAATATTACATACCTATGACATTTACGAGTGTATCAAAGCCTTGATATAGTGCTAATGAGGTCTCGTAGATGGGTACTGTCGCGCACAAAACTATTTAGTCTTGAGAGAAATTAATTATTAATGGGCTTGTTTATATTCTGACTAAATACCAGTCGAGCAAGACAAGCGATTAATATTATTTATCTTCAAGCTGTATGAAAGGCTTGCGAGGACCACGGGATTTTTTAAAAGAGTTACTGTGGGTCTTGGAAGGCAGAGGGCAACTAAAGGACACAGGTACTTTTCAGTCAGTTAAAGTCTGACACACCCTCTCTACACTCGGGAGAAGATTCTTCACCTAAAAAGGTGTTACCGGATTCTTCGTAATAATTTCTAAGGCACCCGAATTAATATAGTGGGTAAAAACCATCGTGATCTATTCCAGTAAAAATCGGATACTTGCAAATGGACCTCACGCCCCAGCCGCCGCTGGGATTCGAATCCCACCACATTTCGAAGCCACCGTAGGCGCGGGCTTGCGAACGGCGAGCAATGGGTAGCTCGCCGTCCAACCGTCCGGACCGAGCCCAAGACGCCAACGACGCGTAGGTTTCGTGCCTATTGTTTCGCTTGCCTCAAGAAGTTGTCAGCAAACCTACTACTGGGGCTTGGCCCCAATAGGTGGTCTGCTTCTGGAAGGAAGATTCGGCCCCGGTATGAATAGTAACGAAAGAACGGGAGTGGATTTTTAGTCAGTTAAAGTCTGACACTATCTTCCACTCCGCCCAAGGGCGCGGAGAAGTCATTGGACGATTTTCACACCTACAAAAAAAAATATGCCAGTGTTAAAATAACAAGCAACTTTTTATTAATCGTGAAAGGTCAACATCCTGTACATAGTCTGAAAGTTAGGTAAGTTAGTAAGTAGATGAGAACTTTTCTTGGTCCCAACACAAATATTACATTTGTAGTAAATAATTAGGTAAAATGTACCGCTTAAGCTTTAAAGTTCCTAATATCATATTAATCTATATGTTATTAGAAAGTTTTATCATAAGTTATGCTCTTGACAGTTATGAATGGATTAACATTCAAAACTAACTTAAAGAAATTAGAAGCACAGCAAATTCAATTAGTACTTAGAACACGTCACCCCATGCGAAAAAATGCAGCACTGCGTGACGTCACACGTAACTTTAATGGTCTATATCTTTGCCATTTTGGGTTTAATTTGCAAATAAAAAATACGTGTCCCTTATTGTTGCATAATCTAAAAGACGTTTGTTTTAAAGTTTGCTCTTTAAAATACTGAAACAGTCAGTCCCTTATGTCAGGCGATAGTTCCAATTGAAAGTAATTCACGTCCTTGGTTCGTATTCGTTCAATGTTGATATTAAAATACCGATCGATCACCTTCGGAAACTACCATGTGGATAAAATATTCACTTTAGAACAGTTTTCTTAGAAAGCTATCCAGAAAGAAAGGTATCTTTTGTTATCTTTCGAACAATAAATGACTAATGATTGCTTAGTCAGAACACCCAATTGAAAAACTGTACCTACCACCGCACAATACACTAGAATGTTAAATAGTTTACCCGCACCCTAATTATTTCTATGCAATATATAGCTAACAAAATAAAGAATAAGGTTCCATGGTTGTCCTTGAAAAAAGATCGTAGGTATACCATAAAATTGTATACGTGGAAAAAGCTAATAAAATATCACCAAACCCATATTTTTATAACTAACTAACCATTTATGTACTTATTTTACTGATTACTGGATTCTTAATACAAATTCTCCATATAGAATTAGAAACCTGCAAATTAAACTCGTGGCTCACTAGGACGCTATAGCAGTTTTGCCAGTTCGTGAAGCCAAGAAATGACCACTGTCAGTCATGCACTCAACATTAGGCCGCTATTCCACTGGCGTTTTACTAGCGTCTGCGCAGCGCCAACGTTACGCAGACGCGACGTTAACGTTGCGAGTTTCTAGTAATAAAGCGCCAACACTGAGCTGACACGACGTTAACGTCCCGCGTCGCGGTTTGAGGTGTATGCAAGAAACTTGCGACTTTGGCATCGCGTCTGCTCAACGTTGGCGCTTTACCACCAGAAACTCACGACGTTAGCGTCGCGTTTCGTAACGTAGGCGCTGCGCAGACGTTGGAGAATCGCCAACGTTTGTAAAACGCCAGTGGGATAGCGGCCTTACATTTTTTGACGTTATGAACTGGATACATCGTCATGGTGTCCCAGTGAGGTATGATTTTCAACTAAATCGACTAACTGACAAACTTTGCATAAAGGGTTATGCATTGTGTTATGAAAAGGGTTCCATGTGTGTACCAGTGGCGTGCGAGCCATATAAGCAAAAAAGCCTGGCTTGCGGTAAAATTTCATGACACAACACAACATCTAAGGTCATGGAACATTTAACCAATTATCTAAAATAAAAATCTAAACTTTAAACTTCGCGCGTAATGGAAGATTCATTCATAAATACAACTTACCCAGCGTTCCAAATCGAGATAAAAATGAATCGCGAATCCGACTAAATTTGATAGTCACAAAATTAAGCGCAACTGAATAATAATTGTGACGTCGCGCGTTGGTCGTGTTCGCGGTATATTCACTTTTATCGTAATTCGGGACGCAGGGTTAATGCAACGTTGCCATCTTGCACAGTTCTACGTAACAATGACACGCGATCTCCGATCTCGCTCTAACCGACAGGCTTCTTACCAGGCTTTATCTGCCATCTTATTCTTCCCTATAAAAACATGAAAAATGTGAGTCTGTGTGAGTAAAGTATGTGACTGTGTGCAAGTACTCGTCGACCAGATTTGTAGTAAAATAAGCCCACGTTCGGGAATTTTATCAATGAATCTTTTACGCATATTATAATACGAGGCGCCCTCTATGACGCGTAAAGTTGTACGAACTAAAAAGTACTCAGTTCAAATTTGCTTTGATCGGTTATCGTGTTGTACGTAATTATTGTTTTGATAGTTTTTTTTTGTTTTCCGTCATTTAACAGTTTATGAATTCGGAAACTATACTTGTGGTTGCGTGTGGATATTATTATGTGTGGAATTGATATTGGCCAGGTAGGGTTTGAGTTTTAAAGATAAATATAATCTTGTAACTTTACTATTTTGAATATTTCTCAGAAAAGTTAATAACAATGCTTGGAATACATTAGGTATGACTCAAATAACTTCGCTAGTGCCATGAAAATTCTCAGAAGTACATGAACGCTGTTATTTCATTCTTTATTATTGGTAAACCGCCAAAAGAAAGTTGGTTCTCTTTCTCGACAATTAAGTTTATGTGTGTTTAAAAAAAGCGAACATCGAAAAGCTACCGCTGTTTCAATTGTGAGTATTTGCCAATAATATTACAAAAGTAACATTAAATCAGTATCTAGTAGTCGGTTGTTTTATTTCACACTCAACTCAACCTACATTAGGTAGATATTCATTAAGTTCAAATTAATCGTTTTAATAGTATTAGCTGACCATCCCGGCCGGCCGGCACTCGACAACAAGAGCGGCTTTCCGAATTATCTTTGATTGCAATTGAAAATTAGCTGTTGGTGTTGAGAATTAAAACGTTCACAAACTTTTTACGCTGGTGTAAGTAATAAAATCATTTTTAAATAAAGATACACAATTTGAATTAGAATACAATTTTTTTTTTCTATTCATGTATTCAAACTTCACGATTATTGGTATGATGATAAAGTTGTTGTGGTGAAGCTTTTGTTATCATTATTTATTACTTACCATTAACATTATATTTGTTAATAGTAGTGTAACAATTCAGAAAAACCGGCCAAGTGCGAGTCGGACTCGCCCATGAAGGGTTCCGTAGCAGCAAGTAACATAATATAAAAGTTCTTGTAATGTGTTGTAACTTTGATCGATGTTTTAATAATAGTGTATTTTTTTCGATTTATGACGCATTAAAAAAAAACTACTTACTAGATTTCGTTCAAACCAATTTTCGTTGGTAGTTTTTATAGTAATGTACATCATATATTTTTTTTAGTTTTATCATTCTCTTATTTTAGAAGTTAGAGGGGGGGGGACACACATTTTACCACTTTGGAAGTGTCTCTCGCGCAAACTATTTAGTTTAGAAAAAAATGATATTAGAAACCTCAGTATCATTTTTGAAGACCTATCTATAGATACCCCACACGCATGGCTACGAAACCCTAAAAATCAGCATTACTGCACTGATGACACGTGGTAGCACGACATTTTTTTTTAATAGGTAAGTAGTAGTTAGGTCAAGATTCCTTGGCTTGCCCCCTGTAAAGGCATCAGGCACGCCACTGGTGTGTACCTATTTACAGTACTCCCATAGATACTTCCAGAGCTATCATAAACGAATTTCTTCCTAAAAAAAAATCCAACAATTGTCAGCTCCACACCGTACCGTAACGTAATATTATTAAACGTGTGCCAATTTCCTTATTTTTGTAAATTTCACGAAATGAAACAAACTCAAAGCTGATTAGAATATTTTCATTTCAGAATCGAGACGGCGCTAGAGTACCTAGGTGTTAAATTGAACGTAGAATGTAGATTAAAGGGAACAGTGCTTTCGCGAAGATCACAGGAGGGTCGTAGTTTATTGATTTTGTTTTTCTTTTTAAGGCTCTGTACCTGAAGACCAATGGGGCCCTATTAATTCTAATGTCCGTTCGTCCGTTCATCTATTTGTCTTTCGGTCCGTCCGTCAACGGGCTGTATCTCATAAACTGTAAGGGCCATATCTCACCGAAACACCACGGCGGCGCGACCAGTCACCGGTACCAACAAAATGTATACAACTCTTTAAAGAGTTACTCACCTGGAGTCTGTTTGGTTACGCAACCAATTTGGTGACACGACCGGCCGTCCGGTAACTGTCTGGACCAAGCCCAAGTCGTCGACGGCGCGCACTGTTCCCGCGCGCCTCAAGGAGTTGTCAGCAACAGCAGGGACCCAGCCGGGTCGAAACCTACTGGGGCCAGGGTTATCCGAAAGGGTGCTCGAGCCTCGGTATGAAGGCTTGAAGGAACGGGGTGGGTCTTTTAGTCAGTAAGAGTCTGACACTATCTCCCGCTCCGCCCAAGGGCGGGGGATGTCAATGCCTGATTTTTTCCCACCTTTTTTATAAGGTGGGAAAAAATCATTCTCGTTCATGTGGCGATTCTGATGTCTGTATGGTGTCTAGTTTGGTAGCAGGTGAAGTATAGCCCTAAAAGGTAGAGAGGTAAAATTTTCACAGAATGCGCATTTTTATTGCCGCTATTGCAAAAATATTAAAATTAATTAAAAAATTTGAAAATTTGTAACTTTATTTGTTCAATGTTTTTGGCTTGATTTTAATGTACAAAACCCTACGTGTGAGAGTCCGACTCGCATTTGGCCAGTTTTTAACTTTGTGAAATTGGAAATCTTCTAAGAAATTGTTTTAATATGGAGTACACAACAAGCCAACAGCTGCTAAGAGAATATTTTAAGAAACGTCACGAGCAGCAAAAGGTTTGAAAAGGTCGGATTTATTTAGCTTTTTAATTTTTTTTTTTTTTTTTTCAAAAAACAAAGTTTACTTTTATTAAAAATAATTCGTTACTCTACATAAACAAACAAACTTAAACTATTTATACTAAAACCTAAATAAATAAAATACAAATACACAAAGTACAATTAGGCGTCGAAGTACTCCTCCACATCGCCGTCATCCGGGAATGTGCCCAGAAGACTGGCAGCATTACCACGTTGAATGGCAATACTAATTCTTTGAGCGAAGAACGAGCCAGCCCTCTGGTCACGCAAGGTGTTGATCAGTCGGCGAGAAATTTCCTTAAAAAGGAGACGCGCATTCGGACCCCATGACCCAAGCGTTTTAATTGATATATTTTTATTTTCGAGCAACATATTGAACTTTAGGAAAAACTTTGTTTTCAAAAAATTACTTTTCCAATCAGAATTTCTGTATTGTTTCACATTTTTCGCCCTAGGTAAACTGGTAGAGAATGCCTAAGGCATTAAGTCCGCTTTTGTACTTTTCTGTTGCATGAAGTTTTAATAAATAAATTATCACAGTATATAAAATTTAAAAAAAATAAACACTTTATAAAAGTGGAACTCTGCCAATGTTTTTTTGTGAGGTGGAAAATCATCTAATGACTTCTGCCGCACTAAGGTGGAGCGGAAGGGCTTGTCAGACTTTTACTGACTAAAAACTTGTTTCTTTAGTCACCTTTTGCGTTCTAGGAACGGGTTACCCAGTAGACTTCAGCCCTACAGGGCCCCGACGGTTTTGCTGGCATCTCTTTGAGGCGGCGTAGGACACTACGGGCTGTGGACATCTCGGGTGGGTTTGTAAGTGTGTGTGTGTTTGTTACTTCTTCACGCTCGAATGGCTGAACTAATTTCGATGAAATTTGGTGCACAGGTAGCCTTTTAGACCGAGAGTATGTTCCAATGGGACAATTTTCTACTTTCACGCGGACCAAGTCGCTAGCAGTTTTATTATTTTTATTAAATGAGTATATATGTATATATCACATTTCCGTTTTACATGCTTAATATTTTAGAAGATAGCTATGTAATAAGGGTTAAAAAAGCCATCTTGACACTTTCCCCCACGTCTGTACTCCCATTATCAGGCCAGCAAACATATCACGGCGAGTTTATGGTGATGAAGCCTACGATTGTTTTCTGAGCAATACCTTTTATTGACAATGTACTAAAATATTTACGAGTTACGTGCCTTCACAGAAATATGTTATGTAATCACGTCGAGATTGATACGAAAAGTTAATCTGGCATACGTAAAAACCTACGTCAAAATAAATTAGATATTTGTACAAGATAACCTTAGTCTTTGATAGGCCCACTTCAGGGTATCTCTGTCTTAAGAAGACAGAGATACCCTGAAGTATGTAGAATTAATCACCAATAGAATAGAATAGAATAAACTTTATTATACACCAAAAATAAAATGACATAAACATAAACTTTAATCTATGTGTACAATGCCGTTCTTATCGCTTAAAGCGATTTCTACCAGACAACCATAGGATGAATTGAAAAGAATAAAACAATACAGGGGTAGCCTGCGGTGTACTGCTAAAAGATAACTTTGTAATAATATATATAAATGGTGTAAGGGACAGCCCTTCACAAACTTTAAGGTACTTGCTCAGTAGACGAAACTGAACAACCCACCATAAAATTTTTATCCAGTAAACGAAAAAAAAATTCAGCCTCTCCATACAAACTGTCCAAACAAGTTAATAATTTTGTAAGGTGAGGCGGATTTTTTCGGCTAGTAAGAAAAATTCAAAATAAATGTACAGTTACAATAATTTTGCGTGAAATTATTTTTTTTGTATAGAAGGAGTTAGTAAGGTTTTTAAGATCCCCCAAAATGCTGGCTTAGGGGCACTTTAGCCACATTAGCAACTGAGCCTTCGATTGATCAGGAGCACCGCACTCACACTGGGTGTCGAAGCCAATTTAAGAAAACTATAATCCCCCATTTTGTCAGGTTTTGTTTGCACCGACCTACTTGAGCGCGCAATCTATTGATCGCGATCTCATTTCGGTTGTATTTTTTGTATGTATGGAATTTTAGAAATCATTTAAAATATATTTGTAAACTTCCTTTTTACTTTTGAAAATTTGGTTTTGAACAACCATTTTGACAAAGCATTGTTTAATTGCATTTAGACAATAACGAAGGTTTTGGTCAGTACACGATCTTCAATTAATTTTATTATCTCGCAAAACATTTAACTAATCGTTTTTTTTTTTTATCATCATTATCTAAATTTCGATAGCCACCACGTCTAAAAAGTTTCGGTAATCTATAATTATTTTCATAAGTGAAGAGAAAAGTTTGAACCTTTTATATAAAGCATATTACTTTCACAAAGTACCGAATGTGAGATTTAGCGCAGCAAAAGTTTATAATTGAGAAGCGAGTAGAACGCTAAATTCACATTTTTAAATGAATTACGGTCGAAAGTGAATACTGCACTGGGCGACTACCACTACGCATAGCAAAAGTAAATTAACAGAATTTAGTTTTACTTTGTATACTGGTGATTTCAGGCCATTTATTTCTAAACTAGCTACTGCCAGTGACTTCCCCTGCATGATAGTAGCAAATTATATCAAAAGAAAAAAACTCCTTGGACAAAAATTATCCATACAATATGCTATTCTAGGTTGTGGACTACCCGTGTATCAAGTTTTATCTAAATCCGTTCAGCCATTCGATCGTGAAGAAGTAACGCAACACATGCTCAAAAGCTTTATATTAATCAAATGTCTGATTTTATTCGTAGCAAAGGAAACGGCCGCACGCTCGAGGTAACGTCTCTCACGCCTTAGTCGTTAGGATCGCGACCCCGATTTCAAGCCACTGTTGGCGTGAAGCTTATGGACGTTGACGGCGCGTAGTGTTTCACACGTGCCTCTAAGAGATGTCAGCAAAACCGTAAGGGCCCAGCAGGTTCGAAGCCCACTACAGGGTCGGGCCATGAGTCATGTGAAAGCGAACCCCAGGGTCCTGGAACGATGGCAAAGAAGAAACATAGGAGTGGGTTTTAGTCAGTAAAAGTCTGACACGCTCTTCCGCCCCGCTCAAGAGCGAGAGAACTCATTGATTGATTTTCCACCTAAAACAAAACACTAAAATTTAAAGTTTCCATTAATTGCACCCATCTAACCAGATCTCTCAACTTTCTCAATCAAAACTCTAGTTGGAAAAACATTGTAACAAACAAATCAATACGGTGGAAACTGTTTTTGAATACAATGCTCCAATCACGGACGAGCGCTCTCTAGAGAATCTGTTATCCTAGTACAGTTCAAGTTAGCGAGTGATTGTTTATACTCACTAGACTAGACTAGCTTTTGCTAGCGGTTTAGCATGTATAAAAGTAGAAAATTATTCTAAAGGCACATTATTCTGAGGTAAAAAGTATCGTACATACTATTCCTGGCCATATCGATCAGTACGCAATTTTTTTCCAAATCCTTTCAGTCTGATCGCGATGACTAACAATTTAAATAAGTATATGTGAATGTAATATCCCAATATACGATACGTATACAACACATATCTACATTACATACAAACTTTAGCTTTTATAAAAATAAAAGTTTTTATCTCAAAAATTGGTTTAATAGTTTTTAATACTGAAAACTATTTTAAAATTGTCCTTTATCGTATTTGTGATTTTACGCCTCCACTCGCAACCCAATTTTTTGTTGAAAGAAATTTGAAAAAGTCACCCTGATCTACCATTATTTTATATTAATTTCATCTTTTATATATCTAACACTAGCTTATAAAAATATAACCTATGTCACTCAGAAATAAATCAGCTTTTTATTGGTGGAAAAATGTTAGCAATCGGACCAGTACTTTCAGAGATTACCTCCTACGAACAAAAAAACATAAAATACAAATTCATCAAATAACCTTAATATTAGAGAAAATAATAGATTCATACCGCTTTGAAAAAGCAGCACGTGTAAGCTTTTGAATAGAGGCTGAATATGAAACCTAATATGAACCAAATAAAATCGATTATAACATGAATGATTCACAAAAGCTTTAACAGAAAAAATATATTGATTCTGAGTGTAAAAAATGTGCTGGGTAAATGGGACCGTAACTAATAATAAAAACTTATTTTCGAAACCGATGATAAAGAACCTACATGAAAATCCTTCTCACTTAACACTCGAAGTAAGTGTAAATTGATAAGTGTGTCTATCCAGTGGCGTAACTATATGGTGGCAAGGCTAACAAAATGACACGGGCCCCTGGCCCGACGGGGCTCCAAATCAAATCAAATCAAAGCATTTATTTCAAATAGACCATTTACAGGCACTTTTGAATAGTCAAATATCGGTCAGTCCAAGAAAAGTGAAGCTAAATTGCACGTTCCAAAGAGTAGGTCTCTATGGAGAAGAACGTGCAAGAAACTCCATGGACACTCTTGTATATCATATTATGTGTTACATATAATGCTTGGTTACATATTACTTGTTGCTTCTATTATGGACCGGGACAGGTCTCAGAGGCCGCGAGCTCAGAAGAAGTAACCCATAATGTATATAAAAAAAATATTATTAAAATGAAATCACAACGTAACGTGATTTATCGGGGGCCCCATCTAATAAATTTTCCACGGGCCTCAGATGATATAGTTACGCCACTGGTCTCTACTTAACATTCTACATTCATACAATAAAATGATTGTTGATGAATAGTAAAAAACTTTTTTAGAATTCTAAGACTCGTATTAATAAAAGATACTCAACTCCGTCCTCAAGAGCGATATCATTTGATCCCCGATTATAAGTCAAAAGCTCAAGATTATTGCTAAATAATAAACATATGAGTACAGAATCTCAGTTACCAAGTACCTTGGGCTTGTGAATTTCGTTTATTAATACAATCAGGACCTGAAACTTGATATCAAGTACGAGATCTTGGGCTGAGGAACGTTTATTAATACGGGCCTAAGTCGACACTCCATTAAAATTGCGCTTTATTTTTAATTCATCATTTCAGCCAAAAGACGTCCACTGTTGGACATAGCCTCCTCCATGAGTCGCCACAAAGACCACTTCAGTGCGTCTCGCATCCAACGCATTCCTGAGACTCTCTCACCAGGACGTCGGTCCACCTTGTTGGAGGCATTACAACACTGCGTTTTTTTGGTGCGCGTTCACCACTTTAGAACCTTTCGGCTTCATCGACCATTCGTTCTACGAGCAATATGCCCTGCCCACTGCCACTTTAGTTTGGCGATTCTTCAGACTATGTTGACGACCTTGGTTCACCTGCGGAAATCTTCA
Source organism: Mythimna albipuncta (assembly GCA_929112965.1). Taxonomy (NCBI): domain Eukaryota; kingdom Metazoa; phylum Arthropoda; class Insecta; order Lepidoptera; family Noctuidae; genus Mythimna; species Mythimna albipuncta. Next base: position 24,457,545 of record OV815961.1, on the reverse strand, counting down.
TTCCTGATGCGATCACGCAAGGAAACTCCGAGTCCCTTTTCATTGCTCTTTGGGTGACTGTAAGCCTTCTGATGAGGTCCATTGTAAGCGACCATGTTTCAGTGCCATATGTCATCACTGGCAACACGCACTGGTCATGGACTCTCGTCTTGTGACACTGTGGTATATTGGACGAGAAGACTCCGCGCAGCTTCCCAAACACTGCCCAGCCGAGTCAGATTCGACGATTGACCTCTTTCACAAAGTTAGACCTACCTAACTGAATTGTGTGTCCTAAGTTAACGTATTCACAACTAATATAGTTAGAACTTTGCTGTCGACAGAATCGGTACCAAAGAAAAACTTTCTGTATCATCAGATGAGAGAGAGATGTAAGGCATATTTTAAAATTTTCGCAAGAAAAATCGAAAAGTACCCTTTCTAAAAAAATCACATCTCCGCCACAAAATTCCGCTTTGCATACCAACTTTAGAAAACAAACAATTTATACTCCTCCCAGCCTAATGGACCAAATGAAATTTAATAAATACTCTCTCACAAACACAGCTAAGATTTACGATATAATAGGTAACTCTTAACGCTTGTTTACGTAATAAATTCATTGGTTTTTACTGTACTGTTTACAGTTTTAGTTTTATGAGTGTGTAAGTACTTTGTACTCGCGGTTCTGAGTTGAAATTTCTTTCACAATTTTGGTGAAAGAACGTTGTTGCAAATGAATGTAGATGGGTGTAAGAAAAAGAAGGAGAGTAAATAAATGACGTCGTATGTTCTGAGAGAATTTTTTTTTGGTTAAACAGGGTTAGACTAAAGTTAGAAATACATTAGACCGACGAAAATGTGGACCACGCCTGATTTGTACGTTCTACGACATCGCGTCGCGTCGCGTGGCGTGGATCAAGTGTAACTTTACAAGTCTAGTTAACACGACTAGATTATCGTGTATGTCACACGTGTGCGCAGCGTAGTTTTACCTAGTTGTAAGGTAATGGTTCATTTTGTATGACTGTATGTAGACTTATAGAGCTAAGCTAAACTAGATCCACGATACATGACGCCACGTAACGTCATTCTACGTACAAATCAGACGTGTGCGTCTGTCTTATGTAGGTTTAGCTTAATAAAAGGCGATCCGAAAGTTAAGTTAAAAGAATTTCATAATTTCTTAACTCATCTTCCTAGTCACACTATTACAAATGTAATAGACTGTTCCTTTCTAGTGGTCTACCTCTAGATATACATAATTTATTTAAACTCTACCATTTTAAATTAATTATTTCTAGAGGTAGATTAATTATTTTTATATCTATTTCAATTTTTTGTAGGTACAAAAAATTAAAATCAATTATGACAATTGGTTATACATTTATCAACATCCTAGATAGAGTTAGAAATATTTTTACGTTCCATACCGTATTGAAATAAACCACGACCAAAAAGATAGTAGCAAGAAAAACGCTGCTGTTTTTGCTGAATGTCGCTCACTGTTTTATCTGCTCATTTTCCACAAAATAAGCTTTCATTAAATGATGTCACTTTTAATGAGCGAAAAAATTAACAAAACTGGTTCGACGTTGTTGAGAGTAATGTTGACGGTGTAAAAACAAACTGTTTATATTTTAAAATGTTTCTACTGACAATAGATCATAGTTTTCATTTAAATTATGATTATTAACGATTATTTTAAGAAACGCGGTATATGTACGTAATAAAAAAATCCTTTTATGTATAACAATGTGTAACAAGTAATATGTGTATAAATAAAAGTATTATTATATTATATTTATATTAACTCTGGATCGTCTTTTAGACATAAAGTTAAAAAAAAAAATGTTTGTAGTATAGTCTAGAATATAGTTTAATTATAAAATGTAATATCATGTAAAATTATTTATTACAATGAATTTAAAAAATATTAATTATTAATTTAAAAAATAATAATAATAAATAAATATTGCTAAACTACTACACTACTTACTCTGCTTACTTTTTTTCTTATTAATATTTCTATATTTTTTTTTATGAATTTTTGATTTATATGTTATACTTTACCGTACACCATCACACATACAAAAGGAAACAATTAATTACATTGTATTATTTTTATGCAAATTTTATTTTTGTTAAGTTTAGCACTTACAGTCCATTCGACGGTTGTCTGCTAGATATCGCTGACAGCGTAAAAACCTCAATTGTACGTATAGATTCATTGAGTAAATTTTGTTACTAAATATTTTGGTGTACAATAAAGTTTATTCTACTCAATTATAATGTATTAGAGTCTGTCTAAAAAATCAAACGACTTGAGTAATTATTAAAGTAAAACGAAATCTGATGTAGTCAACACTGGTTCATTAATTAAGGTTGATTAAAAGATCTTGATCATTGTTTACTAATAAAAAAAACCTTATAAAAAGTATTGAATATTAGTATTTTTGAAAGATTAAATATTAAAAATTCCCAACTCGTTTGACTTTTTAGACAGACTATAGTTAAAGTCACCTCTAAGTCCTAAACATTGATTTTAATGCGATCGTAGCATTTGAATAATAGAAAAAATAATGTTTCAGAATAAATACATAGTAATCGTGTAGTTACTTATCATTCCGTACGTGTTTGTAATATTATTGTTGCTGAGACAATGAGTTTTTAAAGGACGGTACAGACAGCTCGTCGTATCTAAATTTTTTTGTCCTAAAATTGTTTATATTTAGACCAGTATGTATACAGGGTGTAAGGTCCAGAGCTACGCTAACTTTAAGAGATTGCTCAGTAGACTAAACTGAACTACCGTCTACAAAATATTTTTTCCAAAAGTGACCTTTCCATATAAACTGTGAAATGACCTTTCCATATAAACTGTGTGTATATCTATATAAACGGCAGATTTTTTTAATCGTTTCTGAGAATGTATTCTTGTGGAAGGTGGTTTAGTTTTGTCTACTACTGGGCCACAAACTTTAAGGGCTTCTTAAAGTTAACGGAGACCTGACCCCACCATGTATATTAAAAAAAAGCGACTAAGTAACTTAACATTCGTAAACTTATTTAAAATAGTCAGAAAAAGCGAACAAAAATCCTATTTGTCTGTGTAACAAATTAATGCCATCATTATTGATAAATATTGTTATTTTAGCTTACACGGATTATCTATACTTTTGTTCCCTCACCCTCTCCTCTTTATATTCTAGCTGGACTCTTACTTTGCTGTTCATTTTCTCGACAGATTTTCGATATAGGTTTACCCACCTAGCCACCTTCCACGATACCAATGTCATACCATCTGGTCTCGTTACATCATCCATCGACTCGTAGGGACAACGTCATTATTACATTTAACTGATTATTACATTTTATTTATTTATTTAATGATAGGAGAACCAACTGCTATAACTAATGGATAACCACAGTATAAGAAACATTGAGCCAATTACAGGTTCTCACGGGTAGAAACAGTTAAGTACCTAATAGAAAACTTACGGTCACTAAAAGCACATATTTAAACAAAAGAACATAAATAAAAATAATCAGACATCCCTTAAGTACAATCAGCACTTAAAAAAGGTGAGCTGTTTTAATTTGAGAGGCCCCTACTCTATTGATGCAGCTGTCTGTACCAATCCGCTATCTATATCTACTCTTCTACACTAATTTATTATAAAGAGTTAAAGTTTGTTTTCCGATTTCTGTATCTTTTTCACCGATAGAAAGCTGCTTTATTACTGAGTAACATAGGCTATATTTTGTTTATACGGGCAAAGCCGTAGGCAAAAGCTAGTGTTGTAATATGGCAGATACGCCAATAGTGACAAGAGCTCGACGAATAATATCATTGATGCGGGCTTTCACTGCAGTGGTACCGATGTGGAGCAATACAAGGCGTGTCTATGCGTAGACAGGTCGCGAGCCAAAGTGAACTAAGTAAAAAAAAAATAAAAAAAGTAAAAAAAAATATCTACAAAAATTGATTGATGGTAGATTATGTCAAGTCTAAAAGCACCTTTATAACAGACCGTCTCAAACAGAGGTCTTTGACACATTCTACACTCAAAACGACTTAGGCTACATAATAATCGAAATCCGATACACTTAAGTGCATACCATGAAAACTATTATTGAAGGCTTCAACCAATAGAACTCAAAAAACTTGAGGAGATATATCAAAGAAGTTTACTTTATTTCTTTTGGAATCTTCAAATAAATAGCCATTATTGGCCGTTTGTTTTTGTGATTTGTCTAAAGCCGAGTACAGACATCGCGAGGTGTGCGTCGCGAATGGTTCGTCTCGCATGCCTCGGACTGTGTGGACATGTGTGCTCACAGTGAGCATTCGCGTCATACGATCGTTGCGAACGCCGCCTCAGTACGAGCCGTGCGCTCTGTGTTAACGGACCGGTGTTGTTTGCGTTTTCTACTGACGAACACCGTGCGCACGCACGCACACATAAATATACCCTCGTTTGCCTCAGGTTGAGGCATGCGTGACGAACCATTCGCGACGTACGCCTCGCTATGTCTGTACGCGGCTTGAAATTGCAGGCTCGATTGACTCACTAAGCCCTTGGGTTTTGTCCTAGGTCAGTTGAAGGATTTTATTTCTTTACGACTAACTGTCCCTCGCGGTTTCACTCGCATTATAGCGTTATACACCACTTATTTTTAATTAAAGGCTTAAAAAGGGCTTATTAGAAAAGGTCTTGATATTATTTAAGTTTAAGTAAAGCCTCAATAAATAATATTCATAAACGGCAAAGTTATTAGCGCTTGTTTTTGTCCGTTAATGTCACCTAATTTATGGAAATGTTGCACAAGCTATTGATTTTGAATAAATAAAGAAAATAATGCGCGTCGTATTTTATACTAAAAATTTTATAAATGATTGACTCAATTATGAATTTTCCAACTATGACTTCGTGGACAAGTTTTGGGATTTTTTCTCTTTTACTTTTGACTACACAAATATGATCAGTGACGGGTATGGATAGAGACCTATTTTTTGTACTAATTAAAAATAGGGGTGTATAGCATATAGCCTGCCTCAATAAATGAGGTGGATACGATATAAGATTTTTCTATTCAAACCAGTCGTTCCTGGGATAAGCGAAACAAACAAACTCTTCAGCATAATAATTTTATTTATTTTCAACTTACAACTATTACAGGGTAACCTAATGTAATAGAATATTTTTGTTGATTTTTTATATGTATTTTTTTTTTAAATATTATATTATTACAAATAAGGAATTACAATAAATTCCTTTTTCACTCAGAGAACAACAGAATATGTCCGTGTGTCACTGGCTATGAGGTTAAGTAGTTATTGTTAAGTATAGGTTTTTTTTAAGTATTTTTGTATTAATTTTAAATCAGCCCAGCGTGTCTTTGTTTTCCGTACTAATTAGTTTTATAAAACTTAGCCCCACACTGGAAATTACTCTTCTATCGTGGGTGGATTCACAAACATGTAAACTCACACACAAGTCCCGATACAGCTATCTAAAGGCCATACAAATATTTGTTCCGTGCGGGAATTGAAGCCTATAGTTTCGGATATGCTTTGGTATTTCAGTCAGTTTCTCCTTTTGTAATATATATATATACAACATTAGTTTTAGTATATGCAAAATCCGAAACACGTGCCTAGTATTTTTATGTAATATGTAAAAAATTTCATGACTGTATCATGAAAAAACACAAAGTTATAAGCTTGTTGTGTCAGCAAAAATACATAGTCGCCAGGCCATCCAGGCGACTGTGGGGTTGTTTTGCACTTATTTTTTCTATTACCTAACCTATTTGCCTAATACCCGGTATGATCTGCTGTGATCTGTGTTGTACTTAGTATCGGAGGTGTCCAAATTGCGACCTTATTAAATATTTTTGGGAAAAAATATAACATGGTGTAAAAACTATTGGAATCCATTCAGGTTACTGATTCTGAACCAACTATGTACAGGTTTGGCTGAAACTAAAAATAATGTTAAATAGATGTAACCTGAATAGAAACAAACGACAATCAAGGGTAATACAGCTTTCCATTTCTCAGTTTAGAACCGAACGAGGTTATAAAATAATTGTGTTAAGTCTTCGGCTCAATGGGTCCAATCAGAGTTTAAATGAGTTCAGACGTTGCCAACAATTATTTCCTGCTGTTATTTAATGAACTACGTTGTACAGATTTATTTAACTGGATGAATAATTTTCTAGAAAACAAATGACACTAAAATATAACATGGATCAAAAGTTCTTTTAGATACTAGCGGCCCGTCCCGGCTTCGCACGGGCAATAAAAATAGCCTATGTTACTCAAGGTGAATAAAGCTTTCCAATGATGTAAGAATTTTTGAAATCGGTTCAGTAGTTTTTGAGTTTATTCGTTACATACAAAAATACAAATCTTTCCTCTTTATAATATTAGTATGTATAGATAATAATAAAATAAAATAAAATATTAGGATTATTCAAATGAAGTTGCTTTGAAGTACAACATAATAGATTCTGAGGTACCGTATTACAGGTATGTGTTCGACCCAGTTCTCGAAAATTACTATATCACATTTTACTGGGATCAGTCTATAATCACTGACCAGATTATTGTAGCCAATAATCAGAATATAGTGGTGATAGATCGATGAGCGCACTGCACAATGATAGTTGATATCACCAACCCACATGACGAGAATCCCGTGAAAGTTGAGAAAGAGAAATAAATCAAATATCTCGACTTAGCAAATGAGGTTGTCGACATGTGGGATGTGGACTCGGCCGTCATTGTGCCGATTGTCATAGTGACACTTGAGTCCATAATGACCAGTTCTATGCCCAACAGTGGACATCTTTCAACCGAAATGATGACGGAATCATCAATAAGAAAAAAATAATTTATTTATTCAATACAAATAAATAATCTTTACAATAAGCAGACGCCATATAAAATCTTTTTATGCAAATCTTTAGGTTTAGTTTGTTCAAAATAATGTGTAGGCACACAAAATATCTTCTTGTTTACGATAGAACACAATGCTTCACCTAAATAAAATAAGATATTACCTTCACAGCTTACAATACTAACTGTATTTTATTGAGCGTATTTTACAAACTATATTGCCGACTTTAAACAAGTTTTTTCACAGGATTAGGTGCTAGTATTTTTGTTAGACTACACAATATGTTGCGTTCTTACAAACTTTATTGAAAAACTAGCTATTTGCCTGCGGCTTCGCTCGTATTCATAAAATATTAATGTAACCTATGTCACTCAGGATTAAAACAGCTTCTATCGGTGAAAGAATTTTAGCAATCGGACCAGTACTTCTAGAAATTTCAAACTTTACCTCTTTGCATAGTGTAGAAATTAATGTGTTTTTTTTTTTTGTAGTGAGAGATCATTAAACAATGCCCCTTCCTTGGGAGAACACTCCCACTCACTCACTGTGTGTTGTGTGTGTGTGTGGGTCTTTTACTGACTAAAATCAGTCAATATTTCTTCAGTTGTTTTTTACGTTCAAGGGCCAGCGTAACTCTTTAGAACAAAAAAGAAATCAAAAGTCTAAAATGTTTTTATTTCACATAGGCCTAAATGAGCATAAGAAATATCAGAAGCTGGTGCACGGTTTCTATTGGTTGTTTCATATGAAGAAGAACAGTAAGAAACTCCATCTTTTTCTCCCAAACTTCGCTCGCCTGATTTGTACCACTGGGAATCATCCAGATTTCTTGAATGAAAAGTACCATGATACTTACCGATAGTGTAACTTCCCATCAGTCAAAAACCTGTACAATTGGTTCAGTACATTATAATGTATTCCTACGTCAATAAAAGGCAGAGATCCGGTAACAACTGATTTATTAAAATCTGTAACCTACCCTCATACAATTGCCGAAACGGATCTTGAGCGCTGGCTTCAAGTTGCGCAGAAGTCAAATATTCGGTCTCTTTAGTGGTGCGAAGAAAGACGTGGGGGCGGGGAGTGTCAGTGATTGGCTCGCCGCGCCATCGCGTCATAGACGTCACTCATGATTTATTCCCTGCGTTTGCAGCATGTATCTAACAACGACGACGATTGGCTTGCCAATGTATCGAATGCGCAAAGCGATCCCCACTCTGACGCCGAGCGCTCAAGATCCGTGACGGTAATTGTACATTTTATAATAGATTACCGACATAACAAGTACTTCCAGAGATTAACATTTAGGCATATACAGATCGGACGATAAGCAATAAGTAGCTCGCACGCCAGGTGCTCGGTAAGGACCGAGTCCGAGTTGTAATCGTCTGTAAAAATCTGACACGTCCTCCCCCTTGCTCTCCACTTTAGAGAGGGAATAATTATTTTCTGTTTTCCCCACCTCAAAAAATAGGTATACATAGATAAGCAAACGAACCATTTTACCTTGTTATATATAAATTAGTTCAGAACACTGTAGCACTTTTCCACATATTATTTTGTAGAAAAGTTTTACCATTTTTTTTTTTTTGTTGTCGCAACAGCGATATTTATCTAGAATACGAAGTTTTGTGTGGTTTGTAATTCGAAAGTAAATCTTTTCAGAGCTAGTGCTGCTCTCAATGTTAGCTTTGTTCTATATTTACTTACTTACTTTTATAAAAATTATTGTTGAAAAGTGCGAGTAACATACGACCTAATTTATACGTTTTACAAATATCTCTTTCATTCTTTCTACTTTTGTAATAGTTTATTAAACACACGATTATCGATACATAAATCAGTATTGCTCTAGTTCTTGTTCTAGGAGATCCTGTATCTCTGTGTGTGGTTCTTTTTCTTTGTGTGTGTTTGTCTGTGTGTTCTTTGTATACTATGAGCAAAAACTGGGTTTTTATTTAATACTAGCTGATCCGGCGAGCTTCGTACCGCCAAACAGTCAATGAATGTAGTATATCTTTCGATATAGTCAGTTTCGGTCACCACGCTCAAAAAAACAAATGAGTGGGGGGTGTTAGGTTATTTTCGTTACGGAATTTCTGGATTCGGTCTCCAAGCTCAAGGCCCGCGATAGAAGCTATGCAATAGCTTAAAAAAACATATAAAAACTTGTAAAAAAGCGCTAGTTATATATAATATGTACCTAACATAATATTATATACAAATAGTGCTCTTTTACTTTAGTTTTAAAGAGCGAAATAGTTTTTATATCTCGAATGCACAGAAGAGAGTTCCAGAACGTTACTGGATGGACAGAGAAAGAGTAGGAGTAGTACCTGGATTTATGAGGAGGAGATTTGCGAAGGGATCTTAGGTGTGGTCTGCATGATGCGTTGCAGGGGAAAGCGTAAGAAAATCTGTAGCGCAGGTTGGAGGGATTAGATGGCTTATGTAGGATAAAAAAAAATCACGTTTCTAACACAAAAATGGGCTAAGATGTCGTAAACAGTTTAGAGGTAAACCTAGAATTAGGTTCCATTTTCCGCAAAAGCTTTTGTACATCTTGAACGAGGAATGTTTTATCTATTAATTTATTTTACAGCCTGCTTCTTGGCGTGTCTTGAACATTTTTAAAAACAAGGTTAATAGCCCCAATTTATATTATAATTTTGATTTTTTTTTCAACCTAAGACTATTTTATAAAATTAAGTCCGTCTTTGTATATGCATTTGTGTTACATGAAATTCTAATAAATTAATTAATTAAAAAATGGACATTTGAATGCAGTTCCAAAAGAATACGATATGAAGCTTCATTCAGCTTATCGTATTCTTTCCGTTTTCTTTTTAGATGATTTGAGACTTTTTGAAAAATTGCCTGTTGTAAGCCGAAACTCGAGGGCGTGTTAAGACTTTTACTAACTAAAACCACACCGGTTGTTCCTTCTTCACCTGGCATTTCAGGACCTTGAGGCTCCCTTTCGGAAGTCAAGCCATGACCCCAGTAGGCTTCGACCCTACTAGGCCCCTGCAGTTTTGCTGACAACTCTTTGAAGTGCGCGTGGAACGCTGCGTGCCGTTGATGACTTGGGCTCTGCCCGGATGGTTACTGGATGACCTCACGACGAGCTCTTTTACTCATTGCTCGCCTACACACATGCCTACTTGGACAATGGTGTGAGCTAATATTCTGAATTCTTGGCTTTATTTTTACAGAACTACTTGACCCGAGATTAGAAGTCTTAATCTGAATTAATCTTGTCGACTAATAAAAAATAGGGTATGTTTTTCTAGATGGTGAAGATGGCAGGACGAAATTAACGCCTACAGGCAAGACAGGCCCACAGCAGCGTGAAATTGAAAGAGTTGGAACGGAGAAAGGATGACCTTTACCTACGAATGGTTACAGTGGTTGACAGATGACCACGCCTTTCGAACAATCCACGGATGAACACGCTACGAGTTAAATTGACGGCTCGATTGACATTATCATTGAGCAATGGGCCTGCAGTCCCGTGTATAGCGGATTCAATCCCCACACGTAGAAAATATTTGTATGGCTATGGATAGTTGTTCTGGGTCTGGGTGTTTTGTTTACATGCGTTTTCATATTCGTGAATGTCCGCGCGCGAGCAATAAGATATATACATTGTGGCATTTCCTATCTATCTTAACTTCTGCCATTGAAGACATATATGTATTTGTATAAGGCAATTGGTTCTAAATGACCTAGTTAACGGTTAAGTACGAGTAATTAAAAAATGCGTTTCGCTTTTCTTTCGCAGGTCGTTTATACCGCGTACATCAAAGGACTAGAACAATTTACCTGCTGAAGTCTGTTCGATTATAATTTAGGTGTCTTCAAGGCTGGAGTGAATAAGCTCTTAACAAACTAATGTGCCTCACCATTAACGATTGCATCACTGCTTAATGCTTACCATCAGGTGGGATCGTAATCGAAAACTCGTCTGTATTAAAAAAATGTATCGGACACGTGTTTTTTGAAGGTAGAAAAACATAAGATTAAAAATGTGACAATGCTTCTAAACATCTTATTGGTCGTGACTGTAACCACGATACAGGAATAAGTCCTAGTGTAAGTCCCACAACAGGAAATTAAACAAAAAAAAATCTTCATCTAATAATTTTATTCGAACAATGAAAAACTTTAAACTAAACGACTTTTCAATGAGGATACGATTAAGAACGACCTTCACCGGTCTGTAATGGATGAAACGTATTTTATCACAAATCTAGTATATTAAATAATATAACGCGTGTGGGTTGCCTAAGAAATTAATGGCTTACATAATTAACACTCATCAATACCATTCCAAAAAGTTCAAAAACGATAGGGTTGTGTGTTTAATTACCGAGTTTCTGTGGTGTGGTAACACCAAAGTACTCATCAAGACGTGTCAAACAAGCCTAAACTCGATGGGGTTGTGTCTTTTAATTATCAAGTTCCTATGGCCACTTCCCGGTTCCATCGTCAGATCAGCTCCATGTCATAATAATTTTATATTGTCATCTGATTTACACATGCATGCAAAATTTCAGCTCAATCGGTAACCGGGAAGTGGATCAAATTTTTGCAAGATTTGATTACAGACATACAAACATCGGGACAGGTGAAACTAAATAAATGCTTGTAAAATAGCCAATTTGATGAAGACGTTCGCGCGTGAAAGTAACGCGGTTCGTAGACACATTTATTGTGCGTGGAATTCCCTGCCGGAGTCTGTGTGTCCTGACAGCTACAACTTAGGGGTCTTTAAGAGTGACTAGGTTACTTCTAGGCGAGCGTGCCGCATGTGTGCAGCTCGACCACATCATCGCTTACCATGAGATGAGATGGTGGTCAAACGCAAGCCTATCATAATAAAAGAAGATTTTTATATATATTTGACGGTCGAGCTTGCTATAGTTAAAATAGACAGTTTACAAACTCAACAACCTCTATAAGTGTCTCCTGTAAAATAACAGGCACGCGACGCTCTTCAATCCAGTATTTCGGGCATGGAATCAATGCAATGACACGTACGTTGTAAGAGAACGTGACCAACAAGATAGTGTTATTTTCAAGCTAGAATTGCCAAAACATGCCTTTAATTTGGTCTATGTCTATTTATTTATTACAAGTTAAAGGACTTTTACAGCAACTAACTAAAAGAAAAAACTGGGCAAGTGCGAGTCAGTCGGACTCACGCCCTATGTAGGTAGATAGTTAAAGTTCAGAATGGAGTCTCGGAAGATTTTTCCAAATCGCAAAAAAAAAATATACGTGACAACTAATTTACAGATTTCAGATTTATTCATAGATTTGTGCTATAAGACCTTGACTTACTTTGACTTAATGCCATATCCCCTAGATGAGGCAGAGAGCGTCCACAGTAATCCTCCAGTCCTGCCCCCCTTGCCAAGTATCTTTGACCTTATCGTGTCGAATTCCGTTCTCCAATCGGTAACGCTTCGGTGTCAGCAATTGTAGAAAACGATAAGTGGGTAGCCATGTTAACGTGCCTGAGTCGGTCGCTCGTTCAACAATGTAGCGTTTGATTATTATTATTTATTTATTATATTCTTTATTGTACACCGCATGAACAAAAAAGATACAGGACAAACACACAAACACAACACATGATACATGATCAAAGGATGTAGCGTTAAACGTTGTAGAAATTCATTTTTGCATTTTGAACGATGTGAAGTTGGCTACGAATTTTCTGTTAATTTGTTCCGACCACATGAATTAACGTTAAGGTGATGTCGTTCCCATACATTTAATTACTTTTCGTCTAGCTTTAACGATTGCAGACTACCAACTTGGCTAGGGGTGCTGAGCTTCACGCTTAACCTCACTCCGCGTCATTCCGTTGCTCGCCGCTTCTGCCAACACGGTGCGATGCCAGGTTTGACAGGGACAGCCAGTTTGATTTTCCTTGCGGATTGCAGTCCAGCGCTTGCTTAGGTATGTGATCGGAATTCCTCCGAAGCGTATGGCCAATCCATCTTCACCTGCGACACTTGATCTGGCGGTCAATCGAGCTCTCGTGACATTTTTCCATGAGCTCTACGTTGGATATTGTGTTACTACTAGACCAAAAGGGTATTAACTCTTTGAATGCCGTAATTAGAGACACAATAGAAAGACAATTGCTTATGTCGAACTGTGTAACATAAGACATTCAAAAGGTTAAGTAAGTAATTTTGAATGAAAATAAACAAGTTTTAATAACTTATTATTAATATATATAAATATACAATTTCTTCTCGAAATTGTAGGAAAACTAGTAATTTTACAGTTAATATAATCTACACACAGTTTAAAAAACTTTCATTAAAATTTTTGCCCCTATTTTGTTTCTCACTTGTATATTTTAAGTTAATATTTAAAAGAGTTCTAGTAGTTAGTTTCTATAGGTCTAAGACTAAGCAACTAATTTGTGGCGGCTGGTTTTAATAATGTTAGCAGATAAGCAGATTATACTTAGGGGAATTAAATAGGTAGCGGTATCGCAAAATTCTAAATAAAATGGGTAAGTAACAACTAGATATTCTGTTATACTCGCATTTCTGTTATCACAGAGAAACTGAGAAAGCCGTCTTGTGAGACATTGTTTAATAATTATTAGTAGTCTTATTTTAATAAGACTAGGTACTAAAGTTGTCAAAAAATTTAAAGGCCCGTTTTGACATTTGAGAAAGACCCTAGAATGTAACTTCGAAGGAAACTAAAAGAGACAATAATATAATAATTAATTACATAAAGTGTTTTAATGTAATCACACAATGGTTACATAATGTATGGTTATCCGAAAGGGCGCTCGAGCCCTGGTAAGAACGGCTTGAAGGAACGGGATGGGTTGTTTAGTCAGCAAGAGTCTGACACTATCTCCCGCTCCGTCCAAGAGCGGGGGTTGTCATAGGATGATTTTTCCCATCGAAAAAAAAAACATAATGTATTATACACGGTTACATAACGTAAATAATAAAAACATTATTTACGTTATGTAAAAAAAAAAGATTAGGCGTAGATAGCGTTTTTTTTTAATAAATAAATTAGTTATACTCATTGTAGGCTAATAACATGGGAATTGACGCACTATACTTGTAGCGCATTGGTGTTGCTATGTAGATACTAGACTAGCGTGTTTACACGTGCCTACACACACCAACACACTAGTGACTCAATTAAGCTTAATTATCAAAAACCTATTAAGGGAAACACCTCTTACAGTTTTCGAAACTTCTGAAAATACACCGCACTGAATTACACACTGAAGACTCAAAGTCACCCAAAAGGCGATGGAAAGGGCTATGCTTGGAATTTCCTTGCGTGATCACATCAGAAATGAAGATATCCGCAGGAGAACCAGGGTTACCGACGTAGCTCGAAGAATCGTGGCAATGGGCAGGGCACATTGCACGCAGAACAGATGGTCAATGAGGACGAAAGGTTCTGGCGACCACGTATCGGAAGACGCAGCGTTGTAAGACCTCCAACAAGGTGGACCGATGACCTGGTCATTTCGGGAATCCGATGGATGCCTGATGCACAGGATCGGTCGTTGTGGCGACGCTTGGGGGAGGCCTGTGTCCAACAGTGGACGTCTTTTGGCTGATATGGTGATGATGATGATGATGATGAATTACACAAAAAATAATGAAGAACCTAAATAGATGTGCCAATAGTTTCACCGCGGGATATTTGCAAACCCATCCTTAATTTCGAGAAAAATAAACGTTGTTAAAATACCTCTCAAAAACAGCTAAATCAGGTGCTGATAAATACTTTTAAAATTAATTTAATTGATATTGGCGTTATCCAAAGTATACTGTCCGAACCCCTCTCTAACGTAGCCATCGCTATTTATAAAATAGTGAGTGAGGTTGTGAGCCCTCATAGTTGATAGCTTGATGATAATTAGGTTACGATGGGGCTGGCATGGTCGTACTGTGACCAAAAGTCCCTAAATTTATATGATTAAAAAAAAAAAAAACGTTTTCTATTTGCAGGATTTACTAAATTTGAAACATTTTTTTTTTCAACAAGCACATAACAAGTAATTATACCCCATTAGTTTTGTTAGTCTGTATAATGCAGGCACTACTAACATAATATCTTCTCTTATCCCTTTTAGGAATATGAGAAGATAATATCAATATTTATTATTTACCATGTTTCATAATGAACCTTCGGGTTATTATAATTATCTAATACAACTACTGAGAATTTCGGTTTCATACCGGATCCTATCGCTGTTGGAAACTAATCATAGCAATATTGGAGTAAACAGCGGTAAGGCACAGGATTCGGAGAACACAGTCGCCGCAGCTGTTTGCAATTACTTCACAAAAACATCTTCACTAAACATAATTATCACATTAATATTATAAAAGCGTCTGCCTGTTTGTTTTAAGCCCAACCGATCAACATGCACAGTTTCTATTTTATTCCATTTCATCATACGATTATTCCATTCCATATAAATCCATCCCATTATATTTTCTATTCCATTCTTTAGGTGATTGGTTGAATGTCATATATATTGTATCAGAGATACAAATAATAAAAGTAAATACGTGTTCTCGTATCACACTGCCACGCACCCCGCAGCGTAGTGCGTGAATGATCTCCGTATGAATAGAAAACACGCACAGTCCAACACACTGAAAACGCATCCACGCGCGTACATGCAGATCACCCACCTACATGCAGAGATACATGCACAAACGCGCGTGGGTGCGGGGCGACACGCAAGGTATGGCAAACTGAGTCTCATAGAACCGTGCGTGATTTTGTATTAAATGAGTGCATGCCTGCGTGAATTTACAAAACGCACCTACGCGCGTGAGTGCGCAAAAAACCCGCACGATGATGCAGATCTGCACTCCCGCAAGTACGTGCGTAGGTGTGTGGTGCTTAGCAGTGTGATAACCGCCTTACGTAGCGAGCGTAGCCGCATCTACTCACTTACAACCACATACCTACTCACACATATATAATACCACTGTCCCTATACATTCCATTATTTCATTAAATTATTCCATTTTATTGTTTCCTAGACGTATATAAATAATTAAAGAAGTACAGTTTGTTTTTACATTAATTTAATAAATAAGATCTACTATGCTATCATGTTTTCAACATTTCGTTGAAGATACATAGAAATTAACTGAAAGCAGTTGAGACAAGCAAGGGAACAGTTAAAACCACGGTGCACCACGGTGTCCTCATGGAGACAATAGGTAGCGGCGACTTCTCTCTTATTTCAAGCTATAGTCCGGAGCAAAAGAAAATGAATGCATTTACGCTTGCGGACAGTCGTCCAGTAAGGACCAATCCAGAACCGACACGGTGCATACCGTTTTACACGCGTCTCAGAGAAATGTCAGCAAATCTTAAAGAGCCTAGTAAGGCTGATGCCTGCCAGCGTTGCGGAAACGTTTAAAATAGTTACCGTGATCTTAAAAAGTGAAGAGCAAATTAAGGAACACTGGTGTAGCGTTCCGTCGTATTATAGCGTATATCAAAGGACTGGAACAATATCCCTGCTGTGGTTTCCGGTCCGATTACAATTTAGGTGTCTTCCAGGCTAGAGTGAATAGGCTCTTAAGGCATATAGTTCCTTGAACCATCTGGCCGAAATTATGTGAACGCAACTCTCGCACTCGCCTAGGCGGCAGTACGCAAATCTGTGCATTTATTTGCGGCCAGCAGCGCCCGGAAAGCGCTTTAAACCCATTTTCTCTGCGTGATATTGATTGATTTACATATGCAATGTTCACTTTGAAGAATATTTAACCACCAATTTTTATGTGTAAAAATGTTTCTAAAGGTCCAAGCCGTTTCGAAGGAGTAGGGAAAAGTTGCGAAATTGCTAAATATTTTTTTTTTGACAAAAGTTTTAATTGCACGAAAAAATCAAATGTTGATATTATTGTTCATGAATCTATTATAAACATAATTTTTTTTCAAACCAATTGACCAAGCCGTTACGGAGGAGTAGGCCTCACAAAATCACTGTTTTATGGCACTTTTCGGGCGCTTGGCCCTTAATAAACTAGTGCACCTCACTATCAACGATTGCATCACTACTTACCACCAGATAGGATCACAGTCAAGCATTAGTTTATATCAGACTAGCGACCCGTCCCGGCTTCCCACGGACAATAAATATAGCCTATGTTTCTCAGGGTAATTGTAGCTCTTTAATGCTGAAAGAATTTTTGAAATCGGCTCAGTAGTATTTGAGTTACAAACATACACACAAAAATACAAATTTTCCCTCTTTATAATTAGTATAGATAAACCAAACTGCCATTATCAAATAACCAAATCAATTACAAGATTAACTTCACTAAAACAATTGAATTTTCCATTAGAACTAACTAGAACGAACAGTTAATTACAACCGAATGTTCTGTTCTAACTGGAATCGTAGTTGATTAGTTGAATTTATTGCCTTCCGGCTTTATTTCAACTAATGGCTTTACTGAATAAATCGTTGTTTCTTTTTGTTTTTTAAATAAATAGCTAATGGGCTTGTTATTGTATCCAAACACTGTTTATTTTATTTCTCATTGTTTCCGCGTAGAAAAAATATTGATTCTGGAAGGGAAAAATAACTACCTACGTTGTTTTGAGGGGTACGTGAAAGGTCATGACGGTATTGTTTTGTAAAAAAAAGCTTTATAATAACTTCCTAGCCACTTATATTTTCTTGAAACGCCTGGGTGTTGTGTGGACTGCCCGGAGGACACTGGAGCATACAGTAGAGGCGTGCCCTGCGAACGGAACACCGTCGTCGTGTCTCGTGGGGGCGATCGGCGACTACGATCTGTCACACAAAATAGATAGGTACAGAAGACAATCTCATGTTTTCTTCACTTATTATACCTACTCTCGGTGGACGCACACTAATGAGCGTTTGAGCCAGAATTGTTCGACGAGCGGGCCGAGGCGCTTCGAGATATCGTGTCCGTGAGCGGTGTCTATGTGTGCCTTGCTCGAGCGCGTTTTGTATGTAGATTGACTTCTGTACCTACCTATCTATTTTGTGCCTGTCACGCGCCGGGTTCTGGTACAGCCCCCCCAAGCCCTAGCCAAGTTACAACCCATTTCGCTTGCGTCGAACGCTTCGAGTTGGCCACGCCCCCAATTTTTGTTCTGATCACGTGACTAAGCGTTGAGATGACGTCATTCCCGTACATTTGAAGTTTTCTACTAGCGTTAAGGATTGCAGATTAGCATCTTGGCTAGGGGTACAGGTCATATTAGGATAGGATTAGATTTCTAGCCACCGTATGCGTGAGCGGCAAGTAATACGTAGCTTACCGTCGGTAGGCCGAGACTTCGACGATGCAAGATGTCAGCAAAACTGTAGGGGTCCAGCAGGGTCGAAGCCTACTGGGGCCATGGGGGGGTTATGCGAAAGAGAACCCCGGGCCCTGGAACGAAGGCAAAGAAGAAACATAGGAGTGTGTTTTAGTCAGAAAAACGTCTGACACGCCCTAGTGCTTCGCCCTAAAGTAGAAGAAGTCGTTGTATGATTTCCCGCCTAAAAAATAAATATCTCCTTTTATTTATTTATATAAGACTAGCGAACCACCTCAGCATTGCATGGTGTTGCAAATAAATCTTTAAAATTCAAAAATTGCTTTATTAACTAGCTGCAGACTTTGCCCAAGTCGTAGTAGATTTTTTTTATATACAAGGTGTAACGCACAGCCCTTCACGAACTTTAAGGGCCTGCTCAGTAGATGAAACTGTACAAACTTCCACAAGAATTTTTTTCGGCTCACCATACAAAATGAAAAACTTGATTTGACAATTTGTATGGAGAGGCCGAATTTTTTTTTTCGTTTCCTAAAAAAAAAAATTGTGTTTGGTTGTTCAGTTTCATCTACTGAGCAAGCCCTTAACCTTTTAATCGTGGAAATTACAATAGAAAGACAATAGGTGCACGAACGCCGGCGTTCTCTTGGGGTTTAATGAATTAAAGTTTGTGGAGGGCTGTCCCTGACACGTTTTATAATAATAATAATATTCCACAACTGTTCACGACCTCCGGGGCATAGCAGTCAGGGTCACTAACTACTAGACCAACAGGCCTGTCGTTCGTACGGTAACAGGTCTGTCGTAAATTGTCTCAAGGGAACTGACTCCCGTGATAAAAAGCATCCTATGCTATTTTAAGACATGGTCATCCCGTTCATCCGTGTACCAAGCTTCATCAAAATCCGTTCGAGCGTGAAGAAGTAACAAACACATACACTCACAGCTTTTTATATAATATTAGTGTTATTATGTATTATGAAACTGTTCTCCTGCAACTGACAGCTGTGTATCTTTGTATCTGTGAAAGAAACGCTTTGTTTGATGTTATTCTTTTATTCGTTAATGACAGTAACAGGTCCGAGTTCCGTGTTTCCAGTTAAATCCTTTGTTTTTCTAAGGGGTAGATGAAAAAGAGATACTCCACAACTTTCACACAACGCCATCTTATCTTTACTAGATAATACAGTTGCCACAAAGAATCTTGAGCGCTCGGCGTCAGAGTGGGGATCGCTTTGCGCATTCCATACATTGGCGAGCCAATTGTCGTCGTCGGGAGGTACGTGCTGCAAGCGAAATGAACGAATCACGAGTGGCGTCTATGACGCGATGCGCGGCGAGCCAATCACAGACAATCCCCGCCCCCGCGTCTCACGTCGCACCACTTAAAGAGACCCGATTTTCTACTTCTGCGCAACTTGAAGCCAGCGTTCAAGATCTTTTGTGACAACTGTATACCATATGCTGAGACAGTGGTCTAACGCGAGCCTATCAATAAAAACAAAAAACATTAAATTTTCGCTTATCATTTATACACTACAAATCATAAAATATCAACTAACACCTACGATCTAACACTATCTCATATTATTTTTAGATCGTTCAGCACTTAATGAAATCAAGGGTTGTTCTGTTGAAGCAGTCACATCAGCGCATCTGAAGCGGGAACGAATAATTAATGAAGCACCTCACCCACGACTCACGAACTCTGACGACTGGTTTAATAAAAATCCAAGGACATTAATGTCTAGACTATTAAGAGTCTGTTAATAAAACAAGACATAAATAAAAAACGAAGATGAACTGTGTGTGATAAAATATTAAATACTATTTAGGAAAAACCTAATGTAGGTTCGTTCGTTCGTTGTCGTCCGATAAACGTTCGGATAGAACACTAGTTGTCGACAGCTTGTAGTGGTCCACGCACGCCCCAAAGAGCCATCAGCAATACCGTAATGACCCAGAAAAAGAAACTCGTGGACATAGGTGTGGTTTTAGCCAGTAAAAGTCTGACACGCCCTCCCGCGGCCTTGAATTGCAAAGGATAACTAAAGGTGGTGGTGACAAACACTGGGGGGTTTAGTCAGTCATGGACGATTTGAGTGCCTCGGAAACGAGATCAAATAATACGGTGAGCAATGGCCATTTTGCGCGAATGTGACATAGTTTGCGTACTTACTTTGAGATAGGCTGATGATATTGTTGCTATCACAGGTACCTGGATGAATTTGGCACAGAAACGTGGAGATTGGCATAAGAAAGAGAGACTTATGGCCAGCAGAGAGCATTACCAGGCTGTGGATGGATGTCACTTCAGTTTGCTCATGCTGTGAGCTACGTCGAAAATTCTTTGCTAGATCAGCCTGTTCCAGATAAGATTCTCCAGTTCAGTTGAACCAATGACCGAACTGATTTTTACGTATCTACATTAAAATATAAATTCTGACACGGTCTGCCCCACAGACAGTTTTTACGATCTGATTGTTTGAGCATGCGAGTTTTGATTATAAACACAGCCACAATGCGGGAAAATTCCTGATGTAAGGAAACGTTTGAAGAAACTCATCATAACAATCGTGTGTGTGTACTGCGGAAAAGTAGACAGAGGTTTAAATAGAGCATCTATATTTTAGTTAGTGTCAAATTGTTGAATAACGTGATCATTAAAAGAATTAAAACTCACTCAAAGAAAAGATGGATTGATTGTGTAAGGAGTGATATGAAAGGAAATGAGGTTAGGGATAGCGTTATGGTTGACAGGATAGAATAGAAGGTCACCGTTCGGGAAGTTACGCGGCATCTTCTCATCCAACATACCACAGTGTTTCAAGACGAAAGTCCTTGACCAATGTGTGTTGCCAGTGATGACATATGGATCCGAAACGTGGTCGCTCACAATGGGCCTCATTAGAAGGCTTAAAGTCACCCAAAGAAAAGGGCTATGCTCGGAGTTTCCTTGCATGATCGAGTCAGAAATCAAGGTTGACATAGCACGAAGAGTCGCCAAATTTAATTGGCAATGGGCAGGACACATTGCCCGTAGGATGGCCGTTGGAGCCGAAAAGTTCTGGAGTGGCGACCGCGCACCGGAAAACACAGCGTTGGAAGGCCTCCTACAAGGTGGTCCGATGACCTGGTGAAGGTAGCGGGAATCCGATGGATGCAGGACGCACAGGATCGTGCATTGTGGTGACGATTGGTGGAGGCCTATGTCCAACAGTGGACATCTGTCGGCTGAGATGATGATGATGATTCTAAGCACAAACAGTTATTTCTTTATGTTTATTATTTAATTCAAAAGACAAAGTCATGAATTCAAGCCATAAAAAAAACTGAGCCATGGTCATTTATTATCGTAAAGGTATGATTCCGAACCACGCTGCACGCAGCAGTGCTGCCGCAGCAGTGCTGCCACTAAGGTGCTGCCCAGCAGTGCTGCCTGCCGCGCTGATTCCGAGCAACGCGGCAGTGTCGCTCTGTTCGTGGTGATGCGTTGTTGTGTATTCGTTAGTTTACTTTGAGTTGACAAGATGTCGATTGATGACCAAATTTTATTTATACTATCGTAAAGGGCTGGATATAAAGTCACATAGTTAATTAACTGTTCCTCTTCTGAGTCAGAGAAATTCATCCTTTTGTTGTCAATTTACGTGTCAACATTCAAGTAGGTACTCTTGCTGCGGCGGCATACGCGTCACTACTGGTCTGTCGCGGCGGTAGGGCGACACTGACGCGCAGCAGTGCTGCCGCTACATTGCTGCCGCGACATTGCTGCCTAGCTCGGAATGTAATCTCATATAAGCCAATAGAAATTGTACGGGGACCAGTAGTGTCGCGGCAGCACTGCTGCGGCAGCACTGCTGCGTGCAGCGTGGTTCGGAATCGTACCTTAAAGCATCGAGTCAATTCAGTTTCCAATAAGGACGATTTCTTGCAGCCCTTGAACTGGCCATAATCTTGATTTGATAAAACTAAGTCAATTATTTCGCTGATTATATCACGGTAACTTATGTAGACGCTTAATAATTTCATCAAAAATTATTTTATTTTATTGTATAAAAGTTATCTACATCGGTTTCTTATATTTTATGTGTAAAAACAAGTAAAAACTTCTACTGATTTATTATTATGTATAAGATAGTGCGTGGTCACATCTGCCACCCAAGTCTATTCATAACATAAATATAGACTATATAGTTAAGAACCTATTCTTTTGAATAACTGTGGCACTCGCTACAAGGTCGATGTAACAAAATCAGTTCGCATTATTAAAATGTCACTAACATATGTTGTTTTCCAGTATAAAAGCCAACGGCATAATATTCTCGTGTCTATTCACATTTTCTTTTACATGTAATAGAACATTTTACGGTGCAAACGTGCGTATAAATATATACATACTTGTTTTGTATCGTTCTGGAAAATGCCATCATCAAAATCTATAAGTACCTAAGTCTCAAGTGATTGAAATCCCAACGCAAAGTTTTAAGATTGCGTCATTTCGCGTAAATAGACTGTTTTTTTAATGTTTTTCTTTCTTTGTTTTTCAGCGCGATTGTTCGAAGCAGAAGACAGAGGTCGCCTCTTTCTGAGAAGTAGTAATGCTAGCGGAGGTTGCATGCGTGAGAGGACGGACGTCAACACACCCCCGCCGCGCGCCGCCGGCGTCCCGACCTCGATGACCCCTTGCGGACGACGAGCAATGGGTAGCTCGCTATACATGACTGGCCTGTTGGTCTAGTGATTAGTGACTCCATGCCGCAGGTCGTGGCTTCGACTCCCACTCAGGACAAATGTTTTAGTGATGAGCATAATCATTTATTCTGTGTCTGGCTGTAATTTATCTATAATATATTTGTATTTAGAAATATATAAGTATGTTTATCAGTTGTCTAGTACTCATAACACAAGCTCTGCCATGTTTGGGACTAGACGGCGTTTTGTGATAGTTGTGGAATATTATTATATTATATTATATAGCCGCCTGGTAACCGTCCAGACCAAGCCGGAGTCTTCGATGGAGTGTGGTTTTCCACGCGCGCCCCAAAGAGAAGTGAGCATAATCGTAGGGGATCAACAGGGCCGAAGCTTACTGGAGCCATGTGTTTATTTCCAACAGAAAAACCCGTGGTCCTGGTACGCAAAGACAAAGAGGGAACCTAGGTGTGGTTTTAGTCAGTAAAAGTCTGATATTTTCACTCGCTCTACCCAAAGTGGGAGAAATTGTTTGATAATTCACTCCCAAAGAAAGTCGTCAGTGTTAAAAAACCCAACCGTGAAAAAACGATTAAAATAATCAAAACAAGTCAATTTAAGCAATCTGACGCAGTTCAAATTATTTCAGTTCAATGATAGACTTTATTTCCTACATTTTTATGAATTATCATTCATTTCCTAAATTATTATTTTTATATGTTGATGACTACGTCAAAAAATAAAATTGAAATCCGCTATTTGCGTCACTTGCAGACCTAAGGTCTTTTTTTTATGGTGGGAAAAATCATGCATTGACATCCCCCGCCCTTGGGCGGAGCGGAGAGATAGTGTCAGACTCTTACTGACTAAAAGACCCACCCCGTTCCTTCTAGCCTTCATACCGGGGCTCAAGCGCCCTTTCGGATAACCCTGGCCCCAGTAGGCTTCGACCCGGCTGGGTCCCTGCTGTTGCTGACAACTCCTTGAGGCGCGCGGGAACAGTGCGCGCCGTCGACGACTTGGGCTTGGTCCGGACAGGTACCGGACGGCCGGACAGTGGGCTACCCATTGCTCATTGTCCGCAAGCCCGCGTCTACGTTGGCCGGATCAGAATCCCGGCGACGGCGGCGGCGATAACGCCGTTGCCTGATGCGTTCGGCCTCCTCCTTAGCGAGCATTACTGCTTCGCAGAAGTCGGCGACCGCCTGCCACTCCTCCTCGCTCCGAACCATGGCTTCAACCAAGGCCCGGCGCGAAAGGTCTCCGCCGCCGACACCTAAGGCCTAAGGTGAATCCAACGCATACGACGCATCTCAAGCTAAAATTAAACAATCTATTGAGGCTATAAGATATTATGCCAAATAGATGAACATACTCAACTACGAGTACCTCAACATATACATTATAATAATCCCCCTTCTAGCGGGTAAAAATGGGGGCAATTGAATTAACCCGCAAAGTTATACTGGTAAGCCAATTTTATTCCGTAAACATCACAAAAACCGTGCATTTCACTATGAATGGTTCTTAATAAATCACAAACATGCACAGATGAACTAAAAACTGTTCGTTAGAGCTCTAAACTCCAACTAACTAGTGTTTGTATACAACTTTAATATTGTAGCAACGTCGCCTCGAGCTCGGAGTTTGTTGCAACAATTTTTATATGGAAAAATTTTGTACAAGTGAGTAGCAGTGAAAATATGCTAATTAAAAAAAGTATTTCATGTTCAAAGCGGGGTTTTACTTAATTTAATTTGTATGTATACTATTATAACTATTTTTTGTTTGTGTCATGTAATACTAACCTTGAAAGCACTGCTGGCCGAGTGGTAAAGTCCCCGACTTACAAATTGTAGGTTTTGGTTTCAAACCCAGCTAGACGCATTACATTGTGTAATTTATTTTTAACACCACTGCTATCAAAACTGTAAACGAAACATCATGAGGAAACCGGCATGTCCTAGAACCAAAAATTCGAAGACATAAGACATTCACCAATCCGCAGTGGACCCGCGTAGTGGATTACGGCCCAGTCCCTCTCCTAGAGAGGACGCCTGAGTTCCAACAGTGGGAACACTGAAAGGCTAGTTACGCTATTTACGCTATATACTAACCTTGAACAAGTGAACTAGTTGGATTCATGAAAACGAAACGAATTTTGTACATGGCCTAGCTTTAGTAACTATTTAACTGTATACACCATCTATCTTTATTATTTTTACAGATTATAATAAAAGCAGGACTTTTTATTCTTCTTGCTTCTCATCAATTTAATGATAACTAGCTTTTGCCTGTAGCTTTGCCTGCGTACATAAAATATAGCAGAAGTCACTCAGGAATTGGAAAAAAGCAGCTATCTTCTATCGGTGAAAAAAATCTCGCAATCGGACCAGTACTTTCAGAGATTACCTCCTACAAACAAAAACAAAAAAAAACTTCTCTTGCTTTAAAGTGGAGCGAGAAGACGTATCAGACTTTTACTGACTAAAACCCACTCTATGTTCCTTCTTTGCTTTGACTTCCAGGACCAAGAGTTTTACTTACCTACATTCAGTCTTAAAGCCTATAAGGTATTGATACTTTTAATGCGACGTATCACTTCCACACAACATTTTCTTTACCCAAGTCTGCAACGTGATTATGGTGGATAGGTACGCATGAGGATTACAGCTCCACACCAGTAGCGTAGCTAGGCGTGGGCGAAGTGGGCCATCGCCGTCGCCCACGGCCTGGTACCTAAAGTGGCTCTATAACAACGAGAGGGTTAAGTTTTATAATTGACTAGCTTTATGCCAGCGCGGCTTCGCTCCCGTTCTTCCCTGCTCCACCCTCCTATACCCTACTCTACCCTACTGTACTCTACTCTACCCTACTCTGCCCTACTCTACCCTACTCTGCCCTACTCTACCCTACTCTACCCTACTCTACCCTACCCTATCCTACTCTACTCTTCTCTGCCATACTTTACACTACTCTACACTACTGTACCCTACTCTACCCTACCAAACTTCGCAACATAAACCATTTACTAAATAGTCCGAACAAAGCCTGAACATTTGGTTTGGATAGTTAAGCCCGTTCTTGAATTATAAAATTACAACGAAAAGGGGCATTGATTTTTATACATATATATAGATAGGGTCACGTTTGACCACTATTTCACCTGATGTTAAGCCACGATGTGGTCGAAGACTAGTTTGCGACAGTCGCTGTCTCGTTTTCGAATTTATGAAAGAAAAAGGCCTCGCTGATGCGTCTTCGCCCTCGTCTAAATGAGTCCACGCTACGCCACTGCTCTACGCTAAGGATCGTTCGTTGCTACAACGAACGATCAGCCGATGTAGAGAGGCTTATACCGAACGGCTTATCCGACGTACAACCTTGTCGCTCCAGCACTGAGGATTAGCGAGACCTGAACGCTATGTATCATTCTGGCGGAAACCTATCCTATTATTTTGGTTCTTTGTGTATGGGTTATAAAGAACAAAATGATGACATTTTTTTAAAGGTTGAACACAATTGAACTGAAAATAAAAAAGAAATACTGTAGGCAATCTTTTTGTTTTATTTTTATGAACATCAGGCTTTTATTTTTAGCTAACAAAGTATTCCAGAAGAAAATTTTCGAAAATAACATACTACCGAGATAAAAAGTATTCTATCAAATCCAATTTTTTCACCAGTTTCAGCGCAAAGGTGTTGGTTTCAGCACAAACATACAAATATCTAAATATTTACAAATTTTCACATTTATTATATAGTGCTTTACATACCTAATAAATGCATAACCAAGTAACATTACTGTAACTAATTGAAACAAAGTAATTCTAATTCGAATGTCTCATCCGCTTCGCTATCGACTGGTAATCTGCAAGAAGAACCGCTATATGACAAGCTCATGTTTTATTCAATTTAAAAACAAGCTTTTGGGCCATTCAAAATAACAACCAGGCGTTTAGAAAGATCTTTTAAATATTGATGTCCCTATTTTAAAGGTTATTTTATTCAGATCGTATTTACTCGTTAGTTTTCATCCTTAACACTTTCAAACATTACAAAATCTTGACTGCACTCGATCTTCCCGTTCGCACAAATCATATACAGCATTCCGAATTGAAAGGCATATCCTCAATAACTCGTGCGAGAACAAACTTCCTATCCAAAACAAGAATGTTATCGAACAGACAAAAATTGCATTTTCGATTCGCAATACTTGAATCTATCAAATAAACAACGTCAATCGCATAGAGCACGGAAGCATCAAAGCCGTCGTAGTACATACTTATGCTAACCCGGTAGACATTCTATTTTTTAGCTTTTGCCCGCGACTTCGCCCGCGTTCATAAGCCTTTGTCACTCAAGAATAAAGCGTCTCTATATCGGTGGAAAAATTTTAGCAATCGGACCAGTACTTCCAGAGATTACCTCCTACAAATAAAAACAAAAAACAGAACAAACTTTATCTCTATATAATATTAAGTATAGATAAACTGACAGACGTTCTATTTATGATTACCCTTTTAACCGTTTACGACGGATATAACCGACAATCATATTTTCATTTATTTTTACCAGGGTCGCACTTCCTCGACCAAATACTCCATCTCGTCAGCTCTTTTGTCAGCAGACATGGTCAAACCAGCCCCCCTAGCCAAGTTACAACAGTTTCGCTTGCGCCGACCGCTTCGAGTTGGTCACGCCACCAATTCTTTTGTTTTGACCACGTGACTGAGCGTTGAGACGACGCCATTCCCGTACATTTGAAGCTTTCTGCTAGCGTTAACGATTGCAGATTAGCAACTTGGCTAGGGGTACTGTCGTCTAATCGGTATGACCGTGTATGGTGTATAGAGACGAACTACAGGTTTGATCAAACATGTAGCGTCATACCGATTTTACGACAGGTTTGACCGTGTATGGCTGGCATAAGACATGAAAACACTCGTCAAACCAATCCGACGCAAGCGGTTAGAAGATTAATGGCAAGTAAGTTGGAAAAGTAAGTGTGCATAATAACGAGACAGCAACTGTAGTTGTAATAATCTTCGATTGATACAGTTAAACTTGATGGATTAGTACTGGACTGAAGCGAACAAAAAGTAAAGGTAAGTACATAAATAGGACATAATTTAGTCTTAACTATGTACTCTCAAACGTCACAACAAACGGTCCTGTACGTCTCGCATCCATTGGATTCCTGCAATCCTCATCAGGTCATCGTTCTACCTCGTTGGAGCCCTTTCCACGCTGTGTGTTTAGGTGTACAGTCGCCACTCCTGAACCTTTGGGCCTCATCGACCATCTATTCTGCGAACAATGTGCTCTGCCCGCTGCCATTTAAGTTTGCCGATTCTTCGGGTTATATCAGCTACTTTGTTCTTCTGCGGATATCTTCATTTTTGATGCGATTACGCTTGAGAACTTCGAGCATAGCCCTGTTCGTGGATATTGTCGATCATATCTTCTCTAAAAGAAAAAGAGGAGGCGCCCTCTAGCTACGCGGTGAACAACCGTATCCAAAAATCCGGAACGAGCTCAACTGGACCCGAGCCGAGAGCCGACCTCGAATGAAGGAATAAAGCAAAGAAGAAGTGTTGGAGATAAAACCTTCTTGCAAGCTTTCTAAATTATATGAAAAAATATGACACTTCTATTTGTCACTTGTCTTCACTTGTTTTTTGTAAAATATATTGTTCACACCGAAAATTATTAAAAAACTAATTTGCATTGAGCATCCAGTCATTTGATTTTCATCAGAATACCCATAATTCTCGCACATGGTCCATAACGAGCCGGATGAAATATAATTAAGAAGATCAGCGATTATTTTCAAGAAAAAGAATAGAGACTGACTTCCACGCTGAATGGAGGTTCATGAGTTCACTGCTGGAGAACTGGATTGATTTCAAGCAAGTTAGTTAGTGGTGTACAGTTATAATTACGCTAATATCGTCACCCAACACTCAGGTAGTATATATAAGTAGTCATACTAAGGTCAGTACTATTTTATTAAATTACCAATTATATTGTGTTTGAGTAAAATCATTAGGTACTTTGTTGCATTGTGATTAGTATTTTATTCAACAGCAATGTTAAGTTTAAACTCATACTTTTAACAGTATAGTTAGCTATTTTGCTACATTATTAAACTTACATTATATTAAGCTGTAACTAATTACATAACTACTTAACAGTGGTATTAATTTTTAACAAGTATCTTGACATAATAAAAATATTTGAGTGTTAGATATTAGTACAAGTCATTGTTATAAATTATAGTTAGCAGTCAGAAAGGGCATAGACTACAGCTAGGCGTATAATTATTGAAATTATATTGTTGTTTTAATTTTTATATTCCTGTATCAATGCCAGGTTGACAACACTCGTCTCCCAGAATGTCTGAGGAAAAGGATTTAATTAAGAAGCGAGGCAGCTTCAAAGGTCGCTTGACTAGTTTCCTCAATTTTCTGGACTCATTCAAGGACAAGGAGCTATCTAGCTGTGATGTGTCCGAGTTGCAGTTGCGCATGGGCAAGATAGAGGCGTTGTATGAGCAGTATGATGAGGTACAGTTACGTCTAGAATGCATTGTTGACGACATCAACTTACAATATTCTCAGCGTTCCGAGTTTGAGTCTATTTATTATAAAACCTTATCTAGAGCCCAGAATATTCTGACTGACTACAATAAAGATAATAAATCGATGGAAAGTTGTAAAAGTACTCGTGTTAGCATAAAGCAGCCGGTTAAATTGCCAACGATTCAGTTACCAAAGTTTAGCGGATTATATTGTAATTGGCTTGAATTCCGCGACACCTTTACTAGCCTAATTCATTGTAATGATGACATAGACGCAATCAATAAGTTTCACTACTTGCGAGCATCACTTGAGGGAACAGCTGCTATAGTTATCAAATCCATTGAGTTTTCTTCAAGTAATTACTCTGTGGCATGGTCATTGTTATGTGATCGGTTTGACAACAAAAGATTACTGGTTCAGAATCATATAAGTTCATTATTTACTATTGAATCAATTACAAAAGAATCTTCTGTTGCCATTAAGAATTTGATCGATCAGTTAAATAAAGACTTGCGAGCTTTAGAGTCATTAGGGGAGCCTGTGAAACACTGGGATACACTTTTAATCTACATTGTCACACGAAAACTTGATCAAAAAACCTATCGTGAGTGGGAGGAGTGCAAAGGTAGGATAGACAAGGATGGCTTAATCACGTTTAACGCATTTATGCAATTCTTACGCAATCGAGCCGACCTCATCGAGACCCTGGAACTCCCCCGCAATCATTATTCGCAATCACCAGGTAAATCAGGTCCTAAGATCAAGTCAATGGTAGCACAATCTCCTATCAATTCTAGCACTGACTCAGCTTCTAAACCTTGTCCTAAATGTAATAACAACGATCACACATTAAATAATTGTCCACAGTTTCTCGCATTGAGTAACGATGACCGTCTCAAATCATTACCTAGTTATAAGGTATGTTTTAACTGTTTTCGTTCCGGACACTATGCTAACAAATGTAAAAAACCAGGCTGCAAACTATGCAAACGTAGGCACAACACATTAGTTCACGTACATTCTAATGGCACTGTATCGAATACACCTAGTGGTAATTCGATGAATAACTTGTCTGCTACGACTGAAACGAATAACGTAGCTTTATCCGCAAACATTGCATCTCCGTGTGGTCATACGCAACGAGATGTGTTGTTATCAACCGCTTTGATCAAATTAAGAGACCACAATGGGTGTGTGCATCTCGCTCGCGCGGTGCTCGATAGTGGTAGCACGTCTTCACTCATAACAGATAGGTTGTGCAATAAACTTAACTTAAAAACTAGCCAGGTAGATAGATCAATCCTTGGAATCAATAACGTCACTTCGCACGTAGGTAAAATATGTCGGGTTAAGGGTACGCCATTAGATGATAGCTTTGTATTCGAACTAAATTGTTTTGTTCTTCCGTTCATTACGAGTAGTGTTCCGTGTCGTCAGATAAATATTTCTGATTTCGACTTACCCTCGAATATTACTTTAGCTGATCCTACTTTTTATAACCCTGCCGATGTTGATATTTTAATCGGCGCTGATCTTTTTTGGGATTTGTTAGGATCTCAAAGACTAAAGTTAGGTACCGGGAAACCAATATTATGTGAAACCCGTCTAGGATGGATAGTTTCCGGTCCAATTACTCAGAATACTATCTCACTGCTGACGAATGACGTAAAGTGCAATATGTCTAAAATGGTTGCCGACAGCGATGGTGACTGGGAAAACCTCAAGTCAGAATTGACAAAGTTTTGGCAATTAGAGGAGGTGAATGCGAAGTCTTCCAATTCTTATATGCCTGAAGAGAAATTGTGTGAAGACAATTTCGTTACAAATACGACACGATTGTCTGATGGTCGTTTTTGTGTTCGCATCCCCCTTAAGAAAGATCCTTCAATTTTAGGAAATTCTTTTAATAAAGCCACACATTGTTTACATTCTTTAGAGCGTAAATTAAAGGTTAAGACGAACTTTAGTAGAATGTATCATGACTTTTTGTCAGAATACGAGTTACTTGGTCATATGACAAAAATTAATAAACCTAATTTTTGTTTGGGTTATTTTATTCCACATATGGGAGTTTTACGCGAGTCGAGTACCACGACCAAACTTCGTGTTGTTTTCAACGCTAGTGCTTCTACTTCGACGGGAGTGTCCTCTAATGACCTACAGATGGTTGGGCCAACCGTACAGGACGGTCTATTGTCTATACTTCTTCGCTTTAGAGTCCACAAGTATGTTTTATCTGCGGATGTGGAGAAGATGTATAGACAAATAGTCGTCCACCCGTCGGACAGATATTTACAACAGATTGTTTGGCGTGATAATGTTAGTGATCCTATTAATGTTTATCAATTAAACACCGTCACGTACGGTACGGCCAGTGCGCCATTCCTTGCGACACGATGCCTTAAACAAGTAGGACTCGACTGTAGGAACCCTAAGATATCGGAAATCATCCAACATGACTTCTATGTCGACGACTTGCTGACCGGAGGGGATGACTTAGATGAAGTAAATTCATTCGCACTGAAGTCACCAAAGCGCTTGCGTCGGCATGTATGCCATTGAGAAAGTGGAAGTCAAATGATTCTCAATTATTGTCGAATGCTGTCCCTGCGTCATACGATTTGAACATTGGACAAAATGAGCCAGAAAAGTTGCTTGGTCTCTGTTGGCATATCGGCACTGATGAGATAGGGTTTCCTATAGGTCTGACTAAATCTTCGACTAGGTACACAAAGCGTGACTTGTTATCCGTTATTGCGCGAATCTTTGATCCCTTAGGTCTGTTAGGTCCTATTGTTATTACTATGAAGATCTTGCTACAGAAAATGTGGTTAGATAAATTATCATGGGATCAACCATTACCTAATGAGATTTGTAAACAATGGGAGATTATTATTAAATCTTTACCTCTTTTAAATCATGTTCGCATTCCGCGACTTGTAGTCTGCAATTCATTTACGGAGTTAGAACTCCATATTTTCACAGACGCGTCTGAGTCCGCGTACGGTGCTTGCGTCTACATTCGCAGTGTTAATGCTAAGGGTGAGTACATGGCTCGCTTGTTAATGGCAAAGAGTCGAGTTGCTCCCATCAAGCCTACGACAATTCCGCGACTGGAGTTATGTGGTGCGGTAGTCGGTTCTCGTCTTCACGAGAAGGTGATGAGCTCACTTCGAGTGAAGATCAGTCGGGTTTATTGTTGGACTGATTCAACCATTGTCTTGGGATGGTTACAGATGATGCCTACCAGACTTCAGCCCTTTGTGCGCAACCGCGTTGCTGAGGTTTTGGATAAGTCGGGTAACTGTACTTGGAGGCACGTCCCAACAGATCAAAATCCAGCAGACCTAATATCTCGTGGCATGGATATTAGTGATCTGCAGGAGTCAGATCTGTGGTGGAAAGGACCAGATTTTTTAAAACTAGATTCGTCTGAATGGCCTTCTCAAATTACGAGCCCAGGACTACAATCGTTACCGGAGACTCGACCTAAAATCATATTACATGTTGTAAACGATTCGAAACCTGAAGTTTTAATTGATTTTAGGCGTTATTCCAATTACACACGGCTCGTACGATCTGTTGCCTACGTATTACGATTTATTAAGTCATGTAGAAAGCATTACCCTAAAACCAAATACTTGTCACATGATGAGGTACAAGATGCACTAACTCTTGTCATTATTAAGAGTCAGATTCAGTCATTTTCTGAATACCAATTATTTTTGAACAAAAAGAGTTTACCTAAAAAGAGCGCCCTTCTAAAGTTTAATGTTTATTTAGACGATAATAATGTAATGCGAGTAGGAGGACGTCTCGATAACTCTAATTTTGCTTATAGTAAGAAACACCCTATTTTATTACAGTCCACTCATGATTTCACTAAACTATTATTTAATTTTGAGCATAAAAGGCTGATGCATGCTGGCCCACAATTATTATTAGCTTCCATTAGGGAAACTTATTGGCCAATAGGAGGTCGCAAGTTGGCGAAAGCCTGTTATCATAAGTGTGTTTTGTGTCACCGTATGAAGGGTAAGGTTGTAGCTCCCTTAATGGGTAACTTACCACGAGAACGCCTTCGTCCAGGTTATCCCTTTGAAAGCACAGGCGTTGATTACGCTGGCCCTATTATGTGTGCTAGTCGCCAGGGCCGTGGATGTAGGTTAGTAAAGGTGTATGTCGCTATTTTTATTTGTTTCACAACCAAGGCCATTCATTTGGAGCTCGTTGGTGATTTAACTAGCAATAGTTATTTACTGGCTTTGTATCGGTTTATTTCTCGGAGAGGTAAACCTGCTGATATTTTTTCCGATAACGGTACCTCATTTGTCGGTGCATACAACGACCTTTCCAAATTTTTAAAATTAAATAGTTTGTCCTTGGGTGAAAGTGCAGCAAACGACGGAATAAGGTTCCATTTTATTCCCGCCTACACCCCACATTTCGGTGGACTCTGGGAGGCGGGTGTCAAGTCAGCAAAGTATCACCTTCAGAGAGTGTTGGGAAATTGTAACTTGACTTTTGAGGAGCTGTACACCACACTAACCAAGATTGAAGCCATCTTGAACTCTCGTCCATTGACGCCGTTGTCTTCAGATCCTGCAGATTATACTCCGCTCACGCCAGGACATTTTCTTGTGGGACGGCCACTTACTTCTTTGCCGCAACCTGATTACCAGGATAGCTCTGCCAATTATCTGTCTCGTTACCAGAGGATCGAGCAGCTTCGCCAGCATTTCTGGAGCAGATGGAGCAAGGAGTATGTTGCAGAATTGCAACAACGCTCCAAATGGCGTTCCTGCAAGGATGGCTTGATGCTGAACTCCTTGGTGGTGATCAAGGAAGACGATCTTCCTCCGTTGAAGTGGAGACTTGGACGGATCGTGGCTGTTCATCCAGGAACGGATGGTATCGCCCGTGTAGCTGACATTCGGACGTCTACTGGAGTCGTTCGACGGGCATTCAACCGAATCTGCCCTTTGCCTGTGTCTTCAGAATCTGGTTGAAACCATTGGTTTCAACGCCCGAGGAAATGTTGGAGATAAAACCTTCTTGCAAGCTTCCTAAATTATATGAAAAAATATGACACTTCTATTTGTCACTTGTCTTCACTTGTTTTTTGTAAAATATATTGTTCACACCGAAAATTATTAAAAAACTAATTTGCATTGAGCATCCAGTCATTTGATTTTCATCAGAATACCCATAATTCTCGCACAAGAAGAATAAAAAGAAGATATCTTCTCTAACAGTGGCCACCGACGTTTCGTCCGTACTCTGTGGCAAATCAGCATCAAGACAGAATAGTTGGCAAGAGGCCAGATGTTCATTCACGCTGTAGGTATCTATGGAGTAATGTAACGGACGATAGAAAAGATAAATATGCTATCATAGTGAATAAATAGCCATTCGATGGTGTAGTTGTGGCTATGATATTTTTCTCAATGGTAAATACGAGTATGGGCTGTTTTGTGAATGAAAGAGGAATTTGGTAGCGTGCTAGGAGTTACAAGGTCGATCTTATTGCTTTTTGGATGCAGCTAAAGAGTGCAATTCCCTGCCGGAGTGTGTCTGTGTTTTCTGATAACTACAAACTTACCTTTAAGAATATGCAATCTTGGCAGATTTAAAAGGAGGCAAACGAGATTTATGTTAAATCGTTTGAGACCTACATTCTTCACTAAAGATCGTCTCACCAATGCCAAAATGAAACGAAATGCCTTCTGTAATGCAATCACACGACGTCAGATCAAACTGAATTATATAAATGACACTAGGCCGTTGACACTTTCATATATGAACCTTACTACGACTTTAACTTGTGAAGGTCAAGGCCCATCTCACGCCGAGACGCGAAGCACGTGACGCAGTATTATGGATTCAATTTTCAATTGCCGCAATAGTTTTTCACCAATCAGGGGTAGTTTTTTGGTGCACTAGATTGGCGTATACAGAACTAATTGTACAGTACACCCAGCGCATTGTACCATCGCGATAATTTCTACCTTTTTTTTTCCTGATCACGTAAAAAAAATTTCGCTACAATCCTGCGGCGCGACACCAAACCGAACTCTTTCAAGACCAAGCCCAAATCGTCGATGGCGCGCACTGTTCCCGCGCGCCTCAAGGAGTTGTCAGCAACAGCAGGGACCCAGCCGAGTCGAAGCCTACTGGGGCCAGGGTTATCCGAAAGGGCGCTCGAGCCCCGGTATGAAGGCTAGAAGGAATGGGGTGAGTATTTTAGTAAGTAAGAGTCTGACACTATCTCCCGCTCCACCGGAGGGCGGGGGATTTCAGTGCATGATTTTTTCACACCAAAAAAAAAAGGCGGAAATGTCTTTGACGGTACTTACGTCTGTACAACTTGAATGACCTTGAAAAGCTTAATTGTCGTTTCGTACACACGTTTGTACGAAATTTATTTTGCCTAAAATTTTGGTTTTATCTTTGTTTTCTCTAGAAAAATCCGGGAAAAGTTTATTTTTGTTGATTTACGTAATAACGTGCAATTGCGTAATAATAATAACACGAGGCGCGTGAGGGGTTAAATGTAAAGTAGTTAACAGGCCTCCGTGAGTTAGCTTCGGCCCGTCGTACAATTTATTGGAAACTTCACTAATAATATACAGAAGTAAAGAAGTATGTTTTTTAGTTTGTAGGTGGTAATATCTGAAAGTACTGTTCCGATTGGTAAAATTATTTAACTGATAGAAAGCTGCTTTATTTTTGAGTGACATAGGCTATATTTAAGGCGTATAGTCCCTTGAACCATCTGACCGAAATTATGTGAACGCAACTCTCACACTCGCCTAGGCGGCAGTACGCAAATCTGTGCATTTATTTGCGGCCAGCAGCGCCTGGAAAGCGCTTTAAATCCATTTTCTCTGCGAGATATTGATTGATTTACTTATGCAATGTTCACTTTGAAGAATATTTAACCACCAATTTTTATGTGTAAAAATGTTTCTAAAGGTCCAAGCGGTTTCGAAGGAGTAGGGAAAAGTTGCGAAATTGCTCAATATATTTTTTTTTGACAAAAGTATTAATTGCACGAAAAAATCAAATGTTGATATTATTGTTCATAAATCTATAATAAACATATATGTTTTTCAAACCAATTGACCTAGCCGTTACGAAGGAGTAGGCCTCAGAAAATCACTGTTTTATGGCACTTTTCGGGCGCTTGGCCCTTAATGTACGCGCGCAAAGTCGCGGGTAAAACCTAGTGTCAAATTAACGTGAAAATACGAAACATTTTTTCAAGTCCGTTCACCGTAGGGGTCCACCCCTTTTGACTGTAAACAATGAAAGCTAACCCTTACAAACTAAATAAAAATGCAATACGACTTGTTTAGAAGATAAGTTGTATAGACAAACACACGAGTGATTAAGTTGAACTTTTAAGCCTTCAATTCTGTCTCAAGTACGGGCTATAAACTTAGCGAATCTTCACTTGGTATTAGATACTTATTGAATAAAATACGATACAAACTTCAATCTAATTTGTATCTTAATTTTAGTCGAATAAGGTTGAAAATCAATTTGAACTGGTAGATTTATTATTATGTATTTGGTATTATTCAAGGACGAATTTATTGCCACATCCAGATTTATAATTACCGTAATTTATGTTTACAGGATTTTCCTGACGTTTGAAATGGAATTTTGTGTCTCAATGTTATAAACCATTTTTCATTGGTTTAATGAACAGATTTCCTAGTTTCGTCAACATCTATATGTGTCAGAATTAAAACGTAATTGTTCAAGAAATAGAGCTTAAATTTATTTGTATAGTGTACATAACATGGTATATTATTCTTTTTTTTTTCACAACTATCACACAACGCCATCTAGTTTCAATCTAAGCAGAGCTTATGGTATGAATACTAGACAACTGATGAACATACTTAAGTATTTCTAAATACATAAATGTTATAAATACATCCATATTATAAATAATTTACACCCAAACACAGAACAAAAATGATCGTCCTCATCACACAAACATTTGTTTTGGATGGGAATCGAACCCACGACCTTTGCCGTAGCAGTCAGGGCCACTAACCACTGTTGTATTGTTGTGTATATCTTTAAATTGTCTAGTACTCCTAATACAAGCTCTGCTTAGCTTGAGACTAGACAGTGTTGTATGATAGTTGTGGGATATTATTTTTATATTGACGAATACGCGTCAATAGCTATGCATCCGTGAATAGTAGGCCTTCTATAACATATTTTTTATACCGCTGACGGCTACTTAAATAAATAAAGTAAAATTAAGTAGGTAGTTACTTTCATGATTCACTATTTTTTTAAATAATTTTGGTAATTTTCATTCTATAATCCAATGAGTATTTACAAAAACCCTTCACAATAAGTTAATTAATCTTAGCTGACTATATCATTATGGTAAAGAATGGTACCAATTTAAAAAAAAAAAACTTCTACAGACATCAGTAGCATTTTGCTGCAAAAGTTAGGAATTGTTTGAGTACCGTTGGCAGCAACCACTTTTCTGAATACTTTATAAACTTTGTTTTTATAAAACACGTAGCTCAAGTAGCCATTTCACAAAGAATTGTTTCAAAACATTCCTTTACTTTAACTTAAAAACAAAAAAAAACTACTTTAAACTTTGGTTGGACTGTGATTGAAATTAAATCTTATTTTATTATAAGTACTTGTTTAAAAGTAACCTTAAACAGTACTTAGAACACGAAATGAAAATCTTCACTTATACCCCCTCCTCCTCCTCTTAGCGTCGTATTCCTCAATGCTGAGGGTCGTGACCTCCCTTCATCACTTTAACCTTTATGATATTCTTCCATCTGTTTCCGTGGCTTCTGGCGGTGTGAAGGGCATTGTACATCGTAGAG
This sequence comes from Mythimna albipuncta, assembly GCA_929112965.1. NCBI lineage: Eukaryota > Metazoa > Arthropoda > Insecta > Lepidoptera > Noctuidae > Mythimna > Mythimna albipuncta. Next base: position 24,419,160 of record OV815961.1, on the reverse strand, counting down.
TCAAGAGCGGTACGGATCTCACTTATACCACGAACCGAAAACTGTGGAAAAATAGATTAGTAACGGCAAACAAAAATAATGGAAAAAAGATAAATATCGGCTAGAAAAAAGGTAAATAAAAGTATGTTATGTATGTTACTGCTATTTATGTTTACAACCAATTACCGCCAGCCATTAAACAACTACATGGAAATATGTTTACAAATAAATTGTTTTAATTTTTAAATTGATAATGTATGAGTATTTTATAATCTGCCTAACCTAATTTCCAAAAATACTATTGCAAATCCGACTTGGATAGATTGCGGAAACTAAAAATGTAATGTTTATCTAATAGATACAAATAACTTAATTGTACATAATTACCCAATAAATATATGTAAATCTTCGATTTTAAGATTCCTCAAAACACACACCAAGAAATAGAGGTGGAAATTATTTATTTGATACAGACAACAGAACGGAAACATAACAAAATAATAAAACAAATAGAATACAGAATGATGCAATAAAATTGCGCTGAGTTTACCAAAATTGAAAGGTTTAGCATCGCAGCATTTGCTGGGCGTCATACACCCAAGGCGCGACGCAAAGTTTTAGGGGCCGTTTGAAGGCATAACCTAGAGCGCGGTCACTCACTTTGGCATTTTTGCTGAACTTATGGACTGCTACTGGACCCATTTGGCACAGCCAAGAGACACACATCGTGTCAGTGTTTTTTTTTCTTTTTATCTTAAGGTTTCTAACATTTGTTTTTGCAGTGTGTGTATCCAAGCGTGCGAAATAAAATATTTTTCTCTTTTCTTTCATTCTTTCATACAAAATAAAGAAATGTGCGAAGATATTGTGTTGTCACGTTTTCTTACTTTTATTTGTTTATCGAAATAATTGAAGGATTTTATCTTGACTTGAGTAATTATTCATACTCTAAAACAGCCAGTTCTTGCATTTTCGATTAGTTTTACACAAAATGTTTTGATCCCAAAAGAAACCAAGATAATCGTTTTCAAAATATGAAGACAAAAATGTACAATAACGTCAAAATCACGTAAGAGCGGTTGTATGGAAATGTATCTTGGGTTCATCATCATTTCAGGCGAAAGACGTCCACTGTTGGACATAGGCCTCCTCCAAGTGTCGCCACATTGAACGGTCCTGTGCGTCTCGCACTCTTTCATCTCGGGCTAGCCACTTAAGATAGCTATACATTTTGTTCATTTCAAGATTTTTATCACTATTCAAAAAGTTACACATTTCAGTAAAAGAAGTCGAATTTTAAATTCCCCGGGATGTGCTCAAATTCTGTCAAGAAATTATGTACTTTATCTACCTCTTTAGAGAGAGCTTAACCTAATCATTTATATGATACGGGACATAACGTCGATGTGCCGTTGTATTTGCAACCAGCACCATCTTTCTCTTTGTTCTTAGGTACAGTAAAGTCATATTACTTTGTCTCTAGAGTAATAAAGCTTATTAACCATTAAGAACTCGGTACGCTGTGTTTACTGTGTTTCTATGGGTTAACGAGTTTGAGCCAAAATTATACCCTAGGGCCAAAGTGATACGACTTCACGGTACTTGCAAATCAATTAATTAGTGGTCGCGTAACATACTAATATTATTATAAGTATATTGTGTATTCTGTGTTCATACTTATTCTTCTATATTGTATCAGTATGTATGGTTCAGATACGAGTAAACATGTTTTGAAAAACCAGCCAAGTGCGAGTCGGCCTCGCGCACAAAGGGCCGTACCGTCTGTAGCGGAAAAAAACACAGTTGTTTATGTACCGTGATTTTTTTTTGCCGATTTTGCCCTTGAATATTTTATTCTATGTATTATATTATATTTACCGTACCGTACTGTATTTGTATTATATTTACCCGACTGCAAGAAGGGTTATTTTTTTTAGTGTTATAGCTACAAGAGAAATACATCATCTGTGATAATTTCAATTATGGAACTATCACGGTTCCTGAGATAGAGTCAGACGGACGAACAGCAGACTCTAAGGGTGAGTTGCACCATTTAACTATAACGATAACAAAGCCTTTAACAGTTGTCAAATCGTCGAAATGACCAATAGGCGGCCGTTTCACGGCTAGTTAAGGTTTGGTTAGCGTTATAGTTAAATGGTGCAATTCACCCTAAGTACTAGGGTTCCGTTTTACCCTTTGGGTACGGAACCCTGTAAAAGAAAAAAGTAAACAAAACAATTTGACGCTTCGTCGACGTAGCACGTCGTAATAATGACGTACCGTCGTAGCCTTTCGTAGCAGCGTCGTAGCAGCGCTACGCAATTTGCATACCTTTAGTTTCGTAGCGGTCTCATTACCGACGACAATATTCAAAGGGAACTCGCTCTAAAATGCTGACGTTGAAAGAACTAATTTGAAGAATGATTCGGGTTTTTAAATTACAATTGTTTTTCTTGTTATTTTTTTTTATATGTTTTTTTCAATTGAAAGAAAGGTTTAATTTAACAAGATATTTTATTTACTTATGGCTGTTTTTAATATCATCCGGATTTAATCAAGCATGCGGGTTTGCTCCGCATGCAAAAAATTTCAAAATGCAAAAAGACGCGATCCGCGTGCGCCTAACATTACAAAAAAAAAAACTTGTTTGAAATGGACATTTGCGGGGGTTACACTGTTACACATACGGAGCAATCTCGCAATCCCAAAACACCCCAAAATTATTTTTTACGTAAAAATTACATCTCTAACCAAATTATCTGAAACAAGTGATTGCTTTGTATAGTATTGTGTTCTGAAAGGTGTATAACATTGTTTTCTGTAATTATTTGTTCATTTAAAATTGCGATTGAATGCAGCGCTGCATGCCACAGAGTCGATTCCCGTATGAAACAAATATATTATAGGGAGTGTTTTTTTCTTTAATTTTGTCTTATTATTTGCATTTATAAAAGGAACTTTTGTGCATAATTTCAGCGTTCTAGATCCAATCGTTTGAGCTGAGCGTTAACGAAGCTATGAGTGAGTCATGACTTTACCTTTTATAAGGCCAAGTAAAACTGGCCATATCATAAAATGGCCAATTCTAAGATCTAGCCACAACATTTATATATATATTTATGTACAGAATCTAATTGAACCTCCATGAAACACAGGTTTGAAGTTGCCATTTCATTAAACTTGTCAAGTTATATACGTAAGTATTCATGTTGTTAATTTTTGTTTGGCAAATAAGAGTATTAGTCATGCGAAAAAAATCACATATTGATAATAATAGACATAAATATATGTTATTATTTTATTTTAATCCATTACCCCAACTATTGCCGAAGCAAAATTCATATTATTAGTTATTGGCTTCAGAAAGTCAGTGTTTCATGATACTTAATGGGTGCTAGGGCTTTAACATCTGTACAGACAGAGAGAGAGCTCGTCAGGCCTCTTCTTGATTATATTTTTTTTATGTAGCCCATACTATCCCACTGCTGGGCAAAGGCCTTCCTCCACTCCTTCCAATTTTCCCGGTTATATTATTATTATAATATTAATTTATTCAAAACAAACTATTATGAAATTGGTTTTGTTAATACAAACCGATTATAATCTGAGATGACCTTCATGTCAATATTAATTCCAAAGGCGGTATAACCTGAGTAAAGGGTTAATTGTGATTGAGGTCTTATTCTATAGAATTGGAGTAATTACACAGTAAATTTTATTGGGAGGGTTTGTATGGTTCGTTTACAGTAATTAATCCAAGTTTAAACAGTGGTAACGTTTAAAAGAGTCACCACGGCCCTGAAACTCAAAATGTAATACCTAGAAGGAACATGAGTGGGTTTTAGTCTGTAAAAGTCTGACGCTCCTTTTCATTCCACCCATTTTACCTCTCGAAAAGAGCCAAAAGAGCAGAAAACAGTAGTTTCCTTTTTGTATATGTAATGGTGTACAATAAAGTATATAATAAATAAATAAACAACTAAAACTAACGACACAAGACAGCCAGCTGTAGCAAAGGAGGCGGCCGCAAAAGTGGGGGAATATAAATCCTCACATCCCAGCCGCCGCGACAGGATACGGCCCAGTAGGGCTGACGCCTGCAAGAGTTAGGAGGAAACAGTTAAGAAGGATAGAGTGATATTAAAAAGCATATAGCATCGTAGAAAGGCACCCCTAAAAAAACAAATTTAGTTTAGTCATTAATTGAATGCGATTGTTTTGGAAAAATTACAAGATATAATAAAACTGCCTGATATTGACATACTTGCTTCTGCCAGCGGCTTTGCCCGTGTGAAAGAAGAATATTCTCCCAAAGGAAGATACTATCAGTAAAAAAATCCAGGACGTTTTCTACCTTACACAGGTACAAGTTTTACCAAAATCTGTTGAGGTGTTCGAGTGTAGTGAAGTAACAAACATAAACGCACACGCACTCACTCACTCAGTATTAGTGTGGTTTCCGGATTACTGAATCAATGTAAAGCCACGGCGCTATCGATAAACGAAGTTATAACGACTTGTACCAAGTGTAGAACCAACGATTTATTTGGAAACATACGAAACCTCAATATTTTGAGCTTCAGCGGGCGAACAAAACATTTTTATCCAGAAATGTATTGAAATTATTTTTTTAATTCAAAGTGTTAAACCTTTTTTTCGAGGTGGAAATCTTCTTGCATGTCTCTCGCACTGAGGTGAGTGAAGGGTCTACCAGTCTTACTAACTAAACATGATCCGAACCACCTGTGCCTACACTGTTCGAAAAGAGACATTCGCACTACAGTGTGGCTATTTTACTCTTGAATTATTTCAAACCATAAAAAAGCCTGTTAATATTATATCATCACCAGCCTTTTTAATGTCCCCACTGCTGGGACTCAGGCCTCATCTCTAAGAGAGGGATTTGGCCGTAATCCACCACGCGGGCCCACTGTGGGTTGGTATTATATATTTGTCTTACATTGTAACATCTAATCAACAATAAAACAACCAATTAACCTATTAACTCTTACTAATAAAACCGGATATCATAATAATATACACCGTAATTAATGAACCTTCTATAAACGAAGCAAGAAAATAGGGCGTTACTTAATAACCACGACTATAATAACAAAATACAACAAGAAAGTCATAATCCTTACGTATATATAATTAAGTTAGCTAAACAACTTAAGGTGGCCGCACACAGGCCAACGGCCACGACCACAAAACGCCGCCACCGCCATATTTCCTGTAGATTTCATACATTTTATATGGACTCGCTGCACATGGTTGACGCTGGAAGACGCCACACGCTACAAAATGCTACTGCTCGCTTTTTGTGGCCCGTGCTAGATACAAAACGCTGTCACACGGCACTCGCGCATTTAAACCTTCTTCAACAGAGTCTATATTTTTATTTTTTGGTGGTTAAAAATCATCCAAATGACATCCCCCGCGATTGAGCGGAGCGAGAAATAGTATCAGACTCTTACTGACTAAAAAACCCTAAAAAACCTTCTTGCCTTTCGTACCGGGGCCGAGCGTCCCTTTCGGAGCTAACCCTGGCCCCAGACAGAGTCCATACTACTGCGCACTTGGATTAATAAAAGTAACGGCCACTAGCCACAAGTGGGCTGTGGCCGCTTCTAGCTTCTCGTGGCAGCGTTTATGGCTGTGGCATGTGTTCATGTGCGGCGACACTTACGTACATAATTATAAGTTAGCTAAACAACTCAACATGTAAAATACTTTACAAGACAATGTAGGAAGATTACCCTAAATAAACCTACCTTAAGTAAGTTAATTTTGACTTTAAATTTAATTCTACTGTTTCACATGTTACGGGGGTTTTCATTTACATAAATTTACATTTAACTGGTTGGAAATCACGGATAGTGGGAGCGGGTGCTTTAAATACTAAGTTTAAGTTAAGTTGTTTTAGGTTTTACTAAGAGAACCATGAATATTCTTTAATTTTCCGCTTCCTGAATGTTACCTACAAGCTTTAATTTAGTTTCACCAATCCCGATGTTTGTCTGAAATTAAATCTTACAAATTAAATTTGTTCCACTTCATGTGTAAATCAGATGATAATGCAAATTATGACATGGAGCTAATCTGATGATGGAACTCAGATAACCCAATCGTGTTTGAGCTCTTTGGAATGGTCTTGAGGAGAATTGATTACATAGATAAATATACCGCGCTGTAAAAGTTAACTATGAAAAAATGATTTTCATTGCAAACTTGTTCTAGAATCAAATTTTCTCTCGGCGGTTCGGAACATGGAAAAAGTTATTAAAACTGTTTTCAATAATTACTTAGACAATTAAAATCAGCGTAACAACCGCCTTGTCTTCGAACTAAGGCATTATAATAGGGGGAAGTTAAAACCTTTGATCTTGAAATAATAATATTAATTACCATTATTTCAGCCGAAAGACGTCCACCAAGTGTCACTACAATGAAGGGTTATTTGTGTCTTGCATCCATCGCGATCCTACAACCTACAGAGGCCTAAGTCTGCTATTTTTATAAATTCGTCATTCCAACACGATCCCATTGTCAAAATCAACAATTATGAAATCAATGATAGACCATTCTGACAGTATTGTAATAGTAGACTTGAGGCCACTCATCGGTACATCTTGTAGGACGCCTTCCAACACTTTGAAATAATAATTATAGCCTCAAAACCTCTGACATTTTATTACATTGTTTGACATTGCATTGAATTTTTTGACATTGTATTTACTTTGTGATATTTCAAATATTTTGTTTTGACATTCAGTTTCAAAACAAAATTACAATTACTATTTAATTGTTTGACATTTTATTAAAATTTTAAATATTTGTTAAAATGCATGCTGAAATTTACTATAAGTTTGTTTGGCAATATTTGGCAAAACATAACGCACTCTCCCTCTGTATGTCCATCACCCTCTGTGATACCTATGTTTTACAAACAAAATGAATGATTATATGAAAAGTAATAATAACCCTTCGGGCCCACTCCAACGTACACTCTTGTATATTTCCACAGAGTTTTCGAACCGGCAATTCAATTTAATTGCTCTCGAAGCTTTCACAAAAGGCGCTTTACAAAAAGCCAGCCAATTGATGTATTTCTATTAATACTTTAAAGTAACCACAATGTCCCCGGAAGAGCAGAATAATCGTTGAATTTATAAAATAGGGCCTGTTTACAATAAAATATGTTAGGGCGCTTTCACACTTACGTGGAAATTACACATCGTCAAAACAAAACTGACGTCACTATTAGGAGCGGTACGAAAAATTTGAAACTGTATACCCAAAAAAGTACGACAAATTATACATAACTCCCTAGTAAAATCTAACCTTGAATATTAATAAAATGCCTAAGGCATTAAGTCCGCCTCTGTACTTTTATGTGCATGAAGTATAAATAAATAAATTAATATTTAATTGAAATATGTGGATCAGCCACGAATCTAATCTCATAATATTAGTGTGTTATTGAAGTAAGTAAACAAAACAAAAATCAAAATGCACAGAATTAAGGGCGCTACACACGGCTAAGAGACTATAATATTTTGTTTATGGTCCAATATCGCTTAATATAATTCAATGGACTACTCCACACGACGAAGATAATATATATATTATATTTGCGTATCGTAAGATAGAGAGCGATGTGAGAAATTTACCGTAACATAACATCTTAAGTTATTAAATATATCTTACGTTATTATGTAAAGATACAACATGCGAATATTGCGAATACAGGTTGTTCAATTTCATTAGTACGAAATCGTGCGGCAAATGCTATACGTATCTCTTTCACACACATAGCGCAGGACTGGCGCACACGCATCTGGGATCTTCTTTTTTACTCTATTAGTGGAGCGTGCAGAGAGAAGAGGTGTTGCACGTGTTTCTTGTACCTTTTTACCTTTCTTGTACCTTTTTTCTCTTGAGATTTTAAAATACTCATGAAACTTCTTTTCTGAGAGATCTTCTAAAATATTATATTCTTAACAGTCTTTCCTATTTTTAATATGATTTTATTTATTTATTTAAACTTCATGTACAATAGTGGTACATAGGCGGACTTAATGTAACAAGGCATTCTCAACCAGGTAACCCAAACCTTAGCGGATCTTCTTCTAGAGCGTGCACGAATCATATGCACATCAAATTCAAAATCGGAATCGCCATCAGATGAGCTATCCAATAAATCTAGCAGGTAAACATGAGCCATAATTAAAACACTCTGTATATTGGTTCAACACAGGACTTGTGCCGTCGCGACGATAGCTTACAATATATTATCGTATCTTCGTCGTTGGTGATGGCTAATATAATATATTGAAATAAAATCTTAAGATAAGTTATTATAGTATCTTAGCCGTGTGTAGCGCCCCTTATTCTGAAAGAGATTCTCCGAAATTGCAAGTTCCCAGCGCAGATTTGGAAACTTCGAAACTGTAATAAAAGTTCAATGCATTGTTTTATGGCGCGACTAGCTTGCGCCAGCGGGTTTACCCACGCCTAAAGGGAACGTACAACTGGAATAAAAGTAATCCTATAACCCGTTGTTATGTTCCCTGACGCTCCAGCCTACAGGGATAGGAAATCGGGATCGGGATCCCGGCGGCTGGGGCGTGTGGGAACATAACCATGGGTTATAGGATTACTTTTATTCCAGTAGTACGTTCCTTTTAGGCGTGAGGGCGGCGAGCAATGGGTAGCTCACCGTCCGGGCTTCCGGCAACCATTCGAACTCGAATCGTCGACGGTACGTAGTGTTTTACGCACCCCTCAAAGAGATGTCAGCACACCGTAGGGGCTCAGCAATATCGAAGCTTACTGGAGCCATGGGTTGTGTAAAAGGTAAAAGAGATACCCGGGACCCAAGAACAAAGGCAAAGAAGGACAGTGGTTTTAGGCAGTAAAAGTCTGACACAAAAGAACGACAGAAGTCGTTAGACGATTTCCCAACTAAAAAACAAAATGTCCCATAGAGTTAACATTCGAAACATCTAAAACCAATCAGCCGTCGAGACGTGATTGGTTGAAACACGGACAGACTTTATCCATCCACACTAATAAATCTGTGGCTCAACTTTACTGACTGGAATTATTTCTTCGAAATTTTCAATGTAATGGACAACTAACAACTTCTACATCACATTTTTACACTAATATTTTAAAGAGGTAGTTTGTTTTTTTTTAGTTTGTAGGGGGTTCCCTGGTCTGATTGCTAAATATTTTTTCACGCCTACTGGGGCTAGGGTTATCCAAAAGGGAAGCTTGGTCTCGGTACGAAAGGCACGAAGGAACGGGGTGGGCTTTTAGTCAGTAAGAGTCTGACATTATCTACCGCTCCGCCCAAGAGCGGGGGTTGTCATTGATATCACAATAAAAAAAAAAATCACCGATAAAAAAGCTTCTTTATTCCTGAGTGACATAGGTTATATTTTATGTACGCGGGTGAAGCTAGTAAATAATATTGGCAATAGCATAAGAGTATTTGTTACTTCTTCACGGTCAAACAAAATGTACACATGAGTAGACCATGACCTGGAATAGCTCATAGGATACTTAGTATCCCAGGAATATGTTTCCTTTGGATATTTTTGAGGAGGAGTGGCAGGCGGTCGCCGACTTCTGCTAAACGCTAATGCTCGCTAAGGAGGAGGCCGACCGCATCAGGCAACGGCGCTCTCGCCGCCGCCGAGATTCCGATTCCGATGTTCAGCCACCGTAGGCGCGGTCTTGCGGACAGTGAGCAATGGGTAGCTCGCTGTCCGACCGTCCGGTTACTGTCCGGACCAAGCCTAAGTCGTCGACGGCGCGCACTGGTCCCGCGCGCCTCAAGGAGTTGTCAACAACAGCAGGGGCCCAGTCGGGTCAAAGCCTACTGGGCCAGGGTTATCCAAAAGGGAACTCGAGCTCCGGTATGAAGGCTTGAAGGAATGGGGTGGATTTTTTAATCAGTAAGAGTCTGACACTATCTCCCGCTTCACCCAAGAGCAACTAAACTCTATTAAACTTGGCGAGCGGACAGCTTATGGCCAGTTTGTAATATTAACGAGTAGGACGGTTTCAGTCTCGAAATGTGCATTCTGTATGTCTCGACAAAAACTCGTGCAAAGTTTAAACATAAACATTGGAGCCAGGAAGTCGGATTGTGCTCCATTGCAGTGTTTCAGATACAATGCCAAATGTGAACTCGGCATGCATTTCGCTGTATTCATAGTCTGAACTATGATTAAACTAAATAAATCTATTAGTTCAAGATCCCATCATATAAAATAAAGTAAAGTAATTCTTATTTTTAGTTATCTTTCTCAACTGGTACCTGCCAAGATTCCCCGAGGGGGAGCTCCACAAGCACACAGGTATTCAGCACATGAGAGTACGCTACTGAGAACCTAAGGTTTTATTTGTGAAAATAAGTTATGTCAGACAGCTCTGGGATATAATAGAATAGAATAAACTCTCTTATCGGATCTTAGTGTAGGTTTTTGATAGCTATAATCTTGGAGTTTTTAAGACTGAATAGGTTACTTAAAAAACAAGCGTGTTCTATAGTTGCTTACTATCAGGTAAGATAGTGGTCGAATGCGAACCTATAAATAATAATAATAATTAAAAACAAAATTTTGATCATTTTGTTGTTAACCACATGTTTTGTGGATAACAACAAAGAGAATAATTTTTTTTTAAGCCGTTATTGCCTTAGATTCCCTAAACCCAGTCTCCGGGGACTGGTTTAGATCCCCTAAACCAGTCTCCCGGGACTGGTTTAGAGGATTTACGACGACAACTAACGCACGTTAGTCGCATTTGCAACGCGCTACAGAATCGATACCAACGCGCTACTAACGTGTTACAGCATCTCGACTGTATCGATACAAACTCATGACCTTTACGCGTCCGTAAAGGTCCGTAAAGGTTCTCTTTCTGGTGTCGTCACACCAGAAAGAGAACGGAGGGAGATTGACGTGTGAGTGAAACATTCTACATACAAATACTTCATCTTTGTGCCATTACTGAATCGACAGAAGCGCGACAGTATACATCTGTATCGCTATAAAAAGTCCCCGTGGCTGAGGGGTCTTAGTAACAATTAACGATCTACTTACTTAGTTACATTCCAATTCAAATACCTAATTTGGAAATACTACTTAAATAAAAGAAAGCTTCAGTGTCTCATCATTTTAGCATATATATTTATTAACATAACCAAACATATTCCATTAGTGAATTAGCTCGAAGAAATTAGCCTAAGACGCTTTTCTAATTATTGGAAAGGTCCGCACTATGAATGTGACCCCGTGTTGCCCAGTAGGCAGGCACTCATTACAGCAGAGCCGAAATGTAAACGAAACTGAGCGACCTCATTCCAGAACAACGTGTGCTTCTACTTCCAAATAAACACACACAAATTGCCTTCTTATTGTGTGCAGTGGAAATACACGACTGGTAACACTGTGGAATTTCTGCTTCGTTACCGTATTGTGAACATTGAGTTAAAACAAGAAAGTTAGCCTAAAATAACGTATGATTGGGAAAACTCACCTATAGAATTAATCATGGCGGAGCATATAGTGGTAACGTGCCCTGCTTGGGTGAAGCACCACCGTATCTTCGTAGAGGCGACTGGCAGCGGTGACCTCTCGCGGCCGCGCTTGCCGTCCGACTTTTCGGTAACCATCCTGACCGAGCTCCAGTCGTCGACGGCTCGTAGGAACTGTTCGACTGTACTCCAGGGTCTAAGCCTACTGGGGCTAAGGGTTTGTTTCTGAAAGGAAATCTTGACCCTGATATGAGGCAACGAAAGAACAGGAGTGGGCTTTTAGTCAGTAAAAGTCAGATGAATTTTCCACCTAGAAAAAAACAAAGGAGACGGCTGCACACGTAAAGGAACAGACATTCCCACATCCCAGTCGCTGCGATAAGAGACGCCCCGGAATCGGAAGTCGCAGGTCGATTACTGGCCACTTTACGAGCGGGCCCGAGCCCAAATCATCGACGACGCGTAGTACTCCACGCGCGCCTCAAAGAGATGTTGATCAGCAAAACCGTAGAGCCCCAGCAGTGCCGTTGCCCGCTAGGGCCATGGAAAATTTCTAAAAATGAAACCTATAGTCCTAGAACGCAAAGGGCAATTGAAGGATAAAGGTGTAGTTGTAGTCGTGTAAAGTCTGACACGTGCTCATTTCGCCCTAGACTGGGAGAATTCATTGGATGACTTACCACCTCAAAAAAAAAACCTAAAGAATCATTGGGTCATGTATTAAAATCGTAGCTAACTTCGGTTCTGTCAACGGAATCTTGTTATTCTCGATGGCTCACCTATCACAAGAACAGTTTCCGCTTTTTAAGTGCGAGGTGACCCTTAAAATACCAATAATTGGGTACTCTTACCCTATTACTTTTTCAAGCGATACTTTTTTCAATATTACTTTAGGGATCAGGTGCCACGATCCTAAATAACAATAGTCATTTATGAATGACTTTTAAAATCACCAGTTTTTTTTTTTAAATTTACCTTAAAAATATAAAAATAAACTAAAAAATTAAAAATAAATTACTATTTACAAAACAGACAAATATTTTTGATTTCGGAAGCCAGTGTTTTTGGTTTTGTGTTTTTTTTTTTTGTGATTTAACTCCAATTTTTTATATATTTTGTTTCTTATTTTTGAAATAGCTTTTAATTTTTCACTTTTTCTTCCGGTTTTATCATTAGATCTGTTCGATGGTTACATATAGAGAGCACAACTCATGACAGTTCTAATAATCCTAAACACGGCCAGTATATTTGAGTCCTCTCAATTTGTCATGGAACTTTTAATCTTATAAAGAATTGGATTTTGATAAAAATGGGATCAATTTTTCAACTAATAAAAGGATTTTTTTAAATCGGTCCACAATCGGAAAACAAAATCGGCTTAAAAAATCATACCAAAACCTTTCTTTTTGAAGTCGGTTAGAATATTAAAATCATGAAACCATTTCGATATACAGCGTATCAATATTAAAGACCTATTTAGAAACTTAATTAACATAAGTTTAGTTATCTTGTTGTTGTTGCTCTTGACAATTTCTAGGTAACGATGTAATTAATGTAGGTTTACCTAGAGCCTGAGGGGTGTGTGCTGGTGAGGGGGTGGGTTTGTTGGCAACTAAGGCCTATAGATAAAATACATAATATTATAATCTTATAAACAAAATAAATTAATACATATCAAATTATTTCAAATAATAAACTATTTATAATTAAACACGTAACATCGGCGTCGTGCACCGCTGCGTGGTGTCGCGTAACCGTCCTCGGAAACGTCGATACATGGCACCTTTCGGCCTAAAGTCCTCTCTCAAAAGGTATCCAGATGGTGGGTTGGAACTCGTATCACGAACGACTTGAAGATGGTGTTGTTGAAATAGTTGGTTGGTGGTTTTTGCTCTCGCACCCAGCTGTGCGCTGGCACCTAATTCCTGCTATAACCTATCGTGACCTGTGTTATGCTTAGTGTCGGTGGTGTCCAACTTGTGACCTATTTTAAATATTTTGCGAAAAAATATATCATGGTGTAAAAATTATTGGAATCGAAAAATATATTTAGATTTCGCATGATGAAGCTGAAATGATGATGAGTGATGAAATAGGGAGCTCACGACCCTCAGCATTGAAGAATACGACGCAAGTAGGCGGGGAAAAATAATGTGGTATAATCAGCTTAAAACATGTAGTTTTAAAAGTCTGAACCCAGCATGTTTCATGAAATCTTTCCTTGAGTTTTCAAGTTATACTTACCACTTAGAAAATTTGGGGAACGGAAAATAACTTACCTCATTCCAGATCAAACTTGCTTGACATCACCAATTAGGTAGATGACTGAAACTTTATCCAAAATCGCAAATAGAACGATTTTTAAGGTTTCGCACCTAAAGGGTTAAAAACAGGATCAGGGTATTACTAAGACTCCAGAAAAATAATATCAAATAAATAAATTTTATATCAAAATAAGCGCTCTCGCGAAAATGATAACTTTTGTATTAACATACCTGTTTATGCCAGGCAACCCATAGTTATGCCAGGAAAAAAATAGGCAACCCAACGTTTTTATGTTCTACTACCTGAGCCCACGATTTCGTTCGCGTGGACTACAGGATTTTGAATTTATTTTTTCTAATATAAAAGTAGCCTGTGTGACTCCTTATTACATCAGCTACCTGCCAAAAAAGTCCCGTCAAAATCGGTCCAGCCATTTCAGAGATTAGCCCGGACAAACAGACAGACAGACAAAAATTTAAAAAAATGTTATTTTGGTGTGTAGACGAGTCGAGAGCGCAGTAGGTACATTGAATTAACAATCCAACGTAAAGGTTCATTAGATTGTTAATCTAATGTGCAGTACATTAGATTAATACGACTCGTCGCCCAGCGCTGCGCTCAAGGCAGTTTTCTTAGAGAATAGCACCCAAGGTCGTTCTTAATCGGATCTTAGACCATTCGCAGATGATGTATTTTGATTGCCGGTATAATAACAAATACTAAAAACAGAAAAAAAATTTATTCAAGTGGGGTTTCCATTCAACAAATGATTTTTTTAACTTCTCGTGCGTCGAGAGTCCGACTCGCACTTGGCTGCTGTTTTTCAAATCCGTTCGATATTAAGGAAGTTAGAAACGAATTTGCAGTCAAGTAAGTTTTACTGCGAAGAAACTTCATCAGTGAAACGCACTGTATTGTGAGTTTCACTTAAGAGGTCCCTTTCCCGTAATGTTGGCTCCCCTGTCTGTCTACAAAAAAAAGAAGGGAAATGAAAAGAGTTGCCTACTCTACCAAAATTGTTGCACGAAATGTGACACTAAATTGATTTTAACGGTAGTCGCACCACTTAATGGAGAATAAATGAAGGGAATGGGATTTTATTAAAAAAAGCAAGTCTTAAAGGAAGTTGTTGGATGAAGAGGTACGAAACTGCGGCGTGGCGGTTTCGGTATTTGAAAGAATTGCAGGACAATCGAAATGGAGCCCAACGTTGAATGCTTTATTCAAAAATAGTTTTTAAAGTTTCCAAAAAATATCAGTATCATTAAGTAATTTCGTGGCTGAAAATATAGCAACACTGTTTTTCCGAATTGTCAACATTACGGCAAAGGAACCTCTTAAATAAAACGCACTGTAATCAGATGCCAAAAAGTCTGACCATCAGTCTATCCACAGAGTACATTTTAGTCTATCCAAGGAGTGTCAGTAACTTGGTTGTGCAGGTCTGATGGCAGTCGCTTCATGTAAAACGGGGGTATTCAGCCGCACCTGGCTAGACTGAAAACCGAACTCAAGCTAGTCAGGAAAAGGTTAGAGAGATGACATATTCCTAAAACCACATAACGTTATCGGTATTAACGTATTTACATTAATATCTTTGCCAAAGGATGTATTTGCGTACATTAAACTTAATACTTAACCCGATATCAGCCATGTAATAACATTGCCTACAAGATCGTATTTTATTTGCCTCGCTAACTTACATTTGATATTCAATAACAGATGATATTGAGGCAACGTATCGGCAAAATATCTTTCATGATACAAATATCTTTGATGTTTGTTTGTTCCAAAGCTTTTTAGCAAAGATAAAACACAAGGGTTAGTGAGTACCCGGTGTTTTTTTTAACCTGTGTTGATCTGAGCACTGGTGGCCGAGTGGTAACGGCCCCGACTTACAAGTTGTAGTTCACGGGTTCAAACCCTGCCAGGCGCATTACTTCGTGAAATTTATTTTATCACCACTGCTCTCAAAAACATCGTGAGGAAACCGGAATATCCTAGAACCAAAAATTCGAAGACATGTGACATTCGTCAACCCGCACGGGGCCCGCTTAGTGGATTACGGCCCATTCCTTCTCCAAGAAAGGAGGCCTGAGTCCCGGCAGTGGGAATATTTAAAGGCTGATTATGTTATGCTATGTATTGATCTAGTTAGCTAGTAGCGTAGATGGGCGTGAGCCATGTGGGTTCTCGCCCACGGCCGCGCACTCAAAGGGGCCTCACACAAGCGAAGGTTCTTTTTTTATAATCATATAGGCTTGAGTTTGACCACTATTCCACCAAATGATTAGGCACTGGCCTGTTGGTCTAGTGGTTAGTGACCCTGACTGTTATGCCGGAGGTCATGGGTTCGGTTTCCACCCAGGACAAAATGTTTGTGTGATGTGCATGACCATTGTTATGTGTATGTATTTAGAAATATAAAAGTATGTTTATCAGTAGTCTAGTACTCATAACAGAAGCTCTGCTTAGCTTGGGACTAGATGGCGTTGTGTGATAGTTGTGGAATATTATAAAACAAAATCTGGGTTGCGACAGTAACTGTCGTTTTAGAATGTATGAAAGAAAAAGGCCTCACTGTTGTGCTTTTGCCCTCGTCTAAGTTAGTCCACGTTACGTCTCTGTAGCTAGCGGTTAGTGGCTCTGACTGCTATGCTGGAGGTTGTGGGTTCGAACCCCACCCAAGGCCCCTGTTTGTCTGACGATCACGATCATTTGTTCTTTCTGGGTGTCATTTATCAGTTTCTACCCATAGCACATGCTGCAGTCTATATGGCGGATGGCGTTTTGCAAAAGTTGTGGAATATTACTGTATTATTTCAGGAAATATTAAAGAAAGCACTAGCTATTTGCCTGCTACGGTCATCTTGTCCGATTATAAGTTAGGTGTCTTCAAGGCTAGAGTGAATAGGCTCTTAATAAATTAGAGCACGTCACCATTAATGATTGCTTCACTACTTACCGTCAGGTGGAATCGCAGTGGAGCACTTCTTTATATCTATTAAAAAAATTGATTATTCAGGTAAAACCTAATACTACAAGAAACTTTGTCTATTAGAAACATAACTGTACTTAAATGTAAAACTAACTAACTTAGTAATATTAAAACAAACAAATATTTGTTCTAGACATTTTCGAACAACTTGCTAGTCTCGAAACTTAATTAATTAGTAATTAACCGATCCAATGAACAGGCTTCACCTACTTAATTTGCCTCAGCTAAGATATAGGTTAGATTCATTTCAGATTTTAGAATTGGGTTGGCCTGTGTTCAATTTTATACAATTATCGTATTAAACAACAAAGAATACTAAAAATAAATCTTTTTCTTTATTTTATTTAATCATAGAAGAACCAATAGCTATAACAAACGGATAACCACAGTATAAGAAACATTCAGCCAATTACAGGTTCTCACGGGTAGAAACAGTTAAAGCAATAGAAAACTTACGATCACTAAAAGCAAATTTAAAAAAAGACTTTTTTTTTCGATGGGAAAAATCATCTTATGACAACCCCCGCTCTTGGGCGGAGCGGGAGATAGTGTCAGACTCTTACTGACTAAAAAACCCATCCCGTTCCTTCAAGCCTTCATACCGGGGCTCGAGCGCCCTTTCGGATAGGGATTTTTAGTTTACTATGCCTATTTCCACAGTATTGTCTTATGGCATTTTACTGTGGGGATCTGCAGCTGATGTAGACTCGATTTTCGTATTGCAAAAGAGAGCAATCAGGGCTATTTATAAAATGGGTCCTCGCGAGTCCCTCAGAAATAAATTCAAAGAAATCGATATATTGACACTGCCTTCTCTTTATATCTTAGAAAGTATTCTGTATATCCGTAAAAACCTAGGACTTTTCAAAATTAGAAGCGATTTCCATAACATAAATACGCGTAGTAAACACGAAATTATATTACCCAAATGGAGATTAGCCAAGACCAGTAAGTCATTTTTAATAAATAGCATACGCTTTTATACCAAACCAACCAACAAGCTACCAAAAGCGGTGACTGAACTTAGCGAAGGAAAGTTCAAAACCCATATTAAGCGTGCCTTAACCAAAAAAGCATATTACAAGGTTAAAGACTATGTCGAAGACACGCTTGTTTGGCAATGACTACCTCTGCACTTGTGGCCCCCTGGTAACTCATAATATTGTGTGAATGTATCTATTAACTGCTCCATCTTTGTTGTAAAATTTTTTTTTCTTCTAACACATCGCTTTTGCAATATTTTTATTTTATTTTATATTATCTGACTCCAACCACATTAAAATTCGTTAGTTTTTCTTTTTTGGTTGTTAACCTCTCATTTATTGACAGCTTTTTTTTTTATATAGCCTCTTTTTATAATGTAAATGGAAGAACACTGTAGACTCCACGAATTCTTAGATTACTTCATATTTTGACTCACTTTTTTAAATGATTATTTTGATGATTTTATTGTTCTTTTGAGTACAATATAGACCGGTTTACACTGTTCTTAAATAATACCTATTAATACTGTAATATGGAAATATTGTAACTACAACCACTTTTTTAAAAGAGTAACCATGGAGTTTCTTGCCGGTTCTTCTCCATAGGAAACGACCAATTTCGAACCGTGCACTAGCTTCTGACGTTTTATAAGTGCCCATGTAGGCCTATGTGAAATAAAAAACTTTTGACTTGACTTGACTTGATAACCCTGGCCCCAGTAGGCTTCGACCCGATAAAAAAAAGACTGGGCAAGTGCGAGTCGGACTCGCGCACTGAGGGGCAAACTACAATTCCCGAAAGGAGTCTCCGAATTGCATTTTTTTTTTGTGACTTAGTTAAGAACATATTTACTGTTTTCAGATTTTTTCCTATACCTGTGCTATAAGAACTTGCTTTGTGCCAAATTTCAGGATTCTGGGTCAACGGGAGTACCCTATGAATTTGGACTTTTGAGAGTATCAATATATACGATTTTTTTGCGACATAAACCTTTTTATTCGTTAACTAAGAAGTTTGATTTTTAAGACTTCACAGCTTGAAGGGACTGCAGACCTGAGTATATGGGTTTAATTTCAACTTGATACCTCCTCGCGTTCTCGAGATAAAGGGTCTTGACAGACAGACAGACGTACGGACAACAAAGTGATCCTATAAGGCTTCCGTTTTTCCTTTTGAGGTACGCAACCCCAAAAAAGAACATAATTAAACATCCCTTAAGTACAGTCTGCACTATGCACTTTTGAAAAAGTTCGCATTCAGTTGAGTGCGTGCAGAATAGGTTTTTAACCGGCTTCCAAAAGAAGGAGGTTGTTCTCAATTCGGTTGCATTTTTTTTTACCTCTGAACTCCGTCGTTAATGGACCGATTTGCAATTTTTTTTCCCCTCACGCGATATGCTTCCAGATTGGTCCCCTTTTTCAAAATCCATTGCTGATGATAAGATCCATGAAGAAACGAGGGAACTCCTCAAATATTATAGGCAACTATTTAGTTATTTTGGTAATAACATTGAGGCATAAGCACTCATTTACACTCAAAAAGTGACATTTGATGAAGTGGAACTGGTAAACTTCATACTCAAAATCACAATGAACATAGTTAAGCGACTATGACAATACAAATAAATGAATAGTTTTGTTGAAAATGGTATCATCGAAGTGATCTGATGATAATGATGGTGGAGCCGGAAGATAGGCACCGGAACTCCGTACCTAATTATTCAATGTATCTTAGCCGTGTTTAGGCTTATTAGATTTGTCATAAGATGAATATTGGCTATAAGGTACTATCGAACTGATCTAATGATGGAGCCGGAAGATCCTACCAGGGCTTGGATTAATTGGAAATTTCTTGAGAATAAGGTACTCTGGTTACAATTTTATCGCAACTAAAAATGCTCCGCCCCACTGGCAGTAGGTGCTTCAGTAGGCTTCAGTGCCTCGGGCTATAGTAGGTCGGAGCGGCGCTGTGCAGTGTAGTGGTGTCGCTCACTGCTTGAAAGTTTAAGAAATAATGATGTTACGACGCACTAGCTATAAGAACGCTGCGCTGACGTTCGTTGTCGAGGATCACCAGTCTTACAGGCGAAACTCCTAAAAAATAACAGACTTCACTAAAAAAATACACTGAACCGATCAAAATGACTTTAATTTCGGAAGTCGGTGTTGTATAAGAAACAAACAATAGCGAGAAACACCGACTTCCGAAATTAAAGTTATTTTGACCGGAACAGCTGCTCAACCTATACCAAGCGCAAGTTCGATTGCGTATGGAGTGCTGCTCTCATTTTTGGGATGGATCTGCCAAGTATCAGCTTGATGCTCTGAAGTCGATTGAGAAGCGAGCCAAGAGGATCATCGGTGATGATGCGCTTGTCGAGTCAAAGCTCCAAAGCTTTGAGCATCGACGCCGAGGTGCTGGCCTGACGGTTTTCTGTCGATTTCATTCCGGTGAATGTGCGTTGGAATTGCACAATTTAATTCCGCCAAGTTCATTCCATTAACGGACCACCTCTTTGCCCTTCAGATCTAAAGAGTTTTGATAATAAAGTGGACGGAGGAAATTTTATATTTCCCACGGTACACCCAGGTGAACAAAGGCGAACAGTAAAAAAAAACTTCCCGCTGCACACCTAGGTGGTCTCACGAGGTGAACGGTGAGCAAAGAGGGCGGACCACTACGGCGTTGCGCCATCAGTACATGGTGGATATCCCACCCATTCACACAAAGTGCATTGGAAACACATTTATTATGCGTACAGCTAAGGAGTGGAATTCCCTGCCAGGGTCTGTTTTTTTTTTTTTTTCGTTCTTTAAGTCAAGAGTGAATAGGTTACGTCTAGGCAGGCGTGCTCCATCGTCGGCTACATTATCACTTACCTACCTACCTAAATATTTCAAAATTAAACACAGTAATATCCAAAAATAAAATATTTATTCATCATTCAATCACATAGTATAATCTAATAGGTATGTAACAATTTGTTAAAAAGAGCTCAGTTATACATCGATATACAAAAACACACACACACATTCACACATGCATAACACTATAATATATTCTATAATTTTATACATATACATATCTATGTAGGTAATCATTGTTCGGTTTTTGTCCGAAGATATACCTGTGACTATATAGAAGCATTCTCACATTTCCGTCTTTGCGCTTTTCAATAGATTTTTGACAGGATTGAGAGTTTTTGCCATGAGTAAGCCTGGTCATCAACGCTAGTGCCTTCTCTGTCTGAGAAGAGTTGTATCTTGCAGTGGGATACTTATGTAGGTACACGCTGGTATTATTACTATTATATAAGATGCCCAATGTTTAAAAACAAAGATAACAGAAAATGAACGGATTTTTTTAAAATCTATTTTCCATTGTCACTTTTTTAGATTATATTATTATGCTGTTTATGTTTATCAAAAGAAAATCGAATACAAGAAACAAGCACAAAATCGATACATCAATAAATTGAACTGATACTCCTGAAATCACTAGTTCTATCTGTCTAAAAGTGAAGTCTAGTAAAAAAATAATAATATAAAAGTATATAAAAAGAACACATGATTTATTTAAATTTAGAGAACTACAATCAGTTCGAGAGGCGAGCGACGATTAAAAATATTTTTTAAGATCGTCACTAATGCAAATTGTTTTTTTTTTGGGTCTTTAAAATTTCCATTTCATACAAGTATTTATTGTAATGCGTGGAATACGCATGCGGGACGCGTTGTTCTTGCATTGTGCAATTTTCTGCATGCGGAACAATTGCGCGTGAGTGATCAAATCCGCACTCTATTAAGAACACACTGAGTGCGAGTCAATTACGTATTAAAGTTATAAAAACCGGTACTTACAACATAAAACCACGCACACGTACTTCCTAGCATCTGAAATTTTTAAATTGCATGAACAAATATTAGTATTATTGTCAAAAAGTCATCATTTATAAAATTATTGAATTTTTTCGTCGCTAACCTCCCTATCTTTGATTATTATCTATGTTTCTTTGAAATTCTAAAAGACCTACCTAATTTCAGCAATCGGAAATCTACTTGAATATTTATTTTTACAGTTCAAAACTAAAACTAATTTGGTCGTACGTAGGTGTGGCTTTTAGTTTAACAATTTATAGGTCTCGAAGAAATTGTGTCAAACAAAGTTTCACCTGAATCAGGTTCTGTGTTATTATCACCTCTATTTCTTTCAGTTCATCTGTTATTTAAAGTGTGAAAAGTGCTATCTAGACTACAATATTCTTAGTAAAACGCTCTTCATTTGATTGTCTGATCATAACTTCATTTTCATTTGATTCTATTGTCGAACTGACTTAAATTTTATTAAGCTCAACACTCTTCTAAAATTTAAGTCTGGATTTGATAATGGCTTTAGCAGCAATACCGATTCCAAAAAGTAATATACAAATTGTGTCTATTTGGATTTTCAAAGAATTGATGACGGAGTTTTAAATTCAGTTGATTGGTTCGATAAAATTGTAAATAAAGAAGAACATGATCACAAATTAACATAACGACAAAAGAGATTACCCAAAAGTTTCTTTTCTAAACCATTATTATCGAAATTCCAGTATCTAACTCAAGTTTGACTTCAGTAATTTATTTCGCTATCTATCAGAAGTTACATTGTTACGTGATCCTTTTCATTTTAATTAACGACATTTAGATAATCTAATTGGATTCATTGTCAATTCAAAACTCTTGTTCAGAGGAATATTCAATTTTCCGGCGACTAATCTCAAAGTCTCATTAGGATCCCATGAGACCTCAACGAAACTACAAAATATTAAGCTGGTCGCTTCATGTTGGAATAAAAAATGAATTTAAGTTAATTAAATAAAAATGTTGGTGTAACCTAATGAGCTCGTGACTGAGCAAACTACCCAATTAGTTTGAAAGTGAGTTGTTCTGCAAGTCAAGTTGTTTTTAACATTTAACTTGTCGAAACCGCAAAAGTGGGAATCGCGAAACATTATCGCTAGTTTCAGGTGTTAGGATATATAGTTTTCAGTCCTAAGGCCGTATATCATTTTTTCCCCAACAAATCTTCTAACAACTCTTGGTTGGTCATATTTGCATCACCAAGTAAGTTCGACCTGGATTCTTTAGAGTTTTTCCTACTAGATATTGAACGTTTTCTGCCCGCCGGAACAACATCAGTAAACACTTGTTCCGTCAACATTTGGAAGTTATTATTTAGTTCATTCAAAGCTGATTCAGGAATTTCTCCATTAGCGTTCACAAACTCATTGATTTTATCAACAGCTTCTAATTGTTGTACTAGTTTGTCATTGTCGTATCTCGATTGGTTGAAACATTTCATATGTTTGTCTATAACTTGACTGCTTTTTTCTATGTCTTGGATGATATCTTTGCAATACTTCTCTATGGGTTTGCCAGCTATTTTACGTTCTAATGAACTAGTTTGTCGTTTTAAGCCCTTCTCTTCTTGGTGTATTGCTACCGTTGTGACTGATTCTTCAACCGTTGTATCGAAAAAGGACACAGTGGAATTTCTTCTTCCTCTTGACTTGGGACGCTCCGTTTCTTCAGATTCTGATTGTTCTTCAATAGACTCTTCTGTTGAATTTTTCCTTCTTAACGCGCTTGTTTTTCTTGACGGAGGGTCTTCACTCTTTATTTTATTCATAAGTTCTGTTTTCATGGCTTCCATTTTTGAATGCAGTTCATCAGGGGATGACTTTGAACTGAAGTCATCATCGTATATTGTTAGATCTGCCATGCCATCTTGTACTGTTTTGGCTAGCTCCATGATTTCATCGGAAGCTTTGGAGCTCTTTCTTGTTCCAGGGTTGGGGGTGGAACGTGAGAGAGTGGAGTTAGATCTGCTTCTGGCATAACGTGAGCGAGGTTCCGCAGATGAAGAAGACTCTTCATCATGAGACAACGCACTGCTAAGACTGCGAGAATTTTCGCATAATTTCGCCATTATATTTTGCTCCATCTGAAAAAAACCACATTTATTATGAATAACGTAATTCTAGTAGATCCATCTTTAGGAGAGGAAAATTAATCTTTATTTTCCACTAATTAGCCATTACTAAGCCTGTCCTTATAACAATGGGCTTATAATAGAAATAAGTTTGTCAAATTGGCTTATACAACATTCCAGGACAGTAACAGAGGCATAATATGTCGTGTCGAGTTTTAACAATAGGCCCTCGAAAACAAAAGGATTCCCTGGGGAAATAAATGTGCGCAAACATTTAGGTACGCGTTCGTAAATTGGACTAAACTGGAATTGTCAACGTAATCTCAATACAAACACTAAAATCTGGGACTAACATAAACGGCTTTGTTCCAGCTTTTTGTTACTGAAGAACAATATCCTCGTCAAAACTAAGGGTCATAATTATTCATACATAAAGAACTTGCGAATTGATTCGCATCGCACATTGTATGATTACGAAATCGCGAATCACATCGCAGTTATGTGTAAGAGTCTTGACACCCATTAAACAAATTCAATCTTAGTTTATTTATTTATTAAAACTTTATACAACATAAAAGTACATAGGCGGACTTAATGCCTTAGGCATTCTCTACCAGTCAACCTAGAAAACCTCCTAGTTCCTCCTAGTTTGGGTTTCAGAAGCGTATCAGACAATGCAATTCAATTTTCTACATACTAAAATACAACTTTGTCATAGTTACCTTAATAACATATTTAAAAATCAGACATGTAAAAGTAAGTACAGTTAATTTAGTTTTGTAGGGTTTAAAGTGTCTGACAGCAGTTTTAGCCCATGTAAAGTGTCCGACACTTATGATAGTACTTTAGAATAAAATTCTACAAAACATATTATATAAAAATGAACTCTTTATTTTTAATCCCCTTTCTTACATCGTACCTTTTTTTTATGGTGGGAAAAATCATGCATTAACATCCCCCGCCCTTGGGCAGAGCGGGAGATAGTGTCAGACTCTTACTGACTAAAAGACCCACCCCGTTCCTTCTAGCCTTCATACCGGGGCTCGAGCGCCCTTTCGAATAACCCTGGCCCCAGTAGGCTTCGACCTGGCTGGGTCCCTGCTGTTGCTGACAACTCCTTGAGGCGCGCGGGAACAGCGCGCGCCTTCTTACATCGTACCTGACCGGGGACACAGGTATTCAAAAGAACATGAGACGCTACTGAGAACCTAAGGTTTCATCCATGTGAAAATAAGTTACGTCAGACAGCTCTGGGATCTTGGACTAATATACTGTAACATTGTAAAGCCGTTTTGAAGATTAACCAGAACAAACAGACGTAATTTTTTTATAACATAATATTCACATCCATCTAGCAAAGATTAACCAGAACAAACAGACATATTTTTTTTATAACATGATGTTCCCATCCATCTAGCAAAGATTAACCAGAACAAACAGACATATTTTTTTTATAACATCATGTTCCCATCCATCTAGCAAAGATTAACCAGAACAAACAGACATATTTTTTTTATAACATGATGTTCCCATCCATCTAGCAAAGATTAACCAGAACAAACAGACATATTTTTTTTATAACATGATGTTCCCATCCATCTAGCAAAGATTAACCAGAACAAACCGACATATTTTTTTTATAACATGATGTTCCCATCCATCTAGCAAAATGCTATTACGACAGACATTGCTACTCAGACATTGACACGACACCATTGACTGACATGCTATTATACACTTAAATTTTACTTATTAGTATTAAAAAAAACATTTTTAGAAGTAATGTAACTTACAATATGTCGATCATCTCTGCCCCTCGTCAGGCTGGCGTCGGTCTCCGACCTGGCGCGGCTGGGGTGCTTCGGTACATTGAGGTTGATGTGGGTGCCAGACGCCGTCTTCACCGGGGACTTGACGCCGCGACTCGCTGCCGTACTGAGCATCTTCTCTTTCATCTAAAGTTAGAATTTGATAGGGTTCTTTTTACTAGTGAGACTACAATTTTTTTTTTTTAATGAGGTTTCATAGGGGAACTTGGAACCCAAATTTTTGACAATTAGTCAGGTAATTAGGGACACTCATAGTACATTTAGCTAGACTTTACATTAGTACAATTTGATTCATTTGGAGAATGTTTGTCGCAATGACCAACTTACTTATTAAACCGTGAAAAAATTGTTACGGGGCCGAGTGCTACAGTGAAAAATTTCCTTGTTTATCAAACGACTTAAAAAATAAACGGGAAAATAAATAAACGGGGGCTGTCCGGTGACTCGTGGGAGCTGCTTAGTGACTAATTTGATACGGGAAGTACAATAAATTGTTGCATGTATGTGTGTGAGCTGGCGCACTTTTTCACACTAATGCGGATAACAGTAAAAACCGTAGGGATAGGGGACCGGGTTTTTGAGTAAATGTAGGTATTGCAATTTTTTTTTAACCCACCTGACGGAAGCAGGGTCCCAGCTGGGTTGAAGCGTACTGGGCCAGGGTTAGCTCCGAAAGGTAGCTCAGCCCCGGAATGAAGGCAAGAACGAACGGGGTGGGTTTTTTAGTCAGTAAGAGTCTGACACTATCTCCCGCTCCGCCCAAGGGCGGGGGATGCCATTTGGATGATTTTTACCCACCGCAAAAAAAAACTGACGGAAGGTTTAAGACTCTATACGATCAGCTGATATCGTCATGGCGACGGCTTCGTCGTGAATACACATTTCTAATGAAGTGTATTCAATCTCGATTGCATCCACATTTCGGTAATAAGTCATCGGTTTCTAGTAGTTAGGTACTATTTAATACGGTAAAAGCGAAGATAAGGCAAAAAAAATATTTCCTTGAAACAAGATACAGTTTTCAAAAGAAAAAACTAATTTGACTGTCTGACTGAGGAGTCTACGCTCGTGTGAAAACCTTTTTAGACGACCTCGTCGCAAAAACAGAACATTGTGAATTCACAAAATGTGTAGGTACTTTGTTGTATTTATATTTATAACGTCGCTTATGACTACAACAATTTATCTAAACACATTGAAATACGAATGAAAAGAGGGAAAGCCTTTGTTATTTCAACATTATAAAAGAAAGCTGAAAACGAATAATTTTGAGTGAACAACAGATTTGGAACAACAACAATGAACAAACAAAAAGCGGCATGTTGATAAGGACAAATTTTAATTAATTATGCTGAAGTAAATAATTCTAAATCGGGATGGATTACGTTGTAATGACGTAATAAAAGATAATTAAAGATGGTGAAATATCGCGATTGACATGATAAATTGTCCCTCTAGAATAGATCACATACCCAGAATCGCATAGTATTAGTTGAAAGTTGAGACTATAAGAGTTATGTTAGGAGAGACAAATCAAAATAAAGATGGATGGATTGTGTGAGAGTGCACTGGAGTCGATTGAGAGGCGAGCCAAGAAATCATCGGCATTGATGCACTTGTCGAGTCAAAACAGTCTTGAGCATCGACGCCATGTTGCTAGTTTTCTATCATTTACATTTTGCTTTGGAACTGCACAATTTAGGTAATTCTTTTAATTCTAAGCATATAATCAGAGCACTAAACGTCCAACCATGACCACCACCAGTACATGGTGTACATTCCACCCATACGTACAAGGATTGGAATACTTTTTTTTTAATCTGTTATAAACTAGTACTTGACTGCGATCCCGCGTGCTGGAGTCTGTGTTTTCTGATAGCTACAACATAAGGGTCTTTAAGGCAAGAGTAAATAAGTTACTTCTATGCAAGAATGCTCTATCGTCGGCTGCACCATCTTTTTTTAAATTGATATAAATTAGTGCTCGACTGCGATCCCACCTGATGATAAGCAGTGATGCAATCTCTGATGGTGAGGCGCACTAATATACTAAGAGCCATAATTAACATTGGTAAAGTACACACCAATTATGTTTGTCACACACAGAAAAATCAGAGGCCGTAAGAAGTTTTGTTTTTACTAGGATGGGTCTGTGATTACCCAGCTCTAAACGTGTATGTCACTCAAACTGAGTCCCAGATATTGCTTTACATTCTGATTCCTACAGATTTCATTATTGTTTCAAAATGTCGAAAATCGTATTGGAATTATATATGAAATAGAACAGTATTTCTTTTACTGAAAGTAAAATACTTACCTCAATAATGGTAGTCAGCTTATCAGCATTGTTGATGGCTAGATCCAGATCATGTCTGGTGTCCTTATGCTTATTGATCTCCATCTGCAGCTGATGCTTGAAGTTCTTCGCTTCGAGTGCTATGCGACGTTGCAGCATGGTGATCGTATCGTTCTGTTGCGCTACTTTGGTAGTCAGATCTGTCAATTGAGCTTGGAGTTTTTCGCGTTCAAGGAGATTCCTAAAATTAGAAGTGTAAAAAGATTTCTTATTATCGATTTCTTTTTATTCTTAACAGATTTCAAAAATGAAAACAATCTGGTGTTATAGTATTTTTTTTTATCTTCCTAAAAATCTGTATCCGATGAGACCATGGTCCGGAGCGAGGAGGAGTGGCAGGTGGTCGCCGACTTCTGCGAAGCAGTAATGCTCGCAAAGGATCAAAGGAGGAGGCAGACCGCATCAGGCAACGGCGCTCTCGCCACCGCCAGGATTCCGATCCCGATTTCCAGCCACCGTAGGCGCGGGCTTGTGGACAGTAAGCAATGGGTAGCTCGCTGTCCAGCCGTCCGGTAACTGTCCGGACCAAGCCCAAGTCATCGACGGCGCGCAGTTCCCGCGCGCCTCAAGAAGTTGCCAGCAACAGCGGGGGCCCAGTCGGGTCGAAGCCTATTGGGGCCAGGGTTATCCGAAAGGGAACTCGAGCCCCGGTATGAAGGCTTGAAGGAACGGGGTGGGTTTTTTTTTGTCAGTAAGAGTCAGACACTATCTCCCGCTCCGCCCAAGAGCGGGGGTTATTATTGGATGATTTTCCCCACCAAAAAAAAAAAAAATGGTTGCCAGACATATAGGACCGGATCTTTACGGTGACACTGCTAAGCCCAGCAGTATCTACTGCTGGACATAATAGGCCTTCCCCAAAAGACACCTAGCTTTCGGCTGAAATGATGATGATGATGATGAAAAATCTGTTTGACTAAGCCTTCTTTGGTTGAGTAGATCACCACTTC
Organism: Mythimna albipuncta; assembly: GCA_929112965.1. Taxonomy (NCBI): domain Eukaryota; kingdom Metazoa; phylum Arthropoda; class Insecta; order Lepidoptera; family Noctuidae; genus Mythimna; species Mythimna albipuncta. Next base: position 24,390,272 of record OV815961.1, on the reverse strand, counting down.
CCTAACTAAAGGGTATATATCTGCTACCCTTGTTCCTCATATAGACTAATGGTGTTGGGTGGGAGAAATTACATAAAAACCTAAAGAATACTCAATCACCATCTAATAAAACTTGAAGACTGGCATAATTAATAATTGAATACGAGAAGCTCCGTTGCCTAATATTCATAAGCCCTATCACAATTGTAAATATATCAGATCCTATTGCACTATATCTGCCTAACGAGATGACGTTACGGACAACAATCACCTTATTGCCTTCTATACTTTAAAAAACTGGCTCTTTCTTACCTGTCCTTGCTAAGCTCTAACAGATGCTGGTGTTCATCTTTCAGCTGCTGTAACTGCATGTCTCTCTCCTTCAGCTTCAACGTCGCCTCCTTCAACTGGTTCTTTAGTTGCTTATACCGCGACTGTTGTATTCTCATTTCTTCGCTATGCGAGTTCAATACTTGCGGCAGTTCTGCGTTTGAGTTTTCGTATCTGGACACAGTATAAATATTTTCTTTAAAATGTTTTCCGATAGAAAAATTTATCCAACCAAAAGTTGAAAGATACCAAATTGAGGTCTACTTAAATCTAAGTTATCTGTGTTTTATTTTCCTCCAACTTAGAAAAAAAATCGTATTGGGTACATGCATACAAGTCAGATCATATATTATTACACTAACAGGTGACTTGCTTAGCGTAGAACTCGCTAGGCTTTACACACTAAGCAAGCTGCTTATTAGTTCGTTTCGGCCTTAGAAAAAAATTAAGTAATTTAAATCTTAGTTCTTACCTTTGCAATGCTATTTCTTGTTTCTTTTGAATGGCACGTAATACTTTATTCTCGTTACTTAACTCCTGAAAATTCATACAGAAGTTCAAAAAACATTTATACCTACTTAATGAAAACGTTTCAATCAATTTTCTTAAAAAACTCGATTCAATCAATCTTGCTATCAAAATCTTTAGAGATTTATAACGCCAATGCCACAGACTGACAGAATCTCAAAAGAGATTTAACAGCCCTCTTTTCACGTCAAAAAGCATACAATCGCAGAAGATCAAGGTCAACTAAAACTTTCATCATCATCATATCAATCGAAGGACGTATATTGTTGGACATAGGCCCCCAAGTGTCGCCATAACGAACGGTCCTGTGCTTCTAGCATCCACCGCATTCCCGAAACTCTCACTCCACCTTGTGGGAGGCCTTCCAATGCTGCTTCTTCCGGTACGCAGTAGCCACTCTAGAACCTTTTAGTCTCATCGACCATCCGTTCTACGAGCAATGTGTCCTGCCTACTGCCACTTAAGTTTGGCGATTCTTCCGGCTATATGGCGACCTTGGATCTCCTGCGGATATCTTCATTCCTGATGAGATCACGCAAGAAAACTCCGAGCATAGCCCATTCCACTGACCTTTAAGGTGATAGTAAGCCTTCTGATGGCTTTCCATAAAACGGAAAAACTAAATACCTACCTGTAAATGATAATGCGCATCAGCCAATTGGTTCTGCAACTGCTTCACCCTGTGCGTCTTGGCGGAGAGAACACGCTGCGTCACATACTGGTCCCCTCGCTTGTTCAGTGACGTTGTGGACGAGTCCATTGTGAGGGGGTTTAAACGCTTGCGCTTCGTCAAAAGGTTCAGGCGAGAGTTGCTGCTGTATACACTCTCTAGGGATTCTTTTCTGGAATTCAAGACATCTAATTTTAGTACATGCACTGATATTATACGCCTATGACGTCTAACTTAGACAGTGCCTAAGGTAGCGGTGCAGGAGGAGTATTGAGCCCATCAGCAAGCAAAAGACCAAGCTCTGAAGGCTTGTGACAGTCAGGCAACACCTCATCATGATGTTTAATTCTTACGGCAGCCGTAGTTTCCATCTGCTGCAATACAGAGTGAAGAAATTCGTGAGTAAGTAATTTTATTTTCCTCAGGCCTTGCCAGAGTTTCTTTTGCTTAGGAAGACGATCACTGTCTGATTTCAATTGCTTAAAATTTATATTAGAGGAAGGGCCGCCACCGCTTTTCTGTAATAAACAAGAGACACTGCATAGGTAGAACTGAAGGCTTCCATAAAAGAAACATGACAAAAGCTTTTAAATTGTCTACTAGCTACAATAAAAATAAAGTTTCCGTTGTACAGAAAGCGAGTCCTAAGCAGAACACTGGCGACAAAGAATCTATTTATCGGCTGACTATAACTGCTGTTGGCATACACTCAAACTTGGTACGATAGATTTGGTCCGTTCGGTGCGGAGTAGAGTTTGATGTGTTCGAGTGCGCCTTTATAATTATAATTAGTATAGTAATTCTAGTAGTATAAAGTACCTGGGTACAGACGGACCAAATCCGTCGTACCAAGTCCGAGTGTATGATTGTTAATACTATACTACTTAACCCACAAATGTGTTTATTTGTGTCTCTATACGTAGCGAATCTTTGTGTGTGGCGATGGCGTAACTAAACCGATTAAAATTGAAAGAAAGGTATCGTTTAGGTTCAAGGATACCTTGATAGAATACCTACAATAAATTCTTATAAATATGACGTGCAAAACTTTTTCATAGAAACCGCTTTTATACTTTTGTATTAAGTGAAGGTTTTTACCTACCATTAATACTCGGTGCCAAGAACATAGACACAATAACATTCGTTTGTGTGGGTACACAAACTACCTCCCGAGACGTTATTATACATAGGTAGTTTTTTGTGGTGGAATATCATTGCCCCCACTCTAGGGTAGAGCTGGAAGGCTTGTCAGACTTTTCCGACCACACCTGTATCCTTCAGATGGCCAGCCGTTCTGGGAACGTAGGCTTCCTTTTCAGAAATTCCTCGCAGCCCCAGTGAGTTGTCCCATACGGTTTTGCTGACATCCCTAACCTAACCTAGAATAGCGACCAGTGCATCTGTTATTACTTATCCAAATGGACACACCGGTATAGCTGCTCAAACTTTATCTAGCGCAAGTTTGATTGTATATGGAGGAGGTAGGTACTGCTCTCATCATTAGGTCGGATCTGTCAGATACCAGCTTGATGCGCTTGAGACAATTGAGAAGCGAGTCTAGAGGATCATTGGTAAATATGCACTCGTCGTGTCGAAGCTTCAGTCTTGAGCATTAACACCGAAAGAAGAAATACGAAACCCTTAATCGCGACAGGTTGAAATCATCTAACAAGCAGTTGCCCACCAGACACCCGGCTGGTCGGACGATCCTCCCTTTTCAACGGAGGTATGAGGGACTTTACACTACGCTCACTTCGCATGCCTACACCACAGTCAAGCTAACGTTAAGAAAATTTTGCCGACTTCTTTACTACGTGCATTAAATATTTAACGAACCTTACCTATGGCCAGAATCCTTTCTTTAGCCCAGACAACATAACAAGGTCTCAAACTCTTATTTTTAAATAGCATATAAAGTACCACTGCTGGGCAAAGGCCTCTCCCAACTTCATCCAGGTATTCGGGCTCTTATTACGCATACTAAAAATAAAAGCCCTACCTACTGTCGAAAGTCGTAGGTACGCAAATAGCTTTTCGCATTTAATAAAGGTAGGTCTACATTATAGGTTGGTAGAGACCATAAAACTTTAAGAGCTTTATGACATTTCAACCTTGATTTTTGCATGAAATGATGACGCTTGACATTCATAATCAGAGACGCTAAAAGAATTGGAGAATTCCTTTCGAGTAATGAGACACAATAAAAAGAAAATGAAAGAGCGAACGCCAGCGTTCGCTTGGGGTTCAATGAATTAACTTATTGAATGGTTTTCTTTGGAAGGCGGGAAATTATCGAATGACTTGTCCCGCTCTTGGGCCGACTAAGCGAGTCAGGCTTTTACTGACTAAAACCACCCACACTCCCACACTCCTATGTTCCTTTTTTACCTAGCGTTCCAGAACCCTGGGTTTCTCTTTCGGAAATAAACCGCTGTAGGTACGAAAAGAAGGTCGATACTCTATTCAATTTTTTTTTAATTTGATTTACCTAAACTAGTGCTTGACTGCGATCCCACCTGATGGTAAGCAGTGATGAAAGCGTTGGTAGTGAGGCGCATCAGTTTATGAAGAGCCTATTTACTCTAGCCTTGAAGACACTCAAATTATAATCGGATGGGAAGACCGCAGCAGGAAAATTGTTCCAGTCCTTCCTGGCAGCGCGGCTGGGGCGCTGTGAGCACCGTTGCCTGATGCGGTCGGTCCTCATCCTTTGCTAGCATTACTGCTTCGCAGGAGGCGACCGCCTGACACTCTTCCTCATCTCGGGAGACTTGAAAGACATCCCAATGCATTAGCTGTAAGGCTGACCACTCAAAGCTACAAAAAAAAACCGGCCAAGAGCATGTCGGGCCACGCTCAGTGTAGGGTTCCGTAGTTTTCCGTCCGTCACAATAAGTGTACCCACTTATGAGGTTAAAAAAATGCTTGCCTATACGACTATACAACAAACTTAGTCCAGAAATTATTTTGTAGAACCCTTTTGTTTTTTTTGTACAAAAACTGTTCTTTCCATCAAGTTCAAAATAATTTTCCTAGAAAGTCCTTATAAAGTTCTACTTTTCAGATTTTTTTCATATTCGATACGAAACGCTTAGTCCTCACCGTAGAGATTTAAACAACGTAAGGGTGGATACTTGCCGTACGTTGGACCAAATCTGGATCATGATTTTATTAGTCTCTTTGCACGACTTTCCACCGAGTCCAAAGCTGCTAGGTGTCATTTTGCCGCACCAGCCCCAATTGACTGCAGTACTCCACACACGATCGGACTTGTGCTTTGTATTACAATAAAAGCATGGTATAAAGTAGCGCCAGACCTTTTCAAGAACATAGAGTTTCGTGATGAACCGCCCAAAATTAAGTTCTGAGTAAACTTAAACTCCTAAGAGATAAAGGTGGTCGGTGCACTCTAGGGATATATTCTGAAAAGCAGGAGCCAAAGTGAACGGGCTTCTTTTGGCAGTGACCACACACGCTTCACCATCATTCTTCACAATCACCAGATTGGAGACTGCATTAAGTGAGACAGGTCTCACTGATGTATCAAACAGTTTCAACTGCTACCCAAGATGAGTACTCGCCAGTACGGCTTTATGGACCAAATAAGCACTGAGGACTCCCTCTATACAGTCGTGAGGCACATTAGTGGCAGATTCGACTCATATTCCTACCCATTTTTATTAGGTACTTACCAGCAATAGCACAATAGCATATTCCCGCGCTTCTTTACATTTTTATTTTACCTCTACTTGATTTGAACAGTGAATGCTTACTGTCACGAACACTCATTGACAAAAAAAAAACAAAGTTTATTTCAACTTACCTTTGATCTTTACGTCTATCTTCCGGGATTAAACTCAGCACTGACATCCTTTGCTTTACAATCAAAACACCATTTTTATATAAAACAGATTTGCTCTAAAACTGAGCAGATATTTATTGTTGAAAATATTCCCCTCGACAGCTGGATGTTTGTTACTTTCGTTGCTATGGCAACCGATAAAATGTCAATCGATAGATTCGAAATTCGTATTGATACTGGCATGTTGCGACATGGGACCTCCACTATCTATTAAAATATAGATTCGTGTCGATGACACATATGTGTGTCAAATGAGGTGGAAACGAATTGAATTCGCGATGTCGTGATTCGTTGTGTTTTTGTACCTACTGGCCCACTCAAATAGCTTTTATTTGAGTGGTAATAATTTATGGGCTATTTGTTACTATGGCTAAGGGACAAGACATAACTGCCGACACTGCCGTAAGTATGCCTGCGACTCCATAAAACAGGATTGGTGCCCAGACACTGCCACATAATGCCGGACAACCTGGATTTCTTCCTTGAAAATAACACTGTTTTTGGTGGATAACAAATGGCTCATATAGGTAAAAGAGTGCACTACAATCTAGGCTGTCTGGATGTATGGCTTACAGCTTTGGGGCAGTGCTGGCGACTCCAACATTTTAATAATACCTACAACGCATGCTGAGTATGATGCCCAGCGCACATTATCAGCATCAGCAAGGAAAAGGATCCTTCGGCATCCCTACCTGCATACATTTCCGACTGTGTGCGCTTGCATGTAGGGATGCTGAAAGATCCTTTTTATTGCTGATGCCGATAATGGGCGCCGGGCCTTAGAAACCATTGCAACGTTTCATAATTCATCAACAATAGGGAAATTCACCACCACCTCAAGATGAGCACTGTGAAGGAAGTAATTCACAGAACTAAAGGAAATTTATTTCGGGAGGCTATTTCTTTTTTTCGGTCCTTCCAAATGACATCCCCTGCTCTTGGGCGGAGCGGGAGATAGTGTCAGACTCTTACTGACTAAAAAACTCATCCCGTTCATTCTAGCCTTTCACACCGGGGCAGAGCCTCCCTTTCGGAAATAGACTCTAGCCCAGTAGGCTTCGACCCAGTTGGGCCCCTACGTTTGCTGACAACTCCTTGAGGCGTGGGAACAGTGCGCGCCGTCGACTTGGGCTCGGTCCGGACTGTTACCGGACGGTCAGACAGCGAGCTATCCATTGCTCGCTGTCCCGATCCCGAAGATCCATGATCAGAATCCTGGCAGCGCGGCTGGGGCGCTGTGAGCACCGTTGCCTGATGCGGTCGGTCCTCATCCTTTGCTAGCATTACTGCTTCGCAGGAGGCGACCGCCTGACACTCTTCCTCATCTCGGGAGACTTGAAAGACATCCCAATGCATTAGCTGTAAGGCTGACCACTCAAAGCTACAAAAAAAAAACCGGCCAAGAGCATGTCGGGCCACGCTCAGTGTAGGGTTCCGTAGTTTTCCGTCCGTCACAATAAGTGTACCCACTTATGAGGTTAAAAAAATGCTTGCCTATACGACTATACAACAAACTTAGTCCAGAAATTATTTTGTAGAACCCTTTTGTTTTTTTTGTACAAAAACTGTTCTTTCCATCAAGTTCAAAATAATTTTCCTAGAAAGTCCTTATAAAGTTCTACTTTTCAGATTTTTTTCATATTTTCTAAACTTATGGTTCAAAAGTTAGAGGGGGGGGGACACATTGTTTTTTACTTTTGGAGCGATTATTTCCGAAATTATTGACATTATCAAAAAATGATTTAAGTAAACCCCTATTCATTTTTAAATACCTATCCAACGATATATCACACGTTAGGGTTGAAATTAAAAAAAAAAATCACTTCCCACTTTACATATAGGGGGGCTACCCTAATAAAACATTTTTTTCCAATTTTTATTTTACCACTTTGTCGGCGTGATTGATATACATATTGGTACCAAATTTCAGCTTTCTAGTGCCACAGTCAGTCTAGGGTCACAGAGATTAAGCGAGGACGGACAGACAGACATGACGAAACTATAAGGTTTCCTACTTGACTACGGAACCCTAAAAAGGCTAAAGAAGAAAGACATTTTGACTGTATAAATTAATATGGTCCACTGAAGGAGGAGAGACCCTTACTGAAATAGTAGAGGATACGATTAAGAACGACCTTCACCGGTCTGTTTTATAGATGAAACGTACTTTATGACAAATACCAGGAATTCCCAGCCAGGCCAGAAACTTGGGTAACCCACCCGCGTTATATTATTTAATATACTAAATTTGTCATAAAATACGTTTCATCCATTAAACAGACCGGTGAAGGTCGCTCTTAATCCGATCTTATACTAAAGATATTCGAAGCGACAATATTTCACAACACACCCGCTTATAGCAAAAGCTGATTGCAGATAAAAAAGGGGATTTTTTGACAATAAAATAAAACACATAATATGTAACCAAAATAATATACTTATTTAACAAGTTACTGTACATTGTATCAACTTTTTATTATTTACAATAATAACATTTCACAATTCTCAGCGTTTATTCATTCTAGCCTTGTGTCAGTTTACCAAAAGACCAAGCCTTGATGTCGTATAAATGGCCGGATTCATTGGGTCCTTAGCAACCATAACGGACAACCAAATTGCTATCAATTAGCAAATCGAAATAGTTCGACGTGATAGAACTTACTCGGATGACAAATTAAATTTACCTTTTTAAATGACCAAAAAGGTATTCTTTGTTTCTATTAAAAAACAAGGTAGTTTATGGTACTTTCACGTATTTCAAAGAGACAAATTTGATAGTCTGTCTAAAAAACGACTTGGGTAATCTCATGAAATAATCAAATTCTTTAAATTTGTTATAATCAACACTGGTTGAACAATCAAGGTTGCAGAGAGATGATCTTTGTTTACTAATAGAATCTTATAAAAGTATTGATGTAATTTCACCGTTAAAATTTAATAGTTTTAATCCCGTGGAGGGTCGATCCGGTACATGGAACACTATCGATTAGTAAAGATAAAGTTAAAAAATAAAGTCAATTTTTCTTCAAAACTCGTATTAATTTACGCATGTACGAAATTAATTTCTTTAAGAAAACCCTCCACGGGATTAAAATGATTACAATTTAGCGGTGTATATAACAGAACGATTGACTTATTAGACAGACTATAGAAGTTGTACGCAACATTATGGTCATAAGGCCAATTTTGGACAAGCCAGAAATATTAAAGCTAGCTACATTAGACCGACGCACTGTGTACCACGCCTGATTTGTACGTAGAACTACGTCGCGTGGCGTTGATCAAGTGTAGCTCTACAAGTCTAGTTTCCATATACAATGTATGGAGACCGACGCGCCCAGATCGGCGTGTGTGGCACACGTGTACGCAGTGTAGTTCTAGCTTAATACTTTTTAGAAGTCGCATACATTTAGTAAGGACGTCCAAAAAGTGGTAGCATTCCGGTAACTATACTAATACATACTGAAAAAGTTATTAATTAAAGGCCATTAACACACAGCAGCTAAATGCACACACAACAATGACAACAACAGTTCAAATTAGACGCCGGTGTGTTACAAGCCTTATATCATCTATGGGTATCGAGACATACAAGTGTTTATGGATAAGTGAACCGCGTTTTACGCACGAATTTAGAAGTTTGCGGCACCTTGCTGTGATGTACCTTTTAATCCGACAAATACTCCCGCTTTTATATCGCCAGCGGCCGTATTATGACATCTTAAAACCATCATGTTTTCTGTGTGAGAAAAGGATAGTGCTATTCGTACTGTATAGCTCCGTCTCTTTTTCATACCGAAAACATGATGGTTTTAAGAGGTCATAATACGGCCCCTGGGTCACACATCACAACCAAATACTCCATCTCCTCAGCTCATCTGTCACCTATGGGGATTGAAGAGCTAAACGAGATGGAATACCCAGTCGCAATAACACGACCCTGGCGAACAGGACACGAAAAATCGTCGGACTAATCCAACGCAAGCATTAGAGCAAGGTTAGAAAGGAAATACTTTCCGATTTGCACTACAACGAGTGTCGCCGCTAGTCTCCCACCCTTTAACTCCGTTACAGGTAATAAACCAACACGAACACGCATTACGCAACTAACAGACCACGCACACTTAGGGTGAGTTGCACCATTTAACTATAACAATAACAAAGCCGTTAACAGTTGTCAAATCGTCGAATTGACCAATAGGCGGCCGTTTCACGGCTGGTTATGGTTTGGTAATCGTTATAGTTAAATGGTGCAACTATGCATTATAGTTAAATGGTGGTTTGGTTTATTAATTTATTAATGAAATTTAAATTTATTATTCTTAAATTCTTGACAATTATACTTTTTTTTTATTTTGTTTTTTAAACTGTAATTTTGTAGTTGATTGTGTGTAATTCAGATACAAATTATTTGTTCATGAATAAATGACTAATGATTAAAGTGCAACTCACCCTTAGATCGTAAGTTTACTATTGGTTGTGTCAAGTGTGAGCATGATCATATTTTGAAGTACGCCTACCCCGCCCACGAGGCCATTCTAACCCATTTCATTTCTTGTGGGGGTTAAAGAGTATACGTGCGTAAAACGTCTTAGATCTATACAAGGAAGTATTACAAAAAAAAAAGTATAATAAAAGTAAACATAATCGTTATATGGCTTCACACTAAAAATAAAATTTGGTATTGATGAAGAAGTAATTAGGAATATTGTGCCAATATCGAATTCACGATTGTATTAAATCGGTATTTTTATTTTACACCTTCCATTTTTGGTGTAGGGAGGAAAAATATGGAACAAGTTAACTACCTATCACGATTTGTCGAAGTTATAATACATTAAAAATACTCTTCTCTCTTTTTATTAAACTATCTATTGATTTCGTTATTTCGCCGATTATCGAGTCTTTAATCTTCACAAGATCCCGAGGCTAGATATGAGGGTAGTTTTTCATGCTTGGAAAGCATGTTGTCGTACATTGTCATAATGTATTGTAATTTTTAGGTGGAAAATCTTGACTGGCTTCTCGTAAGGCGGAGCGAGAGTGCGTGTCAGACTTTTATTGACTAAAACCCACTTGTATGTTCCTTCTTTGCCTTGTGTTCAAAAAGGGAACCCGGGGGGTGAGGAGGGGGGGGGGGGGTAAGGTACCAGTAGACTTCGGCTTTATCATTATTCTTCGGTTAGTAAGCTAGGGTGTTGTTAGTAGCCGTAATGTTATTTCTTTACCATCTTATCTAATATTCTCTGAGCCTGAGAAGCTATTGTTTTACGCGTTGAGAGAATAGTGACTCGTCATTGTCACTCAATTTAGCCACGCTTTTTGACCAATTATATAATAGTAAACTAGAAAGTTTAAATTTTTACTTGGTATGAATACGTCTTTACTATGCAGTAATATTCATGACTCACTATTAACGTGAATATGAATACTTCTTTACTTTGCATTAACACTGATGACTTGAATAGACTAAAGTAGTCAATCGGCCATTTTAGTTCAAGGTCTATGACGTATAACACTAGTCGCTTATTTTAGTTTCAAGTATCGTGTACATAGGTCTAAGATATGCCAGCCAGGTCTTTACTAATTCGCTAGCCTAGCTTTAAAGTCGCTTCATGTAAAATAATGCTAATCGGCAGCATTTCTAGCTTGAAAAAACTATCCTCATGTTCCTCGGGTGATTTCTTTCAAGACCTTTTTGTCCTGAAAAATATAAGACTTCACGAATATAGTTCGGTCCCTAGTGTTGACAGCCACTGTGATCATGTCCGCCATTGGCGCCGTGCGAGTGCGAGCGCGGCGCCACGGCGGGCGGCTCGTGCGGGACGGGGCTCGTGCGCGGCTGCTCCTTCTGCTTGTCCCACAGCTTGGAGTAGAGCGAGCTTGGGTTGGCGACGAGCTGCGCGTGCGTGCCGCGCTCGCTCACGGCGCCGCGCTCCAGCACGAGGATCTCGTCGGCGTCGGCCACCGTGGACAGGCGGTGCGCAATGCAGATGGACGTGCGGCCCACCGTCGCCGCCTTTAGAGCTTGGAGGATCGCCTGTGGACAGAACGAACAAGGTTTATTTGTGTTCCTTCGACAATCTGCTACTTGAAACTGAATCTAGTAGACGATATCTTAAGTTATCTTTTTGCCCATGTCCCGTTTTATTTGGGGTTGCCGTAACAAGATTTTTTTTTTGCAAACTGTCCTGTCACTTGCGTCATGCTATCATTAACTCCCTTGATTATTCACTCTCTCAATCATCGATCTTAAGTAATAGTAGACAAATCCTAAATTGGAACTTCTGACGGTTTTTGTTGGTTTTCACTGACACGTATTTAAGATTTTACCATTTTTTTATCATTTATCTACAATTCTACACTAATATTATAAAGAAGTAAAGTTTTTTTTTTGGAAGAGATAATCTCAGTTTTTTTTTTTTTTTATTGTTGATAGGTTCGCACTTGACCGCTATCTCACCTGATGGAAAGCGACGATGCGGTCGACGATGGAACGCGCTTACCTAAAAGAAACCTATTCACTCTCGACTTAAAGATTCCCGGGTTGTAGCTATCAGGAAACACAGACTCCGGCAAGGAATTCCACTCCCTAGCCGCACGCACAATGAATGTGTTCCCAAAACGTTTTGTGCGTGCTGGTGGGATATCCACCATATACCGGTGGCGCATAGCCGTACGTCTGGTAGTCCGATGATGAAACGGGCTAGGCGGAATTAGGTTATGCAATTCCGACGCACACTCCCCGAAATGCAACCGGTAGAAAACCGACAGGCTAGCAACTCTGCGTCGATGCTCAAGACTTTGAAGCCTCGACTCGACGAGTGTATCATCGCCAATTATCCTTCTGGGTCGCCTCTTTTTACACCGATATACAGCTGCTTTATTCCCGAGTGACATAGGCTATATTTTATGCATGCGGGCAAAGCCGCGAGCAAAAGCCAGTCCCTAATAAGTCCTGCTCTTGAACCCTGAAGACATACCTATTTATTTTTGTTTTGATGGCTGGCGGTATTAGCTGATAAGAAACACAGTCGCTGGCGGAGAGTACCACACTTTAACTGTACACATAATAGAACGAAGAATTGGAGAGTCTCCGAGTTTGATATATGAACCAAGTGCAGATACCCGGCAGTACAGCTGGTAGACAGATTATGTAAGGGACGGATATACTCACATGCTCAGTAATGGAGTCGAGGCTGGAGGTGGCCTCGTCGAACACGATAATGGGCGAGTCCTTGAGGATGGCGCGCGCGATGGCCACGCGCTGCTTCTCTCCGCCCGACAGCTTCAGGCCGCGCTCGCCTACTTGGGTATCATAACCCTGGAACATAAAAAAACGTTTTATGTTTACGTTTTAACGTTTTAATGTGTAATTTATATGGGAATAATTTCCTGAAATAAATGATTATTATTATTATTATTTTTGGAAAATGTTTTTTATTCTCAGCTCTTTAACTGGTTTTTAACTACATTTACGAGCCGAAACCAAGTAAATGCAGCGTGTGTTGTGTTATGTTAAGGGTGTGTTATGAGGAGGACCTAATGCGTTTTCATCTATTTGCATGAACTTTCTAACAATTCGACATGTATTCAGGATAGCAGCTTTTTGCAAGGTGATATAGAGACTTTCTTTCAAGTTTATTAATTTCAGGCTATGTAGTAGACAATTTGGAATAACGCCTGTTGTGGAAAGGACAATCGGGACTACGTAAACTTTTTCTTGTCGCCAGATTCTGGTAACTTCATCCTTGAGTTCTGCGTATTTGCTTATTTTCTCAGTTATTGTTTTCTTTATATTATGTGTGTTGGGTATAGCAATATCTATTAAGTATGTAATTTTATTTATTTTATCTTGAAGGGTTATGTCTGGTCTATTATAATGAATTGTTGTATCGGTGAGTATGGCGCGGTCATAATAAAGTTTATGTGTATCATTTTCTAGTACAGTTTGAGGTGTATAGTTATAGTAAGGAGTGTTCGTGTTCTGTATGAGTGTGTACTTAACCGCTAAACTTTGGTGTATTACGTTTGCTATCTGGTTGTGTCTGTGAGTATAATCTGTCTGCGTTAGGGTGGTGCACGCTCCTGTGATATGCTGGATAGTTTCAGGTTGGAGGTGGCACTTGCGACATTTATCCGTAACTGAAGGATCTTTGATGATATATTTTCTGTGATTTCTAGTGTTAATTATCTGGTCTTGAATGGCAATCATAAATCCTTCAGTTTCCGGGAACAAACTACCCACTACAAGCCATTTGTTTGAAGCTATTTTGTTTACGTGGGATTGTTCTAAGTCGTGAGGATGTCGGCCATGCAACACTTTCCTCTTCCAATCTTCCATTTTTTGTGTCTGCGGGTTGTCATTGTTAATATTTTGTGTATCTAACCGTGCATTTAAGTTTAGTGGGGTATAATTTGAATCATTTAAAACTACGGCTTTATGGATCTTACTTGTGCGAGATTTTGTTTCAAAGAATGATTTTAGTTTGAAGACTTGTTTTCGCCACATATGCTGGACGTCTATTAGGCCTCTCCCTCCATTTTATCTTTTGATAGCAAGTCTTTCTATTGCAGATTTAGGATGTAAGTGGTTATTTTTTGTGAGTGTTGTGCGGGTTATTCTCTCTAACTGTTCAGTGTCTGTTTTTGTCCATTTAATAACCCCAAATGAGTAGGTTAAAATGGGTATGGCAAATGTATTTATAGCCTTGATGAGATGTTTACCAGAAAGTTGAGTTTTACATAGCGTGTTAAGTCTTTTCTACAAGAAAACTGACTTTTCTGTCGTAAGCGTATCTTTTATCCTAACGTGATCCAGTCCCTTTAATTGCATATACCCTAAGTATTTGTATAAGTCGTTAGATTCCATTGCTGTTATAGTGTCTGTGTCATTTACTACATAGCTGCCCGGCCGTATCCTACCTCGTATGATGTGAAGCGTTTTACATTTATCAAGACCAAACTGAATGTTAATGTCTTGACTAAACTCTGCCGTAGCTTCTACTAGTTTTTTCATATCTTTTTCGGTTTGTGCATATAGTTTAATATCGTCCATATAAATGAGATGTGAGATAGTTGTTTGATTAGTAGAGTGTTTGAAACAATATCCAGCACGAGAGCGCTGCAGCAAACGAGACAGAGGGTTTAGTGCGAGGCAGAACCATAGGGGGCTCAAGGAATCACCTTGGTATATACCCTTCTTGATGTAAATTTGACGCGTTATAACGTGATTGTTATCATGATTTATTTGAAGTGTGGTTTTCCACTGTGACATTATGTTGCGTAAAAAGTCTATTATTTTTGAGTTAATTTTGTATATTTGTAGTATTTGTATTAACCAAGAATGTGGAACACTGTCAAAAGCTTTTTTATAGTCGATATAAGTGCAATGAAGATTTCTGTTTTTTGTGGTGGCATGTTTATGAATAGTAGAGTCAATTATTAACTGCTCATTGCATCCCATATGACCCCGCCTGCATCCTTTCTGCTCTTCCGCCATTATGTTGTGACGTTCAATGTGCGAGTTGATTTTTATTGTGATTAGTGATGTTAATATTTTATATATCGTAGGTAGGCATGTGATTGGTCTATATAGGGAAGGTTGTGGTGAAGTTTTATTTTTGGGCAACATGTAAGTTATGCCTGTTGTAATAAATTCGGGTATGTTTTGTTGTCCTAAAATTATTTCTGTTAAGTTTTTTGCTATGGGTTTATACAATGAAGTTAACTTTTTATACCAGAAATTATGTATTTTGTCTATACCAGGAGCTTTCCAATTATGGAGTCTACCTGTTACATGTGTGACATCAGATTCTGTAATTTCTAGGAAATCCATTTCTTCGATTGCTCTCCATTTTGTTTCTTCTTCTGCTATCCATGTAGCTTCATTATTGTGTTGTACACGTTCTTCCCAAATACTAGACCAATATGCTTCTAGTTGTTCTTTTGTTGGTATATCATTTGTATCCGAGCTATTCTCAGTACTTGTGTTAGTGTCTGATTTACGTAGGTTTCTATAGAACATTTTTTCATTTGTACTAAATGTGGTATTATCGATTTTACGTTGTTGTGCTTTTTTGTATCTTTTAAGCCTATGAACTTTAAGTGATAGTTTTTGTTTTAAAGTGTCTAAATACTCTTCAGGTTTTCTGTTATTATTCTCGTGCCTAGTGTGTGTAGAACTGCTCCTAAATATAGCCTCAACTCTTTTTACTACTTTACTTGATCTGTTGTTGTTGATGTATTGTGTAAGTCTACTACAATCAGCTCTTAATTTGTCGATGTCTTTTTCTAACCTGTGCTGCCACGCTGGTTTGACATTATTTTTTGGCCTTAAATTTCCTGTGTCTTGTGAGATTTTAAACTTAAGTTCTTCACATATAACCACCGCTGTGCAATATATGAGTGTGTGTATATCTATAAGTTGTGTGTCATCAGAAATAAATTGATTTAGTATATTCTCATTAAATAAGTTAACTAAACTAAAAAGATCACGGCTGTGTCGTTATCTCTTGAATATACAACTCTGTTGCCAAGTTTTGTTCTGGAACAACTAAGGTCTCAACATCATTCTCTAGCATCAGAGTTAAAGATTCAGTTTGTGTGGATGTATGCGATGTTTGCGTATAATCTTGCGATCGGATATATAATTGAGAACTACCACTTTCTAATTGAGTGTGCACTTGTGTTTGTGGGTGTCGATCTATTTCGGTTGTATTTTGTGGTAGTGTTGTTCTGCCTGTATTACCTTCTGATTCTTGTAGTTGCAACCGTGTTTCTTCTCTTAGTTGCTCTATTATTTCTTGCGATAATAGTTTATTTCTGACAATAGCTCTCCTCTGATCTGCTATTCTTTGTTCTGAGACTGTTATCTCAGGGTATTGTCGAGTAAAACGTTCATGCAGTTGTTGTCTGTAAGTGGTCATATCAGTCTCTAATTTAGTGATGTAAAGGTAAGTTCGCATGATAAATAGGTTTACTTCTTTGCTCCATCTCATGCGAACTCTTGTTTTTCCAGCCCTGGTGGACGCCAGTAAAAAGGAACTAGCCTCCTGCGTAACATTCAGGGTTGGAGTAGGCGGGATTGTATTTAAACTAGCAATAAGATGTGATGAGTGTGATAGTATGGGTGACGATAGCGTGGATGGTGATGATGATCTAGAGGGTACGTATGAATCTGTGCTTGGGCTATACGGTTCTACAGGAGTGTTTGTCCTGTCCGTAAGTCTGTCACCATCGTCAATGATTTCGGCTGTAGTATCTTTGTCGGTGGGAGCCCGCCTGCTCAACTCCTCACCGCTGACGGTTCGCATGCTGTGACACCCAGTGTCAGCTCCAGGTGCGCCCCGGCGATCGCCCCCGGGCAGCGGTCCTATACGTTTACTTTTTGAACGTGTCTCCATGTTAGATGGGTTTCCAGAGCCACGTTAGCCACGCCAGTAACTTCTCATTCGTGTGTCCGCCCCCCACGTGATTAGATGGTCAATCAGGACGTGTGGTTGTTTAGGGGGCTTATTATTATTCTCTTTATTCAATTTTTTTACATATAAAATTACATTTTTAAATATTTTTTTAACGAAATTATACAAAAGAAAAAAAAACATTTAAAAATATAAAAATATAGTTATCCACCGGTGTCGGGAGCAGGGTCCAAGCTACCGGTGGTTAGGGCTGCAGAGACAGGAACCTCCTCACAATGCGAGCCGTATCGAGGAGTACTGCCTTCTGTATCAGGCCCTTGATCCACCCGTGCAACGATAGCTTCGACAGATGGTCGTCAAAGCTTTTGGCTATAAGGCAATTAGCGGTCACAACAATCGGCACAATGACAGCCGAGTCCACATTCCACATGTCGACAACCTCGTGTGCTAAGTCAAGATATTTTATTTGTTTTTCTTTCTCAGCTTTCACGAGATTCTCGTCATGCGGGATGGTGACATCGACTATCATTGCACGGCGCGCTAATCGGTCTATCACCACTATGTCCGGCTTATTTGCTACAATAGTCCGTTCAGTAATGATAGACCGATCCCAGTACAACGTGACATGGTCATTTTCAAGAACTGGGTCGGGCACATACCTGTACTACAGGTATGTGCCCGACCCAGTTCTTGAAACGGTACCTCAGAGTCCACTAGGTTGTATTTCAAAGCAAGTTGCTGGTGAAGAATCCTGGCTACTTGGTTATGCCTGTGCAAATACTCGCCGTTAGCCAGACGAGAACAACCAGAGATAATATGTCTGATGGACTCACCCGGACGATGACATGCCCGACACACGTCAACCGTCCCATCCTTCATAATATGTCTCCGGTAGTTGTTCGTCAAGATAACCTCGTCCATAATCGCACAGACAAAACCTTCAGTTTCTCCAAAGAGGTTGCTGAATCGTAACCAGGCCACGGACGCCGAAAAATCTACATCAGGCCCATGAAGAGCCCGAAAAAAGCGCCCGTGAAGCTCCTTGCCTTTCCATACTTCCTTGCGGTCATCAGTGGTAAGTACCACAGGTTTGCGCCAGTTCTCTTTAGCCATGGACAGCGGGGTGAGTCCCTTGTCCACTGCGACCACATCGCGGTGCATACCCACGTCGGTTTTGAGAAAGTATTCTCTGAGGCTGCACACCTCGCGGTTGTGTAGAGTCTTTGCATTCAAAAAGCCTCGACCTCCACACTTCCGCGGGATGTACAGTCTCATCACCGAAGATCGTGGGTGATGCATCCGATTTGCGGTCAGCAATGTACGGACCCGCCTATCCAGAGCGTCTAACTCAGTCTGAGTCCATTTGAGTATGCCGAAAGAGTACATTAAAACCGGCATGACCCAACCGTTGAAGGCGCGCACGTTATTTCCGCCTGACAGAAGGCTGTTTAAAACTTTCTTCAGGCGTCCAAAGAAGCGCTCCTTCAACGTTTGCTTCATGTCAGCGACGTTAATCCCTAACGCTTCCGACATACCCAAATACTTATAAGTTTCGGTCGAGGAGAGGGATCTAAGGTGTATGGAATCCGAGAGTTCAATTCCCTCGGATTCTACTATCTCCCCTCGCTTTACATGCATGACTGCACATTTGTCCACACCAAATTCCATCCTGATGGCACTACTGAAAGTTTCAGTTACCTTCAGTAGTTCCATCAGTTGCGAATTGTTGTGGGCAAAAAGTTTCAGATCATCCATGTAAAGCAGGTGAGATAGGACCTGACCACCTCTTCTCAACCGATAGCCCAGACCTGAATCCTCCAGCAACGTGCTTAAAGGATTCAGGGCTAAGCAAAACCAAAGTGGACTCAAACTGTCGCCCTGAAATATTCCCCGTTTGATCCATATTGGTTCATCATTCCCCTGGATCGGTCGACATCCTGGATAGCGAAGGACTGTTTTCCATTGCCTCATACATGACTCAAGGAAGGTGCGTAGAGTTGCATCTATTTTATACAACTCCAACACCTTCATGAGCCATGTATGTGGAACAGAATCGTAGGCCTTCTTATAATCTATCCAACATGTCGACAGATCCTTGCGGGATCGACGAACCTGTTGGCTTATGGCCATGTCTATGAGGAGTAGCTCCTTAGTGCCGCGGGATCCGTTCCTACATCCATTCTGAGAGGCAAACATAATTGAGTTTTTCTCAATGTGTAGAGTAATTTTCACTCTCAGGATGGACGTAAGAAGTTTATAGACCGTCGACAAACATGTAATCGGTCTATAATTCTTGGGATCCGCGGTACTACCCGTCTTATGGAGCAGGTGGGTGGTACCAGTTGTTAAAATCTGAGGCAGTGATCCAGACTCCAAGGATGACTGGAATTGTGATGCCAAAATCGCGTGTGAGCTGCTATACCACTTAAGCCAGAAATTTTGCAGTCCGTCCGGTCCCGGAGACTTCCAATTTGGTAACGGACATACTGCTCTGGCCACATCTAATGGGGTGATGAAAACTTTGTCCATTTCTGGTATAGCCTCGCACACGCGCTCAACATCACGCATCCAGCCACCCTCATTGTGATATACGGGCTCCGACCATATGCTGCGCCAGAATGTATTCGTGGCAACACTATCCGGTCGAAACCCGTCAGTCACATTTTGTCCAGGTCGCTCCCAAGCTCTGTACACCCACCTCTCATCGCTCTGGAACATGCGATTTTGCGAGTACCGATCGACCCGTCGCTTATACCGCCGGATACGATTGGCCCATGCACAAACTTTCTGCTTCAGGAAGTCGATGCGTTCCGTGACACGTGACATATATTCTCGGGGGCTTATTTCAGTCCCCGAAAACGCTCGTCTCACGAAACGCATCACACGTGGACGTGTATTGCCCTCCCTGAAGCAGTATAGTTTGCCAATTAGTGCTCTGGCCTCATCAATACGCCTCTCGATCCTGCACTGCAAGGCTGGAGCGGCAGGCGTTGGTCGAGTGGCTACTCCATAACATGGGAACTTTACATTAGCAAGACGACATGCCGCAACAGCCCCACAGTACAGGATGGAGTGCGTATCAAGGAGGCTGTCGCTGCTCTCAAAAACATTTTTAAGCAGCGAGTCCAGAGCACACACTAGCGCCCTATTTTTTTTGTGCATAGGCAACCGAGGTAAACGGGGCCTAAGCTCAGTCGGAGTCGATCTATACTCACGAAGCGCATCCTCCAGTGCGCTCCTCAGTCGATCGTTGCACTGGCTACTTACTCTGTCAACCCTATCATCTGCCTCATCCTCAACATGATCATACCGCGGAGTGGTCGTGACAGAAGTCGATGGTCCCGCGGCCTGTATCTGTTGCGGTGTCGAGACGATAGGGTTGCTCAGTACCTGTGAGCGCAGCCGATCAAGTGCGGCGTCGTCCAACCTGTGGTTACGTTGAATAACCCGCACCTGATCCGACAATCGTTGTGCCGAGACGTTCACGGTTGGTTCAAGATCCCGAAACAGAGACAGCATCCTAACACGGTACGCAGTGAGGTTAGTTCCCCCCTCTGTAGACCCGTAATATGCGCGCATGACGTTCTCATTCATGGATTGAGTCCATTTCATGCGCTGCACACAACCACCGGCAGCGGGGACCCGGTTATTATTATTATTATTATTATTATTAAACACCTTTCAGTGTCTGCCTGCTTTGGTCTTCCCGTCCGATTATAATTTAGGTGTCTTCTAAGAAAAAGTGAATAAGGAATAATAAACTAGTGCGCCTCACCATCAACGATTGCATCACTGCTTACCATCAGTTGTCAAGCAATACTTTATATCAAATAAAAAAAAAATCCGAGACGGAAATCGTAATATGACTTCACCTGCTGAAGTGCTTAGCTAGACTGGCAGCGTGGCGCGTGTGCAGTAACGCACGAGTTGTACCTGTCTGCAGTCGAGTCATCATAACAACGCACGCGTTTAGCGACACGTAGTTAGAGTTGTGCGCTCCCTCGCGGTGGGCGGCCGGGCAATCAGTGCGGCCGCACGCTATGGGCACTTTCAATTTAGACGTTTCATGTCGAACCGCTGCCGCACATTTACCGTGTGGCAGTCGGCCAGTTGTAGCACGTTAGCAGGCCGACAAAAAGCGCCTTAATCGAAAACATAACTGGCTGCCGTGCGTTGGTATGGCAGTCATGCGCTATTCAACGCCAAATTGAACACGTGATGCTTGTGACGTTACCGTCCTGTCGTCGACCGTTCGCCGCACGGTTCCCGCACAGCGCTTTTTATATAAAAAATACGATCGTCCGTACGCAGTACGAGCAACGCACCACAACCGCACCGCAGCAGGCCGTCAAAAGACGCATAAATTGAAAGCGCACTATGAACGAGCTGTGGCGTGCGATGCCCGCGCGCAGCCCGCCCAAGTAGAGCAGCCCGTAGCGTGCCCACTATGGACACTCCATTAGGGTGAAACAATAGGGCGAGTCAGATATTTCATATAACCCGCAAGGCAAAGAAAGAACGTAGCAGTGTGTTTTAGTCAATAAAAATCTGACACGCCCTCCCACTCCGCCCTAGAACGGGACAAGTCATTGGGTGATTCCCACCTAAAAAAAAGCCCTAACAGGCATCGGCAATACTACATCTCTTTGAGGGGGAACATGGAATACTAGGCGCCATTGGCTCAGACTTTGGTTTTACCGAACAGCAAGCTACACCCATTGCTAATCATCTCCTCAGCTTATTTAAGTTTATATTAGCAACTCAATCAGTAAAAATTTTTAAACCATTGGGCCATGCTAGTGACATACCCAAGACCACATCTTCACGAACTCATTTAGCTTGGACATCTTGCTGGCCTCGTACACTGTCCCGGTAAAACTATGACAGATGCTTACCGTAGGCCATTCTAATGGCGTACCTTGGGCCATGATATGATATCTTGCTGGCTTCGTACTGTCTCATTAAAACAACAAGAGATAGCCTATCTTGAATGATGCTAGTATCCAAATGTGGGCCAAGCTAGTGGCTAATCGTGGGCCATGCCAGTGGCCAACCGTGGACCACGCCAGTGGCTAACCGTAGGCCATGCAAGCTACCAACCGTGGGCCACGCTAGTGGCTAACCGTAGGCCATGCAAGCTGCCAACCGTAGAAAACGCTAGTGGCTAACCGTGGACCACGCTAGTGGCTAACCGTGGCCCATGCTAGTGGGCAACCGTGGGCCATTTTAGTGACCAACCGTGGCCACGCTAGTGGCTAACCGTGGGCCATGCTAGTGGCTAACCGTGGGCCATACTAGTGGCTAACCGTAGGCCATGCCAGTGTCCAACCGTAGCCCATGCTAGTGGGCAACCGTGGGCCATTCTAGTGACCAACCGTGGACCACGCTAGTGGCTAACCGTAGACCATGATAGTGACGTACCTTGGGCCATGCTAATGACGTACCTTGGGCCACGTGGTCACAGACTCGTGCAGCTCGGACATCTTGCTTGCTTCGAGCACTTTCTCGCGCGGCTTGCTGAGGTCTCCGTAGTGCAGGTTGTGGAATATCGTGTCGTGGAACAGCACGCAGTCCTGTGAATAATAATCAAACTCTTCAGTTATAAGAATACATAGGTTCGTAACTCGACTACATAACTTTACGTCTTTCCATTCGTCTATAACATTCGCTCTACGGTAATAGACGTAGAACGAATGTCATTGGTTTTTTTTTACTCCAAAGGTTAACTGGTAGACAATGTCATGTTGTATTAAATCCGCCTCTGTACGGTCGCGGTCAATTCTGCCTGATCACTTAAAAAAAAACACTTGAATACTGCAGCATGGCGCCAAACCAAACCCTTTGAAATCATTATCGTTTCGAGTGCAAGCAAAAATGAACTTAGCGGTGGGCAGGCGGAAGTGTCTTTGATGGTACCTACCACTATTGTATGTACAGTATAAATAAACAAGCAATTATAGTTCTAAAGGCATTTTAAACTTTATCTCCATTCGAAAGAAAAGAAAGAATGAAAAACCATGTATTTCGATGCTGTAGTGTTTGTATTAGGAGTATCTATACTTAAATATAGATATACGCTGTCTCGGGCAAGCGACGCCTAGGTAAGCCACGCAGTTACGAGAGAGCTGTGAGCGAGAGTACACGTGGTTGTTGCTGCGCGTGCGTTTGCGAGCGAGCCAGTGTTTGTACGAGAACATTACAGTGGACAGAGGTCCTACATTTGGCGACGAGTAAAAAGGTATGTTCAGTATTTTATATATAAATCAAAAGAAGGAAAGGAAAGTACCTACATTTTATGACTGGTAGCAACAACCATGTTTTCTTAAGGGGATACATCCCATGCATTTTCACTGTTTTTCGTACAACCGCTCTTACGCGATTATGACGTCATTGTACGTTTTTCATTAGATATTTTGGAAACACAGTATAATGTGGATTTTATCGGGCTTCTATGAAAATCGGTTTATAAATTTGTGTAAAACAAATCCAGTTAAGACCTCTGAAAATCTGCTATTTTGCATGAGATTTGAGACTTCATAATTTGCTCACAAGAGAAAAGTCAAAAAAGTACAAAAAAAAAGCCTGGCAAATTTTATCAAGATTCTAAATAATAACACATGTAGGTACTAAGAAAAAAAAAGAGAAATAGCCATATAGACCCATAGTGCGGTGTGCATGTCGCGCTGCACCAATGGGAGTCCAGCTCAGCATGTGTCAGGCAAAAATACCTGACGCTGATATTATGCTGGATCCTTGTGGTGACCTTCGGACGCTCAGATGGTGCATATATAAAGTTAATAAGCATAAAATAATAAGCAAGGTTAATAAGCAAAGTGAATAAGTAAAAAAATAATGTAATGTACATAGATATCGATATCCATGGTAATGTACGAATATGTGTGTGTAATGGAGCAAAAAAAAAAGTGAGGTGCGGTGAGTCATAGACAGCATTTTCAATATGTGTACCTATCAAACGCAAGCTACCAAGCGGAATATTTGGGTACGCCCAGCAAACTGTCCCGGAAACAAGGAACACGCAGACCAGCTATATGAAGGACGTATTCGAAATGAACATACCTCGTTCTAGGGTAGATGAATTTATTGTTGCGTGTAAATATTATTTGACCGAGTAATTCAGTGTTATTTAGGTAGCTTAGGGTAGTTGATAGTTAGGCAGGAGTAGTCGGTTAGGTAGGAAATCATAATATTTATATTTTATTGGACTACCATAATATTCATTAGAAACATTTATACGGCAAAACAATATTTGCCGAATCAGCTGGTTTTCTATACTATTCTCGCGTTCAGAAGAAACTAGTCTTTGGGCTACGTTTTCTTTGGGTGTCCTCTTTGGTAAAATTATAAAGGCAATAAAATTACTGTGCTGGTAGTTCAAAGTTGCTCGTTTTAAATGAAATTAAAAGTTGATACGAAACTAAGTAATCAATCTATTTCAAATTGTCATGATTTTTAGATTTTGATATGTCGGAAAACAAACTAAAAATTGTTTTACTAAAATGATTTTTTTTTAGAATTTAAAATAGTAACTAAAAAAAGTTGAAGGAGTAAATTAAATGTACCCTCAGTTTTAGTTACAAGCTGTGATTGTTACTGATATCAAATAAAATTTAATGTGTGGTCCGTAGTAAATAACTGATATCACTGACTTAAACTATGATCTGTAAAAGAGTAAATAGAAGATTCAACGTTCAGAGCAATTTGCAATAATATTGTTAGGTTGACCGTGCGATGTATTGTGTTGGTAATCTTAATAAAACAGGCTAGAGTTTATAGCCAACTGGAATAATATTAAATTATTGATTAGCCGTTTATTTTGAAAACAAATTGATGCCACTGAGTCAAAATCATAATGTTCGAACAGAGTAATAAGGAAAATATAAATATGAAATAGTAATCTGTAACTTAGTGTTGATTAGTCTAATCTTACCGTAACTAGGTAAACGGAACCAACACGTCTGTTACAATGATTCAGTTATTGCTTATTCGATGCTAGACCTTTTATTTGACGCCAATAGGTCTCACCGGCAGCAGGTGAATATAGCTGGCGTGACTAGGCATTTGGCTTAATGATTCGCTGATAAACTATTAAGAGAGACGTCGGGAGTAGGGCTTTCAAATACCGGATTTTTTCAATACCGGTTTCAATACCGGTATTAGAATATTCAATACCGTGATCACGTGATCACGGTATTGAACTCAAGTTTTTTTTTAACTAGTACTTGACTGTGACCCCGTCTCATACTCTCGCGAGGACCCATTTTATAAATAAGCCCTGATTGCTCTCTTTTGCAATGCGAATATCGAGTCTACATCAGCTGCTATTCTCTCTTAACCGTTCTAATAAGGTTCTAGTAAGCATGGCGCTACCGTACTGATTGTTTACCGGCGATTAGCAAATAAGGTAGATTAAAACCATAGATCTTCGTAAGGTTTAGGCTTACTTGACGCTGTAACTTTTTTACGACATTTCTAATAAGGTTAAAACGCAGTTCTAAGGTTCAAGTAAGCATGGTGCTGCCGTACCTATAGTTTACTGGCTGATACATTCGATGCGTACCTATACTACCCTTAGAGGTCAGCAAGCGTCAAGACTCGTGTTTTTCTTATTATTTTGAGAATATTTCACATGTACTTGTTGTACCAAACTACCAATTAAATGTATAATTTTGAATTGTTTCTTCGAACACGAAAATAGTTAATAAGTACTAATTAGGCAAAATTAATAATATTTGAAGTTAAAAAAGAAAGCCACATCCAAACCGCTCAAATATTCAGTTTTTACTTTTTAATTGTAGATAACATGATTCGTTAAGGGAAAAATGATATTAAACAAAGTGGAAAATGACACAATTTTAGATGCTTCAATTTGTTGTGAATTCGTAATTCGTCATTAGTTTTTACAAAAAAAAAAAAAAAAAACGATTGCGTGATCCGTTGAGAATTGAGACAAACCCCATAAAATGCAAATGTAATTATGTACCATGTTACTCGTCAAGATTACAAACTTATCAAAATACACAGTGACCAAGTTCACATGCACATGTTACCCGGGCACCTTTGCGATACTGACTAACAAAACAATAATGTCGTTTAGGGCCTATCACATTACGTGTTATTCAGACCATTTTAATCTATGGTTCGATATATTGCGAAGAGTTGGCGCTTAATTCAAGTGTGAGAATAATATCACATCGTAATTTTTATTATATAATACAACTTCTTGCTACTTATTACAACAAAACACAATAATATATATTAAAGATTGTAATACCGTAATCACGGTATTGGCTCGTCAATACCGTGATTGAAAAAATACCAAAATATATCCGTGATCACGGTATTACGGGATCCCGTAATACCGGTATTGAAAGCCCTAGTCGGGAGACTTAATGTAGTTTAAAAAAATCGTTGTCTACAGCCGGATTTTCGTTAGATTTGGAAAAGTGAAAAAAAAGGGTTGTTTTGATAATGCAACTCGTGTTGCTAGGATATGAAATAAAGTCAAGTGGTGAAGTTAGAAGAAATAGGACCTATTAGCAGAAAACAGATAACGTACATTCGATTCTGCCCCTACTTTTTATCCTAGCTCAGTTAGAACAGTTTATAGGTCTAGTAGCTTACTCCTGGTGGTTTTTACCTAAGTTTTTTCGAGTATGGGGCTGTTCTAAAGATTTGACGTGTGGTAAAGTTTATTTTTTGGCAACTGCGCACAAAAAATTGAATAATAAATAATTTAATTTTTATGAAAGAGTCGGGTTTTGTGATTTAACCTTTCGATTGTGTCAATTGGAGGCACAATGGAGGGACAGTGACTGCGCGGGCGCCGGCGTTTGCTTGGGATTTAATGAATTGAGACTCGCAAGTACCTAGTCGTAGAATTTCATACTGATACCAGTTAGCGGGCTACCTCAAACGGGTGAAACCATAAGATATGACTGGACCCTAAGCGGGTGACGTCCTGTAGTAGTGCCATACGTGACTTCTTATCGCGAAACTGTATCTCATTGCGTGATCGTAAAGTTAATTTACCGTCAGTGGAAGTTGGTCAGAAGGTAAAGCTAAAAATAACTCTCTGGTAATTGGTAACGACACTGAAACATTGAAGGTTTTGATTAAAATTACTGGTAGTCTCATCAAAATAATTTAGAGTTCTGTGATTCAAGTAACATTGTCTAACACTTTCATCGCGACGGGACAAACCCGTGTGAATGAGGAGGACAAATATGAGATGTTCGTGTTAGAACCAATGCTAATAGCGACTGTAGAGACCAGGAACCATTTGTGGTAGGGTTCATTAGGCGAAGTCCAACTCGCGATTGGCTGTACAGTTACAGACACTTAACCAAACGACGAACACTGGTGCTCCTTTGGAACTCTCGATAGGCAAGACTTCGTTTTCTCTGCCGTTGATGTCAAAAGACGATGTAGAACCCCGAGGTTAATTTAAGTGCCATGATAAATAATGCGTTACGCAATATAGAGTACGTAGTAACCTTAAAAAAAAAAGTGTAGGTTTAATCAGACGAAGAAGAAAAAAAATTTTTTTTTTCAATAAGAGACTTCCTAATGATTATAAACGGGCAGAGCAAGTAAACTAAGCTAGATCCATTTAAAGATTTGTTTAAAATAACGGAGATGAGTATTAAGGATCAGCTGTTAATCAAAAGTTTAAATCGATGTGGAAGGATATTTCTTTACTGTACCTTTGCTTCGAATTTTTTCATAGTTTCTTTTTAATCTCAAATAAATATTTTTGAACATGAAAGGGATGTAGTGTTTGTATTAGGAGTATCTATACTTAAATATAGATATACGCTGTCTCGGGCAAGCGACGCCTAGGTAAGCCACGCAGTTACGAGAGAGCTGTGAGCGAGAATACACGTGGTTGTTGCTGCGCGTGCGTTTGCGAGCGAGCCAGTGTTTGTACGAGAACATTACAGTGGACAGAGGTCCTACAGATGCAATTTTAATTCTTGCTTACATTGTAATCATTCTATAGCAAAAATTGTGTTACATTCACGCAAAACAGACAAACGTGACCACACGCATGATGCGACGATGAGTTTACAGCGCTTACTGGGCCACTGGCGACGTCGACAAAGAGACATCGAAACGGTATAATTTACAATAAGATTTGAGTAGAATATGGAAAAAAAAATAAGTGCACAGAAAAAATGACAAACAAAAAATAAAGGGACCAAAAACAAAACATGAATTAAAATTTACTACAATGCAATAGATTGTAAGTCTGGGTTGCATAGCCGCAAGCAGTATTGTGACTGGACAAAGTGCCTGTGTTGTGTGCCACTTAGGCGGTTATCATACTGCCACGCACCACGCAGCGTAACGCGTGAATGCGTGTTCTAACGTTGCTTGTAAGTATAGAAAACACGCACAGTCCAACATACCTGTGTCCACACCGAAAATGCGCAGATCACGCGCCTACAAGCGGACAAACATGCACACACGCGCGTGGGGACGAGACGAGACGTGTGACACACTGAGCCTCGTAGTGCCGTGCGTGATTTTGTATGAAATGAGTCAGAGCCTGCGTGAATTTACAAAACGCACCTGCACGCGTGAGTGCGCAAAAAACCAGCACGATGATGCAGATTTGCACTCCCGCACACGTAACATGCAGCGTGATGCGTAACAATTTGATAATCGCCTAAAGATTGTAAGTCTGGAAAAGGTTGCACAGTCGCGAGCACTACAGCGACCGGGCTATACCTCTACCAAGAGGTAGTCTGACTGACCTGTGGCACAATGGCGATGGCTCTCCTGAGGCTGGCGAGGTCGACGTCCCTGATGTTCTGTCCGGCTATCTTGATGGTGCCCGACTGCGGCTCGAAGAAACGGAACAGGAGGCGCACCATTGTGGATTTACTGAAAACAGAGAATAATTTAGACTCTGACATAATATTGTGTAGTTGTTATATTTCACCAAACTGGGTTAAAGGTAAGTCCAATATGAGCTATGGTTTGATATTTTCGCGCAAAGTCTTGTTATACAGAGGTTTATATAAATGTGGTAACTTCGCACACTCGTAAGAATAAAGCGGCTGCGTGGCATCGAATACGCGTGCACCGCATTAGATTAGATTGCTTCACAACTACAGTCGCGTAGTATCACGAACTTTTTATTTTATTTTTGAGTGAGAAAAAAAGTGAGTTATTCATTTTTTAAATTGATAAGTACTGTATTGAAGTACTTACCTCAACTGTTTATTGTAAACACGGCTTTTAATAATCTATGATAGAACCGACCATAGCTTGAAGAATCGCCAAACTTAAGTGGCAGTGGGCAGGGCACACTGCTAGTAGAATAGATGGTCGATGG
Organism: Mythimna albipuncta; assembly: GCA_929112965.1. NCBI lineage: Eukaryota > Metazoa > Arthropoda > Insecta > Lepidoptera > Noctuidae > Mythimna > Mythimna albipuncta. The sequence continues at coordinate 24,361,119 of OV815961.1, read as the reverse complement.
AGATGAAAGGTTCTGTAGTGACGACCACGTACGTTGAAGGATTGGAACAATATATTTGCTGCGGTCTTCCCGTCCGATTATAAATTAAGTGTCTTTAAAGCAAGAGTGAATAGGCTCATAAACTAGTGCGCCTCACCATCAGACGCACCGCAGTCCTGACGGTTTTCTACTGATTACACTTCGGTGAGTGTGCGTTGGGATTGCACAATTTAATTCCGCCAAGTCCGTTCCATCGTCGGACCACTAGACGCCCGGCGTTGCGCCATCGGTAGATGGTGGATATCCCACCCATTCGTACAAAGCGTTTTGGAAATACATTCATTATGCGTACAGCTAAGGAGTGGAATGCCCTGCCGGAGTCTGTGTTTCCTGATAGCTACAACCTAGGGGTCTTTAAGTCAAGAGTGAATAGGTTACTTCTAGGCAAGCGTGCTCTATCGTCGGCCACATCATCACTTACCATCAGGTGAGATAGTGGTCAAACGCGAGCCTATCAATAAAAAAAAAAAAACAGAGATAGCATCACTGCTTACCTTCTAGTAGGAGCACAGTCAACCACTAGTTTATATTAATAAAAAAAGACGAGCACGCAGTGGTGCGCGGCGCGGCCGGACACGAGGGGGGGGGCTGCTGCGCGGCGCGGGGTGCGCTGGCTGCCACACGAATAGGACCGGGCGTTATGGCGACTCTTGGAGGAGGTCTCAGTCTTTCGCCTGAATAATGATGAGGAAGTGTGCTTCATGGCTCACCCGCTGCCGGAGCCGCCGACGATGCCGATCTTCTTGCCGGCCGGGATGCTGAAGGTGAGATTGTTGAAGATCGGCTTCCCGTTGATGTACTTGAAGCTCACGTCCTGGAAGTCGATGGTGGCCGACTTCGCGTTGCAGATCAGTGCGGGGGCTTTCGGTCTCTCCTGGAAATGAGAAGATAAATGAGTTTTTACCTAATTATGTAACCACATATTAAAAACTTCATTTTCAGATTACTATGTATTTCGTTCTTTGTGGATCACACTAATATTATAAAACCAGATTCAGTCATTCCAGATTAGGTTAACACCAATCTAAAAAGGCTGGAACACAGGCGTAAGTTAGCCAGACTTTCGGTATATTTTAAGATGCATTTTAGAGAGTGCCGCGTGCATAACATGTGATTTGGCCATCACCTTTCTAGCATTAGACAACTCAACGTACGGCGATTGTCCACCCTTACGTTATTGACGACTCTACGATGCGAACTAAGCGTTTCGCCTCGTCGCTTATTCTCGTATATCGAAGGACTGGAACAATTTGCCTGCAGCGGTCTTCCCGTTCGATTATAATTTAGGTGTCTTCCGAGGCTAGAGTGAATAGGCTCTTTATAAACTAGTGCGCTTCACAATCAACGATTGTATCACTACTTACCCTGAAATTACAGTTACGCAAATTAACGGCCATTACAACTGGCCACGGGACCATTAACAAGCACCTTTCTGTCTTAGGAGTTACAGACAGTCCGCTCTGCAGAGCTTGCATGGAGGAGGACGAGGCAGCAGCTCATCTGCTTCCAAGCTGCCCTGTGGTCGCAGGATACAGGGCAAAGTACTTCGGAAACCCAGGTACCCTTCGTGAAATGGTTAGCGATACCAAGGCGCTGCTGGCCTTTCTTAAGGAGCTGGGGTGGATCGAGTGACTCATTTGTCCCACCCGTACGCAAAATACGCGCTTTAGTCGTAAAGTTGCGGACAACAGCCCGTTGTACCTAATACCTAATCACTGCTCACCTTTAGGAAGGATCGCAGTCAAGCATTGACTCTTTAAAAAAAAGTCCGTAAGTTTGTGTCGATAAGTTTAGAGGATATGTCGGGCCTTATATCCCGTAGCAGCATCACAGTGAGAGTTACCTTGATCCTGGACTGCACCGTCATGAGCGTGAACATGGTCTGCATGTCGATGAGCGCCTGTCGCACCTCGCGGTACACGGAGCCCAGGAAGCCCAGCGGGATGGACAGCTGGAACAGCAGACCATTCACCATCACCAGGTCGCCTACCGTCATGTTGCCTGGGGACAAGAAGTATTAGACTTAGTCAAAATTAAGTTTATCTGTGGAGTGAAGGCAAATGGGGAAAATCATATGAGACAAGTATCAAATTATCAAATACTAGCGGCACGTCCCGGCTTCGCACGGGCAATAAATATAGCCTATGTTACTCAGGGTGAACGTAACTTTCTAATAGTGAAAGAATTTCTGCAACGGCATAGTAGTTTTTGAGTTTATTCATTACAAACATACATACACACATACAAAGATACAAATTTTCCCTCTTTATAATATTAGTTTAGAAGACCCAATGGTCCCAGTTAATTTCGGCCCTACTAGGCCCCTACGGTTTTGCTGACATATTTTTGAGGCGCGCCTTGAACACTACAAGCCGTCAAAGATCCTTATTGGACGAGCGGACGGCGAGCTATTCATTATCATCCATATTTTGACTGGCCTGTTGGTCCAGTGGTTAGTGGACCAATGTTTGTGTGTTGAGCACGATCATTTGTTCTGTATCTGGGTGTATTTATTTATATATGTATGTATTTAGAAATATATTAGTATGTTTATCAGTTGTCTAGTACTTATAACACAAGCTCTGCTTAGCTTGAGGCTAGATGGCGTTGTGTGATAGTAGTGAAATTTTAATATTATAATATTATTTACACGTCGCCCGCATGCCTACGTGTACGGTTTGCTGGAAGTCTAAGTTGGAAACCCGTTGGCTAGGGCGTGAGGATGTCCATGCGCTCACGCCTGCGGCCTCCTCCTGCGCTAACATTATTGCTTTGCACGCGGAGGCGCCACCCACTCACTGGGTACCAGGGCCAAGCGTGAGAGCGAGTTTCAACCTTGAGCCCCCACGAGAAAACAGCTCCGCCCAAGTGGAACACACCTCCACCTTGTGATGTCGGTCTAACACTCATATAATTTCTTTTAACTCGGTTACCTTTAGCGATCTGGTTAGCAGCCATGATCATGATGATGCTGAGGCCTCCGCTGAAGATGGCGTGCTGGCCGAAGTTCAACACGGCCAGGCTGGAGGCAGTCTTGAGGGAGGCGTCCTCGTACTTCTTCAAGCTGCTGTCGTATTTCTCTAGCTCGTACTTCTCGTTGTTGAAGTACTGGAAGGAGGTTACTTTGAGAATGAATATAAAGTAGGTAATGAACATGTTAATTATCATGTACATACAATTGCCGAAACGGATCTTGAGCGATCGGCGTCAGAGTGGGGAACGCTTTGCGCGTTCCATACATTGGCGAGCCAATCGTCTTCTTTGTTAGATACATGCAGTAACGCAGTCAACGAATCACGAGTGATGTCTATGACACGATGGCACGGCGAGCCAATCACTGACACTCCTCGCCTCCGCGTTTCACTTCGCACTACTAAAGAGACCGAATATTTGACTTCTGCGTAACTTGAAGCCAGCGCTCAAGATCCCTGACGGCAATTGTACTCTGCCTAAAATGTGAGATAGAAAATTGTGTGAACCTTTTTTTGCTCACTTTGAAAATACGAAAAAAATTACGTTACAAAGCTACGCCTCAAAGAGGGCTTACTGCCATAATTGTGGCGTGCCCAGCACTGGGTTGCGATAACCACCATTTCACCGTGACATCCCGCCGGAGCTCTGTCCGCCATGCCGCGACCTGTCGCGGCAGCGGACTTTCACCCCGGCGTTGTATCTCCACGCGCATATCGTGCATGTGTGCAAGGACTGTTGCCTCCAGATCCCACGGTGGTAGGCCAGCCAGAAGGCTCGCCGCTTCGCGGGAGACCGTGCAGTATCCCCGCACCATCCTTATCGCCATGACCCTCTGGCAGGCGTTCAGTGTGGCCGCCGGTCGCTTTTGTAGCGACGGCCCACACCGGCGCCCCGTAGAGGGCCATGGACCGAATGATCCCCGCGTAGAGCCTCCGGCAGGAGGCGTCTGGACCCCCGAGATTGGGCAGGAGCCGCTTGAGCGAAGTACATACTTGAGATTGAGTTCTATAACTATTTATATGCTTGTAGGCACGACGAACAAGGTGTGTCTCCTGATGCTCCCTATACTTTTATGATTACTAACCTTAACAGTTTCATAGTTGATGAGTGAGTCAATAGCCTTGTTGCCGGCTTCGTTTTCTGCCTTGTTCATGTACACCCTGAACTTGGTGCGCCACTGTGTTATGGCTAGAGTGAATGCGGCGTATATACCCACGCAGCTCCATGCTAGACCTGAAAAAATTATTTATATTTGTTTAATTGTACATTATTTAACGAGATTACATATAAAAAAAACCAGACAAGTGCAACTGGAACTCGCCTACTGAGTGTTCCGTACAAACTTATCTATGAAAACAGTTCAATTCCCGTAATAAGTGGGGAAGATTTTTCAGAATCGCATGGTTTTTTTGTGACGTTACTACAAAACAGTTTTCAGTTTTTTTCGTGTTGATACAAGTATCTATGACACCATTGCTTCATGCCAAACTTCAGGATTCTAGGTCAACGGGATTAGGTCTTCAGGATTCTAGGGAACGAACGTTTTTGCGACATTAACAGCCGTATCTGAAGTTTGATTTTTTTCACAGCTTCAAGGGACCGCAAACCTGAGTACTCACCTCCACACGTTTCTGAGATAGAGTCTTGACATTCAGCCAAGTGAAAATCGCACGCGCGCACGAAAGGTCCGTACCGATCGTAGAACAAAATCACATTTGTTGTATGGATGCTCCACTCAAATATTGACTTTATTCTGTTTTTAGTATTTGTTATTATAGCAGCAACAGAAATACATCATGTGTGACAATTTTAACGGTCCAAGTCTCTCTCTCTCTCTCTCTCTCTTTTGCCTAGCCTTGTCCCTTTATTTGGGGTCGGTTCTCCTCGTACCGCGGCGCCAGGACGCTCGGTCCCGGGTTGTCTGTATATCTAGTTGTGCCCGCTTGGTATCCCTATTTACGGTTGTCCACCACGTAGAAAGTGGTCTCCCTTTGTCTCTCTTTTTATTAGGAATGGCTAAAGCTCTTTGAACGCAAGTACTTAGTAGTTTAACGGTCCAAGTATCACAGTTCATAAGATATAACCTAATGACAAGCAGACAGACAGCTATATATTTAACTTTTACCACCAACTCACCAGTAAAAGCCAGTCCTCCTTTGAGCCCCAGTATAGTGGAGACGAGCGCCAACTCGAAGATCGTGGGCACGATGTTGAACACCATCGCCGATAGTACAAAGTTAATGGCGCGGGAGCCACGGTCTATTGTCTGTGGATATTAAAAAAAAAACGTAACAATTTATTCTCTAAAAATGGCGGCTTACTCGAAAGACGCGGCGGCTGCTCTCATCTTTGGGATGGGTCAGCCAAATACCAGCTGGATGAACTAGAGTCTATTGAAAAGTGTGTCAAGAAGATCACAGGCAATGATGCTCTTTTGAAGTCAAAACTCTAAAGTCTTGAGCATCGACGCCGAGTTGCTAGCCTGACTGTTTTCTATTGTTTACACTTCGGGGAGTGTGCACTAGAGTTACACAATTTAATTCCGCCAAGTCCGTTCCATCATCAGACCACAACACGTACGGCGTTGCGCCACTGGCACATGGTGGACATCCCACCTATGCGTACAAAGCGTTTTGGGAGTACATTCATTATGTGTACAGCGAAGGAATGGAATTTACTGCCGGATTCTGTGTTTTCTGATAGCTACAACCTAGGGGTCTTTACGGCAAGAGTGAATAGGTTATTTCTAGGCAAGCGTAGTCTATCGTCGGCCACATCATCGCTTACCATCAGGTGAAATAGTGGTCAAACGCGAGCCTATCCATTATAAAAAAAAAGAAGGCGGGGTCAAAATCGCGGGAAACAGCTTGTCGTGGTATAGCAAAACGGACCCATCGCTACTACGCGTAAAGTCTTACGACAAAAAATACATTTTTTCAAGAGAGCCGATTTTGTAATTGTTAATGTGGAAACCAACCCTAACATAGTTGGTTTGCGGACGACGAGCAATGGGTAGCTCGCCAACATTTTTTTATGGTGGGAAAAAATCATACATTGACATCCCCCGCCCTTGGGCGGAGCGGGAGATAGTGTCAGACTCTTACTGACTAAAAGACCCACCCCGTTCCTTCTAGCCTTCATACCGGGGCTCGAGCGCCCTTTCGGATAACCCTGGCCCAGTAGGCTTCGACCCGGCTGGGTCCCTGCTGTTGCTGACAACTCCTTGAGGCGCGCGGGAATAGTGCGCGCCGTCGACGACTTGGGCTTGGTCCGGACAGTTACCGGACGGCCGGACAGTGAGCTACCCATTGCTCACAGCTCGCCGACTGACCGTCCGGTTACCGTTCAGACTGATCCTAAGTTGTATTGTACCACGCGGCTTAAGGAGATGTCAGCAAACCGTAACCCCAGCAGGGTCGAAGCCTACTAGGGCCACATGTAGTGTGAAAGTGAAACCTAGGCCCCTGAGACGAAGGCAAAGAAGTTTTTAGACAGTAAAAGTCTTGACAGGCCCTCGCGTTCCGCCCAAGAGCGGGGGATGTCATTGGATGATTTTCCAACCTCAAAAAGTAGGTAACAGTTGATTGGAAACGTCAGCTTTGCTTACTTTTGCAAGTTAATCGATAAACCGAAAATAGATAACTGTATCTGTCTGTCTGTTTACTGTATGTATCTGATACTAATCAGATATATCCTGCGATACGTATATGTGCTTGATTACTACTGATTGAACGATTGATTGGACGGTCCGGATTAAGCATTTCGGCCTCATCGTATCACGTACATCGAAGGAGTGGAACAATTTGCCTGCTGTGGTCTTCCCGTCCGATTATAATTTAGGTGTCTTCAAGGCTAGAGTGAATAGGCTCCTAGTCAACTAGAGTGCTTCAACATCAATGTTACGCTGATCAACATACTTGGGAAAAGTTTAGGCGGATAGTTTCGGAATATAAACTTAGCTCAGTATTGGAAGTTAATCGATAAACCCAAAGCAGATACAATATCAGATATCTCACAAAAACAATTGTATTTTAGAAAAAAATAAAATAAACAAAAAGTTCACAGTTCAATACTATTGTTTTGAAATCTTCGCTATCTAACTGAAGTGAAACCAAGTTGCAACACTATAATAGCAAATCACTTAACTGCAATTGTCATCTTTCGCAACCTGGTTAAAACCCACGATGATTTGCAATGCTTGCAGTAAGTCCGGTTTAAAGGTGTATAGATATGGTGTTATTATTTTTACAATTATGACATGTTTATTTTTACTATTTGACTGACATTTTTTTTTATATTTATACTTTTTTTTACTATTGTCAATATTTACACTTTTGTAAATTTTATAATTGTGAATGTGAGAACTATGTGGATTACTCTTTCCTTTTCTTTTATTTTCACATGATGTCTGGCAGTTTTGAGTATTTGATGTGGCCTACCCAAATGTGCTTTCTTTGGCATTTTTCGATGTTAAAAAATAAAGATCATTTATCATTTGTCACTAGACCAATGATACAGTTAAAAATGTCTTGATCATCGACGCCGAGTTGCTAGGTTTTAGTTAAGGTGGACCTGCATATTTTAAGATCTACGTTTTTTATTATTATTATTGATAGGCTTGCGTTTGACCACTATATCACCTGATGGTAAGCGACGATGTGACCGACGATGGAGCACGCTTGCCAAGAAGTAACCTATTCGCTCTTGACTTCAAGACCTCTAGCATGTAGCTATCAGAAAACACAGACTCTGGCAGTGAATTCCACTCCTTAGCTGTACGCATAATGAATGTGTTCTTAAAACGCTTTGAACGTATAGGTAGGATGTCTACCATGTACCGAAGACGCATGTCTAGTGGTCTGATGATGTAACAACGGGTTTGGTGGAATTAAATTGTGAAATGTAATCGATAGAAAACCGACAGGCCAGCAACTCGGCGTCGATGCTCAAGACTTTGGGAGTTTTGACTCGACAATTGCATGCAAGTGCGACAGTGTAAAAAGAAAATAGTCGTCAAGTTACTTTCGATAAAGCGCCAGTCTGCCTCCCCAGATGGAAGCTCAGGTCCAGGTTGTGCAGATGTATGAACACGTTGCAGGCCAGCTTCCTGATGGAGTGCTGCGCCACCTTCGCGAACACCGCGTTCCGCAGCTCGTTGAAACCTGCGGCGCCGGCGCGGGCTATGCCGTCTGAAATGATAAGGATTCATTAGTATGTCACTACAAGAAATATCAGCAGGTTAAAAGTTCATAGTATTTTATTTCACATATAGACATACCTACACTACATGGGCACTTATGAAGTTGGAACTACATTAGACCGACACAGACGTGTAACACGCTTGATTTGTACGTAAAACGACTTTGCATGGCTTCGCGTGGCGTGGATCAAGTGTAGGTCTACAAGTCTAATTTCCATATAAAATGTTTGGAGACTGATGCGCACACGTGTGAGCAATGTAGTTCTACCTTAAAACGATTAAACCCAACAGTCAGCACAGCAGTTAATCAACTTCAATAAGACGTACTCAAATGAGTACAGAAGTATACACTCATCTAAGTAGTAAAAAAAAGACGTATGGCACTCGGGGACTGCCGCGGTAAAGCTATTGCATAGCATACAACACCCCCCACTCATTTGTTTTTTTATCGGTCACCACGCTCAAAATAGCTTAAAAAAAATAACCTAACACCCCCCATGTTAGGTTATTTTCGTTACGGAATTTCTGGATTCAGTCTCCACGCTCAAGGCCCGCGATAGAAGCTATGCAATAGCTTAAAAGAACGCAGTAGTCCCAAGTGCCTGCAGTACAGTCGCCATGTCGAACAAGGCGTCTCTCGCAGGTGTGTCCATTGCCCTATAGAATATGTGGGCGTACTCAAATGGGCACAGATAAATACTCACATCCAAGCAGTAAAAAGAACGCAGTAATCCCAAGTGCTTGCGACTATTTAAAAGACGACACTTTGCATGTGTGGCGTACTCAAATGGGTACAGAAGTACACTTTCATCCAAACAATAAAGAGAATACAGTAATCCCAAGCGCTAGCGACACAGTCGCCATGCCGAGTAAAAAATCTCTCGCAGGTGTGTCTATAGCCTTTTAGATATGGGGCGTACTCAAATGGGTACAGTATCGAAACATTAAAAAGAATGCAGCAATCCCAAGTGCCTACGGCAAGTCGCCATGTCGAGCAGGGAATCTCTCGTAGGTGTATCCGTCGCCGTACTTAAATGGGTACAGAAGTATACTCACATCCAACCAGTAAAGAGAATGCTGTAGTCCCAAGAGCTTGCGGCACAGTCGCCATGCCAAGCAAGGCGTCGCCCGCAGGTGTGACGGTTGCTGTATTGATCTCATCGACAGCGTACTTGAACAGGAACGGTACTGTCACGTTCACCATCTTGGCGCCGAACAGCAGGGAGAGGGATAGCATCACGCGGTTTCTGATCATCTGGTTGTCCTAGAATGGGAAATAAGTGCTAGTACTGACTTAAAGGTAAAATTCATTAAATCTTCATGCAACTCACAATGTAGAAATGTTGACTTGATGTCTTAGGCTTTCTCTACTGGTCAACATAGGATGGTGAAGAGATATCAGCGCTGGGTGTTTGACGCTCAGTAATTGCTGAGTTGGTGACCTTTTCGGTTCGGGCACGCTCAACGCAACTGTATTGTATTTCTGTACTCTTTTTTTATTATTTTAAGTTGTTATAATATTGTATTGCCTGCGCCCAATAAATGCTATTCTATTCTATATAATATGGCAGATGGAGGTTATTATTGTATGTTTGAATTCAGAATTCGAGACTTTATCAAGTTCAGGGACAATAAACTCTATGCCCTACCAGACTAAGTTTAAATTCTGCTGTAATCCAACCTATTTTAGGGTCTTTTTTAACAAAATACTGATTATTTAAATATTTACTAAAGTCGACAGATTGGAATTAATATCTCGAATTATGAATTCATATTTATATTCAGTTAATTCCATAAAAACAATGTTTTCTTACTAGAGAATTTGGTGAATCTATCTTCAAACTACATCAAACACCGTCAACATTACGAATGAAAACATGTCTTGCAAATGGCAACTACTTTCTTATATGACCATCAATTAATATCATATTCAAGGCTAGTACTTATATTAACAGCTGCTCCATACCATCTGTCTTATATTAAGTACAGGTACAAAATCTTACCTTAGGCCACACATACTCCAGCATTCCGCGGATCATATCCATTCCAGTCACCGGCTTCGCATCCCCCAAGTTTATATCTTCACGAGACAAAACAGATGCACCTGGGTGAAAGCAGTCTCTTTTTTGTATACCTAAGGAGGGGAGAAGACGATCAGGATGTTTTAAGGATATGCGCAGGGTTATACGTACAGGGACAGGTTATAAGCGGGCAGGATACATGCAGGATGAAAAGGAAATGAAAGGAATAAACAAAGAGCTGCGTTCCAACCAAGTATTAGTAACAAAAAATACACAAAAATAACGGTTGCAGGCACGTATATTGAAAAGCTGAAGTAAAACATATTTGACATTTGTGCAAGATCTATGTACTACATTGTATGGAACTGTAGCATGCAGGTTTCGTTGCACATTTTAATTTAATTCATTAAACCCCAAGCGAACGCCGGCGTTCGCGCACCTATTGTCTTTCAATTGTGTCTGCAATTATCACAATTGAAAGGTTAAGATATGAAACAAAAAAGCTTTTGCGTAGTGCATTAGCCATCTAAATAGTTAATTATACATTCACAATAGGAAAGTAGTATAATACAGTATGGAGAAATTAGAGAAAACATCACAACGGAAGTATCTAGGTTTTTGCAAACAATAACATATGCCGATCACTGCTAGTAAGGTAGGTACTAGGATATTGGTACTACACTAATATTAATCAGCATGATTTAATTCAAAGTCAACACACTATGTTTGGAAAGAGATATCGTAATTATTAAATAAGTATGCCTGGAAAATATTCATGATGGAACATTTTATTCCTTATGTTTCCAAACACTGCTGATGTTTAAAGATTGGCTGGACATAGGTATCTCCAAAGTATAACCACATTCAGCAGTCAGCTGCTAATAAATTAACGATTGTATAAACATGAATGACTTCTTAAAACATACCTACACATTTTCAAAAGATCATTGGAACTAGGGACCTTCGGACCTAAATATTATACTCCATACCATAATATTATAAATGTGAAAGTAACCCTTTCTGTCCGTAATGAACTCACTGTTACACTATTGAACCAGTTTTAATAAAATTTGGTACAAAGGGAACTTGAACACCAAGGATGGACATAGGCTACTTTTTATCCATCTCCGACTGCAACTTTGTGTCCGTAGTAACCAACATTAACACGGACTACGCCGCTAGCAGAAGCTAGTTCAATCATTTTATCTTGTATTTCAACATTGCCACTTGATAACCAATAGTGTAAATACATTATCAATGAGTTTGAGGTAACTATGAGGAATAGTTTGTTATTCCTGAATATTTAAAAGTTCATTCTGTAAATATTGTCCAAAAAGAATGCATAGTCATCGTCACTTCAGTGTTTCACTATCAGTACATTGTAATATTGGTAGTAAGCATACGTTTATTATTATGCTTATCATTCAAGTGTGCTTACTTGGTGTCAAGTGATTAAATTAACAGTTTATACAAGGTCATTGTCAAATATTATGTAACTGTCTCACTTCCGGCAACTTTTACTAGGAAAAAAGAACATTAATTGGAATTTAGTATGTTCGAATTGTTCCATGATATGAAATAAATTAGTTTATTTTGCTTACCAACAGGAATTTTTCCCGTTTTTGGTTTGTTTGCCAACACAGCTGCCAACACATTTTTCGCCGTATCTGAGCTTCCAGAGGAAGCCGGGCTTGACGATGAATAATGCTACAATAAAAGAAGAGTAGATTTAACACTATTTCTTCCCACAAAACCGTTTAAAACAACTAGAAACGTAACCAAATAAAAACTTATTATTCAGACGTAAAATTATACCCTGTAGTGGCTCGTGGCTGCACATTGGTGACATAGTAAGTTGAGCGGTGATTTGGTTACAATATTTGATGTAAAATAAGGCAAAGATTTCGCGAATTTAACGTGATGTCGAATTAATTTGCTCAATTGCTTGTTTGACAGCAGTGTGGCCGCCATGGTGGTAAACTGACAACTCCGACTGACAGACAAGCACTGACAGAATTGACAAGTGACAAAATAAGTGTTGCCATATCAAGACAATTCTCTAAAAGTGTTAAAAGTCATCTCATAAAAAAATAGTAAAAAAAAGGATAATATTCAAGGAACGCTCAGTAAAAAGAAACTTATAAATAAAAAAATGAGGCTGAAGTGAAAACTAATCACGTCCAATAATCACACTAACCACACTATTTTATAACTGTACCTAAAAGAGGATGCGTGATCGTTTGTGTATATGTAGGTTTGTTACTTCTCGTCTGGCTTGACTAATCGGTGCTGAACAGATTTATTTTTTTGGCAAAATTTGGTGTCTCTTCCACAAAGGCCATTAATTAAGAGTTGAAGTTGAAGTCAAATTTATTTTACATGAAAGGGACATGTATAAAAAATATCCTGAAAGTGTGTTCCCGTGGGCTAATTTTCTACTTTAACGCGGGCGAAGTCGCTGGCACCAGCTAGTATATTCATTGAAAAAAAAAATAGCAGAACATTTATCCTAATTTTGTTCATCACACAACTACTTGAATACTATTGGCTGATTTAGACATGCCTCAGCTAGACTAAAAAATAATACTACCTCCCTATTCATCTTCATAAACAATGCACATAAAACGCGGTCAACTAAACAGTTAAATTGAAGATAAAACAATTTTCTACTAAATCCGAAGTCGGCACGGACCATTATCATAGAGCTTCTCCCGCTATCATAATATTTACAAAGGTATCATGCTGGATCAATATCGGAACCGGGGCAAGTGCGAGCGTGTTTTCATTATATGGTTCTGAAGTCAGAAATAACTTACTATTACTACTTGTTATTATTTTTTTAATTTATATTAATTTGTGCTTGACTGAACCTTATGGCGGGAAGACGAAGTCAATTAGTTCCAGTACCTCGATGTACTTACACTGTATTTAACGACGAGCCAAAACACTTGGTCCAGACCGTAAAGGTTTCAACAACGTATGGGTGGAAACTCGCCATTCGTCGAGTTGTCATAAGGTAGAAATGATATGCTGGAATTAACTGGGCACACTCTTCAAAATGCAGCCTGTAAAATACCGAAAGGCTGGCTACCCTACGCATGTGCTCAGGGCTTTGTACATTGCTTGGACATAACCAGATCTGGATCACCATCGAGTCCAAAACTGCCAGGTGGTATTTTGCAGCACCAGCCCTTATGTAGCTGCACTACTCCACACACAACCGGACCTGTGTGTGTAAATAAGCGTCTTGAAAGATTCGTGTCTGACCACTATCTCTAGATTGTACCTAATTATCAGGAAACACAGACTCCGGCAGAGATTTTTACACCTTAGCTGAAGGAATAACCGGAATTTTGTTACACAGAACTAATTTAAAAGAAGTGGCAAGCCTGGGACCAACCAGGAATTGCAAAAAAAAAACCGGTCAGAGGCGAGTCAGAATCGCACAGGAAGGCTTACGGAATCCTACTTATGCGAGTCCGACTCGCACTTGGCCGAAAAAAACGAAGGACTCTTTATCCCACAAACTGAACCCCAAAACGCTAATGGCGGGTTACGTTGTCGACTCGATAAAATATCTATATGCTATAGTCTTCCGCATCCGCGTAATACCCTTTGATCGTTAGCGGTATATTTAGATGGCGTCCTAGATTTTTGAGACATGTTATATTAGTCAGCCTATCGCCAGGTTAGTGTGCTGATCTAAGCGTGGCGTCTAAATGCTGTGATATTTTCAGTTCTATGGTAAAGATTCTTAGAAGCAGTTGTGAATGACCGGTAGGTACCTCGGTGAAGTGCTTTAAATTAAGGTCCAAGCGCCCGAGAAGTGCCCTAAAAAAGTGACTTTCTGAAGTTACTCCTCAGTAACGGCCATGTAATAAATTTGAAAAAATATATGCTTATTATAGCTTCATGAACAACATAATAAACTATTGATTTTTTCGTGCGATTAATACTTTTGTCTAATAAAAATACCTACTTATCAATCTTTTCCCTACTCCTTCGAAGCGGCTTGGATCTCTAGAAATATTTTTACATAATTATAAAGATTGTTCGATAAAATAATAATCTTCAAAGTGAACGAATATGTAAATCAATCAACATTTCGCAAAGAAAATGGATTTAAAGGTCAGCGGGGCTTTAATCAGGCGCAGCTGATCAGTTATATGCACATATACTCGTACTGCCACTTAAGCGGGTACGAGTGTTATGTCCATTTTATTCCAGCCGGATGTTCTAGGGACTATATTCCTTAAAAGTAAATCATAGAAGAATATTTCAACATTCTTCTCTAGATAATAATCGATCTATTTAACTTTGCCAAAGCCAATATAAGATAGAAAGTACCTAGTCGAATATGTTAAGTAAATAATACCTAACATATTCGACTAGGTACAGGAGCTTGATTGTAGCGCTGTTGTTGACACCGCCATAGATCCTGAAAATAAAATGTTTGGTGGATTAAAACTTCAGCCAGACTTCAGATATTGAGGTAGGTGTACATTCAAAGTCAATACTAAGACTAGGAAGGTAGGTACTTTTTTATCTGATATAAACTAGTGCTTGACTGCGATCCCACCTGATGGATAATAATCCCTACTTAATCCCACATATTTTCTTATTCATTACATTCGTAAGTAAGTATACCTGATGGCACGTAGGGTGTTTTTGTACGCTTAGACCTACTTAAAGTTTTATTTAATTTGGTGACATTGGTTAAATTATTACTCAAACAATTAACACTGAACATTTATGACAAATAATTTTGTACACATAAAAATATACATATAAATATACATAAGTACATTTACTTTTAAATATTTCACAAGGCGATTTTCATCCGTCACTCACCTACACTCAAAGGTTCAGTTGAAAACCATCGTCAGGCAACTGCTACGGTTGTCTGACAGTATGCTGAACTGAACCTATTGACACTACCGTGAGACACATTGTTGCTGTTTGTTTTTTTTTTTTGTTTTAAGTTTTATATGTTTCAATACTTGTTTTGTTCATTATGTGCCAAATAAACATGTTTTCTTTCTTTCTTTCTTTGGG
Organism: Mythimna albipuncta; assembly: GCA_929112965.1. Taxonomy (NCBI): domain Eukaryota; kingdom Metazoa; phylum Arthropoda; class Insecta; order Lepidoptera; family Noctuidae; genus Mythimna; species Mythimna albipuncta. The sequence goes on along the minus strand of OV815961.1, from coordinate 24,345,831 downwards.
CAGTCGTGTAAATTTAAAAAAGTACCTACATCTTCCACTCAATCTACAGTCGCCTGCAAATGTTGCAGCCAGTGGCGTAACTATAGGGTGGCAAAATGCCACGGGCCCCTTGTCAGGTGTGGGCCACACAGGTGGTGTCCGGAGGCCCGGACTAAGAGGCCTTGGGCTCAGAAGATTTAAATATACAAATTCAAATAAATTATTAAGGTTTAATGAAAGCACTCGAAAAGGATCAATTTCCCGTGGTATTTTGCCAGCCTTACCACCTTATTATTACTTATGCCATTAAAAGCCAACTTCAGAGATGTAATAAGAATCCTCGTGTGTTAGAGAACTTACCGATTTATCTACACTAATATTATAAAGAGGTAAAGTTTGTTTTTATGTTTTTTTGTTTGTAGGATGTAATCTCTGAAAGTTCTGGTCCGATTGCTAACATTTTTTCACTGACAGAAAGATGTTTTATTCCTGAGTAAAATAGGCAAGGCAAAGCCGCGGGCAAAACCTAGTTAATAATAAGGAATATTGTATTTCTGTACTTCAGTGATTTATTCAAATTAAATAAAAAAATTGACGATTTTTTATTTTCTGGGGTCCCATCCAATGATTACCTACGCCATAGGCCTCAGATAGTATAGTTACCTACGCCACTGGTTGCAGCAAAGTCAGCAGCACACGCAGCCAATACAGAGCCTGCTACCACAACAAATAATAGAGAAGGAGGGCTTATAAAACGCCATATTTTGACAACAAAGCTCCATACAGGTGTATCCATGTTCTATTTCTGCCGCACCTACTACCTCGGGATAGCGAATCGGGTCAGGCGTTAACGATGTACTGGCCTGTAGTGGTTCCTTAACTCTATTTTTGTGTTTTATGTCTTTGAGTTTTTGTTTTGAAGATTATGAGTGTTATAGAGTATGATGGGGGTCTTGTCTGCATGATCAGTGCTTGATTTTGGACACTTGCAATAATAAGTTTCTTTATCGTGGTGCTGCTATGATTTTTAACTGTAATAAAATCGTTTTTGTTAGGTCATTTAAGTGGAAAACCCGGTCTCACATTGTTTCTTCCTATTTAGTAACATTTGCAAAAATCATAAATCGAAGGATTGGAACAATACATATGTGCCCTTCGGATATGGAACCCTAATTAACACAACTCTAAGATAACACATTTAATCTTTATTATACAGTTTGGAGACAGTAATTAATGTCCAGAATTATTCACTGATCATTAAATTCGCTTCATTTGCATCTTACTCCACATTTCGAGGTGTTTTAGGTTTCGACGCGTTACGTTGTTTATAGCTTGCGAATCCATGAACAAGAAAACTATTGTAATATCTTAGTTTTTTAGTCAGAAGTGTCACCATCATAATTCAGCCGGAAGACGACCACTGCGTTACAATTAGACCTCCCTCAAGCAATAATGACCGGTCTTATCAGTCTCACATCCATGCGATTCCGGCGACCCTCACCAGGACATATTCACTCCGGAGTCTGGAAGGCTGGACTAGGAAAATCGCCTACTTACACCACTACGAGAGCAGTAGTGGCTGAGTGGTAACAGCCCCGACTTACGAGTCGCGAGTTCAAACCACTCAGGCGCATTATTTTGAGTAATTTATTTCATCACCACTGCTCTCAAAACAGTGAAAAAAAAAACCCGTGAGGAAACCCTATTATCTTAGTACCAAAAATTCGAAGACATTTATTTATTTATTTAATTCAAATAGAACGGCCGAAGCCAATTACACTGTTTAAACACATAACACAAAAAGAGAAAACATTAAAATTAACACACACAAGTCACATGTCGTGCAGGACTTTAGTGATAAATATTACTTATTTAATAAATAGTTAACACAGTCTCATGCATTCATCTCACCGAATTTCATACATTCTGAAAGTATCGTCTTCCATTCTTCCCCAAACATATCAAAATCTGTGTTTTGGTCAAGGAGAGCATTAAGCGCAGAGAGAGTCCACGGTATGGGCGATTTGGAGTGTGCAACTGTACGACACGTCGGAATTGCCAGAAGCCGATGTTCCTGCCACGGTTGTAGTTGTTTGGAACATACAAGCTACAGATAAGGTTTTGTAGATCAGGAGCATCTATAATTCCCCTGAATATTTTGTATGCCACAATCATCTGGTCGCGTGACCGTCTGACCGTCTGACTCCGCATGACCGACATGTGACATCCACTACCAACACGCACCTAGCCCACGTGGTAGATTACGGCCCATTTCGTTTCCCAGAGAGAAAGCCTTAGTCCAAGCAGCGGGAACATTATAAAGCTGATTATGCTATGCTATTATTTATTTATTTATTTTATAATTTATGTACACACAGTAAAAGAAGAAGATACAACATTATTATAAATTATGTACAAAGGTACTGCTATAAGTATGTACTATAGTAATACCACTATATACGCATTAAGTTCCTTCACCATATAACAGTTAAATTTAATAAATTCACGTCCTCATCATCACATCAAACATATCATCATCATTTCAGCCGATATACGTCCACTGTAGAACATAGGCCTCCCCCAAGTGTCCGTCCAAGTGTACGCCCTCATCAGTTCATCTTAATCCCAAAATAAACACTCCGAATCAATGACAGAAGTGTCCAAGCATCTTGCCCTTAAAATATTTGTGAGTAAGGTATGTGGCCCAGATATCGGGCGGTACAATTTCACTGCGCCCTCTCTTTTAATCAAAATAATTAACTACACATATGATTTATTGCCTTAGTGCGGGGAGGGGGCATGTCTACCCGCCACTTTTTACCTTGCCGATAATGTACTGGCGAATACGAAAGTGTTTGCGAAGTCGTGTCTTCGCACTGTCTGTGTTTGTATGTTGTAAATTTGTATCTCCATGCCTAGTAGTTATGCTTTGACTACCAAGATTATTTTGATAGCAGTTGCTTCTTCAATCATTTATGTACGGTTCACGTACAGGCAAAACGCTAACGCCGCGACCTACTTTTTACTACTCATTTTGTTTACTTTAAAAACGTGTAATTATATTAATTTTAGTTGACCGATAGCTGCCGTAGCGCTATAACCGCGGATTAGCATCCAACTTAACTTTGTGTAACTTTTGAGAATATACGTAATTATTGTGAAGTCTGTGGTTTTTGTCAACTCACATCCAACTGTAAGTAACTAACTACCTCTGAGCCATACATAAAAGTGGTCCTTCGAGCCGGATAACAGGTGCGTATTGTCTCTATTAACTTAAATCGGTCTAGCTGGTATAACAGAAGAGCGGATCGCGTTAGTAGGGTGACGAACTGACGACGCACTCAATATCCAGAACTTGCGGAAACTTCGCAACTTTGGTGAACTAGTACCTGAGGTGATACAACTCTACTCTACCAACGGTCAAGCCAATAACTTATAACAATGGTTCAGAGCGTAACAGAACTGATAAGCCGTCAAGAAACCATCTTCAGGGACTTGAAGCTTATTTGTACCAACTACAAGAAGGATAGTCCCACCAGGAAGAACTTGGCGTACCTGGAGGAGCGTCTCTCTAAGCTGAATAACAACTGGGAGAAGTTTGTTCACAACCATCAACTACTGGAAGAGTCTGGAGTGACGGACCTTCAATACTTCAACGACGACATTTTTAGCAGTACGAAGAAGATGTATGAAGAAGTGCTGCAAGACATGCTGAAACGTAAAGCAGAATTGCCGTCTGCATCTACTAGCAAGACGGAACAGCCACCTGCGACGCCTAAGCAAGCTATGAGGCAATCGAAATTTACTTTCGACGACATCAAATTCCACGTACCTCTTCGGGAAACAAGTGAGTCGACGGAAAAGCAACAAGATCTTTTGCGTCAACAATACTGCAACTTTAGGGCGTTTGAACGCACTGTGGAGAAGATAAGCATATCATTGGCGGTACCAATGGAAAAATGGGAGTTAGAAGACAACTTGAGCACCCTGAAAATGAAATGGGAGCACATCGAAAGGGTAAACTGGGAGCTAGATTACATACTACAAGATGAGGACTCAGTTTATCAGCAGAAATACAATACAGCAGAAAACTTTTATGATGACCTGAAAAGGAAACTACAACACAACATCTGGAACAACGCACATTATGAAAAATCTACGCCAAGAATCCAAATACCGGAATTTCATGGAAACTATAACCAGTGGTTGACCTTTAGAGACCTCTACCTGGAAAGCGTACACAACAATCCGACACTTTCAAAAGCGCAAAAAATGCAACACTTGAAAACAAAACTGAAAGGTGAGGCGGAGAAACTGGTCCAGCATCTCGGCATCAGTGCTGAGAACTATGCGTCGTGCTGGGAGATGCTGACCCACCGCTACGATAACAAACGGCTGTTGTTCACGTCATACATGAACACGCTCCTGAATCAACCTAGTATCCAGCAACCAACCGCTGCAAGCATACGGACTCTTCACGACGTCATGATGGAGTGCTTGAACGGGCTCAAAAACATCGGGCTAGATACCACCAATTGGGATCCAATCATCGTTCACCTATTGATTCAAAAACTGGATAGTGTTACGTACAACGAATATATAAAGGAGATTAAACATCCTAGGGAGTTTCCCGACCTGGAAGAGTTCACCGGGTTCTTGGAGTCCAAATTCATGTCTCTGGAAGCTCTACAGGGAAATAGTCAAAACCTATCGCCATCAAACAAACCATGGAAATCTGAAAAGCCAACGCATAAGGGATCAGAAAACCGAAATAACAACTACAAAAATAAAACACAGGGGTCATCGTACTTTAACAAGTCACAAAGTTCGCCAAAAACCTTCTTCACGACAGCGAAAACATGCCCAATATGCAAAACTAACCACGTTCTGATGAATTGCAAACAATTCTTGACTATGAACATAAACAAACGGAGTGACGCAATTCGTAACTTGCATATTTGTAAAAACTGCTTATTCAGCCACGGGGAAAAACAATGCAAATCACGAAAGACGTGTAAATTGTGTCATAAGGCACACCACACGCTTATGCATGAAGCTGAAACTGAACTATCCAGCAACAAACAAGTGAAAAGGGAGGAAAACCCATCGTCGACCCCTTCGACTTCCTATGGGGTCAACAACGTAACAAACGAAGAAAAAGAAGTGTTGTTGACCACCGTACTTCTGAAAGTTAAAACAATAGATGGAAACTTCATCAACTTGAGAGGTCTACTTGATCAAGGCTCCCAAGTCAGCCTGATCACGGAAAACGCGGCACAGCGCCTCCGACTACAGCGACGTAAAGTGAGCGCTGTTGTATCGGGTGTAGGAAGCCTTAGCGGTAACTGCAAAGGGGCAATGAACTTAGAGTGTCAGTCAATACATTCAGATTATAAATTCAACTTTGAAGCATTAATTATGAAAAAACTTATAAACAACTTACCTACCGCATCCTTTTCAATCAGTAACTGGGACTATCTGGAAAACTTAAAACTAGCAGATCCACAGTTCAACCTGTCAGGCCCGATTGATCTGCTCTTGGGCGCGGACGTCTATTCAGAACTTATACTAAACGGCGTCATCAGGAGCGATAATAGATACCCAGTAGCTCAACAAACCAAAGTAGGCTGGGTTCTATGCGGGAATGTAAAGACATTCAACTGCTTCGTGACTCTCAACGACTTCGAAAACATGACAAGATTCTGGGAGACTGAGGAAATTCCAGACAAGTCCTCATCAGCAACTAGTGAAGAACAACACTGCGAGGAATATTACAACGCAACCACAAGAAGATTGGCGAACGGACAATATATTGTACAAATGCCAATGAAGCCAAATTTCGAAGCAAACTTAAAAAATGCGAGGTCACAAGCTTTAGCACAGTTCCTTCAACTGGAAAGGAAAATGCTGAAAAACAAAGAACTCGGCTACGAGTACAAGCGATTCATGAACGAGTACATCGCTATGGGACACATGAAACCTGTCACAGGAGAAAGTAGGGGCCAAGTCTACCTACCTCACCATGGCGTTTTGAGAGCCGAGTCCACTACAACCAAGCTAAGAGTAGTGTTCAACGCGTCGTACAAGACAAAAGGAGAGACCAGTCTCAACGATCACATGTACTGCGGTCCGAACTTACAAAAGGATATACTGACACTACTAATCAACTGGAGAACGTACAGATACGTCTTTACGGCAGATGTGGAAAAACTTTATCGATTTATCTGGCTGAACGAAAATCAACAACATCTACAAACTATAATCTGGAGATCTTCCCCTAACGAACCACTACAAGATTGGCAGTTGGGCACAGTAACTTATGGAACGAAAAGTGCACCTTTTCTAGCAATGCGCACTCTACATAAACTCGCAGAAGATGAAAAAGATTCCTATCCAGAAGCTGGAAACGTCCTGAAAAACTATTTCTACATGGATGACTTGGTTTACGGGCAGGACACTATCGAAGCATCAAAAACACTGGTCACTCAGCTAATTGAGTTGCTGAAAAAAGGAGGATTTAACTTGAGAAAGTGGAAATCAAACGAACCACTTATCTTGGAAGACTTGCGGGATGAACAAAAAAGCTGCAGTACAAACATCGACTTCAGCCCAGAACAAACTACAAAATCAAAAATGTTGGGCATGAGATGGAATCAAGACGACGATAGTTTCACATACCAATGGGATCTACCAGTCATGAAAAATCTAACAAAACGCGTACTGCTGAGCGAAATAAGCAAGCTATATGACCCACTTGGATTGCTATCGCCACTTACGATAAAAACAAAACTTCTATTTCAAAAAATCTGGATCAGCAAAATCAACTGGGACGAACGCTTACCCGACGATCTCGCTACAGAATGGGAAACCATAAGAAAAGATATACAGTTGCTCATCAAACTTTCCATACCACGATGGTTACAAAGTCTAGAAAACAACCTAGAGATACACGGGTTTTGCGACGCAAGCGAAAAAGCTTACGCGTGCGTGATTTATAGCCGAGTGAAAAATCAAGCCGGTGAATACAAGACAACACTAATTACAGCAAAAACAAAGGTGGCACCAATCAGTACTAGAATAACTGTGCCAAGAATGGAACTTTGCGGGGCCGTTTTACTGGCCAAACTGCTAGAAAAGGTTCAGAACACTCTCTACAATAAAAACCTACATATAAGGTGCTGGAGTGACTCTAAAGTCGTTTTAGCGTGGTTGCAGGGCGATATAAATCGATGGGAGAAATATGTGGCTAACAGAGTCAAACAAATAAATAGCATTATCTCGCCAAACTGCTGGAACTATGTGAAGTCAGAAGAAAATCCTGCTGACTGTGCAACTCGAGGGCTCACACCTTCTCAACTCTTAGATTTTAACCTATGGTGGAATGGACCAGATTGGTTAAAAACAAACATGCCAAAAACTCATCAAGACAATTGCCTGACCTACACAACAAACATTGAGTTGCAAGAAAAAAACTGCTGCGCAGTCACATTCAAAGGTTGTGAAATAATTGACACATTACTGAATAAAAACAGTAATTATAAACGTGTAATACGAGTGCTTGGATGGATTCTACGATTGAGCAATATTCGTAAGCAAAAACGCACACTAAACTCCGTCAATAACTTAGCCGACTGCGGTAACAAAAAAAGGGTTATGTGTTTGTCACCTCAAGAAATTATGGGAGCAACAGAATTGGTCATCAAGAACGTCCAAAATGAAAACTATGGCGACGAAATTGAACATTTGAAGAAAAAACGACCAATATCAACAAAAAGCAGCTTGCTGAAGTTAACTCCATTTCTCGACGACAGTGGAATACTGCGCGTGAAGGGGCGACTAGGCTACTCAACTTTATCTCCCGAAGCTAAACATCCAATCATACTTCCGCCTACAGGAAGATTAACGGAGCTTATTATTCAAGAGGCTCATCGCAACACTCTCCACGGAGGCGCCCGGCTTACTTTGGCCCATTTACGTCAAAAATTTTGGGTCATTGGAGGCAGCAGAACAGTCAAGAAGGAGCTTCGACAATGCGTCCGATGTCATCGTTTTAAACCAAACCGAAACGTCCAACTGATGGCAGACTTGCCAAAGGAGCGTGTAACTCCATCGAGACCGTTCACAAACACGGGCGTCGACTATACCGGACACGTTGATGTGAAAATCAACAAAGGAAGAAGAGTCAAAACTTGCAAGGCTTACATAGCAATTTTCATATGCATGGTGACCAAAGCTGTGCATTTGGAATTGGTGTCGGACATGACCACGCAAACGTTCCTTGCTGCATTCAAAAGGATGTGTGCCCGCAGGGGTACACCCCGACACGTATTCTCCGACAACGGAACAAATTTTGTGGGCGCAGCAAAACTACTTCAACAGGAATTTGAAAAACACAGTACGTTCAAGACTTCAGAATTCTTTGACGAGATGAGCCACTTACAAATTGAGTGGCATTTCAATGCCCCTCTTTGGCCAACAGCTGGAGGTCTGTGGGAGGCTGCCGTTAAAGCAATGAAATATCACTTACATCGAGTACTGGGGGAACAGAAGCTTACTTTCGAACAATTCACTACATTACTAAATCAAATTGAAGCCTGTCTTAACTCTCGTCCGCTGTGCCCATTGACAGAAGACGTCGAAGACCTGGAATACCTAACTCCCGGTCACTTCCTCATAGGCGGCCCCCTACTGTCACTACCGCAAGAAGAGCAAGATTTTGCTGAGCACGATCTAAGAAACAGATGGAGGCTAGTTGAACAAATGAACGTGCACATCTGGAAGCGCTGGTCGAACGAATACCTACACCAACTTCAAATCCGAAGCAAATGGCAGCAACCAAAAGAAAACCTGAAACAAGGAAGCCTAGTGTTAGTAAAAGATGAACACTTACCTCCTGGTCGTTGGGCCATAGGAAGAGTCCAGGAACTTCATCCAGGCGCTGATGGTCAAGTACGGGTTGTTACCTTGAAAACCAGGAAAGGGTCACTTAAACGGCCAATAACGAAGCTTTCACCTCTACCGCTGAAACACGAAGAACCGAGAAGAGACGAAGAGGATGATAAAAAAACTCCTACTCCGGAAACTAAAAAACGGGGAGGGGCAACAAAACACAAGAACAATTGGCTGTCACTTGTTCTTTTATCCATATTAGCAATTACGGAATTTGCTCAGTCAGCGCCAACTACTAGCAACTTGAAGGTTACAGCTATACCAAGCAATCATCCGATATACTTCGACGAAGCAGGGAAAATACAACTAATACATGACGAATGGACTCTATTGGTTTACTACAACTTAACGTCATACTGGCAAGCAACTGATCGGATTAATGATTATGTCAACCAAATAGATAAACTATGTCAAAGGATATCACATGAGTATATGCCTTGTGAAACAATTGTCAGCCACCTACGTCATGAACTGAGCCACCTAGCCGACTACAACTCGATGCTGCTCACTCAACACTCGAGACCAAAACGAGGATACTTTGATGGAGTTGGGAAGCTAGCAAAAACTCTTTTCGGAGTGCTCGACGCAGACTTTGCCGAAAAGTACGAAAGAGACATACAAAATCTACAATCTAATGATGACTACCTACTACAACTTATGAAAAACCAAACATTAATTGTAGAGGCTGAAAACAATATAATAAAAAGAAACACTGCCTTCATGGAAAAACAATTCAAGACCTTGAGCGTCTATATGAGCCAAACTTGCAGCGAAATCACAAAAATAGAGAACAAGGCACACATGCTATTCACGATGAATGACATAAATTCCGCTGCCGTGACGTCAACTTTGATTTTAAGTGACTTGAATCGAATACTGGAAATGTTGATAAATGCCCTCGCCAATATTTACAAAGGACATTTAGATACTCATCTATTCCCAGCCAACCAACTGATCGAGCAGCTAAACATCATATCCGGAAGGTTACCACAGGGATTGTCATTACCTGTAAAGGACATTCAAACGGATTTGCAAAACATCTATGACCTCATTCATGTGAAGGCTCGAATAACAAACAACTATATGCTATTTGAAATACACATCCCGCTACTGAGCGATGAAGACTACAAGATATATCGAGTCATTCCGATACCGTTCCTTAGACATGGAAATCTAAAACTCATACAACCAACTTCCAGTTTCATCGCAATCAACTTCAGAAAAAACTCTTATATCAAAATGGAAGATCAAGACATGCGCCAATGTACTTCATACGGAGAAGACGAATTTATTTGTATCTCACGCAATCCGGTGTACAATTTGCACGATAAAGATGCCCCATGTGAGGCCCAAGTCTTCAATCAACAAGAGTCTTTATCATGTATCCTCAATGACGTAACATGCAAGGAAACCTGGACAAAGCTCCACAAACCGAACATGTGGCTATTTACATTATGCGGGAAACAGCTGATGCGCGTTATATGTAACGATCAAGTTACGCCAGCGGTCATCGACGGAACTGGAGTCATTACCTTGCAATCAAAGTGCATACTACAGAAAAAGGACGCCACAATATTTACACAGAATCAGCTGGGAAGTAGTTTTAACATGGAACCAGACATAGAAGTTCCAACGATAAATTCCACAATAAACCACATCTTTGACTTCGGCTGGAAAAATGCTAAACTGAACATAACAGAACAAGGGACGCCAACTGCAGTAGAAATAAGAAAAATAGACCAGCAGTTAGAATTCCAAAAAAGCAGAGAAATCTTACCAAAGGTGTCTGAGTCTGACTTGTCAAGTCACGACATTTATCTCTACTCCGTTACTTCTTTGTTGTTGGGAGGAATCGCTGTGCTTGCCCTCTTTGTTATTATGAAACGATGCTGCAAAACAAAGAACGGTGCCAAAACAAGAACGACACCTAGAGGAAAGAATAACTTGGGAGAGGACATCGAGCTACATGAAATACATTCGACAGCAGCGGAGCCCGTTTACAGCGAAGCAAGACAGCCGAAGAAAGTATTTCACTTTGACGATGTGAATTGAGTGACAACTATTACTTTTATACTTATACACATTTACTATTGTTTAATATTTACTTTATACTTTTTTATATTAGATATTATTTGCTTTGTAATGGATGTTCATCCCACTTTTCCCTCGGGAGCATGTACGGTTCACGTACAGGCAAAACGCTAACGCCGCGACCTACTTTTTACTACTCATTTTGTTTACTTTAAAAACGTGTAATTATATTAATTTTAGTTGACCGATAGCTGCCGTAGCGCTATAACCGCGGATTAGCATCCAACTTAACTTTGTGTAACTTTTGAGAATATACGTAATTATTGTGAAGTCTGTGGTTTTTGTCAACTCACATCCAACTGTAAGTAACTAACTACCTCTGAGCCATACAATTTTTTATTTATTCATTCTTCGTCATTATACACCAGTGAAACTTTTACTTTTTTAAGATCTACATACAAATTACACTTAGTGACTTTTTAATATTTTATACAAACTACGTGCTTGAATGCGATCCCATATAATAGGTATTCCTATTAGAATAGAATATTTTTTATTGTACACCAAAATAGTAACAATTTCACAGAAACTTATATTTATATATAATACATATAATTTATCGAATTTTAATTTACTAAAATATGTAATGTGGATTTTTTAATTACTTAATGAAATTTTTGTATCTATTTAACTTATAATGTTTTTTTTTATGTATATATTTTATAATGGTACCTGAAAAAAAAATAGTATAATTTAATTAATAGTGATGTTCATAAAATAGGTATGCATACCTACTACCTAAGAACAGCGCAAATATTATAAATTGAATCACAATAAAACTGCATCTAGTTAGGCTCACTGCAGTTTTATTATGATTCGAAGAAATAGAAATGGGCCAATAATGATGCACTATAAATTCCTTAAACAAGTGCGTGCATAAAGAGTGTATCCCACACATAAATATTTGTTTCTTCATATTTTTTATGGAATTATGACACAAGACTTCCTATAACCTACGACGATACCCCGTGATGTCAAAGATGAAGATTATGCAAAAAAAAAATAATAATAATACAGACAGTCTTCTACCATATCAAACCCTTTACTTCGACTTTTCCTCTCACCGGTACATGCGTTTGGAAAAAAAAGAGCCGAATGCCACCAACATCGCAGTACTGTTACGGTGATAAGTCTGTGTAATTTTTTTATCTGCTTCGATATAATTTAGCTTTGCCGTTATTCTCGATGAGAATTGTCTCAGGCAGTCATTTCCTTTCATTTGGTCCGGTAGATAGAATCATTGAACTTATTTGGGTATTTAATTGGTATATTGTCCTGGGTTTTTAAGGTCTCGATTGATTAAAATACTGATATACTTTTTATGTATCGATGAATAAAAAAGAATATTCCTCTGAAAGAAAATAAATTCTACTAAAGAGTAGTAAAAATCCAGGAATTAATTTAAATATCTAATAATTTACATATCTTCTTCTTCTTCTTATTCGTATAAATCTGGCGGAGTGATCGTGGTCATGAATCGTCTGTTAGGTCGGTTGTGGCAGTTGTGAGACTTCTCCATCTCTTGATCTCTCTCTATCCGTGCCACTTCGTGTAGGTACTTCGAAGATGAATTAATGAGGTCTCTACATCTGGTGGGTGATCCGCCGCGAGAACGTTGGCTCTACTCTTCTTTGTTTACACTAAAGATTTCAAAGATCCATCATTGCAGATGATATTTATGTTCAAATATCTCAAAGATTCGCACTTAGATAATCAAATTTTGTTACTAAGGTGATGAGGGTGTCAGATTTCGTGTTCTTCATAGATCACAATGGACAGTCGACAGACAGTTGTCGAAAAACTAACCGTTGCTGATAAAGACTACTTATTAAGCGGTAATTCCCAAAGAAGTGCAAAAAGGATTAATGACCATAACGTCAGAACGATTCGGGCAGATTCCACCTGTGAGGATAACATCGTCGTAAAGCTTTATAAATAAATAAGTACACCTGCTAGATGGCGTGACAAGCACAATCAGATTTAATTTTTAACCTGTGTAACGATAGCATTAGTATCTAAATTCGGGCAATTATAGTTAATTAAGTAGGTAGTTGTATCATTATTATGAGAGCTGTCGTAACTGAGTGGTAATAGCCCCGACTTACGAGTTGTACCGGTAAGTTGCTTTTGTTATTTGCGACCAACAGGTCGTAAGTTCAAATCCAACCAGGTGCATTTAATTTATTTCATCACCTTTAATCTCAAAATGGTGAAGAAAAACATAGTGAGGAAACCGGCATGGTCTAGAATCAAAAATTCAAAAACTTGTGACATTCACCAACCCGCACTGGGCACGCGTGGTGGATTACGGCCTATACCTATCTATGATGGCAGCTCATTCCCTCTCCTAAAGAGGAGGCCAGCATTAAAAGGCTGATTATGCTTTATGCTAAATGCACTTTGTAAAGAACTTTATTTAAGTAAATGCCAAAATCACCTAATTTAAATTAGATACACAAAGGTATAAAATATTTTCCCCCCTAGAAAATCCAATTCTCCCACAGTTTCTTCAAAATCATCACACAGTGTCTTCGAAGTTGGTTAATAAATAAACATACAAGTGATTACCGACGACCGCCGGGGAGTTGCAAAAAGTCGAAAAAAATACAAAAAAAGTCCGCGAAAGCCGTACAACTCAATTTTGGAGGCACAACGCGATGGAAATAAAGTTGGAAAAAAAAGTCGTGCGGTCCTTTATTAGTGTGCTGGGAAACGGTACCGCGAATTTAAACTTTAAAGCTCTAAATAGTGGTTCAAGTTGAAAACTGACTCTAAGTAGTAATTTGGGTTTTATGAACGTTTTATAATAAATTATAAGACTCCAACCTGGTTTTACTCAAACAACAATACTAGATATGCCTACAGTAATTAAAGGCATTTTTAAACTTTAATGTCTTCAAGGAACATACGACTTAAATTGGTTACTAATTTTGGATTGAATAGACACATAGAATTTCACTTTTTACCTGACATTAATCAAAGTACAGGTACTACTAACATTATTTAATAACTAGCTTCTGCTAACGGCTACACCCACATGAAATTTAAACAAAAATACCAATAGAACGTACTAACAAGATTTAAAGTATACTTATATATATATATAGGTATAAAAAACACACACACACACTCACCAACTTTTGCCTGTATATTAGTGTGATTAAATCTCAAGCCTAAACTCATTTCCACCTTGGGCTTGCGGACAGCGAGCAATGGGTAGCTCGCGGCGCGCACTGTTCCCGCGTGCCTCAAGGAGTTGTTAGCAACAGCAGAGACCCAGGTGGGTCGAAGCCTACTGGGACCAGGGCTAGTTTCGAGAGATAGCTCAGCCCTGGTATGAAGGCACGAAAGAATGTGGTGGGTTTTTAGCCAGTAAAAGTCTGACACTATCTCCCGCTCCGCACAAGAGCGGGGGTTTTCCTTAGATGATTTTCCCACTATAAAAAAGCCTGAACTCATTTCGATCTATAAACGTATCTATCTTCACAGTAGGTTTGATTTAATATTCTATCAACAGCCTCAACTTACATTCAATAAATCAACTATCATTATTACGAACTTCCTTATTTTCCCAATACCAAATTACCAACTTCAATATTTACCTTCAGCACAGTAACAAAGTCCCTGCACAAAAGCCCTGCGTTCATATTACAGTGGTCGCGAGCCGCGCGCGCAGCGGTGGTCCTCCCCGCGCCCCTCTCCTCGCACCTAACGAGACCCACGGCGAAACTCCGATTAATTTGCTGCCTTGCTTGCCTTTGCTGAACTGGTCTCACCCGATTAAGGGCCATGCTGGGCCTGAATCTACCTTTGCTTTGTCACGTGGGCCCTGCTGTCTAATCGGTCTGACGGCTGTAGCTTGGAGATTAGTGTGTCAAGATTATGGAGTACTACTCTTCTAAAATGTCCACGAATGGTTGTCACAGGGTGTTTACTGACTTGCGGAGATTTAAACCTAAAAGTGACTTAAGTGTTTTTTTTTTGGTTATTGTTCAATATATTTATAGTTTACACTCATTACAGCAAAACATTTGTCTGAAAGCTTTCGAAAGTTCATGTTACAAAGTGGAGGTAGAATAGCAACCTCGCTCCCAGCATGTTACATCAAAATAAATAAGTAAGCAAAACTTTTTATAAAAAATATATATAACAGACTTCAATGTTAAAAAAACACTGAAAAGTATTGTTGTGTAATTATTTTGTACTTTTCAGTGTTTTTTTTAACATGGAAGTCAGTTATATTTTTTTATTTTTTTAGTTTTTTATTTTACACTTTTTAGTTATGGTACCACCACTAAAAAGTATCCCTCAGCCATACTTAAATACCATAGAGCCAGAGTGCATCTCATAACGATTCTAATAATCACAGACATGGTTAGATTAGGTACATTAGTGTACCTTCCGGCTCCATCATCAGATCAGTTCGATATATCCCTTCCGACCACACGTGAAAAAAAAGCAATTTTACTTGTTACGATAGTTCTTCTGTAATCCTATGAGGATTTCTGTTCCATATCTTCGAAGTTCATGATCAGATCATAACAATATTTCCATGGGACCAACTTGGAAGCATGTAACCTATCAATCAAAAAGAAATTTTTCAAAATCGGTCCACAATTGACCGAGATATCGGTACTGAACATACATAAAAAAAAAAAAACAGACATTCAGCCGAACTCCTCTTTTGAGAAGCCGGTTAATAAAATACCTACTATGTATCACTGGTAATCGTTATCATTGTTTTTATGGTAAAAGGTACCCTTGTATACCTACTAAAAATCCCTTTCAATTGTACCTATCACACGAAAGATACTATACCTACAATAATAGTAGTTAAATAGGCTTTCTAATACAAGTATTTAAACAACAGTCCAACGGGCCTGCCCTAACAAAAACAAAAAAAAAACTACCGGTCGACTTTCGCTATGATTCCCACATTACGTTGCAGTCAAATCGTGACTTCCGACAAACGGAGTAGCGCCCAAAAAAATGATCATCAATGACAGCCCGGACAAACGTGTCCCGCCGGGGTTTAAATGCAAAAGGTATTATTCAACATGGGGTGGTTCCCGGTATTGGGAACCAATTTTATTTTTTAATCCCTTCAAAGTGAGCATAGACACGTTTTGGGTTGAGTCTGACACTCACATAGATTCCTAACTCCCTTTTATAGCACCTTAATTATTTTTAAACGATCATGTGGAATTTGAAATTGAGTGACTTTGAATTTGTATTAGGGGAAATATTATTATCTGCCTCTGGATATTTATTGCAGTCTTATTACTGTTCAGTAACAAGAATTTGTCATCAGTTTAGATTGATTCATTTATTGCTTGCTTATTTTATTGTCCAACCAATAATTACATATACGGGCAAATGTAAAAAAAATGTTTTCTATAATCTAGGTTAGTGTTACATTTTCTTATAGGTTAGCACTGCATGCCACATAAAAGTAATAACTATTTGCTACATGTTTATTTGTGTAAGGTAGATACTTTAACATTTTCACACGATGAGTTCAAATGTATTGAACACAGACTAAGAGAAATCACACATAGAGACGAGAAAACTTCCACCTTGCAAAATGAACTTTGCATTGAAATTGTACCTCAAATTATTAAACTGTACCTCAAATTATTAGCCAAGAATGAATAGGCTAAATAATACTTAAGTAGAATAGAGACAACTACTAGCAATATATATCTATAGCATGTAGTATACATGTAATATTGATAGAAAAACTTGAACCAGATCACAAAGATACTACTGCAAGAGATCTTAAAAGGGAAGAGAAAAGTATTAAAAGATTGATATTTGTTGTCGGTTTGCTGATAATTTGTATTATTTTTGTAGTTCGGTCGTCGTAGTTTTGGTGCATACTCTAAGTATAGCAAGCAATTGATAACTAAATAAATAAACTTGGTCAGAAGACATTGAGGCAATTTTTTTATGGTGGGAAAAAATTATCCAATGACAACCCCCGCTCTTAGGCGGAGCGGGAGATAGTGTAAGACTCTCACTGACTAAAAGACCCACCCCGTTCCTTCTAGTCTTCATACTGGGGCTGGAGCTCCCTTTCGGATAACCCTGGCCCCAGTAGGCTTCGACCCGGCTGAGTCCTTGCTGTTGCTGACAACACCTTTAAGCGCGCGGGAACAGTGCGCGCCGTCGATGACTTGGGCTTGGTCCGGACAGTTACCGGACGGCCGGATAGCGAGCTACCCATTGCTCACTGTCCGCAAACCCGCGCCTACGGTGGCCGGAAATCGGGATCAGAATCCCGACGGCGGCGGCGGCGGCGAGAACGCCGTTACCTGATGCGTTCGTCCTCCTCCTTAGCAAGCATTACAGCTTCGCAGAAGTCGGCGACCGCCTGCCATTCCTCCTCGCTCCGAACCATGGCCTCAACCAAAGCCCGGCGCGAGAGGTCTGCGCCGCCGATCGCCCCCACAAGGGCACGGCGATGCTCCGCCATAGCAGGGCACACCTCGACTGTGTCCTCCGGGCATTCCGCACAGTGGCGACACCCGGGCGTCACTTCCACACGAATCCGATGCAGGAACCTCCCGAACGAACCATGTCCGGTGAGGACCTGCGTCATACGGAAAGTAAGGACGCCGTGAGGTCTTTTCGCCTCATAGAGGACATTGAGGCACTACTAACACAAATCATAGCATCATAATTTCAACTGAACAAACAATTCCAAAGTAATGACTACCTAAAAAGAATGGCAAGGCGCATTACCAATATCCGCGGAACATCTAGGTGAGTATGGGAGATAATAAAACGACACACAATACGTACGAGCGCGTCCCAGTAGAGGCTGTGCCGCGTCCCAACTCCATTCGATGCAAATTCTCACATCGGCCGTTTTATGGTGCGGCCCAAATGGAAAGATGAAGAGATGGTGGAGTTGCAAATATAGCCACTTGTTATAAGTTGATGCAAAGAATGAAAATATTTTTTTGAGTTCGTCTTGATATAGAACGCTTATTCATATGAGTTTCTTGTTTTTTTTGTCTGTTATGGCAAAAAACGTTTTACTAATTTTCCTGGTTATCAATATCATCTATTGCATCATCTATCTTTTCTTTAGTCTTTTCATTCTGTCCATTGGTTAGGTCCGTTGTCGATTGTATAAGTAGATTATTAAGACAAACTGACATTCACAGATTTCAAAATTTTGTGGTATTATTTTGGAGAAAGATATGACTGATCAAAATGCTTTTACTGCATCATCTAATTTTAACAGTCAAGTTCTTCGAAGTCTCCAAAGGTATGTTACTACGAATACAACTCTTAAATAGATGTAACGACTTGCTCGAAACTATAGAGACTTCGAACTAAATATCACAATCACAATCCAGTTTACATCGTCTAACTTAGACCAAGCCTCCACGTATGCAAAGAATGCAATATTCGCTTCTACGGTGTAAGGGCCGACTTTAAATAGCGTCGCGGACGAGTGAAGGATTATGGTATCGTACAGTTCCAAGTACGTGGTGTGTGTGAACAGATTTAAAACGCGGTAATTACGTCGATATTGCCTACAAGTGACGTTTTGTATCCACACATATTTGTTCTGTTCGATCACTCGGTTAGATCTTAGTAATGGGTGAAGATTGTTAGGTCTATTGGAATTGTTGTGTACTGTGTCATAGTTGGAAGGTATCATGACATAGATTTTATAAATAAGATGAGAGACGATGATTATAAAATATCTCTAACAAGTCTAAATAACAGTAAATTTAGCAGAAGTAGAAAACATATCAATATATAATGTCTGGCAGTCTTAAAAAAATTAAGTCATTAATTTTACGACGAATTATTAATAAGATAAGCTGTAATGGTTTCAAAATCATTCAAAACTTGGTAAACTTTAATACAAAATACTAACAACATAATTATTGATAGAATAGATTGTGGACAAGTTAACTGCTGTACTTAATGCAATAATTATTATTAATTACGCTGTCATTATTGACACTTACAATCACTTCGCTAGTTATTAACTCGCGTATTCGAATTCCACATCCAAAGTAAGAAATATTGAAGAAAAACGACTCTACGCGCCAAATTATTATTTTTCATTGTTAGCTCTTTATAGGAATCAATTAAGTCATAATTACATTACTTTATAATTAGAGTACTCACGCAATAATATGTAGTTTTAATGTCTTATGTGAAGAAAAAGTAACTTTATATCTATTAATTATTATTAGTGCAAACGGTCTTTGTTCTAAGTTCATCCTATAAATCGTGTTATAATCTCTTAATGATCTTCCCATAGTATGCGACAGTCTGGTTATAAGCAAAAACGGCTCAAAGACATAAATAAAGTATGCAAAGTGGCGGGAAGCATCGACCGATGGATTAATCTTACGGAATCTGCGAGTTCCCACGGTCGCCGGCGAGGCTTGGAGGGCGCTGATGACTTTCGATTCGATTGCGAATGTGTGTTTGTATTTTTTTAAGCGGTAGAGAGTCTGAGAAAAAATGCAAAGGAGATCTCTAAAGTTTAGATTATTTGATTAAATTGCAAAATAATACAAACTTCAATTATTTGAAAATTAACTTAGATTTTTTTTGTTCTTACACTGCAGTTGCCGAAAAAGTACCATCTAATTATGTCAAAAAAAAAAAACTTTAAATGGTATCGGTTGTTGAAGCAATAATTTGAACAGGGTCTGGGGCATTACTATGACGTGTTAAAATGTCAAGCGTGCTTGCGAGAAAGAAGAATGTATCTATACACTACAGCCTCTAGAGTTTTATCTCTACAGTTCAGTTTAGGTCGTAAAATGAATCTGCGGTAGCGGTAGAAGCTCGTGGTGGGGCCTCTGTTTTCTTTACAATTTCGATACTACGTTACTAATGTTAAGTTTATTTTATGTTGGTTTACTGTACGTCGATAAATAAAATTTTAAAGAGTTTCCAAAATTAATTGCAGACCGTGGGAACTTGCATGTAGCTTCTATAAAGGTCCATAAGTTTATTCGCCTCTACAAATCCAGTAATACATTCGCTATCGAACAGCGCAAACGCACCCGGTAGCCCGCGAATAAGCATACGCACACAAGTGTAAATTGCTTGGTCGACCGACACTGGACAATGGCGTTGGGTGGTCGGGCGCTGGCCGTTTCCAGCTTTGCCCAATTTGAGCGTTTCACCGCCACATACGTGTATATAGATGTGGGAAAGTTTAGGTTTTATATAAATTCGTTTTAAAGGGAAATACGGTTGATGCTTGTATGGGAGTTGCGAATAGTAATGAAGGGCTGAAAAACGATGAGGCCTAGTGTCGTGGGAAGGTGGGATTTGAGGAGAAAACTGTGTGTGTTTGGAATGCGAAGGGAAGCCGATGATGATACTATATGACTAAATGAGTAACTGGTAGGTAGGTACTTTGTATTTGTAAAGTATGTGGGTGTTCATTTATTGTCCCTGAAGATAGATCGCTTAAAGTGGCACAAGACTAATCAGAAAGAGATGGATCAGTAACAGATCTACTACTCCTGTCAATTTTTATGCGATATTCCCTAGTTTATTGTGGCCCTGGATCACAGCTAAGTTTTAATCAGTAAAGTGTGGTGGATATTAATTTGTAGTGTACCAAAAAATAAGTGGGTACCTATTAGCGTTAGTCTTAAAATAAATGGAGATGACGACTCCATCGATCAGCTCCATTACCACAATGATGCTAAGACTATGTTATTTTAGATTTGAATACAGATACCAATAATAGGAATAATAATACACCGGTTTCGGTAGCAGTTAGGTACGAATATGAAATTATTTTGGATTAACCTCTAATTTCGGATAGTTTCTGTTACGGATATTAGAATATTAAAATTGTAAAATATATGTTTCTAAGTAACAACATTTGATGTTTATTTCTAGTCATGTGAAATGGCTAATTTGACAAACTCTGGAGCACAGGCGTAGGGAAGGCAGCCTGTTGGTATTCTATAGGATACATGTTGGAGAGTATACTCAGGAAGTACATGACTTGATGTGTCATCACCATCACACTATCGGCGAGTTTCCACTTTACAACAGACATTGAAGTATTGGAACAATTTGACATTGCGGACTTCCCGTCCGATTTTATAATTTGGGTGTCTTCAAGGCTAGAGTGAATAAGCTTCTAATAAACTAGTGCGCTTCACCATCAAAGATTGAATCTCTTCTTACCATCAAATTGGATCGCAGTTAAGCACTAGTTTATATCTTAAAAAAAAAACCGGTCATAATCATAACCTGTCATTTAGACTCCACCTTTATTCGGAACTTTTATAAGTACTTATTGGTTTCATATTTCTGATATCCGGTAACATTTCGGAGTTCCATAAGATTCTTGCTTATCATCAGACGGGTAACTTATAATACAAACAAAGTTATAAACCGAACGAATTGAGTTGTCAAAACTAATTTGATGAAACATTTTAACGACAGTATCGTAAAACTCGCCACACAGCACAGGCAAATCGTTAATACCACCAGTAAACTGACTGCCGATGTTATGGGCAATGCGCAGGGTATAAAGTTGCTGTTTAAATTCACTATAATGTTGGTTATAACTATGTGGATGATAGTGCGGCTGGATGTGGCCTGGGTGATTCCTTGACACCGAGAGAACGTCTCATTCATGTGGCCTAGCTTTTGTATCTAGCGTTGCCAGGCGTCCGGATAAAGCTAGACATGATCAGGCTTTTTAGTTGCGTATCCGACCAAATTAGGCGGATTCCGGCCTGTCCTGTATTTGTTAGGAATTTAAAAAGCAATTTGACTACTTTGCTTAGAATTTTCATTTGCGTTCTGCCTTACCTTGTATCGCTAGTGTAAGCGGAGCGGATTAGCAATTACCTATAGCAGCCAATTTTATTGTTGTTTCATTAGAATTTAAAAATATATACACCGCTAAATTTTAATCGTTTTAATCCCGTGGAGGGTCGATCCGGTACATGACACTATCGATTTGTAAAGATAAAATAAAAAAATAAAGTATCTTTTTTTTCAAACCTCGTATTAATTTTGCGCATGTACGAAATTAATTTCTTTAAGAAAACGTCAGCTAAGCGAGTTCAATGACCTGTGGGTAATAGTCGGCGTTGCGTACAAACTACCTAACAACCAAAACATGAAAATAAAAAACAAACTTAACCTCTTTATTATAATTATTATAAATTATAAATAATTCGTTCTCAAGTTCTCAACATTTGCGAGCCACTTCCAGTTCACAACACAGGTCAGTGTACAAAGAGATAGTTATAAAGCCGGTCGCGTCATCCCGGCGCCTGGTTGCTAGGCGACCGCTGGCGCCGCCGAGGCTGGCGCGCTGTCTGTCCCTACGTTTCAGCACAAGGCTCCGATCGTGACGTCGTGGGACCCTGGGCTAACACTACTTGGGGCCCCACCTGATTAATCAAACTATTGCAATTTTGTCAAAAGTACTTACTTCTTTTTTTTCGCATAGTGTGCCTTCCCTCTTTTCTACAACGATCAATCAAAGGGACTTCCCCTTAGGTTGTGGCAAGAGAATGTTTCCCTACCCGCCAGCTCTTATGTCACATTACCTGATAACACTCATTCTGAAGATTAGCCACGGCTAACTTATAAGACTATAGTTAAATATGTACATTTCGAACACAAGTTTGCTAAACTTTCGGAGCGCACGGCTAGTGGCGTACCTAAGTTCCTTGTCGAGGTAGTACTGGTAGCAATAATAATTAATACACATAGCATATACACAGAAGACTATTTTATACAGCATTATTTTTAGTATATAGGGCGACTGGTAATTAGTGTACCTACGATACTTAAACACGTAATTGTGCTCATGATAACCAACAACTTTTACTATGGGAACAAACCTGAAATCGCGAAAAAAAATCAGATGTTCAGTACATTTATGTTTGCCTAATGTACTGAACAGCTGATCACCCTGTATACTGAAGCTGAATATAGTTTGTTCACAATCAGTAACTGAATTGATTCCAATATTTTTTACACCTTGTTATATTTTTTTCCCAAAAATATTCAAAAAGGGTCACAAGTTCGACACCACAGACTCTAAGTACAAAACAGGTCATGGAAGGTCATAGTGGGCATTATTTGCCAGCGCACAGCAAGATGCGGAAGCAAAACAACCACTCAGTCCCTCGGGTGGCCCTATGACCATGTATTTATGTCGCCAACCAGGTATCATAACCGGCTTATAACACATGTTACATGACATGTGTTATTATGTATCGCATATACTAAAAAATATAAGGTTGTATATTAATTGTAACTGCTAGTTTTGTTGAACTCTGGTACCCAAATTAAAATTCAACTTGTGTTAATGGTACCAAAGCCCTCGCTGTTATTGACTTATTACAACCATAATTGTTTAGCTTCTAAGTAGAATATGTTCACGTGAGTGAAGTTTTCCTAGAACCTCGGACCTAAAAATTCGGAGACAATGTGACATCCACCAACCCGCAATGGGTCCGTGTGGTGGATTAAGGCCAATTCCCCCTTCTAGAGAGGAGGCCTGAGTCCCAACATTGGGAACAATCAAAGGCTGACTATGAGTGCATTGACATCACACAAGCTAAATAGGTATTTCCACAATTGGATATAAATAAACATTTATATTGAATGAAAAAAAAAACAAACTTCTAAGCGCGTCGATGCCTATCTGCCTGATATTTTTATCACCATCCTAAATTTTCTCATGGCATTTTCTACTAAAAAGAAAACAAATTTCATTTCAATTGCGGTTTTTGTTTTACATTTCCAATTTGTTACTGAAACTCACGTAATTTTTATGGGCGTTGGTGTTTAGATACTTTGTTAGATAGATCGAGTGAGGTAGGGTTGCCTACTTTTATTAGAAGATATAGAGTGCGTGTATCTGATTCCAAAGGAGGTAAATAAAGAGTACGGACTTATAAAAAAGAGCCTTATTAATTTTTAAAAACTAAAGAGGTATTTTTTGCAGCATATTTCATTGTTTTTAAAACAATTGAACAGCTTCAAAGATTTTAACTCTAAGTTTCCATGGATCAGTTACCATGTTCCTCTTCCCGCCACTTTACATTAATGATCGTAAAGACTCGTATGCATCATTTAGATACCTATGTGTGACTGGTAGAGTAAATATTGCGTAAAAAAGAGTATTTTAGCGTCTTCTATTAATATTATAGAGTACGTCAGAACATAGTTGCCATCATTGAGAAAGGGAGTTTGAAGCGTTGATCAGTCTTTTACCACAAACGATTTGAGAGCCTCCACCACATGCTCTGCCTATGGGCCGCCGAAGTCTAAATCTGGCGTTGGAGTACGTCTGCATGATGTAGAGTTCAATACTTTGTTTTAGAGTACGGTTGTCAACCCTAGAGTGTCTAAAATTTTGCCAGAGTGAAATGTATACTCCATTTTTTTGTGGGAAAACATCAAATAACTTCTCGCTGTAGTGGAGTGAGAGAGCCGTGTGAGACTTTTAGTGACTAAAACTCATCTACTTACGTCCTTTATGGGTTCTAAGACCACAGATTTCCTTTTTACAGATTCCCCATAGCCCTAGCAGGCATCGGCCCAGCTGGGGCCCTTCTAGTTTTGCTGACCTCTCTTTGAGGTGCATGTGGTTCAGTCCATAACGGACGGGTGGAAGGCGAGATACTCATTGCTTGTCGTCCGCAAACCAGCCCCGTGACTCCCGACAGCTGGGACGTCTCTTGTCCCGGCGGCTGGGGCGTGAGGATGTTCTGGATGTCATTTCCGCATCCCATTCCTTTTCGCACCGGACCATGGCCTAAATCAGGGTGTGGAAGGAGAGGGTATTGTCGCACTCTATGACAATGCTCTATATGCTCTGTCCAAGGTGAAAACCAAATTCTTGGGTCAAGCGAGTTCAAATTTAATCCAATATTTTTTCTTAATTTTGAATAGACAAAGATACCCATGGCATAGGCAGGGCACATTGCTCGCAGAATAGATAGCCGTTGAGGTCGAAAGATTCTGGAATGGCGACTATGTACCGGAAAATGTAGCGTTGGAAAGCCTCCTACAAGGTGGACCGAAGACCTGGTAAGGGTTACGGGAATCCAATGGATGCAAGACGCACAGGATCGTTCATTGTGACGACACTTGGCGGAGGCCTATGCATTTTTCGGCTGAAATGATGATGATGATGACACTTATAAAAAACATATATGTATTATCGTGTTTATTTGTTTTTTTTTTTAACTTATCAAAGTAATCTTATTTTCCCTTAAATCAAGACCTGTTTATTAGTAGTACCTACTTAACTGTGGCATTACTTACCTACCTGCTAAAATCATCGTGAGTTCATACTTATATCACGTAATTTGTAAGCGATTCGGTAATTTATGCCGAGAGTGAGGTGAAAAGGGCAGTTGTCGGACAACGACAATGTTGTGAAAGTTGCGAAGTCCTCCATCGCTACCTTGACAAGTTAACCTGCTCTTATCTAATCTTTTACAGTCTAAGCGAAGTGGCTGTAGACTGCGTTTGTGAAAGAGTCACCGTGGCCATTGCAAGCAAACGGTTAACTGAAGAAACTGGGGTGGGTTTTATTCAGAAGTAGTTTGACACTCCCTCTCAAAAATTGAACTACGAAAATTGAGTACTAATAGTGAAAACCATAATATCAAAATTGGTATGAAAGCAAACGCAACAATTAAACAAACTTATTATCTGTCTCTTTATAGCCAAGACGCCCTTTACAATGGCGCATGGTGGCCGTAAAGATGTCATGGCTTGTGACGTCAAAAATCATGTCAGAATTATTTTATAATGGGCGCTTTGAAATTTTGTAATTTTGATATTTATTAAGATTTTTTTTCATATTTATTAGCTAGCGTTAATAGAGATCGATACACGCGTATTGTCTAATAGAGATCGATACACGCCATTTTAGTATGCTAACAACTTGTTGGTGCACCTTCTAAAATATTTGGCAACAAAACCGATCGACGCTAGTTATCTTAAATTCGCAACAAAGCGGCATTAATGCGAAGTAATTTATTAAATGTGAAGCTAGTTAGAATTAAACTTATTACCACTTACTATGACGCCAGCTATGATATCATAATTGAACAGCTAAGTATCACAAATCTAAATACTTAGATATTTATTTACAAAACGGAGATTTTCGATCCATTTACCTCAGAATTCAGTTATTAGAGCAATTCTCCTTTTTAGGGTTCCATATCTCGAAAGGAAAAAACGGAACTCTTATATGATCACTTTGTTGTCTGTCCGTCTGTCTGTCAAGACCCTTTACCTCAGGAACGCGTACAGGTATCGAGTTGAAATTAAAACCATATACTCAGGTCTACGGACTCATAAAGCTATCAAGAAACCAAACTTCTAGGTAAGTTAAACAGAAGAAAATATTCTTCGGTTTATGTGGCAATAAACGTTGGTACATATTGACATCCTGAGGAAATCAAAATTCATAGGGTACTTCTTGTTGACCTAGAATCCTAAAATTTGGCATAAAGCAAGTTCTTATAGCACAAGTATAGGAATAAATCTGAAAACTGTAAAGTTGTTACATCACAAATTGTTTTTAATGATTTTGAAAAATCTTCCGAGACTCCATTTCGGAATTGAACTATTTACATTGGTAAGTTTGTACGAAATCCTCAGGGATCGATTTCGACTAGCACTTGCCCAGTTTTTTCCTTTTGAGATATGGAAGAGTTTTTTTTCACCCAAGATTGCAGTGTATTGGCCAGAATGTGGTTTCATAACCCGGGTGATAAAGACCAGCTCTAGAACAACTCTTCTTCAACATTAATATAACCCCCATCATGCAAGTTGTTCAACAGAAAACAGCAGGTGCCGTTTTCAGAAGGCTCTATCCAAAACAACACCATAGAAACAGCTCAAAACCTCCCATAAAAAGCTTGAATCTCCGATCAAATCCCACTTTCACATGCGATCTTGATGCGGTCACGGTGAATGCGTCTACCGTCTACGCGTTGGATGTTATCGTCGGTAATTAGTTCGTATGGGGGCGAACGCTGCCGACCGTGGAGAGGTCGCGACGTGTGACCGGACTGCGAGGAACGAGGTGACGAGTCAACGTGAGCTGGGATTGTTTAAGTATGCTGACCTGCAATGCTATTCTCTAAGAAAGCAGAATTGAGCGCTGGCCGCAGTGACGAAATCCAAATAAGTACATTGGATTGTTCCTAAATCAATGTACCTATATGTGCTCAAGGCTGTTCTTAGGGAATAGCACTGCTGAGTTGCAGATATTTGGACCACAAATGATCTTTGGCAGTAGTTATGGGTAGTCAGACGCCAGAAACTTGATAATCAGTCTATCCAAGGAGTATCGCGTTGTCCAGTGACCCAGTAGGGCCGGTACCTACTAGGTTCAAGGACAAAAGTATGAAAAGGATTCTCAAGGTCCTAGAACGCAAAAAGCTACTGTAGAAACAGGTGAGGATTTAGTCAGTATCGCCATCAACGATTGCATCACTGCTTGCCATCTAGTGGGATTGCTGTCAAGCACTTGTTTATGCCAATTAAAAAAAAAGTCTGACACACCGATGCTAGAGCGGGAGAAATCATGAGATGATTGCCCAGCTAAAAAAATAAGTGTTGCCCAGTACCTGGGTTGTGGAGGTCTAACAGGCAGACTGGCTGCCTGCCACTCCACAAAAAACACGGGTATCCAGATAGAAAGGTAGAACCGGTCGGTTCCGGATCCAGTTAGACTGGAAGTTGACCTCAAGCTAGTTGGGAAAAGGTTAGGAATATGATGAAGTTGAATTACTTGATCCAATAACTGGTGATGAGGGGCGAATAATGATAGTTGGCCAAGAAGTAAGTGTTTCATTTGTTATATGTCACGATGAGTTATCGGAGTAAGAATGAGGTAGAGAAATTAGTGCGATGTCAAATATGTTGTCTTTTTTTTAGTTGGAAAATTATCTTATAACTCTTCCTGCTCTAGGCTGAAGAAAGTCTGACATACTCAAGTCTGAATTTTAGAATTACTGATTAAAATGTATTATTACCGCAAAACGGGGTGCATAGAAACTCAGGGGTAAATAGAAACAAAACTTTGGCTTGGTTTTTCACTTTTAGACCATATTATCGGCCTCTAAAAAAGCATCGACTTTTTAGAATAACAATTCGGTAATAAATTGATAGAGGTAGTTAAATGTTGCAAAAAAATTTAAAATATTGAGAAAATACCCTCTGAAGTTTTGTTTCTATTCACTCTTGAGTTTCTATTCACCCCATTTTACCTACCCGGTATTTATTTACGTTCTAAACTGTAGTTTAACTTTCAGAAATTCGCTACCTCTCAAGCCTCTGACACGCGTGCGGACTAGTGGTCGCTGGGCAAGCCGGCCGCGTTGTCGACGACTCGTACTTGGTCTGTACCAGGCGGCCGACACATTTGCTCGTCGTCCAAGGCCGCGTACGGATCTGCCTGGTCCAGAACAAACATCCTTTGAGAACCACTTACCAGTCAAGCGATGATGCGGAAATGGGATTCCTAGGTTACTAGTTGAGTTAAGAACCGGGACAAGTGGAGACTCATCGCGGGAGCCTCACTCGCCAAATGAAAATGCAATATCGTCAACCACGACCACTCTGTCAAGAGTGAACGACTAAAAAAGAGGAGGAGATGGGTCTAGGGATTTATTTTCGTTAGCAAGTGATTAAAACATAACAGTGATAGATATTGAAATGGCTTTTCAAGTTGGAGATCATTTCATTCAGAACTGTCACAAATCGTGATTTGTGACACCCCACGCAAAAGGCTTTGATGATCTCCTTAAGAGGCTGTTTTTCCACTCGTCTATCGTAAATATCGAGCATGGTTTAAAAGCTTATTGCTTCATCTAACGCAATCCAACGTGATGTTTGTAGAAAAGGCAACGTAAAAAACGAGTGATAATACCTGAATAATCTGTTGGCATTCAGTAATTCCGTGATTTACTCGAAAATTTTATAAAACTTGTTCCATGAAATACGTGTTTTTTTTTAAACCCTTAAAAGTGTTTGAAAAACATTGTCATTATTTAGAATCTTGATATAATTTGCTAGGCTTGTATGTTGTACTTTTTTGACTTTTTCATTTTTGAGTAAATTATGAAGTGTCAAAGTTCATGCAAAATAGCAGATTTTCAGAGGTATTACCGGATTCGTTTTACACGAATTTATAAAACGATTTCCATAGAAGCCTAGATAATATCCACAAGATACTGTGTTCCCAAAATGTCTAATGAAAAATGTGTAATGACGTCATAATCGCAAAAGAGCGGTTGTATGAAAAACAGTGAAAATGTATGTCGAGATGCATCCCTTTAAACTCCTTTTACAAATAAGTAGAGTTCCTTTATAAGAAGTAGAACAATTTCTCAAACAATTTTCGCAATAAGTATTTATAGAACCCTCATGTGCAGCGGAAGATATCTTCACCCGTATAGCTATAGGCATAGGCACATTTTATAAGTGAAAGCTCCCTACCCCCAATTGTTCCATTGTGCCAGCTATCTTTACTGCAAATCTACCCCAAGCGCAGCAGACCGCGGCGCCGTATCACAAGATACTACCGATCTTTATAATCGTTCTATAATTGCTGTGTTTGTTTATTAACATAATGAAATATTGTGGAAGAATTGCAATTGGTAGAGGGTGTTAAAATTTTGTTTCAAGTAAAGAATATTTCGCGATGTTGAAAAGTACATACATAGGTACCTATAGAAAAGAGAATATAATACAGTCCAGCATTAATAACATTGCTAATTTATTTAGGTTTAGATATACCTACCGGTCGTTGTGGCGACGCTTGGGGGAGGCCTATGTCCAACAGTGAATGTCTTTCGGCTGATATGATGATGATAGTGATGATGATACCAACTTGACTTAAGTTGAAGAGGAATCATTTGTCTTGGTATGGTCATGTAAAGAGGAGGGATGAAACGCATGTTACTTAAAGTGTTATGAGCTATGACGCATTGTGTGAAATAACGAAAAACCATAATGCAATCAGAGTCCTAACTTATGCAACCATATCGCGAAATAGAGTACCTAATGTGCTGAATGGATTATCCATTATGACTTGTACATGTGTCTCTTTTGGGAACCTGGGGTTTAAGACGTTTCATACAGAGGTTGGCAGGTATCCTATTTAGAGTGTATAACAGGCCCAAGCTGGCTTCGGAGACTCGTACGCCTACTAAATGGCATATGTATACTTATAGGTATGTATACTTATGCCTATAAGTATACAGGTAACACACACCCTATACCCTATGGTACGAAGTACAAACTTATCAATGTAAACTGAAAAAAATAAACAAGGTAACTGTAAAACAAGAACAGACCAAAAAGAAAAGCCGTAGTCACACGTTATTAAAGTGTCGGTTTATACCTATATAACCTGTGACTAATGTACAGTGAAGCCCTTTGAAATGATACCAAACACGGCGCATTTATCTCCATTTTTATTTTTAAACACATTACTTTTTGTCCGCTAGAGAGCGCCACATCGAGTTTTGTGACACGTCACGTAGACTTTGTTCAGCGGACGATTAAGACGGTTCTAACGATACCTCATATGTCAAGTTCTGTAAGTAGATTAGGAACTATGAGGGAACAGATGAACATACTTACATACATACATAGCCTGACTCCCTCCTTTGGCTTTGCCGTAGTCGGGAAAAAAAATAAACTAGAAAGAGAAACTGACTGACGGAAAATATCAATGCACAGCCGAAACTACATGGTATCTGTATAAACGGTTAATTTTGAACAAGGCTTCGGTTATTGATGTAGGCAAGCACTAAGAAAGGGTTTTTAGAAATTCAACAGGGGAAAAAGGGAGCAAATTCGTTTATATGCAAAATTTTAATCTTTTGGTCCACATACTTGAAACTTAGTATAATAGTAACTCAATAAATAAGCAAGGTTTTTATTACTCGTTTTTAAAAAGTACCCCTATAAAACGAATTATAGGTGTTAAAGATTGTATGGTTGAATCATATTCCTTGGGTTAATAAACTTGAAATTTGGTAAAAAAAATATCCTAAATGAAAGTACGAAATTCACGCGAACGAAGTCACAGGAAACCTGCTAGTATATATATATTTTTAAAGCCCATTTTTTGTCCCACTGCTGGGAAAAGGAGTCCCCTATCTGCTTCCAAACTACTCTGTCACATTAATAGTATATTAATGATATATGTCAGTTTCATTCAGCAACATGAATAGTATGAATAATTATTACTATATTCAAGGATTTAGGCCATAGGACCAATATAAAAGAATGAAAGTGTCGACAGCGACAATAATGTTTTAAATAAATGCTATAGAACAAATGAGTCAGAATTCGGCATCGATCCGACTCCCACGCATTCCCGTCGCATTTTGCCAAATTTTATTTTTACCCGTTTTATATGCATTTTGTTCTTTGATCCAGCCTTTGTTATTAAGGCGATGTTATATATCTTGCTATTACAGCCTGGCTAGGACTTTTGGTTTTAGCGGCATGCGGCGGCGGGGTATGTAAGCGAAGCGGCGCGGCGGTCATGAGCGAAGAATGAACGGTCTTAGTAGCGTTCCGGTAAAAATTCGTCCAAATGTTTGTCTCTTGACGAGAGCGGCACAGTTTGTCACTGTGCTACCACTGTTTGCACCACTCTGTGTCGTGGGCTCGCGGCATCGGACCGCATGTATACGTTTGATCACTTGGCAAAAATCGCTCACGTCGGCGCTGAGTTTGCCAACTCGCGTAATTCAACATTTTTGTACCTACATTCTTCATTAATTCTTCAAGTTGTCGCTGATAGCGGCGAGGTCATGGACAGGCTGTTAGAAAATCTACTAAACGTCAAGCTACATATCATTTTTGCGATGGATTTTGTCCATTGGTAAATTTTTACACGTTGCAGTTACCAAAGCGAAGATAGCTGGACTGCTTAACTTCTGTCGAAAGAACTTGCCCACCCTAAAATCATGTCCAACGTAGACGATTCAACGCGACCGACGTCGAACGCGAAGATTTGGTACAAATAGAACTAAAAATTGACACTCGATTGCGGTGGCCTACGTGACCAACCGCACATTGATGCAGTGCAGCGATGAACGAAGCGAAGGGGTCGCGATTCATTTTTTTGAAGTTTTCTTGCGAAGTCATGTCGTGTGGTAATTTGTTTTATAAATAAATGGTGGTTAAATCGGCGACTTAACGCGCGTGTCAGACAAAGCCGCCGCATCGCGTTCCATGTGCGTGGACCGTTACAACTCATGAGATCGCTTCGGAACCGCAATCGCGTTACAGATGACATATTTTTTCAAGCAAGTCGGTTTTAATGAGAAAAATTGAGTCTTTTGATTTCAAAAAGTTTGATACAAGGGTCCTACATTTTACTGAATTACTCATATAGCTTATTTTAATAAACCCTATCGAGTGACATCACATTTTATAAGTAAAAGGCATACCTACATTTTACAGAATTTGCTCATGTAACTTGTTTTAATAAACTCACAGTCTGATGCATCAAGGAAAGGCATAGGAGCTTCTCCTTAACGACTACTGATGCATGCATGCAAAAAGTTAAGAGCGAAAGATTTATTGCTTAATAACAAGACCTAGTTTGGCTTTAAATTGATCCTGATTCCTAATACTATGCCAGGAATTCGACCATAAATTAGGGCCAGTCAATAATGTGCAATACATTTCGAACTTTAGAAAATCACACTAATATTATGAAGGTGTATGTTTGTTACTCCTTCCAAAATGGAAGAAAAAAATATGTTGCATTGCCCCCAAATAAGATGGGACATGGGCAGGAAGATGGTGATGTATGTTACTCCTTTATGTTGAACGGCTAAACGAAACGGGATGAAACTTAACAAACTTTACGCAGTACCGTTGATAGAAGCTTGAAACCTCAGAACATATAAACATAACTTCACTGCTACATTTCCCGAAGAGTTGGGCTCCCTGGACAGTAATCATCATCATCATTTCAGCCGATATACGTCTACTATTGTACATAGGCCTCCCTCAAGTGTCACCATAATGAACGACTCTGTGCGTCTCGCATCCATCGGTTTCCCGCAACCTTCACCAGGTCATCGGTCCACCTTGTAGGAGACCTTCCAACGCTGCGTCTTCCGGTACGATGTCGCCACTCAGAACCTTTCGGCCCTTACGGCCATCTGTTCTGCGAGCAATGTGCCCTGCCCATTGTCACTTAAGTTTGGCAATTCTTCGTGCTATATCGGCAACCTTAGTTCTCCTGCGGATATCTTCATTTTTGATTCGTTCACGCAAGGAAACCCCGAGCATAGCCCTTTCCAGTGCCTTTTGGGTGACTTTAAGCCTTCTGATCACATTGTGGGTGACCACATTTCGGAGCCCATCACTGGCGGGGACATTCCTGGACAGAATCTAACTATAACTACATTTTATTAGTACAGATATCCAGTAACGTTTATTTCAAAATTCCAGTTCATTTCCTAACTCTGGGCATTACATACCCAGAGCTAAAATGGACTTTAAAGGAGACTTAGACCCCTGAGTTTGTTTCGCTGTTTCTTCTCAGGGCAGTCAGTTAGGAAACACCGGCCTCATCTAGTTTAAACTGACGAAATAAAACAATTACGCGTAAAAGCGTTTTTAAAACCTATTTGCAAAATGAATATCATTTATCTAATAGTGCCACGGCAGAGTCTCCACGGCCCTGGGACGCAAATGACAACTGAAGAAGCACAAGTAAGTTTTAGTCAGTAAAAGTCTGACAATCCCTTTCGCTTCACCCAGAGCGGGAAAGACTCGCTTGTGTAGTTTACTAAAATCATGTAGCATAGCATAGTCGGCCTTATAATGTTCCCACTTTTGAGATTCAGGCCTCCTCTCTAGGAGCGGGAAGGAGTCTTAGTCCTCCACGCAGGCCCAGCGCGGTTTGGTGGATATCACATGTTCCAAATTTTTGGTTCTATGACATGCCGGTTCCCTCGCGATGTTTTACATCACTGTTTTGAGAGCAGTGGTGATGAAATAAATTACACAAAGTAATGAGGTTGGCTGCGTTTGAACCCGCGACCTACAACTCGTAAGTCGGGGTCGTTACGACTCGGCTTCTACTGCTCTACTCGGCCATCACTGCTCTTAACAAAATTAAATAGACGGCAATACATGTGCATCGGCTTCCGATAAAATAATACGTACATTTTTGAGTTTGATCGACATTGAGATAACTCCGAGAAGACATTTAATGTAACAACCAATACACTCCAGCTGTAGACACTCACCTAGACTAAAACCCATCCTTTTAGACTGTAGATAACTGATTCAGAGCATGTTAATCCATTCTGTGCGCATTCCAGCCATGCAATGCACATCCACGAAGGTATTCTATGAATGTCTAGGAACTTAGACTTGAGTTTCAATGGTGTTATTCTAGAGATGTCCAGCTGACGATTCTCTTTTGGTGTAATCATCAAATAACTCTCAGTTCTGAATGGGCGAGAGAGAAGTGTCAAACTTTTACAGACTTAAACCCACACGAGTTCCTTTAGTTGCTCTTTGCGTTCCAGGGCCACGGTAAACCTCATGAACAATCCTGATGCTTTGGTAACGGGGTCGCCACTCCAGAACCCTTCAGCCCCATCATCTCTTCATCTGTTCTGCAAGCAATGTGCAGTAGGTGCGCAGGGCACATTGCTCTTAAGTTTGGCGATTCTTCGTGCTATGTCGGCAACCTTGGTTCTCCTGCGGATATCTTCATTTCTGCCTCGATTACACAAGGAAACTCCCTTTCCATTGCTCTTTGGCAGTGCACATTTGTCACAAAATAGATAGTCGATATCGATGATAAAAGTGGAGAAAGTTTGTCATTACAAACGACTTTTTTCAATACAGTTACGAAAAAATAAAACAGGGGTTGGCGCATGACTCGTGGTTAGCGCCCAGCATGAAACGAATACAATAAATTGTGAGGGTGCAAACTTTCACTTTTTCGCACTAGTATAGAAAATAGTAAATTGCGTACCTAAAAACGGAAGGGATACCTATTTTTGTACGGAAAATCAGACATACAAAGCGTTTTGGGAACACTGTGCGTACAGCTAAGGAGTGGTAATTCCCGTAAGTAATTGCCTTCTAAGTAATCCCCTGCCGGAGTCTGTGTTTCCTGAAGAGCGGGGGTTGTCATAAGATGATTTTTCCCATCCAAAAAAAAAAAAAAAAAAAAAAAAAAAATACCTACAACTTAGGGGTCTTTAAATCAAGAGTGAATAGGTTACTTTTAGGTAAACGTGCTCCATCTTCGGCCACATCATCGCTTACAATCAGGTGAGATGGTGGTCAAACGCGAGTCTATCAATGATGATAAAAAAAAACAAATAACTTCTCCCGCTTCGGTAGAGTGTGAGGGAGTGTTAGGCAAAACCCACCTGTCTTCCTTCAGTTGCCCTTTGTGTTCTAGGGCCGCAGTGACTCAGTCAAACCTAAACAATGGTCAAACTAAGCATTCAAATTCTTAATATGGTTAAAAGCAAAAAATCTATTGCCACCTAAGTTGTGAACTTTTATATTTTTTGGGATTCCTCACTTAGCCCGCTAAAGATGTGTTTGTGTTACAAAGAAGTATTTTAATTAGTGCCTAGTGTCAGACTGATGTGGGTTTAGCTAACTAACTTAGGTTTTTTAGTTATTTGTATTATTTTGATTGAGATGGTGATTCATTTGTTAAGTATTGTTAACGGTTTTTTCTAAAATATCTATCTGACGGTGCCTTAAATGTGGCGTTACCGTCTTTTTTTTAGGTGGGAATCATCTAATGACATCTCTCGCCCTTGGGCGGAGCGAGAGGGCGTATAAGACTGACTTCCTAACCAAAACCCGCTCCTGTTCCTTCTTCGCCTTCGTTTCAGGGCCCCTGGGTTCTCTTTTGCGTCACCCATGGCCCCAGTAGGTTTCAACCCCGCTGAGCCCCTACGGTTTACGGTACGAAACACTACGCGCCGTCGACGACATAAGCTCGGTCCGAACGGTTACCGGCCGGTCAGATGGCGAGCTGCTCATTGCTCGCCATCCGTAAGCCCGCTGGTCAAAAATCGACAGCGGGCGTAGGGATCTCGGAGGCTGGGGCGTGAGGGCCGTTCCCTCGCGTGTGCGGCTGCCTCCTTTGCTAGCATTACTGCTTCACAGAAATGTGTGGATAAATTTTATTCAAACTTAAAAAACAAACTCTTCTGTAAAATCATTTT
Organism: Mythimna albipuncta; assembly: GCA_929112965.1. Lineage (NCBI taxonomy): Eukaryota > Metazoa > Arthropoda > Insecta > Lepidoptera > Noctuidae > Mythimna > Mythimna albipuncta. The sequence goes on along the minus strand of OV815961.1, from coordinate 24,309,553 downwards.
TTTTTGCATAGAAACAGTTAATGACAGAAAATGATGATATTATGTAGTACATATGTATTTTATTCAAATTTAAAAATGCTCTCCTGTAAAATCATACTTTTTGTGTTATGTCGTCCTTGTCGCAAATTAACTATACGCTGAGATTTTTTTTTTAAATTAACTATGCCCTTTTAGTACGACAGAGTGCACGGTTGTTGTTGTTGTTAGTCTATTATGTCCCACTGCTGGGCGAAAGCCCACCTCGTTTCTAAGTGAACTTAGTGCAATGTGAAGTGTTACTAACATATAATAGTCCTAGTCTTATTTACTAACGATAACTTGTATTTACTCTGTTAGTCTGTCAGGTATGTATCTATGGGCCAAGTGCCGGAAAATAAATTATTTATTATTATTTTCCACACACGTCTGGCCACCTTCACGGCCATTACAGGCCAGTCCTTCCGGTAGTTGTCAAACTCATCTCTCCGCGCGCCGGCTTAAAGCTGGCTTTATTTTATCTATAGTTATTTTAGTATTATTTCTTTTACATAGTGTTCGTACTTTATTTATGTAACTATTTATGTACACACAAAAATAACAGAAAAAGATAATACATAAGAGAGATTAGTACAAAGGTACTGCTTATTTCCAAAGAAATTTCTTCCAGCAGACCTGCGAAAGGAGAATTCAAAAAGAAATGTAGACAATAGTGTATAAGAAGCAAAAAAAGAATGTGTGAGGTTTTAATCCAAAGTATCCCATAATAAAATATAAAAATATTATATAACTTCTACTATTAATATAATATATACTTTGTTGTTATTGTATTATTAAAATGGTCAAAAATAAAAGGCCCGTTTTGACATTCATATTTTGACTACCTAGCGGCTTTTCCGGTGTATTGTAACTATTATTTTGTTGTTTCTTTCAGTTTCGTTCCAAGTTACATTCTAGGGTTTTTCTCAAATGTCAAAATCGGCCTTTTATTTTTTAACGAGTTTATATATTAACTTTTATTATATTCTATTGTTTCAGTAAGTCACATGGATGTGTATCTTTTATTTTTTACTTTAATTGCCATTGTGACCCAAAGCTTACAAAAAAGAAAACAAAAAATTTGCCCAAAGGAACATTGGCATACTTTAAATTAAATAAAAAAGCTACACCATTGATGTAACCAAATAACCCCTTATTTTAAACACTTAATAACATCACGTCAAGTATTTGGGCCGAAATTCAACATCGCACATTAAATCGATACGAAATTCAAGTAACGATAAGTTTACATGATATCGATTTTAACAATTTTAAATGTCGATTCGAATCGGCGCGCGATTATAATCTAAAGTAATGATGACCTCCCGAAACTTTAGGTTGGGGCACAACAAAAGCTATACTGGAGCAGAAGACTTTGTTTTAAAAAATCAATAATTAATGAAGTCACTTTTGAGCCGGATTGAAAGAGGACCGCAGCATTGAAACGCAAAGGGCATTTGAAAGAACACATGTGGGTTTTAGTCATTAAAAATCTATCTGGCTCTGGTACAAGCCGAGCGAGGAGCCGGCGTTGACTCTCTCATTCTCTTTCTATTATGTCTCTAGTTACGGTATTTGAAAGGTTAAATAAGTATTTATGACACCTTTCGTTTTTCGCAAAATATCGCATTTAATGTGCACTTTCCTAACTCGTATAGCCCGCGGCAGCAGTACCACTGTCCGCTGAATTTATGAAAATAACGTCTGATATTATAAGTACGAGTACATCCAGGCCTCGTCATTCAACGTACAGGTGTATTTGAACTCGGAGGAATGCGTGGAGACGACATACTTTAGGGAAATCGGAATAGCAGGACATACACTGTGGTTACTTTACTGTTTAAAGCTATACAGGGTTATATGTAAAAACACTGGAAACCTGTCAGCAGGACTATGTTACTAACATCATAAAATCGTCAAAACAAAAGGTTGTTTTATGACTTTTAAAAATGTCATAATATTTTAGTTCATCAGATTTTCATACAAAAATAAAAGTATTTAAATTGAACGTTCTAAATATTACCAAGTCTATGTGAAGCCAGCGATAGTACAATAGCGGAGGGGGGCGGCAGGGGTGTTGATGCGCTTGCATCACGACATGCAGAAGTAGGGAGGTATAGCAAAATACAGAGTTGAAATTGTGTTAGAACAACAAAATCTTGAAGGTTTGTTTTTGGTAAATGAATTATATATTGTAAAAAGTCATAAAACAAAAGTTGTTGTTTATGTGTTTTACAAATAACGCTGTACAAGTGATTTTTTTTTTAATTTCGCCCTACACTAGGAATTATTCCTGTACCGTGGCTGTTTTCACAAATATTTAAAATCTCTTACATAAGACGCCCAGATCCTAAACACCTATCTCTAGGCCATAAAAATATTTCTTCCGTTTGGCAATTGGACCCACAATAAGGAGCGACATTGACTACTAGTGGACTAATCGCTCAACCACTGCCGTCAAATAAAAATACCCGTAAGTATACTCTTCATCATCATCTTTTTTGTAGAAAGACGTCCTCTACTGGATATAGATCATAAAACGTCTCATATTAATTGAAAAAATTATCGTACCAAACAATTTGTCTATATTTTTGAGATTATCTACGCGATACACAGTCGCCACTCCGGAACTCCACCAAGCACTTTAACCATGTTTCATAAAATTAATTACTTCATCTCGAAATACTTTTTAAGTATTCGCTTATATATATTATATGCTTCAACGTTTTAATAAAAAGGTTAAACAATGAAATGTGTGAAGTTAGGTTTTTAGATTTAGAAACTGATGAATTCCACAAAGTTTTTAGGTGATGTGGTCTTAAACAAATAGGGACCAAATAAAAAATTAAACTCAATTTTGTGCGGTTAATCAAAATAACCCTAAAAGGCCACTTATGGAAAGTAAGTTTTGAACTTTACATGTCATCATAACCTTTGGAATTGAGACAAATAGGATTCATGAAAATATCCTTTTTTAAATACGAGCAAATTCCGAGACAGCAAACGTCAATGTACAGGTGTGTTCAGACCGTTTGAAACAGCGGAATGCATGGAGAAGACTATTATTGTAAATAATATCATAAAATGAGTTTTCAATTTAAAATCGTACAATCAAATAAGAAACAAGTAATTTTTATATCTTTCGCTATAGTTTCTTTATTTTGCTTGAAAAGCTCACAAATGTCAAAGATTATTTATTGCCTTTGGCGGTAGTCGGATCAAATTAATTGAGACCTTTATTTAACGTACAGGTGTGTGGTGATTGTTTGAGAACAGTGCTGAGCGTGGAGCGGACTCTTGATAACTTTGTAGTAGTTTAGAGTACAGAGATTTATTTCTCCTCTTTCGTTCCTTTGTAGAGATTAAGTCACAATTTATTTTCCTTTTCGGGATTTTATATATTTTTTACATATTTTTGTTGTTGTTTTTCCTTAACTCATTTAATTGCATAAAAAAAACATTAACATTTTAAGACAAATTTTTAGTATTTTGAGTCTATAGATGTAGATAATTAAATATGTATATAGCTTTAATAAACTCTACAGTTTTATAAAATATGAAAGAGGAGAGAAGAAGAGAAGTGTATAAAAAAAAACATGTTACTCAAACAGAAAAAATCATTAGCCCTAACACCTCTCTACACCACTCGTATGGTGGTATCTAATTAAGTCAGCGGGCGAGTGCGACACGCGACCGACCGCAGATGCGCCGCCGACCGCCGCCCGCCTGTAGACGCCCTTACGGTGTTTATTTTTTAATTAAACGCCAGTCTGGAACGACGAACGATTTTTAAGACGATATTTTTTATATGCGGGGTTGTAAATGGTATTAACTTTATTACAACGTTTGTAGGAGACAGGAATTTTGCTGTGGTACTTAAGTGGGACTACTCAGAGTTATCAGTCTGTTTAAAGTTTTCTAGGTTGGCCATGGCAACTGGAGTCCAGACAAGAAGCTCTCCGACGACTTGTTGAAATATTGTCAGGAGGTTTAAGCGTTTCCTGCCAAAGTTAGCTCCAAGGTGATGTATTCATGAGATATGCGAATTTCTGGGGGTGCAACGCCGATTAGTAGATACATTAGGTACCGGTGTTGGTTTAAGGCAACTGGTGGAAATTCGGCTCATCTCGTTAAGAGCTGTATCCATTGATTTGGAGTGGGTGGAGCCACTTCATACTGCATCAGCAAAGAAGCAGAACGCCATTCCTATTGTTCACAGAACTTGGGGAAACGCCCCCCCCCCCTCTTTTAGATGGTTGCTGACATAGCAGATTATTTCTTGTAGTAGTAGTTTTAAGAAATTTACATTTATGACAAACCATTATCGACCTGAATAATGCCCCCAGATGAGAAGGATGTCGAATTAAAAAGATAAATTTCTTTAGACTTATATGCGTTTTGAAATTTGGCTTATTAATTACTGACTAAACTGTAGAAATTTTTTCATCTACATACATATTATTATATGACTTCGCCTTGTTGAAGAACATGCTTGATATACCTCCTTTCTAAAAAAACACAGAATCCCTAACGTCATCAGTAACTTCTGGGAACGGGATTATCAGTTATAATTCAGTCTAACTATTTGTAATACCCTGATATGGCTAACAAATGTAGTGAAAATAGACGTCACTAAGTCACGTGGTAAAGGTGAGAGCACTACCCCTACCACTGGCTAGTTCACTGCACTCGATGGTAACACTTGTATGATTTGGTGACAAGAGTCTGCTAAGAAATCCATAGAAATTGTATCCTAATATATATTCCCTTTGATGTCGGAGACAAAGACAGAATTGAATGACTAGAAAATAGCCAACTTAACATTATCATCATTTCTATTGTAATTCATCTTCTGCTATACATGGAGCTCTTCCAAGTGTGCTGACTGTGGCACTTCAGTAGTGAAGAGGACATATGAGGCGGATTTCCTGTGTTTTGAATTATTACAGCGCATTGATTTATGCACCTATTCCTACTTGAAATCATATACCTACATAAAAGAAATTAACACTACGAAAGGAATCATGGCTGCTAATATCAGAGCCAGATAAACCAAGAAAAACAAAAACCAATCACCATGCTCACACAACGTTCTAAATTCAAACGCACAATTCTTTCCATCAACCATCCATATGAATAAACTGGTTGCTAGGAACTAAACTGACAGTCAACTAAAAAAAAACAAAACCACATCAACAAGAAGACACAACGTTCCAAAATCAAACTCATCATCTCATCCACCCGTCTTTCAATCGACTTCAAAACTTCCAATAGTAATGCTAACACCCGTAGCATGCGAGTTATATTTACTCCGGGGCGCGAGAGAAATAAACCACTCGCGACCTACCGAATGGATACTTTGGCGGCCGATCGTGTTCTGCTTACAAACTGCTACTGGTGATACTGATCGTTTTGTTTCTATGCTGGGTTATCTAGGACTGGCATTATGATTCGATGGATGGCGTCTCAGCGAAACAGGCCTTAGCAGTGTGTTCTGTATCAGAGAAGTAAGAAGGTGCAAGATAGATACGTCGTTATTGTCACGCACATCGGACCACTTATGCTGCAATTGACTAGATAAAATTAACTTTGGAAATACGGAGAAAATGGTTCGGAATCGATAACGGCCAGTGAGAAAGCGCGTTGATCAATGATAAATGATATTTATTTTGCAAATAGGATTTTTTACGTCAGTTTAAACTACATAGATGAGGCGGGTGTTTCCTAACTGACTAGTCTCTTTTAAAATCCATACAGCAAACATGTAATAGTCAAATCATACGAGAACCATGTTTATTTGTATCTGAGATGGTCTTTCGAGGAAAAGACCACATAGATTTGTGTGGACCTGTCCAGTCAGTGCAAGCTTCAATGATAGATTCTTGTCTAATACCATTAGAGTCATTAGTCTAGAAGCAATGGATACCGCAAGGGAAATATTAAATAAATTAGCTTATTATTAATAAATATTTCCCTTGAATATGATTAACATATTTTTGTTAAGTTCAATTCCACTTGTACTGTAAAAAAAATGTTTAGTTTTCAAAGTATTTTTATGCCATAGTTTGTGGCAAACATGTCTGAACAATTCTTTTTTCTTAATTGTCCTTTGCTTACTACATACATATGTTTGAGCAAATAAATATATCTTATGTTATAGCCCAGTAATTATGAATCTTTTTAGAGATTAAAATTTAAAATGAAGATTCAATAATAATACGAAATAGATGACAAACGGTGAGCAAGCGTGTTGCTCATTGCTATCTTATCTATATTTAAAAATGTCTTTTAACTGATTTATTAAATATTGAAAGTTTGCAACATGTCACAACATACAGAGAGCATTTCATGAATTTTAATGTCATCATATACCTAAATTTTTTTGCGTTTGCTGTCAAAGATATTGAATCAGCAGGAAAAAACTATCATCATAATCATCATTTCAGCCGAAAGACGTCGACGTCTAATGCTGGACATAGGCCTCTCCCAAACGTCACAACAACGAAACAGTTCTACGAGCAATGTGCCCTGCCCACTGCTACTTAGGTAAGTTTAAAAACTAGTTGAGTTCAAAGAAGAAATCTTTTGTTTTTAATCCGTTTTAGGAAAACGGATGAAAAAAAAGGAGTTCTTGTTTTTCCATTACCATTACTTGTATTTTAAGTTGTCTTTTAGGAATTTAAATCAAATTTAAATAACGTGTTCCCACAATAAAGGCCACAGTTACGAAGGTCTTAAATCAAGTGAGGAGCGGTGGTCATCAGCAATTTGGTTATCAGTACTGGACCGATAAATAAATATTTATGTGGCAACATTATGCGGGCGAAATTATGACAATTTAAACAATTATACGGTTAACGAGAAACGAACGTCACTGAGGGTGGCCTGCCGAGGTGTAGGGGTGTGAAAGATGCTCTACTATTACATGCAAGAAAATTAATATTGTTTTGAGGTCAGGCTTGCGAGCAGGAAAGAGAGATGGAGCTATACGCTCTATATAGTTTCATCCCTTTAATAGCTCAGTTAAGGTCGAGAAATGGATCGCGTAAGAGCTCGTGGTAGGGCTTTAGATTAGACTAGGTTTACTTTCTCTACGCCCGGTCCGATCTTTTCTTTATTATTATTATTGATAGGCTCGCGTTTGACCGCCATCTCACCTGATAATTGGGTAAGCGGTGATGTGGGCGATTAAAAAAACATGAGCATAGATCTAGTGTCTTTTGATTGAAATAATGATGATGATTATAATCTGAGGTCAGAAAGCGTCTCCCTTTTTTTAAATTGTATTTCAATATTATTTTTTAAATTTAAATATTTTTTAGTTTTTTAATAAAACGTGCTTCATGTTCAATGGATGTGAAGATATCTCAACAATTTCAGAAAGATCATAACCGTTTTTAATTTAGCAAAGAACAAAAGATTAGTTTAAAATAAAATTCATCTCAATAAAATTTGGTACTTGGACTATGCTGAAGTTATTTCTTAATTAACTCGTAATACAGACATTAAATCCTTGTTATTTTAATTGAAAATTACACATTCTTTTGGTGTAGGTCAAATACCTGGAATGTCAAGGTTTTAATTGTTCTAAAATGTGTGGGAATAATAGAAATATCTGTCTGGGGATTTCCAGAGAAATATACCTACGTCCTTTATAATTATATGTGACGAAAGTATTTTATCTCTATTTCTAGGTCTAAGTTCATTCAAATGTCTGTAACATACCTTATGGACTGTAAAATAGGTCAAAAGTGTCACTGTGGTCCTAGTATGCAAAGGGCAACTGAAGAAATACAGAGGGTTTTAAACTAAAACCCTCTGTACACACAGTACACACTTGTACATCGATATTTATTCGATATTAAAGTATTAACAATACATCGGTTCAATACGATGCATCGTTACTATACATCGAGTGTTTACAATACATCGATGTATATCGTCCATCCCTAGTTTTAGTCAATATTAATCTGACAATTCCTCTGGCTCCACCACCAGAGCAGGAGAATAGAATATAATGAAGATTTTTTTTTATTGATATAAGTAAACTAGACTGTGATCCTACCTGATGGTAAGTAGTAATCTAATTGTTAATGGTGAGGCGCACTAGTTTTTTGTGTGGTGTAGTTTTTTTCTGTTTAATGTTAAGACCTTAACATTTAACAAAATTACCTACCTATACTCCCATTATGTTATTGTAAGTTAAGAAGTTATTTGATAATTTCCCACCACAAAAAAGACACCCCCCGTGTGCGATAAGACTGCAATGAAGTATAGTTAAAAACACATGTAAGCTCACATAACGTGACAAACAAACATCACCAAGCCTCTTATTATTTTATTAAGTAGAGCAACTTTTCACCCGTCTCGCCCACCAAATGTTAGCGGTTCGCGCGGGCACCAACATTATAATTTATTTTGTCATTTTTGCATTAAGATGACTTACTACCGCCGTACCATGCGCAGGCTGTAATGAAGACATCACGAAATTCGACCATCTGGACCATTTTACGCGATCTTGCAACTTTTTTTGAAGTTTGTTGAGTGAGGCGGACATTATTTGGACGTTTATGTTTGAGGATAAAGTTGTTTCTTGCACCTGTTTGAGGATAGAAATGAGCAGACGAATTATCTGTCACATTTACTCATATTTAGGTATATGCAAAAATATACCTACAATTGTTTCAGAAAAACTGTTAAAACTTACTTTTTTTCTCGCTGTTTCACTCCTGTGGATGTAAACCATAGCTATTATGGATTCTATCAATCTATCAAAATAATAATAATTATTATTTATTTTCAGGCTACTACTACCGGCCTCATCTAGTATAAACTGACTTTGAAAAAAGAAATTGACGTGTAAAAGTGGTTATTTTTTAAACCTATTTGCAAAATTAAATTAATTATTATTTAATAAATTAAATATTTATCATTTATTTACTTAGGCCCACATACTATAGATACCTACACAGAATATTTTTTTAATGTCTCTTGTCATCAAAAATTTAAGGAGAACGTCTATTTTACGAATCATTGTTTTTATCTCTTCTTGAAAAAAAATTACGACGTCAATCCCTGTAACAAACACACCTAGCAATAAAACACCCACAATGATAAAAACTAAAGAATATGGTTTTTGTACAAACAAAAAAAAAACAAATTTCGCCGTTCCCATAACTAATTGCAAACACGTGTTTGTCAAACAATACCCGTTCGTAACACCTTTACGGCTTTATTTTATTGTATTACGACACTTTTTTTCTTTTAAACAATTTAAAGACTTTTGTTTAAAAGTTAAAATTCTCACCTGTTTACAATTAGTAAAGTTTAAGGTAACGCCATTTGAAAAGTGCAACGTAGAAACATGGGTTTCGGATTTGTCAGGTTCCTATTCTTTTTTTTTTAATGAGATAAGACTATATTTGTCTACCTATCCTCTATCCTTTTCTGGAATTGTTTTCACTGATATAGTATAGTTAGGATTTTAATGAAGATCATTGGGTTAATTATAAAGATAATTTAAAAGGTATTACCCTTTTTACGTGGGTAATTTAGGAAACACCGGCCTCATCTAAATTGACGAAAAAATTGACGAGTAGAGTCTGTCTAAAACGACTTGGGAATTTTAATAGTTTTTATAATTTTAGTAGAGGCACTTTATTTTTATTAACATTTCTGAGGGATAATAAATGTGACTGATATGACTTGAGGCGTGGTGGCTCATACATGTTCAAAATAATATATAATTATTTTAAATTTTACTAACATAATTTCAGTCGATACGTATATCGATTATGACATATGGATCCGAAACGTGGTCGCTCACAATGGGCCTCATCAGAAGGCTTAAAGTCACCCAAAGAGCAATGGAAAGGGCTATGCTCGGAGTTTCCTTGCGTGATCGAATCAGAAATGAAGATATCTGCAGGAGAACCAAGGTTGCCGACATAACACAAAGAATCGCCAAACTTAAGTGGCAATGGGCAGGGCTCAATGCTCGCAGAACAGATGGCTGTTGGGGCCGAAAAGTTCTGGAGTGGCGATTGCGTACTGGAAGACGCAGCGTTGGAAGGCTCCTACAAGGTGGACTGACTTCGCCGGGTGCGAAGGTAGCGGGAATCCGATGGATGCGGGACGCACATGATTGTTCGTTGTGGCGACGCTTGGGGGAGGCCTATGTCCAACAGTGGACGTCTGTCGGCTGAAATGATGATGATGAGGCGTGGTCGCTCATACATGTTCAAAATAATATATAATTATTTAAAATTTTACTAACATCATTTCAGTCGATATGCTATACGTATATCGACTGGTCTGTTGGTCTAGTGGTCTAGTGGCTTGACTACTATGCCGGAGGTTGTGGGTTTGATTCCCATCCAGGACAGATGTTTGTGTGATGAACACAATCATTTGTTCTGTCTGGGTGTAATTTATTTACAATATGTATTTATGTATTTAGAAATAATATAAGCTTGTTTATCAGTTGTTTATTACTCATAACACCAGCTTTGCTTAGCTTGGGACTAGGCGGCCCAAGCCCCCCGGCCATTCAATTATTATTATAGGTATTTTCTTCCAAAAATAAGAATCTTGTTAAAATGCTTACGGGTAGATAGAGGCTCTTATGAAGGAGGTGAGGAGTACCTACTGGCTACCATGGCTACTGGCTACCAAAGTATCAGCAATGTTGTGGATGGCGCTACCATGAACAACATTTCTGATATTTTCCTGTGACCAAGAAACAGAATAATATCCCTTATTTGTCCCAAACCAGCATGGAAGCCATTAGCCGATAATAGCAGTAATTCATCTACAAACGAAGGCCGCCTTCACACCGTGACGCACGTGCTTGCCTCAATGGGACACGACAAAAGGTAAGTTCCGGCCACCAGGGCCACCCGTTTCTGTGTTCGGTGTAAAAAAATATTTGAGTCCATTTTGGAAGATGGGTTCTGTATAAAATGAAAATTGTAAAGTGTAGCCGTTAAAAACAAAATATTTACCTCTACATCTTGGTAAATCATTTTTTCTTTCCTTTTTAATTCTTTCATCTTTTTTTTTCAATATTTTTTTGTAACTACCTCTGGATGCTTGTAATTAGTTATTTATTATTGTTATTCTGATGTCATTAGTCTGTAGATTTTCTAAACAATAAAAAAAATGTGATCAGAAAAAAAACATCGATATAAAAAAATAAGAAAATCAGAGTAGGTATAATATTATAGTATATTAACCTGTACTAAATTTAAAGGCTTGATTTATTGTTATTATAAATATGATTAGTATCTTATTGATATAATGTCATGCTACTGTATTCTACTTACAAAAATCTTTGTTTCAGTCATGCATCAAATAAAATCTTGTTTATGTAACTACGTACTACTGCAATAATAGCTACTTTTGTAAAAAAAGCTCAGATTCAATAAAACTTTAAATTCTTATTACCGATAAATTCGATGTTATATACGTTATAGTAATGAATTTGTAAATGAGCTCTGTAAAATTTTGTTGTTTGTATAAAGCGTAGGTGGGACGTAGGTACTTCTTTTCACGTCAATCGTTTGTCTCCTCGAAAAATAATGTAAGTATCGTATTTACGCTTGAAATTGTTGTTTCTCTTTTTTTTTAAGTTTATTAGTAAACTAGTTGCCCACGTGAAAGTAGAAAATTGTCTCGAGAGAACATACTCCCAGAATAAAAAGTATACTACATGCTATTTTAGGACACGATCTACCCGTATGCTAAATTTCATCCAAATCCATTCAATCGTCCGAGCGTAACTCACACACAAATTTTCACCTTTATATTATTGCTGTATTCAAAAGTTTCAAATTACTTATAAAATGTTATAATTACCCACAACAATATTCATTATAACAACAAAATATATTTTTTATGTAATATTTAATAATGTAAATAATATCTATTTATAAGAAATAAATAGAATAATATTTTATTTGCGTGACAGAGTGGACTCTGTCACATTTTTGTGGCTGATCAACTACTAGTAAAACGGCCCAGGCCACATCTAACTAATAAAAAAAAAAAACATAATTTTGAATAGAGAATTCAGTAAGTGACCCGCGGATCTCCAAATCCACCGGTCATTCATAACCATTATGAATGAGTCCGTCTACCTGAGAGTACGGCCGAGACATAGTGTTCACACTATTTACCTTTTTTTTTACCCACCTTACCGGATGTGAGGCAATTGGTCCAAACCGTTAGGTCTCAATCATTCATTCATCCTGTGGGAATCGGGGAAGCTGATTCCAGGTATTAGGGATGTGATTGGGTATCGGTAGTAGTTGCTTTCAAATGTGAGTGTGCGGAGTTTTTGATAAGATCAGATATTTTCATTTTTAAGTGTTTGTGTGTACATAAATAAATAAATATATTATCAGACACTTGCCTATATTATTCTGGTTAAATTATTTCTGCGACAATTCTAACTCTACTTTTTAAAGTCAAAAGTTTCGACTTCAAGTCATTTTTTCATACTTTATTTAATTAACAAGCGCCAAAAATGGTTTCAACTTGGTTATAAAACATGAAATATGAATATTTGGAGCTACGAGTCCAAGGCCGCGGGTCTACGCTGAGGTCAAAGCTACGGTGCGTCTACGCGCTACAGCCTACAGACAAGTCGTAGGCGGTGCTACGAGCCGAGAGCACTTGGAAACCTCTGCTACGGTAGGTAAAGCTTGGTACTAGACAAATCGTACTATGTAAATTTTCACAACAAAAGATAATGGTGGTATTGTCGTAAATACGAGATCCAGAAATATAGGTTCTACAACATAAAAACCGAAGTCAGTTTTATGTTTATTTAAAAAGAAATGAATTGATAAAATTATAATTATCAAAAAAATACACAAAAAAGTTCGTAAAACTCCCAATAAAAAGCCCTTTCAAAGCTAAAACTTTCACTCAACTTGAATCAATCGCACCCCAATCAAACAATCGACATGGTACCCACTAATTACATATAACAAGCGCAAATTAATCATCAGACGAGATAAATTAGCGACGCGTGCCCGCTCCGTACCGCGACTATTTCGGTGTGGGCGGAGAATGATTCAGTTGGGGCCAGTCGCGCGCCGACCGCTCACGGGAGAACATAGGCGCACCGCGAACGAGCAGGGAGTCACCGAGCGCTGTTGCGATGGCGCGATGAAGACAGAAAGGCGCGCGGCGTTGTGGGCTCTGCTGTCCCTGTGCTGTGCCGCCGTGGCCGCGCCGCGCCGCCTCTACTGCGACCGCGCCGACGTGGCGTGGCGGGCCTACCGCGCGCCGGCCGCCTTCGAGGCGCGCGTCCAGTCGCTCGCCAAAGACGCCGCTACCGTCCAGATCAAGCGCGTCTTCCGCCACCAGGGACACTGGCCCCACGAGAACGCCGTCATCCGACTAAAGTTGCCGCCCGAGCACCTCGACTGCTCCGGCCGCTTCGAAGTGCCTTTGAAAAATAGACGGAACTATATCGTGTTTGCCGAGAGGCGCGGTCACTCCGCCGTCGCCCTCGGGCCGCCCATCAAGAGGACCAGTAAGCTGGTCAAGAGGATCCGTGCGGTCTACAAGCAGGGTTACAGTGAGTGATCAGTGTACTATTACGACGTGGTGTGTGCGAGCCGCGCGGTCGCATGGAACTTGAAGACACCGAAGGTATAAAAAAAATCACAATTTTATAAGTCAATTTTGAACCAACGCTCTGTCAAATTCCATGTGATCATGCATGCTATTATAAGTCGCATCGGTTCGCGAATATATCATTAGCCGCACATAGAACTCTATACGAATAATACTGGCAGCAAATATGCGATGACAGCAGGTGTATCGTAGGAACAAGTAGCCATTATGAGTCCATTTTAGGCTGAGCAGTGAATAGTGGTCGGCAAACGTGGTCGGCTGCAAAACATACTAAGCGCATGCCACTTACTCGTACAAAGCCGGACCTCATTTATGCACCCTTCATAAACGGTCAGGTGGTTAGGAAACAGATAACAGAAAGCTAAAATTAAACGTTACTTACAACAATTTGAATGAAACTACAAAGAATATTGTGAAACATAATCTTTCCAGTTCCATAAAGTTGTTTTTCTTGACAAATCCTTGACACATTTTGTATATGAAAAACGCGAAAAATGAGATGAGTTTCAAAAAAATTACGAAACGGGATTGCAATTAATTTTTAAAAGTAGAACACTAAAACAAAGAAATAACGTAGGTAGAAGATGGGCCGATAAAAAAAATAGGAAAATCATTTGCAAGAGTCTAAAATATAAACACGGAAGACGACAAAAATAAACATCACAATTGAATATTATCGTTTCTTAAAACCAATCAAATTGGTCCCTTTTGTTAAGCTAATCAAATGCAATATAATTATCATCCTTACTGATGCTTAACCTTTAGTTAGGTTTATATATACTTCTTTATGTTTTAAGTTTTACCAGATGCAATAGCTGGAAATAATTGTCACCTCATTATCATTATGAGTTCCAATAATTCTAAATTGATGATCTAATTGACCTGAAACGGTTTCTACAAATAACATGATTGTGTTTTTGCACAAAGCATACCACGTGGATAATTTATAATTAAATTTAATTAGATATTTTCTCTCAAGATGTTAACAATTATCATTATCTTGTTTAGCATGAATTTGAATTCAAAACACAGTACATAGAAGTAGAAATAATAAAAAGCGTAAGACAATAACTAAAATTTAATAAATTCAAAGACAAATAAAAGGAAGACCAAGATAACAATAGTCACATTTCTTCTTTAACTTAGTCGTAGCAACAGTAGTTTAAGTGCAAAAACAAGCAATTAGGAAAAACAGTATAGGAAAAAAGCTAATCAATTTACCATTTAGTTTTATTAGCGAACCACAAAACCATGTGATTATCAACGGTAACAATGCAAAAGGAAAAAAGTCAAAATTATTAAAGTTACACCATATATTTCTGCAACGACCTTACATAATAGAATCATCCTGCTGTAATGTTTATAAATGAGTAGTACAAAAATTAATAAGAAGTATGAAATTCCCTGCAAAAGTAGATATATGTATGTCTCTTGATAGTTCTAATTTAGAGAGTCATTAAGTTAGGGATAGGGATAATGTTCAAATGTTAATCACATCAATGCTTACTATCAAGTAAGACTACTGTCTTAACCCATCAAAAATTTTAAAAGTATACCATTGAAGAGTCAATGATATACAGGAACTATGGCGATTTTCTGATAACAACTCTATTCTCACTTAGTTTTATAAGAGGGCCGCAATGATATAAATCCAATAATGATAAACTGATGATCCGTTGCGACTGCGACTCAATGGGTGACGTCATTACACGCTCTAGTTCGGACCTGTCGGTGCCAGTTGCGATCTCTTACGTGAACTTTTGGCTATGAGTTTGTTATCAAAACTGTTGATTTGAGAATCTTTTCAGCGATTTAATAAGTGTTTTGTAAAACTTAGCGACGAAGGATCATGGTGATTGTGCAGCTCCAAAAAGGCTCAAGAAGAAAAAAAATACTTGAAAAAAATGTCCTTAATATATAACAATTTTATCTGAAACTACCAAGTTGCCAACTGCATTTGTTAAAAATACAACCAATGAAACTATTGAATCAATCATATCACTTAGTAAATCATCTAGTTTCCGCATCTAACTTTTTATTTCATTTCGATAAGTTTACGTTCCACAAGACTAAGATGAACTTAGATCCGTATTATTCGCAAAATTCTCCTAATTCATGCATCATCTTCTAACATGATTAATCATAATTCAATATAATTTTAATCCCACGCCTTCACAATATACTTCAACGTGTAATAGCTTGAGAATTTGCACCTGTCACGTCAGGGATGAAATACCGCTAGCTTCTAGCTATCTTTGTAGACATGAGAATTTGTCAAAACATAACTAATGCTAATGAAATTATATTATTATACTTAAGTTATGTGAAGTCTTAATGTATCAAAGGAATATTAAGACAACTATCATCCTAAATGTGAGTGTGATCCTCATCATTCAGTACACTCTTATGGAGATCATATTCTTTGAGTGTTGTCTAATTAGCTCTTAATATCCACTTAGGATATTATTGATTACCCTGATCCTGTTAGTCGGTTCTTATATTCGATCAATTAAAATTTTTAAGAGTTGAATTTGAAATATTTGTATAAATTTAGGTAAGTAAAAGATTTTAATGCAACTAGGCATTGTAACAGCCACCTCTTTACCCTTGGGATAAAGAGACTACTTCGTGACAGTTATACAATAACGAGTAAAAATAATAAACATTTAAAACCTAATTTACGTGTACATATATAAATAGAATATCATACTCATAAAAAATAAACACGTAATTATAAGCAGGTAATAAAAATTATGACAAACACTAAACATTACAATTTGTCAATATTATATTCAGTTCATATTCTATCGATATTAAAGATTAACATTAAAATCTTCACCTTTCCTCTCTACACGTAAAACGTGGTTACTGTTTACTTCGTCGGTACGATGTTTAGCCAAAATGTTTACTTTTCGGGATCCTTCGTTTTTTCCTTTGTTAATGTCGGCAACTCGGAACTCGGGTGCGATTGTAAATCTTTACAGCAAGTGTTGTGTGTCTACTCGTCTAAATGGCGTCTGGTTTGCATGAATCTTTCCGAGGTTAGAATTTCATTCGATGAAATGGTGCTGTGAACAGCTGTGTAGGTTTTAAAAGACTTTTGTTTAAGGTTATCATTTTTCACACCCCATATTACTTCAAAATTTTGGATATTCATAAATATTTTAATTTATCGATTGAGATTTATTTTTGAACCAGTAGTACTATTAGTTTTCCAATTAAATTGGAAACCAAAACTTTTTGCAAACATTCTCTTAAATCTATGGATCCATTACAGACGTTCCTCTAATAAACACAATTTTGAAAAGTTTCCCTGGTAAGTTCAAACACGGAAGAGAGTCTGATCCTTCATGAACAGTTTCTTCTGCCTTCTAAATTACAGCCATTAATATATTATTAGTGAGTGATAATTTTTAATCAAACATAATCAAAATCCACGACAATTGAACGCTAAACTTCCTAGCTGCAAGTCCTATGACTGTTAACACGCCGTTCCGCCCTGCCACACCTCCATTACGGCGTCGCACTCCGCTGACTTTACTGTCCTATTATATATTAACATACGTAAAATTATTATATTTTACGACGGCCGCTATCTTTATAAGACTGTACTCGTTAGCCTCATCATGGGGTTATTGTGCATTTGTTGTAGTTGACGGCATGAAACAAGCAGTTTGTCTGTGATATTCATTGGGATTCAAATTGAAAGGATCATCAGTCTGATAAGTTTATCTATCAGTCTCAATGATGAACATATGAGGGTGTAACTTTGAAAAACGGCCCCAGGATTATGACCATTATTTTTATATATAAAAGTATACAGAAGAAGACAATTTATCACAGTATCAAATCTTCGCACACATCTTCCAATAAGTGCTACAATTAGGAAACGTGACGGGTTGCCAAAATCAACACGCTTGTTTCAGAGTAGTGAGCGAAATGCAATGATATTTATAAAATGTCTAGGGACGCTGTCGTCAACCGAACTCATTGCTATAGTAGGGAAGGAAAAAAGGGTTATGAAAAGGAAAAGAATTTAGACAATGGAGAAAACTTGAGTTTAGGTACAATTTCAACAAAAAAAAAACATGATCTGCCATATAAAATCTGTAAGCATATCCAAGAAATTTATATATTAGACTACAGATATGATAATCAGGTCAAAAATCAGGTTTTCTTTTAGTAAAGTAATTAATCCTAGGTCTACGGTGTGAAAAGTTTAATAAAATCGCTCCGTACGTTTAATTTTAGTCATTACTGAGATTGAAGTAAAAACTATGTTTTGAGTAATTAATTTTAATTTTGTAGTTTTATTTGCAAAGATTTTATCGCTTGTTGGTGATTTCATTGTGTTGAATGCTTATATGCTCTTTTAATTTTAGGATTTAAATAGACATTAATAAAAATATTTCTGGAACAACTTGCGAATCCAAATCAGATGAATTTCGATGACCTGTGATTTCTCGGACAAAGCATAAAAGTTCGACTACATTGCTTTCTGTTATAATGAGCTATTTGAAGATGAAGAATCAATGCGCCAATGGATCGTAATGCGCTCGTAAATTTAAAAAAAGTTATAATGTCAACGGCCTTATGAGGTATTACACCTGTTAACCCCTCTAGTTGTGCTAAATATGTCTCATAGTACGGGAGTAGGTTCACCTCAAAATTGTTTATTTCGAGCCAAAATACAGGACTTAAATTTAGAAAAAAAAATCGATTCAGTACTTAATTTAACTTTTTACACACATCTGAAGAATTTCCGCGTCGTTAATTGATTTATGACCAAAGTAAATTTTATCATAAAAGCTACTTTTAATAAACTTCGAGCATAATAACCAGATATTTCCAGTTGCACACCAATGTATTTTTACGTTTTAGTGTTCCTAAAACCAAAATAGATTCAATAAAAGTTTATGAAAATTATTACTGTGAACTGAACTAAAAATGTTTCATTAGCTTTAAAAACGAAAGGTGTATTCTATTTCTAATGTTTGGGTGTTTAAATCAAATTCCCAGTTTTATTTTAGCACACATACTCACCGTTGGGTCTAACTAGACTCTGTTTCAAAATACACGTGACTCACCAACTATAAATAAAGCAAAATTATTTCAATATCAATAGCGACACTTCTTGAAAGCTAAATTGGAAATCTGATGCTTCTGTTCCTACTAATTCTTACTGGCAATACTTAATTTATAAATTCTGTTCGCCATAGGTATTATCAGAAAGTCAAAAATCAAGTTATCAGTTGTTACTTGTTCACAGCGAACCTTTCTTTGTAAAAGAAGTAATTAATTTAATAAATTCAGCAGTTCGGTCAGTTTCGGCAAACACCTTTTTTTATGGTAGGAAAAATCATTCAATGACAACCACCTTTCTTGGGAGGAGCGGGAGATAGTGTCAGACTCTTACTGACTAAAAGCCTACCCCGTTCCTTCTAGCCTTCATACCGGGGCTCGAGCTCTAAAGATCCTGAGCCAGAATCGAAACGAAATAGAATTGCAGTAGATTATTTCTATGAAGTTAATCAGGGACCTGATGTGTTAAACTGTCAGGCGTGCAAGCAAGAATGAGGAATGGAGCTGTACGCCCTATATAGCCCCATCCCTTTAACAGTTCAGTTTAGGTCGTAGAATGGATCGTGTCAAGAGCTCATGGTAGGGTCTCTGATCAATATTCGAAGGTTGATATGTGGATAATGTAAGAATTATCATGTATGTGTATTCATACACAAACTTAAGTGTACCGATTGTAATATTTTGCTACCACCCTCTGTAATGACAACGGTATTCGGAGAGAAATTATGCCACTGGCTGCTCGAATAATACTCTTTATATTTTAGGATAACGCATGAATATGTAAGTCAGATGAGTACATACACATAGATAAGTAATACATAGGTAGATACATCAATTACACACTACAGCTCCTTCGAATATAAGTATTGCGTGCTAAGAGATTAATCACGGCGCATTTAAGTAGCAAATGTCATTAGACTTTTTGACTATTGAAGTAGTTGATGGAATACGTCACTTTAGCTAGACATATAGTAGATATGTAAAGAATAAAAATGAAAAATTTCAAAAATAAAGTCGCTCTAATCTCATTGCTTTCTGCCGAATTAAGTCATCAAAATTAGATTAAACCAAGATCAAATTCCAAATAAAAACTGCAATCACATAGCAACAACAGTCTGTCTGTTACATGCGATCCATGGGGCCCATCACGACACGATGGCCGGAGTTCGACAATGGTGTCGATCGATCTATGGGCTCGGTGGCCTCGCAATTAACGCGTATATCCGCACCCGCCCTCCTGGCCTAGGGTTACCATGGATTTATGGGTTAGATTTTGACA
Source organism: Mythimna albipuncta (assembly GCA_929112965.1). Taxonomy (NCBI): domain Eukaryota; kingdom Metazoa; phylum Arthropoda; class Insecta; order Lepidoptera; family Noctuidae; genus Mythimna; species Mythimna albipuncta. The sequence continues at coordinate 24,289,530 of OV815961.1, read as the reverse complement.
GTTAATTCAATAAATTTAAAAGTCGAATGTTTTAAATTTTTAGTTGCATCAAAAAATTTAAATTCTTAATACTCGTAGTTTCGTTTCTATCTAACTAATGATATCTTACAATTCTAAAAGTTCTATCAACGATAGTACTGCAGTTTTTCAGAAAACAGAATAAAGAAATGGAGAAGGGTAAGTAAACATAAATCAAACATAAAACCAATTAAAACATGAATTCTAACAAGACCTCAAGTAAGAACAAGTTTAACCAAAACCCAAGAATTTTATAAATATATAAGATTTAGCTGACCCGGTAAATACAGGTCTGCCATATAAATTATATTATCAAAGAATAAATGAGGGTGGAAGGGTAAAAAATATGATAAACCACAAAACCCACCAAATATAAACAAAAATTTCATAAAAAATGATCAAGCCGTTTCAAAGGAGTTCGGTAACAAACATCGTGATACGAGAGTTTTATAATCATATTAGATACTGAACAATATACAATCTTTATAACCAAAGAACGAATCTGACATTTTGTTAAAGCAAATAGGTAACGTCACTTTCAACAGAGGACCAAATGGGAGTTCTTGACAAAGGGTTCGCATATATCAAACAGTATAGAAAAAACTATCGGTTATAATCACCAGATGGCGCTTTTATTGTTTAAGTACAAATTGACTTAACGTAATCGAGTACATTAAAAAATTGCACTGAGGCTTCGGTACTTGTCCCACCAAACTCTTTGAAACTGGTATCCCTACTGTCCGGTTACATTAATTGTGTGTCATTGGTAGCTAAGCCCGCGTAATGAACAGCTGTAATGAAAATGCATCAGATACGATAAGGTCGAGGAGTCCACTTCTAAATATAATGTAAACGTAACGACGCGTAATCGTAAAGTGGCTTTTGAAAAGGTCGGTTGGTTTGCATCCTGGCTTCTGAACTTTAGTGACGAAGTTGGTGACCTAAGAGAGTCACTCGAAATTAAACGTGATGAAGATAGTATATTGAATTGCCTTCATTATTTAGTATTAACAGCCACATCGGGTTATTAGTTAAAAATTATTCTGTAGCTGCTCGAAGTTATATTTTTATTCATTTATTTAATCTTCATGCAACACAATGTACATAGGCGGACTTAATGCCTTAGGCATTTTCTGCCAGTCCACTAGTACATAGAATAGTAGGAGATTGTTAGAAGAACGCAGATTCCATGCGTGTGATGAACATAGATATTGAAAGTGAGTTATGATGAGAGGATGGAGGTGTGGGAGAATTGAGCAGACAGAAAAGTGTAGTCAGAGCGCGCGAGTTTAGAAATTGGTAGAGTGATACTTTCTGCTTCGAGAAGCACGTAATTCCGTAGGTCCTGCGCCTGAAAGTCTCCAGTCGTTAGTCGTATTGCCGTTCCATAGACTATGACAGAAAGAGAATAGAGAGTGTACCTATGTTTGCGCACACACTTGTACACTATAATTCTGCTACAGTGATCGAACTCCAGTCGGTAGTATTCATAGACCACAGCTAACTTATAATTTCTTGTACCTAGGTTAGAATTTATGCTTGATTTTAAAAATATCTTACTTGTGGGTTACAATTGCTTCTACCTAATAGTGGTGTGCCAACTGGTCATTGCTCAAAAAACTACATCAAACTTAAACGTTCATGGCTCTTCCCATTCATTTAAATTAGACGCTATTGTTAGTTAATTCTTATCATTCGCTTTTATCTGCATCGCCACTTTTTATAGTTAAAACCAGCCACCCTTAAAATTATTAAATAAAAAAAAAACAAATAAAATAATGTTCCATAATTTTTAATTGACGCCTCTCTGTTGCACATATTATAGTGAATTAAAATTAATGAAAGTACATATACTTACATCCATGAGAGTTGTTGTATTTTCATTAGTTTTAAGTAGCCCAACTAATGTTAGACGAATATTAAATTGTATATGGCGCCTTTTCAAAGGTGTGTTGGTAATAATAAGTCAGTTTTAGCGTCCATAACGAATGGTACGGGGTTGTTGGCCCTAGAATTCAGCTTAAACGAAATCAATTTGTCTCAGCAGCCTGTTACGACTTTGTCTAGCAGGTAGTGAACGTATTAAGTACCTATAATAATATTAATATATCTTGACTTTCAAGTCTAAAAAAACAAAGCACTTTGTTCTTATACTTCATAACGACTTCATAATGCTACTGGTTTCGCGTGTTAAACAGAAAACCACTTCAGGGCTCATACAATTTTAGTAGCAGTAGTTTAACAAAAATCCAAAACAGAAGTAGTATTTCTAGGCTCAATGCATTTCAGAGCTACATGATTCATTAAAAGAGTTACCAATAATCACCACATCCCTGGAACGTAAAGAGAAACTAAAAAAACACGGGTAGTTTTAGTCAGTGAAAGCTTGAGGCTACCTCTTGATCCACCCAGAGCGGAAGATGTTATTTGATGATCTATAAAAAGGGCTTTAAAAAGTGAAATTCTATCAGAGATGACAATTTTATAGCCGAACTTACTATGATACTGACCACGTCATTAGTGCATCGATCTTTTGCATATTTTTTATAATTTTGTTAAAGGTTGTTCTTACCCTGTAAACTATCAAAGAAAAAAATGAGGGGTGGAGGGAGAAGGGTAAAAATATCTTACGATCTACCAAACCTGCCTTCTTAGATCTACTAAAACACAAAAGCATTAAAAAAATTCGGTAAAGCCATTTCGAAGGAGTTCGATGGCAAACACTGTGACACAAGATTTTTATAGATACGTTAGATAAATCATTATAGTTGGCAGAAATTCACTTTGTCTAGACACCCTGTTTCCTTCTTTGAGCTCGGTATATGACAACTAAATTGAAAATATTCGATATCTTTTACTAATGTAATAGTCAGCGCTGAAATTTCTTCTCAGCTTTTCATATCATCAAAACGCTTAGATGCATCTGCGTAACTTCAACAAGTGTCCTCAACCACAGTAAGTTTTAAAATGCAATCACGTTTCCTATTCTTCACACGAGATGAAAAGAACTGAACATTTCATTCGTTTTACTATCAAACCGTGGGGCGACCAGACCAATATATCCAAATTGTGGAATTTTTATATGTCACATAACGTCGTCTAGGTATTTCGGCGGTTCCAATTAGACGGCGCGACGTCTGTGTGGTTCTGACGCTTACGTTACATTTTTTTTCGTAACTTCTTTTATTTTTTACGTCACAGCTTTTAGTGGTGTAAATATTACGGTTATTTTTTATTTGATAGGCTCACGTTTGACTACTATGAGATGTGATAGTAAGCGATGATGTGGTCGACGATGGAGTAACCTAATCACTCTTAATCAAGTTGTACGAGTAACTATTAGGAAATATAGACTCTGACAATTCCACTTCTAAGATGTAGCCTCTTTATAACCTACTCATCATCTTTCTCCTTATCTCTTAATGAATTTGTTTTCAATACAGTATGTTTTTTAATTGCATGTATCATCATACATATACATCTTATCCTTTACTAATTCGGCCAGTCCAATTCATCGACCGTTAGTGTCTTACGTCTAAATTAATAAAGGTCTCGATAACTATCGCACGCAGTAACATTATCATTGCAGGCTTTTAGAACCAAACTATCGTTAACTGCAGTTTCAGTATTGGGAGTAGCCAATAAAATGTTACGACTAAACATGTGGGTTTAGATACTTTCAAAAACCATTCTAATAAATCTGGTAGGTAAAGCTTGTTGACAGTTTGAATTGTTTTGTGGCTAATAAGCATGAAGTAAGTTAGACGCATTATAGTTGATATTATGTTGAACTTTTTCTCATCTGCCATTACTATGATTTGCCATGATAGAACTTCACAAAATTAACCAATAATAAAACTTCTGCTTCTTAAATTATAATCAGTCTTAAATATGTAGGTGCAAATTACTAAAAATGCAGTATAAGTCGCGACTAGGTCACTAGTTTCCCCACAAACACTTGATGCTTGGCCAAATGAACATTCGACAATTGTCCTGGGAGACGTTTTTTCGTCCAATTTACCCATTAACTCCAATTGGCAGGTTCAGCAGTACTATACTTATATATTATTATCTATGTCTCTATGCTGTCTACAAAAAAGTTTGATAACGATCTGACTGTGTGGTTGCGTAATTGTTGGAAGGATAATGGTTCTTGATGACCAGCTACTGTTTGATGTGCATTGCTCTTTTTAGACAGCAAAAATTAAATTTACTGGGTGTATGCTCTTTTGAGTTGGTTAGTTGTTTGGCTACATGTAATTTTATAAGGTGTAGTAATTGTGCTACATTAGAATTATTATCATCGATAAACATTATTTCGTCATCACTATCCATTTTTGCTATTTTGGCAAACATGTAATTTTTTTCTAAATCAAATATTGCATTATCATTTATAACGATAATGCAATAATTGCACATTATCTTTATTAATAATTGTACATTACCCTTATTTTCATATGATGCGTCGCTTATTTTTTTATTAGAAAGTCGTGTCGAAGAACCAAACATCATTTTCCTCAAGCAACTTATCTAGAAACAACTACTGGATTTTCCTTTCAATCCGAGTTAAAAAATCTTCATTTAAATCAGAACAGTCGACGCAGCGATCATTTGATAACGCTTGCTGGCCGCATAATAATCGTTATCAACGAATATGGCAACATTGCCAGGCCCGCTTTTTGCTGAATGCGTCTGCCACACATACTGGCGCGGTCGAGGCCCGTTACTGTTCGCCATTTTATTACTATAGGCTTTTTACCCCGGATTCACTTGAATACAGATAGGTCAGTGCAGAAGATACTTTTTAGTAGACAATTTTGGATGGTAAGGTAAGAAGATGGGCTGGTTTCAAGAAGGAAAAAAAGCTCAAGGAAAACTTAAGTATCTCTAGAAGACTAGCACATAATGGAGACACAAAATGGAAAAGGTTCGATACGTATCTATGTAATTGACTAAAACCCATGCTACAGTAATAAGAATCACTCTAAATTATTTTAAAACACAAGAATAAAATAAGAAATTTCAGTATCAGAAAAAGATCTGTAGATATAATAGTCAAATTAATACACAAGTTTCCTACTAAATCAACAGTAAAGCTATCAACAAATACAAACTTCTTGGTACTAATACGATCTGATACGAAGCCGCATTTCTGATCTGTTTCACGCAGGCATTTATTTATTTATTTATTTATTTAGCCTTTATGCAACAAAAAGTACATAGGCGGACTTAATGCCTTAGGCATTCTCTACCAGTCAACCATTATCACCATCATCGATTTGTTTGATGACCTAGCGTAGCCATTGTCCTGCAAAGTAGTTAACTCTTTCCATAGCAACATGATATCAGTGATGTTGTAAGCAAAATCACCTTAAAAGTCATCAAGATAGAAAAGAATATCGAACAATGAAGAAAATATTTTATTTACCAAAAGTTTGTTAAAAGACATGACGATCGCAATTTCTTTTTGAGAGCATTGTTTGGAAGGAATTGCCCTATGGAATAAAATTATGATTATTAATCCTAATTACCAAATAGGCATAGTCGGCCTTATAATGTTCCCACAGGTGGGACTCAGGCCTCCTCTCTAGGAGAGGGAAAGGGCTGTAATCCACCACGCGGGTCAATTGTTGTTTGGGGGATGTCAGACATGCCAGTTTCATCACTATGTTTTCCTTTACCATTTTGAGAATAGTAGTGTTGAAATAAATTACACAAAATAATGCGCCTGACTGGGTTTGAACGCGCGACCTTACAACTCGTAAGTCGGGACCGTTACCACTCGGCCACTACTGCCCCTATTAATTAATGTAATTAATTACCAAATAAAATATGCCTAATTTGATTTATTTATGTTTTTTTTTTGTGACATAAGTTTCGATCATAGTATAGAAAGCCTACAGACAGGGTTTTTGAAAACTTTTAGAATCTTCTAGCCAGGTGTCATTACCTGAATCTACCATTTTATTTTTAACTTTAAAAACGTCGTCAATTCAAAAATGTCAATAAACAAGAATTTTATTTTGATCATTTATTATATTTGGAAAAGTTTCAACAAATTATTTCCGGTCAGCGAGAAGCAAAAGAGAGTGTCAGATTTTTATAGACTAAAATACTCATCCGTGTTCCTTAAATTGAGTTGTCCTTGGCGTTACAAGGCCGTAGTAACACATTTGGATAATCTCACGACATGATTGACACACTGCGTCTTCTAGTAAGTAGGAAGGCCTCCCACGAAGTAGACCTCATGAGGATCGCGAGACTCCGACTGATGCGAGACGTAGAGGACTGGTCGTTATGGAAACACTTGGGAAGGTCTTTGTCCAACAATGGACATCTTTTAGCCGAAATGATGATGAAGATAGACACTTCTTCTTTCATTAAATATTTTGGACAACTCTAATGATTTCAGAACTCTTATCGATGTAAACACTGACATTCTTTTGCGATGTTTAATGCAAAGCAAAATAAAAATCGACCTAGACAATTTATGTTATTTCTGGATAAAAGCTTTCCAATCAACTATTGTTTGAATAACCGACCAAAAATAACTTGTATATGCTTTCGGATTAATAGATGAGCTATTATTGCTGCTGTTGCTCATGTCATTGTTAGAGTATCACGAACATCTATACATATAAATAAAATTGGAGTGTCTGTTTGTAATATTGAAATAACCGCTTTTTACTACATGCATATGAATACATATACGGTACATACACCAAAATATCATTTTTTACAATTTTTGTCTGTCTGTCTGTTTGTCCGGGCTAATCTCTGAATTAGCTAGACCGATTTTAACGGAACTTTTATCGGCAGGTAGCTGATGTAATAAGGAGTAACATAAGCTAATATTATTTTAGAAAAAATAAATTCAAAGTCCTGTAGTCCGCGCGAACGGAGTCGCGGGCACAGCTAGTCGTCAATATAAAGAAAAATAGATATAAATCTTTCCTAAACAGCAATTATACTAAATAAAGGGTAGTCTTTAACTGTTCATCGATTTATACCTCCTGGTTTCTACTACAAAATATGCTTTTTCGATCCATTAAAAATAATAATTGTCCACTTACATATTCTCATCTTGATGGGGATGTCTGGGTTTGCTCACTCACTAGACCGCACCATCCCCTTATAACCTAAGCAGTCCGAGTCGGGGTGCCCAAAAGGGAATTATTAAGGGATTTCTCTTAATAATTGTAAAAAAATTCAATATTTGGTTTGCATTTTTAGTAAAGAATAAGATTTTTGATTTCAGTTAAAAATATCCCTTAATTAAAAAACATATTACCGAAATCTAATAAGAAAAGGAATTATGAAAACATATTACAAGCTACTTGAAAAATATGATAAAATCCACACTAAGTTTGTGAGTGTGTGTATATATTTGATACTTCTTCACGCTCAACTGCTATATGGGTAGACCATGTCTTGGAATAGCAGAGAGGACCCTTTATATAGATACCGGCACGGATCTTGAGCGCTGGCTTCAAGTTGCGCAGAAGTCAAATATTCGGTCTCTTTAGTGGTGCGACATGAAACGCGGGGGCGGGGGATGTCGGTGATTGGCTCGCCACACATCGCGTCATAGACGTCACTCCTGACTCGTTCCCTGTGCTCGCTGCATGTATCGAACAACGACAACCATTGGCTCGCCAATGTATGGAATGCGCAAAGCGATCCCCACTCTAACGCCGAGCACTCAAGATCCGTGCCGGTAACTACATATATCACGGGAGTATGTTCTTTTAGGATAATTTTGTACTATCATACGAGCGAAGCCGTTGGTAGCAGCTAGACTATTTATAAAATCAAAAAGAATCACTTAAAAATTACATTCAAATCACAGTACATACTGCATTTTATATAAAAGATTTATAAAAGTTTTTTTTTCCAAACTTTGTCTAGACGAGAAACTCTTTACTATAACACTTTAAAATAGATCTTTCCTAAATAAATAAGACGCTATTAACGAGGTCAATAGGATTGTGCGGAGCTGCTGAAGTGCAAATCGGACTCACCTTTAATTTACTAAAACCGACAAAAAGATATACGTTTATGCTCTTATTCTTTTGGAGTGAGCAAAAGATTTATGAGCTAAAGATTTGGACAGAGACCAGATTCCTCGTGATACTCCAATATCAGTTTATTACATTGCCAATTTAGGTCGAATCAGACATTGGCTCAGAAGACCAATAAGCTTACGGACTTATCTACGGATTAACATCACAAACTTATGTCACTGCCTGAGCGTAGAATTTTTCCAAGATGCAAAATATCAGTCATCGCTACGAAATGAGATTATTTCATAATTTTCTGAAATAATAACAATCTATCACCTTTTAATTTTATTGAAACTGCTTCAAACCTACTCGTCCAAACTTTTTTCTTTATTGTTGTCGAAAAGGAAGCGAGCCGTTGAGTGATATGCGACATGTGACGGCATATCGAAACCTAAAGGACATAAATACTAGAAAACTTCCCAGTACAAAACTAACTTTAAGAATGAAGAGACAAGGTTGTTATTGCAACAGATTTGGAAGCCAGAGCTCGGTCTCTGAACTCCTAAAATAATATTCACTTCGGACCACTCACATGTTACGCAACTCACGTTATAATTAAAGCTAGGACGAAGTTTTAAGGCAAAGTTAACGCGAATCGACCGTTTGATCATCAAACTGAGGTGAGCTTTAAATAGTTTTCTGAACTAGGAATTTGTTTTACGTATACACATTTAAACATGATGAAGAATATGGTGTAGATACTTTAGAAAATTTCGTTAACAATATAAAAAAAAATGTTTTGATTTAATATGATGTGAAGGCTTTTTGCTTCATAGAGGAAGCCTGAGTCCCAGCAGTGGGAATATTATAAGGCCAACTATGCTAAAGGCTACCCTCTTTAGGGCATACTGCCAATCTTTTTACACTAGCAGTCTATGAGTTAACAACACAGAGGGCTTACAGCGTCTTACGAGTTCAATCAAATATCGCATACAGGACACTGTTGAAGCTATTGTGTCTTATTTATACGTATACTAACAACACCTATCATAATGGGTTCTATTATCTGAAAATATTTTTTTTATTATTATATTCTGTAAGTTGATTCCAAAACTTATCAATCATCAACGAATTGCCTTTACTGTATGTTTTTTACGTCTGTCTGTATAGGAACTTTACCAATCATTGCTAGACTTACTTCACAATCAAGATTATTTTAACCAGTTACACAATAAATTAGACTATCCAAACTTATACAAAATTGAAATCTGACTATTTCATAAACCAAAATTTTTAAATCATCATCCTAACTTAGTACTTAAAATAAACCACCAATAAAAAAAATGACCAATACATAAAACAAATTGTGTCCATAAATGGATCCTATGCAATGTATTCCCTCTTACCTACGACTAAGGTGAAGACATTAATTTTCGAATCGTTAGAAAAACCCTGATCCGTTTATGGCGTGGCGCCTACCTGATCTGACGATCTGAACGACGTGAGCCGCTTGTTTATATATTATTGAATATGGATATTTGCGGAAACTAATTGCGTTTACAATACTGAATTTGGAACGAAATAAATTATCTGTATTACACGTTTTTTTTCCTTAAGGAAATCTGTTTAATATAATGCGGCAGTTGAAATGGTAAGGTAAAGCTTTTATTATTGTCTTTGAAGGAAATACTATAGTAGATTGGAAAATGGAATAATTCAAGCAAATCACTCTGCTCTCAAAACGGTGAAGGAAAACATCGTGAGGAAACGGGCATGTCCTAAAACCAAAAATTCGAAAACATGGCATTCACCAATTCGCACTGGGCCCATGTGGATAGGAGGCTGAGATAGGAGGCCTGAGTCCCAGCAATAAAACATTAAAAGGCTGATAATGCATGTTAAGCAAAACGCAAGTGATGGCTCTGAAATATGGTAGTTCACAATGGGCCACATCAGAAGGTTTAGACTCTAAACCATTTAACTCATTGTTGTCGTTCTTGTTCGCACTTTTGGTGACTCCAAACTTTACAGTCACCAAAAGTGTATTAGAGAGAGATGTGGTCTAAGTTTCCTTACGTGATCATATTGGTTACGGACATAGCCTCAAGAATCGCCCGATTCTTCTCTGTGATGGTAGCCCTTTGCGTTCGCGCGGGCTTGCGGACAGTGAGCAATGGGTAGCTCACTGTCCGGCCGTCCGGTAACTGTCCGGACCAAGCTCAAGTCGTCGACGGCGCGCACTATCTCCCGCTCCGCCCAAGAGTGGGGGTTGTCATTGGATGATTTTTCCCACCATAAAAAAGCACTTTGCGTTCCAGCATTACGGTATTCCTTTCAGAACTTTCCCGTGCGATTTGATATTTTGTGTGGTATTTAGAAGTGAATAAGGCTTTTGATCCTAATATATTGCCTTCAACAATTTCCCAGTCAACCGTTCTGTCTTTGACCCTATCAATTCAGTTTCGTAAAATAGCATATTCTATAATAAATTATTGCATAGTATCCAGTTAAATTCTAAGGGGTACGGTTATACGGGAGACATTAGTGACCACCCGCGTACTATAATGAGAGTTGCGCACCTGTACGCATGCGTAATGGACTTCGGTAAACATCGGGTACACTCGTGTTTAGTTATTATGTCATTTATTATATCGATGCATCGGAGCGCCGTTTTCAGATTGGGGTTGGTACTTGGGTAAAGCACTAAGCGGGCTGAATTTTGACTGTTATTATTAAAGTTACTATACTCCATTCACGTTATGATTAGACATTTAAAATAAACCTTTTTTACAGTCCGTTCAGACGATTTTGACTTTTATTGCAATGGTGGCATAATAAATGGCGGCTGCAGTAAATATGTAGTTGGTGTTGTAACTACATTTATGCTTTTAATCCCATCCTTGTCGTTTACAAAATAGAAGTCAATATCGGTAGAACGGACAGTAAAAAAGGTTTGTCTAAGTGTCTAATCTTATTGCGAATAGAGTTTATATGATGACTTTATTAGAGAAGAAATAAATTAGTGCGCCTCACCATCAACGTTGCATTACTGCTTACCGTCAGGCGGGGTAGCAGTCAAGCACTAGATTAAAAAAGAAGTACCAATAAAGGATTATTCGAGAGTTCCGAGATCCATACATTAAAGCGATCGATACGTTTATGACGTTCGGCGTTCCGATTGGCCTGCTCCAATCTCTTAAACAATCAGAGAGCCAAAAATGGTAAATGTTTCGAACGCGTTAAAGAAATAACCAATTGCACTAACGCTTCTGATGGAACACTGGTAGGTTTTCAGAGAGCGTGGTGCCAGTTCCACGCAAAACTGGAAGTCTAAACCTATAATGAAGAAAAAAAATGATGGCGGCGATGATTGGCATATTGAACTCTGCAATCCAATAGATGATTAGCGTAAAGGATATTGAACTCAGTTCCTGACTAGTCAGAAAACCTCAAAAGCAGCTGAGTTGTTGCTATAGTCATGCTGATGTGATGTGATTTTTAGTATTACATCTAAACTGACATAAGTACATTTTCGATTCTCTGAAAAAAATCAATCTAGCTAAATATCTAAAAAATATGTGACGTATATTACGTAAAATTTAAATGAAAAAATTCTTTGAGGGTCGCAAGATAACAGTGTCAACGATGGTGTAGGTCACTACTCCATCAAGACAACCATTTCCGCAACCATTTAGCATTTTCAGAATTCCTCATAACTCAACCGCCGTATCTTCTGATAAGGATCAACCAATAAAGCATTTTCCAAATGAACCGTCTACAATAAATCGGGTGCACTTTTCCCTTCATAACGAAGTGGAACGATCGTATGCTCGACATATTGCGCAAGCGCTGACCGGGTTGCAGCTCGTTTCGGTAAAATTTACCACGTGCAAATGTCGAGGGCGAGAAGTTGTGGTGCAAGGATGGAGCGAGAGCGGGAATGATGTGTCATCATTTTCTCTGATTTCCCTAGGCCTGCGCACGCAAACCTGTCAGGTATCCGAGCGTGTACCTTTAGCCTGCGAAGTTAAGGGCTCCGATAGCGTTAGATCGGGAGTGTTGTAAGCAGTCAACAGAATTATACCAGCATATTTCTTGTAGATTATTAAATAATAATGCACAATGCAAGTGTGGCAAAAATCATAATAATTATTAATACAATTTATAAGTTTTGGTTAAAAAATTAAAAACTTGACCTTAACCTTGAAAATTGGTACGAATTAGACTATATTTACTGAATACGTTTTGAACGAAAATTGAAAGCTTAATCAAATCTAATTTTGCGTCAGAAAATTGAAAATATCCCTGAAATGAAACACGGCCGTCAGTAAAACACGCGTCCATTGCAACACGAATTCCCACGATAACCGCTGTCAGTAAATAACTTAAATTAAAATTAAAGTGGGCGATTCATATGACATTTAGAATTAATTGCGGGGCGCGCCGAACTGGTGAAAATGTCGACCGAAATAATAAAATGTCGACGAAAGTGCAATCTCTTTGTAATTAGGGGTTACCGCCGGCGAAAATAGACGTGTCACTTGTTGAGATACTTATCAGTAGAATTAAATAAATAATTTACATCAACGTCAACTGTATCACCACTTACCGTCACAGGAGATAGGTACTGTTTAAATGCAAACATATCAAATAGGTATAAAACTATAAAAGTGATAGTACCGTAAACATTTTTTTTTAAAGATATTATTTAATTACTTAAGATGAACCGTTAATCTTTATAAAGCAATGTTAGATACTCTTTCCAATATAAATCTAACATCGAAAGTAGGTTTATTAGTACATCATTTATTAACATTATAACTTCTATTGACATTGCAAATAATCAATCAAATATTAACGACCGACAATAATGTCTTTAGCATCTATTGTTTTAATTTATTTAGAAATACCTACTTCATTTAAGTTTGCAAGTATGTGAATCTATGACTATTTAATTGACAACACTATGCTTGAAGGTTTTCCTAATAAATGACCCTTCAATCCATTCAGACTAATCTATCATCATCATCATCCTCAATATCTTGTTTCAATTTATTTTGGGTTTGTCTCGCACTTCTTCATTTTTCAATGCTACAAGTTTATTTGCCGATATATCATTTGTTCCTTCCTCATGGGAAGATATCCTTCCATTTTTTCAATGTACAATTATCTTATACCTTATAATAAGTACCTACGCAACACTACTATTATACGTTACAATACAAAACTGATTGTGTCTGTCACTTTACAACTTCAGATCAAGTAGAAAACCTCTATCACCTATCTGGCAGTTATTTTGACGTGATCGTGTTTGAGTGCCTTGTGTTGTGACAAATAAACCTATTTTCTATCTTTCTTTCCTATTTTAAAATTATTCATTACTTTATCCTTTTGAATCTGTTCTTACCCGCATATATTAAATTCGCCCAAGCCATTCGTCTTAATCGTAATCGCAACCGACCAGTTTCTGATTACACACTTAAATATGATACATATTTAATTACTCCATTAAAATGTCTTGTTATCAATTCATCTCATGCAACTAGGCTATTTGATATCAGACGGACCTTTAAACACATAACTTGAATAGTTTGTAGTATTTATGTATTATGGTAACTAGTTTAAATTGAACTGTAATTAAATATGATGTCACTCAAATGGTCAATTCCACAATCTCTATGACATTAACCCGTTGATATGACAAATTTACATTTGTTACGTTTTCACCAATACAGCATTTGTAATATAATACCTACCAGAGCTTTTTACTTAACACAATATTTATAACATTTAGATGTTATCTCCAACAATCAGTTCTTTAAATTTTAAAAAAGATTATAGAGTGCCACCTTGTTTAAAATTGAAACTTTCTCCCTTCCTGGGTGGATCCAAAATCAGACTTTTACTGACTAAAATTTACCCGTGATCCTTTAGTTGCCGTATATATTCCAGGATTGCGAAGACTTTTTTGAATAATTACCATTGTTACGAGTAGCTTGGTAAGCTTATCGCAGTCCACTGTTGGATTAATAAAGAAGGCATCGTTGGAGCAGTGGTTAAGCAATTAGCTGCTGCGATTCTCGCACGATACAAATATTTCTATGGCTTACAGATAGTAAAATTTTTGTGAACGCACTCAGGACACAGGAGTAATTCTTAGTGTTAGGCAACGTTTTGTATGCATAAATATTAAAAATAAAGAATTTTAAAGATACTGCAAAGTACTGCTAACCAACCTATGTACCTAATATATTATCGATATAGTTTTCTTGGTAAAGTTATGATATCACAGATCCAACTAGACTCTTTACATCATTCCGTCCCTTCCAACAGCTAGATCAGATAGTATTGGAAGTAGTATACACGGTAACAGTAGGTGCAGTAGTACCTAGTAGTAAGGCAAGTGCTCATTGCTGACGCGCGTCACATAGTCTGACCAGCGCCTAATATGTAGGGCCGACCTCGGTCGTGCTTAGCCATGGTGTATGATGGAAGGGGGTGGCGGATATGGAAAACTTTTGCGTTGTTTATTACGGTAAGTCAAAAACTTTTAATAAATGCTTATAATTTTTAAGGTTTCATAAAGGAAAAGTGATGATAAGGGCTGTAATGCAAAAAAACTAGAATAATTATTGATATAATTGACTTTTATGAACTAAGAAAAAGGAAGATGATAAAAATTGATTCATTATGTGAGAATAGAAGAAAAAGCCTTTTCTTACGACACCAAGGGAAAATGCAGAAAGATGTAGAAGCAACACTTGATAAATAAATGTTAAACCACTGTAGAACAAACAATATTATGTTTCACAAATACGTCTATGAGATACCTAAATATTATTATAGGTAAAAAAATAGTGACAAAGCTTTTGAAAACAAAAAAAAAATCTAATAAAACCTACGATCTAAAAATTTGCAAGTTAAGGTTTTCTTTACGCATGTTAATCATGCAGAAGACCATTAGCACACGAGACGGTTAGAAGTGACAGAAATTTAAAATGCAAGACACATGCACAAACATCCGGATTCGAAACAAATATACACTTGTATGTAAGCCATTAACTTTACATAATAGCTTGTAAGACAATCGAAGTCATTGCTCGTTTCCTGCAAGTACTCAGTGAATTGAAAGACGCGATTGAAATAAATGTCTAAAGTGCTGTTTTATATTTAGAATAAAAATAACATTAAGCATCAACACTACAATCTCTATGTGTTTACAAACATAACTCAGATGCACAATCAACCAAATCTGTATAGAGTATTAAAATATTTACGTATTATAAAATATATTAATCCACGACGCCCAGAAGTTAACGCTAACGCTTCTTCAACTGCCATATTAGATTCAATATTATGATTTTTTTCAGCGCATTATTATATTTCTTTTACTTTATACATAAACAAAATTCGCTGTCACTCATAACTTGGTCCACAACCACCCGTCCTAATCAATCTAACGTTTATAGAGTTACAAGCTGACATTAACACATTAATCTTTTATATAAATAAGTACCGTTTATTTGTCATTGCTGACTGATCTTACCGGCAGATTGACGGTTTATTTATTTAACACTGATTGACAACTTTTCAATATTATTGGAATTTATTTGTAAGCAAATGTGTGAACTGTAGAATTACTGCCTTAAATGTTAGTCGAAGATAAATATTACTCTGATTTATTGCATTGAAATAAAATATATAATACTAGAATTTAAAGATAGACTTAGAGACTAAAGAAAAAAGATGAGAAAGTCGAAGAGAGGGAAGAAGAAGTAAAAAAATAAAATAAAACTCTTGAGTCTGATAACAATGAGATTAACAGTTGCAGAGGTAAAAAGATAACGAAACTCAGTCTCATTTAACCTATCACTAAGACCCTGTTCCAACTATGATTGGACGTGTTACCTAACTAAAAACAGACGAGAGCGTTAGTGGGTAAACAAACCTAGTACCACGATGAGAACTATAGACTTATACTTAAGCCTTATTACTTA
This sequence comes from Mythimna albipuncta, assembly GCA_929112965.1. Taxonomy (NCBI): domain Eukaryota; kingdom Metazoa; phylum Arthropoda; class Insecta; order Lepidoptera; family Noctuidae; genus Mythimna; species Mythimna albipuncta. The sequence goes on along the minus strand of OV815961.1, from coordinate 24,273,512 downwards.
CTAAATGTTTTGTGTTCTATATCTGTTGACTTCAATCTGCCTAGGGATCAGCAAAATTTCAACACTCAATAACTCTACCAACGATATTATATCGGATATGTTTGCGCAGTTCATCGAATGTAACCCATTTCCACAGAGACATGGTACAATAAGCAGATAGTTCTTGAATAGTTTGCATTCCTTGATTCGGAAACCAAAGCAGAGATATTGTTTATTAATATCCTTAAGCTGTTTTGGTAACCGCGCATGCAATTTGTAGATATGTTATGTGTGTACTGGAAATCGGGTGAGACTACGTTTTATAGTGGACCAAGTCTATGTTTTTATCAAATGATTTTTAATTTATATTTATTTAGCTCAGGATTATTTTTTCGTTATCAATAAGACGACTATTAGCAACAGTGCAACTTAGTTGTACATAAAAACTTGAAGTTTCTTTATCAACACACAATCGAAACTACAGGGCTTAGGAGCGCGAAATTTTGCACAAACTTTCGTTTTATGGGCGTGGGCGAGCACTAAGAGAGGATTTTCCAAAATTCACCACCTTAAGGGGATGAAACTGACTTTAACGTGGGCGAAGCCGCTGACAGAAGCTAGTACATATATTTCAGCAGTTTTTATATGCTAAGATCATGAACAGTATATTTTTATAAAAGCGGCCCTCTAAAAGTTTCAAGATCAATTTACGATAGTCAACATGGCGACAATTTACAATAAGCAAAACAGTCTTAAATTCATTTTGGGACAGTTTCCAAGGGTCGTTGCAGATGAGAAATCGATAAATTAATACAAAACACTTCTCGGTACCGTGGGTGGCGCTATATATTTTGGCATCTATTCCCCGTGTATCATAGCACATGAGTCACTTACTCGAATATTTATGTAAGTGAATATATGTATTTCTTAGAAACTCTGCTTTAGACTATGTTTAAGAAACTGGGGAAATAGGTCTTCATAGATCTTGTAAGGTGCCATAGACAGCTTACTTGATTTCTAGATTATTATCTTATTCGTTGGCTGTTGATAGGTATAGAAGTAATTTAATTGACTCCTACTCATCTCTTAATCCTATGATCTCTTTTGCCAATGCTTGTTAACGCACTGGCAATGTTTTACATATCATTTATTATCGCTTGATTATTACGTATATCAGAAATAAAATCAATTTGCTTACTAAAACCCCCCTATTCACAAGATAAACAAGAAGTTATACCGACAAATATTTTAGAAATTTCTGGAATCGTTTCCTCTCTTCCTGACATCTAGACTTCACAAAACACTAGACTAAACAGCCGGCCCTGCTCTGTCTGGGCTCACGTAAACATTAAAGGGAATTCTTAATACGTACTCAACGATATTAAATAGCCTATGCATTCCTCATCTATCATTCGTCAGTACTGCTTCTGCATTATACGATTTGTTGGAGTAAAAATTTATAGAAATTATTTTTTAAGTTATTGATTTATAAGTTAAATGTCAGGAATTTGGTAAGGAATTACTTTTTGTTAGGTTGTATATTTATTTACTAGGATACTTTTGGAGATTTGCAAGCAGACATTTGTCATTTGAGTGTTATATGTTTCTTTACTATTTTTAAACTATTGACTGAATTGTTTTCTGACAAAATCCTATCAACAAGTTGGTTTATAATTTGCTGTACAACAGATTTACCAATGCTTCCCATTAGCCTAATTTAAATAACTGAATTTGCATCCACCCAGCGGCATGCGGTATTCAAAATCATTCCGCATACACATAGGTATCTCATAAATTTTCAGTGGAGAGTGACGGACCAAAACAAAGCGGTGTTCACGTGTTTACTTTCTGAACTAAACTTATAATAATTGATACGGTTCGTGATGTTCTGGGAAACTTGGCTCGTTGGCGCCAATATTCTGACTACTGAAGTAAACAATGAATGAACTGAAGTTTCGGCGCAGATAAAAGGTGAGTTCGATTATTTAAAGGTGAGATGTTTCCTGGTAAATTGAGTTAGTTTGATAGTTATTTTGCGGGGACCAAATTAAAAAAGTATGTTTTTTGTTTCTAAATTATGGGTGATTTGTAGATATTCTAGTCGTACATCAGCTTTTTCAAAGTTCTCTATCACTTTAATGGCATTTAACTTAGATATTTTATTTTTTATTTTATTTACACTTATAAACAACTTAATAACTATAATTACAGTAAATTACAAAATAAATAAATAATAAAACCCTACGCTAAAATACACTATCTAAAATATGGCATTACTTTTTCGTTACATTACATTTTCAAATAGGAGCTCTTGGTTAAAAATATGTAATCTACAAATACTTTTTTTTTCTCTAATTCTAATAATATGTGTTGATATGATATGATGTTCAACACATTTTTGTTCCAGAGCAGTGGTGGCCGAGTGGTAATGGCCCCGACTTACGAGTTGTTGCTCATGGGTTCGAACCCAGCCAGGCGCATTACTTTGTGTAATTTATTTCATCACCACTGCTCTCGAAACGGTGAAGGAAAACATCGTGAGGAAACCGGCATGTCCTAGAAACAAAAATTTGAAGCCATGTGACATTTACCAATCCGCACTGGGCCCGCGTGGTGGATTACGGCCCATTCCCTCTCCTAGAGTCTTGAGTCCCGACAGTGGGAACATTAAAAAGGCTGGTGATGAACACATTGTTGGGGAGTTAAAGATAGATTAATTTGATCTTTTTTATGTTATTAAATAATATTTTATTAATAGTCATAAAATGCCGAAAGCTGACGAGTGACACGAACATGCTATTCTAAAGCACTCATGCTGTTTTCCGCAAAGGCCATAAAAAATGATTTATGATTACAGTTACATTATAGTTATAAAAAATAAAACTCATTAGATAATATAAATACTCTGCATTACATACGTAAGACGAACTTCGACAACTTATTTACCATGGAAACTAACATTTCGAAAAGACTATTATTTCAACTAAATATATCTACTTACCAAATCTTCTTTCATATCATTCTATTTTTTCTTGGACTTAAGATGAAGTTTGACTGCGCGTTTTCAATAAACTTACTAAATTCATCAGTTACAAGCACTTCGTAAACATCATGTTGGGAAATTTCCCCACAAAATTTCCCAGATTTGTTTTGTTTTATGATGCAACTTGATTAAAGTTCTAGTCTATATCCAAAAATAAGTTTTTGAATTCATCGAGGAAATTTCAGTTTTTTACGTTTATCAAAACATTTTCACAGCTGAAAATTTAATCCAAATCCATGATTTCTTCATTATTAAAATTCAATTTGAAGCCTTTTTTACTGTTTAAAATGTCTACTTAAAATAGGTGAATGACATAATATATTGTAATATTTAAAGTAGCCATCGCACGTGGAGTAGGTAGGTACCAGCATGTTGCGTTGAGTGAGCTTTCCGTAAAGAAAAATCGCGTAAACTTTATACATAGCCAATGTTCTTCGTATCCTATGTGACGTAACATGACAGAACAATATTAGAATGATTTGTTACCTTGATCGAGGCTGAATCGAAACATCGAGCTTAAGATTTAGTATTCGCGGAATCCAACACGCCACAATACGTTGACCCGACTGTTTACATTAGATCAGACCCATTTTTATAGAACTCCGTAGATACTCGTATAAAATTGAGTTTACTTGTCTAGACTAGATATATTATATTTAGGTGAACTGGTTTTGCGTAATAATGCCATGGGGAATCGGTGGGTGGGTTCGAGGGCTGAGTATCAGCTGTTAACTCCTTGGTATAATCTGATCACTTTGGTATTTTTTTTGAGGCTAAAAGAACGAGAAGTCGTACTAAGCTAATTTTGGAGCAAATGAAAAAAAGAGAAAGCTAAATTACTCTATCAACACAGAAACGGTGAAACACTCACAAACTACACGTCCATTGCATTGAAATTCCAAATGCTAAATGCACTTATCTTTAATGCTAGCTAGGCGGCATTGTCAAACAATTTTCGTGCAAGACTTTGATCTTTCTGTCAATACAAATCACTGTCATTTTTCTTTCTTTCATTGTTATCGTGAACGATCTCTATGAAAATTTTTCTTCCGGTGATTGACTATCGTTAAAAGCCAGAGGAAAAATTTACATTTTGACTAATCTGACTATCAAAGTTAAAATGGAAAAATTGTTCACGCGCTAACATTAAGTTTTGATAGGATATTCACCTATCACCGTGTTCTGTACAATCAATTCTATTTATATTTATTGCTGCTGCTTTGTAACCATTGTTCACCTTAATCTGTAACCAAGCGATCAAGGTTCGGCAAAGAATTAGTTTTAATTAGTATGTAATGGAGTCTTATCAACATTAAAACCACAAACTGCGGTTTGTGGTATTGTTGTTCCGTCTAAAAATATAAATAAGGTTAAGAAAAACTGATAAAACAATAATTTTATGTTGAATTATTTTTTTCTAGAATTCTAAACACATATCGTGGGAACCAAACCAAAACTGTAAGAAAAATGAGATAAGACAAATTGCAACAATCAACAATCCAGCCGCATATTATGTCCATTTATCTTTATATAGTCAACATACTATTACGCACACTATATTACCTCCTTGTTGTATAACACGTTTATAAGGTCATTATTTTTCATAGAGCCGTGAAACAAAGGAAATAAATCATTCAGCTGATTGTCTATTTATGTTTATTATAAAGACGTTTGCGAGATATTTGCATGGATGACGTAATATTTGAAGAGACGACAGCCTATAGACAGGTGTCGGGTAGAAACTAATCAATCTTCGCCAACTCAATTCAGTGGATATTAGAGAAACAATAGTAGCAATTATCAATGTTGATACATTAAAAAGTTGAAGGGTGATTCATAATTCAAATGATGATAGATACATAATCAAGTTAAAATTAAAAAAAGACTTCGGTACGCAAAATGAGGTTGCATTTAGAAAAGAGAAAATTGATGCTGGGTCTTCAATTTTCCTTTATTTAATGCAATAAACAAAAGTTTTCAACAAAAAAAAAATAGGTCCAAACATCACAATAAAAAATAGCAGCGATAACATAGACAAAGCTGGTACAAACAGGGACACAGAAACATTTGTAATTTTTCCAGATAACGATCATATTCAAATCAAAGAGATAAATGATCTAAAATCACGTTAACAAGATAATGCGGGGTAATTTTGATGTGTGATGTATTACACGCCTCGTAAAGTGGGTGAAGGTTACGATGCAAAAGGTTAAAGGCTCAACATCCAAGATCACTCACTTATGAGAAATATTCGAGACAAAGTAGATACTGTTGGAAATTTTAACAAAGGGTTTATATAAAAGAAAGTATGAAAAAATACTCTGTTATGCAAAAATACAGAAAAATACATATAAAGAGCAGATGTACTAAAAAGATTGAAACTTGATTTTTCTTCAAAACAATTTCTAGTTGGTACCTAAAAACGTTCTTGTTTTTTTTTCAGTAGAAAGTTGACCCAATTAAAAATATTAAAAAAAAATATATATAAAAGAAAGAATCAGATTTATTATTTCCTCTGAAAATATCAGGTCAACGTTCTTCCAGCAATATTGTTATGTGTGTATCTTGATTTAAGATTATCAAATTTGACCAAAAGTGATATAATATTTAATTGTACGAGTAAAACTAAAAATAATATCAAATAATTTTGACAATTTGCATTGAGAAATAAAACACTACAAAGCACTCGCAGCTAAATTCGTACTCTTGTAGTTAGTTCTCACATTTTGGAAAATTTCCCGTACAAAAACGAACATTGAAAATGCAGAATCCAAAAAATCACATCGAAGCTTATTACGCATAATATATCCAACAGAAAGTGAGTCCAGACAATTTTTTATTCAGGACTGGAGGCATGCCAGAGCTGTTTACGATTAAAAATGAAGATTTAATGCGCTATGAGTTGGAAATGCATAATGAAATGTCCACCAAGATAATAAAACGTAACACTACATAATTTTCCTGCTTGTGATCATATATTATGTAGTATGTGTTAGTACAGTACGAATACTCTTGCAATATCAAATTCTATTATGCACGAGGACTGATCCTATATTCAGATTTTTTTTCATGTGCGTCATATTTCTTTTATTTTAATTGTTAGTAAGAAATATATATTTTAGTAAAATTTGATGTAGAATAAATTATTATTTTATCGTTCAGTGAAGAAAGTGGAATTGAAAAGCTTTTGTTTTTAATACTGACTGGCTGGTGAATAAAGTTCCTCAAGAAACTAATGAAAATGGTAATATAAAACTATTCTAACATAGTTTTTGACGTCTTTAAAATTATTATTCCGCAGCTAACAGACAGCTTCACATGATGTTGCCTTCAGTAAACAACTTTGTTATCATTTCTTTAAATTGCACCTCTCGCCAGAAAGTACTCTGATTAATGACATTAGTCATGCCGCTGCCAAAGCAAATGAAAAACTAAAACATTGGCAAGTGCAAATTCAACAATAGATGAGTTACTCAGCCTCGCGAATGACTTGTTAGACTTATTATTAGATCCAGTCAGTAGTAGCTTTAGATGCGTTCGTGTATTTTTAGATAAGAATGTTGGTTTAGACGTTCGCTATAGCGCTTAACACAACGGAGTCGGTAGTAGCCCATGTAGTAATACAAGTGAACAAACAGCATTGACTCTTGCTGTGCAATCAGGAGTGTATGAACAATTTTTATGTCACGCAGTTTGGCTTAATCTTTAACGTCCTGGATGTATAAACAACGCTGACGGAACAAAATGAGTGAGTGCACATACGAGTACTAAGGTACTAAATGAGAAACTGCTACAGTGGTCAACTTAGAGGTAAATAAAGAGTTTACTATGACACATGGCTTAGGTGTATCCAGGCAAATGGCGGAATATACCTTGTAAAAATTAACATAGTCACCACCCTCCTCCTTACTTCAAAATACACTCAGTCTGTAGTGATAGTCACATAAAGTAAATCTTAACATATGTATACCGGAGATATTTCAAATGTCATAGTTTCAGAGCAAGTACCCAATTAAAAGCTTAATATCGATTTTTCATTCAAAAACAAGCGTACCGGCATTCTATTTAGTCTGACACCTACTCAGGTGCTCACAAGATCTTTAGGCTAAGATTTTCCTGGAAATATCTCTTACGTACAAATGTCTGCCGCTCATTTAAGTATAGTAGTGCATCGACTTCTCGTCATACAATTCATTAAACTTCCTATTGCATCACTAGCGTCATGTTATCTTCTGTGTATGTAATTGTCATATTTAATAGTTGTTAAGGCTGTGTTTTCTTCTCAGTGATACGTCACTAAAGTACAAATTTCATAAACAGCAGTTGTTAGTTTACTTACAAAAATTTCGTTCCTGTCAGCTGAATGAAACCTTTGATAGCGTAATTCGGATGTATATAATTGAACCACCTGTCGATACATACGCACGTGATCTTTCAGTGCTAATGTTACGTCACAGAGATCGATCGTTACAGTAAGTACAGCAGATGTTCGTCTGTTTGTACAGATGTCTTCTACGTGCTGTCGGTGCAACTACATTCGATACAATTACTAAGCATGAACACTGATTTGAATAATTATGATTGATTTTCCTAACATTGACTTTTGTGAATGCCATTGGTAGTATTTTCTGCAGTACGAATTCTAAAATTTGCTCAAGATTTTAGAACTTCTGAATCATCCATGTTCCACCCAACAGTAAAATTTTCCCATAAAAATCAATCACACGTACGTGTGATTGATTTTCAGTACCTGATCAGCCCGATCACATTAACGTCAAAGCTCATCTAGTCTGGAGCAGTCAAAAGTCAATTTGAACTGCGAGGTAGATGTATGCGCTATACTGTTTCTGTTTTGTTTATCCTAAAAGGTAAACAGGAGATAGTTTTCTTTGTTAAATAAATTTTACTGCTACATAACTTTGAATTTTAAAAGATAATCATTGTTTTAACAATAACATTGAAGAGAGATAGTAGTACCTTCTTTAAATACGTTTTAATAGTTTCAAAACTAGGCAAGATATTTATGTCTATCTACCACTGTATATGTAATTTTTAAAGTTACATGTTTTCGATTATCCATCACATTACAAATTTTTTAGAGATAATTAGCTCATTCAATCTTTAAGAAGCTGCGATAAATTGTTTAAATATTTATGCAGTCAACTAGTCTATTAAATAGTACTTATTAAACAACAAAATAGTGCAGTAACATAGATTGGGATAACAATGTAGCAACGAATCTGATAGCACACATAGATATAGCTGGGCTAGAACATTTTGGAAGCGAGCGCTAACGCCCGCCCACTTCCCTGAGTTATGTGCTGTCGACGGATCAAAGAGCCGGCGCGGTGTGCGTAAGGCGCGTAACTGAACATTCCTAACCTCATGAAAACCACGTGCTTAGTATGTCGATAAACTCTTAACATATTTGTATCATTATCGTTAGTCTTTTTCAATTATATTGAGGTCAATTTCCAAGTGAGTGATGGTATTCATCATATAGCGATCATTTTCCCTATTCTTTATATTTTCTATTCGTCTACTTAAAGATAAATCTGTCTTTTTTCTGGTTATATTATAGCTGCATAATGTAAATAGCCAGGAAGGTACACTAACGCCTGAGATACAGGACATTTAAGTCCTAGTTTGGGTGCCAAAAGCCTCAAGTTTGATGTTTCTTAGCTTAGCTTAGCTTAAATGTTGGTACGTACGTACCCACATTTAAGACCTTATAGGATTATAACTTATATGATAAAATATATTTGCTCTAGAATATTTCCATCCTATTGCATTAGGCTTGTGATTAATAAATTATAATTAAAAAAAATATATAGTTACATTTTTATAATCAGATATGATGATGTTGATGCGTTTTTAATCTAGTTTGTCGTTCAAAGGTCAAGCTGTTTTACCTTTTTATATACATAGACATATCACTGTATTATATTATACTCTTAGTATTATTAGATATATGTAAATACGTTTAAAGTCTACCTCGTTACATATTCTAATTTGTAAGAGACGATAAGTAATGAATGCATCATCGCAACAGAACATAATTGCATATTTGACGAAGAGTTGCATATATTCCATGCACACCAACAATGGTTTTAATTATCATTATCCGAATTTCTTATATAAAAATCTATGTTATTCTCATTCAGACTTAATAACCTGTGAATAAGTCAGTAGCAAAAAATTTTAGTTCTATACTTAGGTATTTTAATTCAGATTTTCTCGGAAACTAGTTTTTTTTTATCGAAATGTCTAAGTTGATTGTGTTGAAACAAAAACTGTTAACTATGGTATAATTTTGTGGCTAATTGGCGGGAGTTGGGGTGAACGTTAAAAATCTGCGGATTCGCTAAGTAACCAAATACTATCATAACTGTAAAGTTTCTGAAGAAGACATATTCTGATGTTGTATATTATGGCTTTATGGTTTTCCTCTGATGGCTTCAGCAAAAATTATTGGTAGACATACCGACCTAAAATATTCTTCTTCATAATCATCACCTTTTTCTACATTTCCTTAAGTAATGATTTCAAGTCATATGTCTCCCACTTTATTAGGAAAGTGCAAAGATTCTTTCTCAAAACTGTACTTTTCATCATTAACTAAATCTTTTCTTAAGTCTAAACTAACATGTTCTCGTCTTGTTTTGACATCATGTTTATCTGATTGTTTACTGCATTATTCACGTCCATTTCACTAAAGCTAAAGAATATCTACGTCTCTTCAGTCTATCGCATTCGCCCCTAACTTGCACAGGCACTAATAGCAAAAAAGTGTTGCCACGCTCCGCTGCATCGACTATCGATTTCGTTCACACCGACGACGCTAATTATGTTGCTAGGAAAAAAAAATAAAGCAGATACTTGTACAGAGAAACAATAGAAACATTTGTATTTGTTATTTATTTTAAAGAGAGAAAAATGGCTGGCGATATTTTAGGTCTATTAATTTTGGACAAAGAAAAAAATTGTCGATACAGTGAAGCTAATATGTAGAAGCTTTATGCAAATTAGTTCTACATGACGCTGATTCACACAGGCAAGAATAAAAATATTACATCATTTAATTGAGAATATAAGATTTTAGATTGTGAAGTTCAATAATACACCATAGCAGTTGATGATCTTAATTAGAGCTATAAGCTATATTGTATTTAAATATCTTGATACTACTTTGCAATAGTTATTTTAGCCGTGATCTAAGCAAAACTAGCACCTAATGCTATATAGTCTTGTCAAGGGCTTTGAGTACCTATACCTTGAACATATAATAATATTTTTGCAGTAGAACTGCGACCAAGATCAAAACATAACTCCCTGACTATGGATATGACTGTACATCTCCAATCCCTAGAAATTTGGAACATGAAAGACGTTTACTATTAATCTTATAGAGTTGAAATCAATGACCTTTCTAAGCTTAAGCTACTACGTGCAGAAATTTAGTCTAGAGGGACCAATTTCAAACAAATAGACTGTCCAGAAGACAATAGCAGAAGATCACAAGGACCAATCCGTCACCTAGCAATTAGACCGTCTGTAAGCCCACCTACGCGTTCAAATCTCGTCAAAAGTCCAACATCGGTCGTCTGGTGATATAACATTGTTGTGACGTGTTTTTTCGACGGAAGCGACCGTGACTAGGCTGGCTGCCGAGCCAGTCGGTCGGCACTAATTACTTGCTTCTGCGCCGCCCGCGGTGGCGCTACGCTGATGATTATGATTTTAATTGACTAACCACCAGTTGTGAATTGTTGAACTTGAATGCAGTGATTTTTGTTTTAATGATGATGGTAGAGTATATGCTAAATGGAACTGGATAATCGTTCATAAATGTATGCTAGCGGTTATTGACTGTATGAACGTAAATATATCCTTAACTTAATACTACAGTACAGGTAAGAAGGAAATAGTGTTGCAGTGTTGCAATATTGGAGTAGTCTGAAGATTTAAGCCATAAAACTTAGAATTTTTTATCTTACCAAGTTTTTAAAGTAGGAATGTAAGATACAAAAATCGTCATTCTAAATTTGAAGTAAATGATGATAATAATTTATGATTTAGAAATATCATAAATGATATTTGCAGCAATGATATTCGCAGGCAACCTTATAGGGATTTAGAGGTTTTAATATGACTTTTTTACTTTCGCACAGGTGTTACAAATATTTAATATTCTCTTCATTTTTCTAGTTAAACATGCATGAAATTACGTCTAAACTTTTATCATGAACACATCTGCATAAAGTGAAAATCGCATTAACCTTTCGTATGCCGTAATTAGAGCCACAATTAAAAAGTTATTGTGTCCCGCGTGGATCCTCGTTCCGGACATACAACGGGTTAAAATCCATGAAACCTAGACTAGACAGACACGGGAAATTTGTTTTATAACATTTAGGTAGTTATGGATTTGTATGGATAACACACAAACACTTACTATACAAATGATGGTTGCATAATTTATAATTTTATTTTATTTTATTTTATTTTATTTTATTTTATTTATTTATTTTATTTTATAATTTGTTGTTTTCTTAGTTGTTAAAATACTTTTACTTTTCCGATAGTAAATAGAATAAATAGTTAATGTGCTAAGATGAGCTTAACCAACTACTTAGGTTTGCTTACAAAAATCTCCGACTGATAAACTTAACATAAGACGTCTTATTTTTCACAAATAAGTCTTATTTTTATGATATAAACTAGTGCTTGGCTGCAATCCCATCTGATGGTAAGCGGCGATGCAATTGTTGATGGTTAATCGCTCGTTTATGAGCCTATTCATTCTAGCCTTGAAAACACCTAAATTGTAAGTGTACGACCAAAACTTCATATTACTTAATATACCTACTCGTTAATATACACTTTTTATACTACATAAGCTATCTATATTATATTTTGTATACTGCACACAATAAATATGCTTATATACAAATTATAGATATTTAAAATGAGGTTGTTTTATAAATAAACGAAATATTTTCCAAGTAAAAAACCTGTAGACTTATCTTTTATAAGCTACGCCTCTTTTTATGGGAAAACTTTTCAGTCAACACACAGCAAATTCCAAATCACAGACCATGTTTATACTTTTTTTCTCGACTTTTTGCTGTTACCAACACATAGAGTGTCAGACTGTTTGATAACTAATATTAATGGCTGGCAACACTTTGTGTATAAAAACCTAATGGTTTGTGCTAATTAATTGTTTATACGAGTATTTTACAATCACGGTATTTTTGAATGTTTGTAAGAACTCGAAGAGGACAGAAGAATGTTAATTGTTTTGATCTGTTGATTAATCGGTATGTTTCCGTTGACTATGGAATTTTGGCGCATATTCGAAATGACTGAATATCTGAAAGTAATAAACAAACAGGGGAATTATTAACACTTTAAACATTCATTATGAATAAGTCTCCTCTGCCAATAAATGAAGACAAACTCTGGTAACTGTCCGGACCAAGCCCAAGTCGTCGACGGCGCACACTGTTCCCGCGCGCCTCAAGGAGTTGTCAGCAACAGCAGGGGCCCAGCCGGGTTGAAGCCTACTGGGGCCAGGGTTATCCGAAAGGGAACTCGAGCCCCGGTATGAAGGCTTGAAGGAACAGGGTGGGTTTTTAGTAGGTATGTCTGACACTATCTCCCGTTCCGCCCAAGAGCGGGGGTCATTGGATGATTTTACAAAAAAAAAACCCTGTCTGTCATATACCTTCTGCCTTTGTACCTGTGTGTTGCATGAAGTTTTAATAAATAAATAAATACATAACACAAATGGAACCTATTTTTGTAATTGCTATAAATGGTAAATGACGTGAAATGCATACAAGTGGAACTACTTAAATATTGCACTTGCTAAAGATATAGGTTATCGCTTAACAAGAAAATAATAACAGAATCCAAATTCCAATATTATAATCAGTTCACAAATGAATGTAATCTCAATCCACCTCCAAATATTAACAAATTAACACTCTCAATACCAATCTACAACACTACTTAAATATCGATACCAGTTTTCAACAGCGCACTCGAGATCGCACAACATAACAATATTATCGAATATCATTTGTCGATAGCGCGCTTCACTAGCTGCTAATAACAGATGAGTAGTCGGCTCAAACGTACTTGAGAAATGAATCATGCAACTCGTGAAGTGGCTGAGCGATGGATATAGGGATATCCCTAGAATAGAACTGAATTAGTGAATATATTAACTAGAGTGAGACGAGTTATAGAAAATGTAAGCAAATTGGAGACAACAGTTTGGTTTTTGATATACAATTCGAGAGATTTTCTCTTGTAGAGATAAGGCATGAGTCCCGATAGGGAAGATATTATTATAAAGCTGATTATGATAGAACTGATAGGTCTGCTACTAGAGTAAAAGAAAATATAAAAAAAAAGTATAAAAGTACTAGAGAAGTTGAATGAAGTTTATCAGGAGATGATAATCTGGCAGCATTTCCTTTCAGTAATAGTATCTAAATGAGCCAATCTCATCTGTTACGAAAAGTTTTGCTAGATCAGAACAGTCAACCTGTGCCCAGAATTGAATATTACGATTACTATCTGATTTGGCGCGGTACCTATCACATAAGATCTGACACTGCTATGCAACTGTGATACGTTGCAGGACAAATCTTCGATGCCTACGAAGGTTGGACTGACTCTGACATTGAACAAATAATTTATGAAAATGTAACTCCTTGTACAGTGAGTACAGTATATTTTAAAACATAGTTTAATCAGAACAGAAGTTGGATTGACAGAGTAGAAGTTGGATATCTATATTGTAAAGAGGTTAAAATTGTTTGTACTTGCAAGGTTGTACGAAGGTATTAAATATTAAATTAAATTGTAAAAATTAAATTACAAATTATTTAACTGTGAGAAAAATACGTACCATTGGGTAAATAATAGAAATAGGATGGAAAATACTTTATCAAGTTAACCCGATAAAATTGGCATACCGTAAAAGGCTGTAGTACGATGACAACGCAAAAGATCGAAGCCGGTGAAAGAAGGTACACTAGGTAGGTATATTTATATAGCAATAACAAAAACAGATCTTTTGTTTTTTTTTTTACTCATTCGCTTCCATCAAGTCCAGAATAAAATCCACGGACGATTCCGGAACTGAAACACATTGTTATGTTATTCACAGGAGTATATCTTTCATAACAGTTTTACACGTGGGAAACCGAGTGAGTTCACGATACATACTGTATTTTACGACTTTAGACGAACAGATTTAGATAGCGTTAAATTGTCTTGATTGTTTGCCTTGGTAATGAAGAATTATGATTGATATTTTTTTGTGTTTTGCCTTGCATAGTACCTAAGGGCATCGTTGATAAGTTTCTTCTTCTGGTCTTCTATTATTCTAGTAGTTTGTCTGTTTTTATTTTTGGTATAGGTGTAAAACTATAATTATAACCATTTCAAGTAAGATGGCTATTGCGTTCTTAACAGATCCGTAGACTCTTTAAAGGCTTTGTTACTGTTATGCTTTGTCTTTCTTATCTAAAAGTCTCTCTTCTCTTCACTCTCTTCTCCAAGCATGATAAGCTCGATAAGCAAGAATCTTATAATTATAATTATAACAAGGTGGTAAAATTGAGAAACCTATGCAAACCAAATTGGCCATGATATTTTTAAAGCAATAAATATTTTGAGCAGTACTACCACATGATCAAACCGCAAGCTTCGTATACTCGATTGGCCATCATTTAACATGATATTAAGAGGGCCGTAGACTAGCTATCAATAAGAACTCTAAATCGCTTACTACCAATAAACACTTTATCAAATATATTCTGATTGATCACGACATAAAATTATTATGAGCCATGAAACCTCTCAAGTGCATACTTAAATATTATATTTCTAAATATTATAAGGGTGATCATAAATAAGATAATGACTTCTTTATATATCTGAAAAAGCATCTTAAACACTTTAGTGGGTGATAATCTAATGATGAGATGTAATAGTGTGCATTATGAGGAAAAAGGATAGAAATAATTTAACTGGGACTCACTCAATTATTGAGTTGTTGAAGTAATGGTGCTAGCTTTTGAACTTCACAGTTAGCAATTTTTCATCAGAGTTCCTGAGAACTACATATTATTTTAATTTGTCTAATCATCAACTATGTCGTTATGAAGATCGACTTCTAAAAGACATTCATCAATCTACTCTTCAATATGCCTGCCCATTGTTTTGATAAAGAGAATAAACGTCTACTGCAGAATAATCGATTAAGTATCAAAAGATACCTAGAGTTTAGTGACGTAATTTATTTTGTAAGAACGATGTAACAACTATTATTGACAAACTATTGGTCACGATCGATCACACAAATCAACTGAAGAAAGATAGATTATAGACGATTACTTACAGAAAACATTCATAGACAAACCCTAAATCGTCCTTAAAACCGCAGCTAACAAAGAAACCATTAATAATGAAACACAAACAAATGAGACACATCAAAGGACACACCATAACGCAAAGTCGTTACCACCGCGTGAAGATTTACACAATTGGGTAACAACAAACAAAAACATTTTCCCGATCGCCTGTAAATGTGTTTATCATCGGTGAGGTCGGTTTATACTAGGCATTAAAGTCGTAGCAGTTCACTGACCTTTGTCAGATAATCATCTGTCTGTAGTTTTATTTTGGCATTTTTTTTTAAATTTTCATAAGCTTCTGAGCGGGAAAGGCGAGCAAGCTATGGAAGCATTTTTTTTAATTGTGTGGACGTAAAGCGGAAGATGCAGTGTTGGTGGACCGATGACCCTGGTCAGGGTCGCGAGAATTCGATGGATGCGTGACGCACAGGACTGCGACGTTTGTGGGAGGTGTATTTCTAGCAGTGGATGTCTCTCGGCTGATGATGATGACAATGCTCTGAGTGGAGCGAGAGGGAGTGACAGAATGTTACTGACTTATACTTACACGTGCTTCTTCAGGGCCACGTAACTATTTCGAATAATTCCGTAGCCCTGGAAATAGGTGTAACACTATAACGCGCTTTTTTAAATATTTAAAAACCATTGAAAGTGTTTACATCTTTTTCAGGCTCTATGAACTGAACTGAACTGTTTCACCGTAGTATTAACTAGAAAGCTTAATCCTAAATTATAAAGTTGAGTATTTATCAAACTCTAGCCTGAAAACTGGACAGAAAATTTGTCATTTAAGTAGGGTTTAAGACGTTCATAACTCAAAATACTCAATTCAAAAATCTGTTTTGTAACATTTTAAGTTGAGTATTTCCTAAACTCTAGCAAAAAAACTTTCAAAAATTGGTATTTAAGTAGAATTTGACACGATTTTAACTCAAATACTTATACTAATATTCAGAAACCAACCATATAAATCAATTTGATATTTAATTGTTTCCTGTCGAAATCAGTTGAACGAAAAGTTTAAATGAAAATTCTACCATCATTCACAGTCCGTTGTTATTCTTTACAAATAAATATGACTTGTTTACACGAATGCTCATAAATACATCAGTTTTTCAGTTACATGGCTATTACATAAGTTTGTCTGACGCTGGATATCTCTTCATATTTATAACTGTAAACTTCAGTTATTTTAAACAAACTTTTCTTATAATATTATGGAGTAGTTTGGTGTTCATTTTTGCCGATATCAATGTTAGTGGTTGCGGTTATAAAAACAGTAGGTACATTGGTGAACATTGTGAGATCTAAGGTCAGTTTTTTAATACTTTTCAACTAGGTAGATATAGGTAGTATTTTTAGCAGTTGAATTATCCTTTTTTGAAAATATTAGGTAAGTAAGAGCATAAATCAGCATTTTATCTCAAAACGGTGAAGGAAGAACAACGTGAGGAAGCCGCATATCCTAGAACTAAAAATTCGAAGACATGTGACATTCACCAACCCTTTTACGCGGGCGTAGCCACTTGCATTTGGTCTAATATATTTATGTAATGGACAAGAATATATGTTTGCAATGAATAAACTCAAAAGATACCAGACTGATTTTAAAAATTCTTTCACCTAGGTATGAAATGCTATCTTATCACTGAACGCTACAGGCTTTTTGTACCTATATTGTCTACTTTTACGCCGGTGAAGTAACTGGCAGAAGCTAATAACTTCAATAAAAAGATATCTCTTCGAATAAAGATTGCAACGTAAAAGTCCACATTAGCAAAATTTCCGGAACACGATAAAGATTGTAAACAAAAGCGAAGAATGCATATCGAGTGTCCATTGATGTGAACACAGTGTATATAAGACAGTAAGACAATTTAATTTAACCAAATGAGTCAAACAAAGTTTTTCTACTACAAACAAAGCGCAGGTTTTTGAATTTTGAATTCAGAGTTTTAAGATAATAACGTGTCAAATACTTCTTTATACGATAAGTTCAAACTAGAGTTGAAGATCGACTTAAATTCAAATGTTGTGTGTTAAATGGAAGTTTTTTTTTTGAAAAAAAAACAAAAAAAACTTTATATTGAATCTTTTCTTCTTTAACTTTATTTGGAAACTTCATATGATAAGTTATAAATTATAACTCATCTCAACTAAATATTTAAAGGAAGATTGTTACTGCTGACTGTTAACACCTTTGAATATTTAAAACTGGCAATCCAACCCAACTTTGTATGGGAGTTACATACAATTGAAATTCACAGCTTCATTCAATCTATAAAAACCGTGTGTATAACATTTATTTAAACCTTCCTCATGAATAACTCTGACTCTAGTGAGAACTGCAAAAAAATTTGTTCAGTAGTTTTTGAGTTTATCGCAGACAGACATACAGACGTAGTATTTTATTTTATAACAACTAAGAATAATAACGATTGTAGTTGAAAATGGGAAAAACTTTGAAAGGATTTTTTTATTTTATTTTAAACATGCAATGATGAATTTGTTTGTAAAATTCAAATTAAACTACTGTAAACTCTACACTGTGACGAGGTATCATATTAACAAGATAAAAGGTTTGAATGACACACAGTGATTTCCTGTCTGTCGGTAGTCTAGACATTAAACATACAGTACATATATACATAATACATATACCAGTATTGTGTAATGGTAAGTACCCGTGAAATTAAATAACAAACCAGTAATAAACGTAGGTCATGATTACAGATGAAATGGTCATGATGCAAATGATTTGTAGACTCAAAGACTTTGTTCTGGATACAATTCCGCTACAGTCACAAACCAGCAGCGCTAGGCATGCCCGTGGCGTGGAGAGGCGTCACGGGTGCCTCACATTCCACATGACGCAGGAGCAAATGGCAGAGGTGTGTGCCGCAGGCCGCTTGGGTGGAGCACTGCCGTGTCCTCTTCGAGGCAAATGGCGACGACGACCTCCAGAGCGAGGGGGAAAGGGCGGCGGTCACCTTTTCTGCGAAACAGTAATGCTAGTGAAGGGGACTGCCACACATGTGAGGAAATGGACATCCTCACGCCTCAGCCGCTGAGACTTCAACCCCAACTACTAGTCACCGTAAGTGCGTAGTGCTCCACATGCACCACAAAGAGATGTCAACAAAACTATAACCCCCATATAGACCAGGTGCTCAGTCTACTTGACATATTTATATATAGCAGTAAAGAAATGATACATGTTTGTATATTATTTTTGGTTCATAGATTGTTGACTTGTTGGCTTTGGTGCATAGGTACTGTAAATATAGCAAGCAACTGATAAATAAATAATAATAAAGGCCCAGCAGGACGGATGTCTACTGGATCCATGGGTTGATTTAAGAAAGGGTTACCTACTTACTCGTGGTCCTGGCATGCAAAGGGCAACTGAAGGATCATACGTATAGGTTTAGTCGTTAATTTCTAACATCCCGCTTTGTTTTAGAGCGGGAAAAATCATTGGATGGTGTCCCCGCTAAAAAAAAACAATTTGAAAAAAAACCTCGCTTCACGGACTTGTTCCACTCTAAGATTATCACCTCTAAAGTTTAGCATTAACAGAAAAGATTTCTTCATAGGTACCAGTTCTTACCTCTTGTGTCACAACTTCACAAGAGCTAAATACTTACAGCGGTTTCCAATTTTCCTGCTTCATAGATATTCTTCTCGTTTATCTGTGTCCTTTTCAAAACTAGATGGCAATTAAAAAGTGGCTTATGTCTCATATTGTTCAGTAGTTGAAACTTACAGGAAAAACTTGGATCAAACTTCAAAAACACTCTTACGCATACTCTTATTTATATAAAAAATACAAAACCTAACAAAAATACTCGAAACAAACAAGTTTGTTGGCAAAACGATACAATCCAACCTTGACCTATCTAAAGACTAATTACTATTGGCAATGTTACCCGAATACACTGTTAAACGTTCAATGGAATACGTGGAAGCAATTTGTTCCTGCTCTCCGTATCGTGTTACGCGATACGCATCTTTATCTCGCTTCAACACGTCTAGGAAGAAGGGGATGCAAACAGTTTTGATTGTTACGTTTCAAACGTTACAGGTGATGATTGTGTTCGTGGATTCACGTGGGTTCTTAAAATGTCTAAATCGTTAATGGATGAACGAAGTGATGTTAAAAATAGAGTAATGGTAGAGACAATGTGATAATGATTAAAAAAAGAAGAGGGTGGATTCGACCTCTTTAAAAAAAATTGTTTCATTTTCATTTATTTATTTGCTAGTTTCTGTCATTGGCCATGCCCACGCGAAAGTTGAAAATAAATACAATAGATCTTCCGGAACAAAAAAAATCTATGTCCTATTCAGACCCATAGTCAACTCGTGTGCCTAGTTTAATCCAAATTGAGCCGTAAAAGCGCACACGTACATATAAACTTTCGCTTTCATAATGTTAGTATAAAATGTGGTGATACACAATCGGATAGGTTATCATAATTAGGTAGCTATTTATACTGACGAAATAGCTACAGATACAGATCAGACCAGACCTGGGACAAAAAGCAGTAAAACCGCCAAATAGCTGTAAGCAGCAATAGTGTTGGTTCCGTACCTTCCATGGGGAAGTCAAAGAAAAGTTTAATGGTTTGTGTGAGGAGTGATATGAAAGAAAAAAAGAATTAGTGATAGCATGACGGGTGACAGGACTGAATGGAAGAAGAAAAACGTGTAGCGCTGATCACAAACCACACGGGACAGAGGCAGGAAGAAGAAGAAGTTTCCCTATGATCCCTGATAGCCTGTAGGGGTCTTTTCACCAAAGAGTTACTCTAAGTCAGCGTGCTCTATCGTTGACTACATCATCGCTCACCATCAGATGAGATTACGGTCAAAATAGACCTTATCAATGATAATAAAAAAGTGTCTGATTTACAGCCTATCTTTTCCTAGGACAGCCAAATTGCATATGCATAACGTCAAATTTGTATTTATTCAAGGGCTTTAAACTAAAAATAATCCAATGATTATAATCCTAACAATTCCATAAAAGGATAGAGGATAGGTAGACAAACATAGTCTTATATCATTTAAAGAAAAATAATAGGAACCTGACAAATCCGAAACCCATGTTTCTACGTTGCACTTTTCAAATCGCGTTATCTTAAACTTGACTACTTGTAAACATATAGTGCTTTAATAATACGACATAACCAACTGAAACAAAACACACCAATGGAACCAAGTTCAATAGAACCATCTACGGTCATGTGAGATCTTGCAATTAAACAAAAATCTTCCTAGAATAATTTAGAAAGATAAAAGAACTATAAAAAAATAAATAATAATTTGTATGTACGTATATGTAGGTAGGTATATTATGTGTTCAGGTCGTGGGAAATATGGACCCGTTGGCACAATGGCGGTTTGAACTGCTTCGCACCGGTTAGTGTTAATTAACTCAGTTCGTACGATGAGCTCGATTTACACGTTTATGTTGGATTTGAATGCATTTTTCTGATATATTTGTAATTATGTCATGGATGGATAATAGAAATTGATCACTTTATGATTTTCCTTGGCCCGATAGTTTTAAACATTACAGTCTAATGACATCGATACCAGGGGCCCAAGTCTGCTATTTTTATAAATTCGTCATTGCAACACGATCCCATTGTCATTTTGCTAAAAGCTAAAAGTCCCTAATCTGCTAATTCATATTGATCGATCATTGATCGGTCAATGGTTGTGGTAACAGAGTTGTGGTAAAATGACAATTTGTCGAGCTTATTAAAAGCAATGACTGCACAATAACGTTCTAATTGTAGGTCACTGATCAAAGGAACTGTCCAAATTCTTGCAGATTACCGTTTAAATAGGACATTTGTAAATATGTACGAGATTACCATTCTATCCCACTTCTTTCAATGGAGTGTCAGTGCTTGATTATTGGAAAGTCATAATGACGCCATTATATTAGTAGATTATAAAACTTACTCCTAATCAACAATTATGAAATCAATGATAGACCATTCTGACACTATTGTAATCACAGAACATAGGAATCATTCAGCCTCTGTTCTGTGATTGTAATAGCAGACTTGGGGCCCAGATTTAAAGTAAGGGACACTTTAAAGTTTTGCTTCAAATACACTTAGGTACCTACAACAGTCATTATAAAGAACTTTACATTATAGGTAAAAGCCCCTTACCTTTATTCATACTTCTGGTATCGATATATCAATCCTCGTTTGGCCTACTTTCTTACCTTTTATTGTCATAGAAATCCTACATCAATGGTATAGCCAAACGAGGATTGACATATCATCAAACGTTAACTTTTAAATGATCTGGCCAATTTTATTTGGTCATATTATGAAGTGGTAAATTCTAAGATCTGGCCAAGACATATGTACATAAGAGGAGAAACTGTCTGACTGACATTGTCAACCAAAGAGATTTAGTAGTATATATTTAATGTCTTTGTTGTCAGCGAACAATCGAAACTGCTGGGACTAGGAGCGTGAAATTTTGCATATGGTTTTCTTTTATGACGTAGACGAGCATTAAGAGATGGTTTTCCAAAATTCACTATTAAAAAGGATGAAATGGGTATTCAAAGTATATATAGAAAAAGCTTACTTTCCCGCGAATCAGCTGGCAGAAGCTAGTCCAATGTATCAACAAAATGCACTAAAATCCAACATCATTATACTAGCTTCTACCAACGGCTCCGCCCGCATGAAAGTAAAAATATATACCTATGTCACTCAGTATCAAAGCAGCATTATACTAAAAAGAGAAAGAATTTTTAAAACCGTTCTATTAGTTTTTGAGTTTATTCATTACAAGCAAAAATGAAAATGTTTTCTCTTTTCAATTTTAAAAAAAGGTTAAAGATAACATGAGCCGCTCGTGGCTAAATAATAACAGCCACAAAAGATCATCTCGAAGGCTAAGCCAACCCTCCCGAGGATAGCCCGTAGATGGGTGACCAATGTGACCATCTTAACAAAGCGAGATAAAGACTTAATGACAGCGTCAGCAGACGGCATTACCGAGGCAGAATTCTGGACCAGGCAAGGAATTTAACCAGTTTTGGCATCGATACGCTAAGAAGAAGAACATAACTAGATTTTCCGGCTGTTCAGGCTGATTTTTCACAGCTACTACTGCTTATCGTCAATAGCTAGGTTATCTGACACCAGTCTTAGAAGTCAAGCTCAATGAATATGGGGAATGGTTAGGTAAATCAATTTACCGTGGTAAAGTGTTTTGCCAAACTTTTACAGAGTAGGAAAATGTCAGCTAAAATCACGAGGAAATCTGTAAGAAATGTAGTATGGTCAAAGCTTATAGCACTTGGTATGAGATGCAGACTGCTAATACAGATGATAAATCTACATTTTTACGCCAATGTTATATAGAAGTAAAGTTTGCTTTTTGTTTCCGGAAGTACGGTTCCGATTGTTCAAATTTTCTCACCAATAGTTAGCAGCTTTATTTCTGAGAAGCATAGGTTATATTTTATGTACTTACGCGGCTGCGGGCAAAGGCTAGTAAATAATAAATAAATATAAAAAATCATCTGCTGAATTTCAGAACATTTATATATTACAAAAAAAAAAAATCTGACGCTGACGCTAAGTCTGTCTGTGTCGAGTTAAAAAAAATCTAAGTATCGTAACTTGGGGTTCGAATCAGTGCAACGAATTTTCTTCTCCCTTTTGCTTTTGTCAACCATAAAAGAGGTCTGTATTAGAATAACCACTTCGGAATAAACATATCCTTTAAAGGCACCATTTTGAAACTAAATTCAAAGTGTATAAATTCAATATACTCCCACATTTTATCCGCGCCATAATTTCTCTTTAACCGATCACGGTGAACTCCAACCAAACTAAACAAAGATAAATGTATGATTAGCGTAAAAGTGAATCGTTTACGTTAGTCGGGTGCGCAGGCGCCGGGGGGCGGGGCCACACCTGCGCCACCTGGCGGCGGAGGCGAGCTGCCCTACTTGTATGTGTAGTGGAGTCGCTGGGAAGTATACTTTATCTATTGACTGGTATACAAAACTATTGCTACTAACTAGCTGGACATACAAATATAATATATATTTTCAAGATTTATTGGAATACCTACATCGGTTGTTGATTGAGATAGTTAGTCATTGCAACCGAGGCAAAATTTGCCCGAGCCGAGTGTTGTAGTGACAAATATGCACGTGTCCCAAACGACTTTTTTCAATTCACTTACAAAGAATTAAATAAACGGGGGTTGACCTTTGACACGTGGGGGGGGGACGCACTCCCAGCCTGATACGATAAATGTAATGACATTGTGGCAGGAAAGATAACGCGCACTTTTCTGTACTAGTGCGGAATAAGTCGTGGCATAAAAGCGGTGGGATAGGAGCGGGTTTTCGAGTAAGTGCATTGAAAATATTTTTTTGGAAATTGATTGGAGTACCTACTTACAGCGATTGTTGATTGAGAAAGTTTGTCATTGCAACCGAAGCAGAATTCACCCGAGACGTAGGTGAGTGTGGTATAAAGCAGAGTGCAGCAGTGATCAATCACGTATATTCCCTAAAAAAACTAAAAATTACTGTGTTCAATACGCTTGCGAAAAAATAAATAAACAGCGATTGGTGAGATTCGTGGGGGCTGCGCGGTACCCAGCCCAATACGATAAATTTATTGTGGCGGAGTGAGCTTACGCACTTTTTAGCACTAGTGCGGAAAACAGTAAAACAGTCAATAAGCGGTAGAAATAAGAGCGGGTTTTCAAGTAAGTGTATTGAAATGACAGTTTCTATCTTGATTACATTCTAGGTAAACTATGTAATAGCCAACCTATGTGAAGGTGGAGGGATGGACGGGAACAGTGTAGGTTGTTTAGGTCACCTAGGTCTTCCAGAGAGAAGTTAGAGAGAGAAGGAGAGAGTGTTAGAGAGAGTAAGTTCTTACAGTCCATCCTAACGTTTTTTGTTTGGTGGGAAAATCATCTAATTACATTCCCCGCTTTTGGGCGGATTGGCGGTCTCTTGGTAGATAGTGTCAGACTCTTACTGACTAAAAACCCACCCCGTTCCTTTATGCCTTCATACCGGGACTGAGCTATCTTTCGAAACTAACCCTGGCCCCAGTAGGCTTCAACCCTGCTGGGCCCATGCTGTTGCTGACAACTCCTTGAGGCGAGCGGGAACAGTCGACTTGGCTCGGTCCGGACAGTTACCGGACGTTCGGACAGCGAGCTGCCCATTGCTCGCCGTCCGCAAGCCCGCGTCGACGGTGAGTCCATCCTTAGGTTGACCGCCATTGTGTCCATCGATTTATGTTAGTGTAAAAGTTTAGCTACGTTTCTTCTATTCTATGCTATGTTACTCTCGTGACTATCTGGTGGCTTTCATTGAAAATAATTTGTATTATGGTTCAGGTAATCTCTTATTCTTTATTACACACTAGCTACCGCCCGCGGATCCGCTCCCGTGTAATTACTTCCCAACTTTCAATCAATGTTAAAATTTTCAACTGTGACCTATTTTTTTATTTCTTTATAACCACCCGTTTAATAAAGGGAACTAAAAAAAAATGTTAAAATCGGTCGAGCTGTTTTTTTTAGTTTTAGCGAGACTAACGAATAGTAATTGATTTATGAGTAAGTATTATTTATTAGTAGAAGAAGATGATAATAAAACATAATGGCTAACTGCCGTTTTAAGTTTAAGCAGATAAAATATGAATTAAAGTTTTTTTTCCTAACAAAAATTTTAATGAATCATTTTCGCAACGCCTATTACGACTCTAAATCTCTATTAAACACGTCAGTTAAAACAAAAACAAGAGCCTAAGCAAACAGAAACAAACTCAACGGCCATAACAACTTAATTATGACGTCATCTCGGCAACGCGGCATCGTTGACGCGATCTCGTTACATTTCGCGACTCGCATGCGCCGGCGCAGCTGCTTCGACATCTGCCCTGTGCACGCGACTACCTCAGTTGGCGTTTGTATCTGTCTGTAAATGGATCGGAAAGTACGTGTTGTTGGAGGGTGTTAATTTGTTTTTAGTTGGTTTTTGCTTTGTTTGGAACACAAATTAATAACTTGTTTGAAATTATGGATTGACTTTAGTTTCCATTTTAGCAGAGTGGGATATTTTTAGAGACTATCTTAACGTCTATCGCAAGGGTTTTTTTGAGGTGACTTGAGAAAAAAGTACTCAAGCCACCTCAAGAGAACTTGCGGGAGGCTTTTGCTCAGCGTGGAAAAGAATAAGCTAAATAAAAAAAAATCTCGGCGTTACTTTGTCGCTGAAAGCTTTATAAACAAGCGATTTGCAAAAAGTTTATAAATCACCCAATAAAATCAAAAATACCACTTAGATTACCATTATATCCCTAACAGCCACTGGTTTAGTGTTAAAACTGAAAGTTTTCCTATCTGCCCAAAGCAGTCATGCAATTATTTTTCTTATTACTTTTTTCCTCCACACTTTTCCGTACCTCTTCCATGAGACCTTATTTCGCATCTACGATTTTCATTAGAAAAATATTCCCACAGTATTTTTACACGCATACCGACCTGTATAATTAAACTTATTTTGTTTTCAAACAATTTTATATAGCAGCTAATTTAGGTTGCGTTAATACGAATATACAACATCAAACTTTTATAAAACAAACAACTCTTCATCATTTTATTAAAAGAACGTTTGACGTAGGTAACATTGCTGTAAACGTATAGTTACACTCACACGTGGAAAAACAATGTTCAAGACTGTATCCATGTACTCAAGCACCTCTTTTAAGTGCTCTCCTTCAAAAAGTATCCAAAGCACGCCATTTGTTGACACCAATGAATCGGTAGTTACTGAGAAGTTTGCTAATGTTTAAACCGTCAACGAAAGAATGAATTTGATATCTTTGGTTGGATCCAAAAGCTCTTGTCTTGGATAGTAAATTTGTAAAAAGTACTCTAAAAAGAGTAAATCTTTGTATGCTTTTTACATGTTTCATGCTATAAAAGTGTGCCCATTAGCTTTTGAATCAAATGTTTTTTTTTTTCGTCTACACTAGTTACTATAAACACTCTACATAACATTTGAAGCTCACTCACATCCAGCCCTTTCGTTTTAACAGAGTCGTTATTTGACATTTCAGTTCCGTCTTTAGCAGCCATACGTTTTACAATTTGCAATTCTCACTCAAACGAATCCAGACAGGGTTCAAGCCAGGACAGTTTCTGCGTTTCGTCTGTCTCGAAAAGGACATCAAACTCAAGCTCCGGACCACATATTAGCACGGCACTAGCAAGCACTTCGGCTGAGGTATTAGCAGTTAAATCCCGGCATAGTATAGCGCGTTAAGTCGTGTCAATAAACTTGGATGGGCGGGCGTGGACCGAAATAGCGCGGCCGAGACGGCGCGTCGGTGCTATACCGTCGGCACGGAAAACTGGGGAAACTTTAGGAAATGTCGCGTGACTAGCGATTATTTTTTTTCCTTATAAGGTTGAAGAGGATTTGTGATGAAGATGCAGATGATGAGATTGTCGTCAGGATCTAGGAAACCTAAATAATTTTCGTATTGAGTGAAGTTGATCTGGTAGGAGACAAGAAAAGTTATAGTTCTTGGATATCCGAGATACTCACCAAGATTCTCCAGTTAATAAAAGTAGAAACAACAGAGTCGGAGAGAAATTTGAAGACTATTTATTCAAATTTTACATGATTGTTTGCAAGTAGACTGATTGCGTTATGGACGTTATTGATATGGTTGCAATGTTTTTCTGATCCAATAAGTAGAAGTAAAAATAATAAACCAAAATTGCATCAAATTGAAAAGATGTATTGTTCCAGATTTCTCTGCTAACTCTACTGAACTTATTTTTTTCCCATAGTGCACATTCAAATTGAGACATTACGTGCTTCCAGACAAACATTCGACTAGTGGGTGTCCCATTACAGCAAGTTTTCATAAGTACCCTCCATTACGTATCACTGAAATCATAATATTTGTACTTGAGTGTGATTGCGTGTAAACGCCACTTTACGAGTATGATTTAGTTGGAAGGTTCTTTGAACTAGCACTTAGCCAGTATAGATTCAGAGGAAAAGACTATGCGGTATAGAGTGTCGTTTGTGGGATGAAAATAGAAATCTTACAAAGCTATGTGTAGTTTTTGACTGTAAAGAATGGGTTCTTGCTAATATTTAAGAAATTTGTTTTAAATTTGACTCGGTTTCCAGATGTCCATTTCTGTCCCCACATATCTCAGCGTTGAGTAGTCGAAGCGCCTCACTGGTAAATGTCAGGCTGGCAGATTAGTGGTTGCAATAATCTGACTAATAAACAGTTGTTTGCCGAAACGATCTCATCAGTTTGATGCAAAAATAAAGAAAGAAAACACAACAAATATATCTTGTTTTGATTACTCCGAATGGGTTGTTAGTATTCTTACATCATCAATTTACAAATGCAATAAGAAATATTTCATTCGAATATGACATCATTTAGGCTTCTTAATTATGTGTGTACGTGATATATTTGGCAACTTAATAACTCAACGAATACGTCATTGATTTCCAGAAAATCCGCCATCTTCTCTGAATAAATTGAAAAATCGGGGTCACACTGTACGGTGAGGGAAATAACTTTATACATGTTTAAAATGTCGCACTCGACGATTGCATGAAGTGACATAAGCCTTTTACCAGCTGTCAACATATTTTTTACAAATAAATGTTTTTGTATGAAGAATTGAGAGTTATTGATGTCGTTGTACTGGGTGAACTAATAAATAAGTTCGAAAATGTGGTGAGTAATATCTTTCGTGAAAAGTCCAATAAAAAATAAAATGAAAGAAATTATCATCATTAGGAACTGGAAAATCAGTTCATGATACAAAACTGAAAGAAATATTTATAGTATTTTATTAGTTTCTATTATATTTTTTTCTATTACACATTAATTTAGAAGCATGGTATGACACTATAAATTATAACGCTGGCATTCTCACTTTCAGTCGAAACGGTATTTTGCAACCAAAATACTTGACGCGACGAAAAAAGTCACTTGGTCTAAATATAATCCGTCTGGACGAGAGAACGAGCGTTTAACGGACTACGAACTGCAGCTGAATAGTTTATGAATGAAAAATTGTTGTTATGTAAAATTTTTCTCTGAATGTAGTGTAAAGATTCATTGAGACATAAGAGACATTGATACTTTTTGTAATGACTTTTGAGATATTTTTAATAATGTTTGATAGATAGAAAACAAAAATACACTCCTTAATCATATTCTTATTTAATATAACCAGTAGCTTTAAGATATTAATTATGAAAGTCAAGATCACGTGCGTAAAGCATATACTGAACAAGTTTATAATGAAAACCATTTTTCATAGCAAGCTTTTATAGCGCGGTATAAACCTAGATAGATAGATAAAACATTTATTCGATGCAACCCTATATAATTAATACTCATCAAGATGAAAAAAAAACATGAAAAATTTGAAAAACGATAATTTGATTACAGTCAAACAAACATCGGGACAGGTGAAACAACATAAGTAAAAGGTTGTAAAAAACGGCAACTACAGAATAAAAAAGGAGATAATATTGAGAGTTTCTCAGAAATAAAAGGTACATTATACTTACTTCATTAAAAGATATTCTATACCATGTTCTATGATACTTTTCAAACTAGTGTTCTTAAGATTGACATTCTGAGTCAGTTTTCCGCGGAACAGAATATGAACCAGTGATTACTCACAGACAAAATACAGCCTGGTTAGATTCACCCGTAAAATCTTATTTATTTCTGGGTTTTCTTTGATTTATTGTCATTTGCTTTGCATTTGTCATATCTGTCTTGAATTACTAGTTCATGTTTTCAGAGTTCACACTTATAGATAGACTGGGTACTTATATAGATTCTTGAATTTGTCACATGTCTTTTATTTTGGATATGATAATTCATTGTTTTCTTTACAAAAACTTCTGTAAGTGATATCTTTACTGCTGTGTTCTAGTAGTAGTTGCCCTGTATTGTTTTAAGTTCTTACGATCCATCCTAAAGATGTCTGGTGGATATCGCTATCATTGATAAGCATAGATCTGTATTATGGATGCTATTACTATCAAAAATGTTGATCTGAAATATTTACTTTGTTTTAAGTCCGTAACAGTACTAATCTTGCGTCAATGTGATTTAGCAATTTTTTCACTATTTTTAAAGATAAAAAAGATAGAACATCAGTATTAAACAAAAAGCATTAGAACAACACTATGATACACTTCACAAGTGCGATTTTAATTCATATCCATTTTTTCGATAGTAATAGCACCCAAGATTACGATCTATGGTGATAAGACTACTATTGTACCCATAGATTTAAGTTTATGTAAAATTTTGTTACTTTTTTGGTGTAAACCAAAAGTTTACTCAATTGTAACTTAAATATCAGATTCTAACACATCATTGGCATTGGCACCAAACACTAGTGATCTTTTAAGATTGATGTCTGTCTCAATGTTAGTACTTTATTCTTATGAATAGGTACTGCTGCTATCCTTCACTTCATATTCTAGAGACACTAAAATTCCGTTTCTTGATTTCAGTTAGGTATAGGAAAAAGTCACACTCGGTTATTTTTATGCAGTCCTCGTACCGTAACTTCGTCATGCATATTGTTTTATTTTAAAACTTGTGTGAAACTATTTTTTACTACTACAATTTTTGCGTAAGCTCCAAGTGCGTGAGTCAGAAGTAAACACGACACATTTTCATACTCTCGTGCATATTTCATATCAAAAATACTTGAAGTAATAAATGTTTAAGTAAATTATAATAATGACCACCTGTTTCGGTGATGGAGAGATAAAATATTTGATACGCGCGCCCCACGGTAAAGCTGGGTAGTAACTATATTTTTTTTTAAATACACTATAAATATCAGCAAAGACTCAATAAGATTCTTCAAAGTGTAGTTTGATGATCCTGTACTTCTATTAGATTATCTGGAACAACTGCCACAATTGAAGATGATTATGTAACCTCATTTGTGTCAAATCTATATTATCTAACATGACGAAATATTTACTTCAAAATGTAAGTTCAATAAACATTATACTTGCCTACCTCTAAGTTAAATCGACATCTATGGTGCCACATTTGAACTAAAGTACAAAATCCTATATGGCGCAATTAGAGTTCTCCGCACGATTTGAACATATACTACAGCCTGAAATTATTTATCAGGTAGTTGCAGAGATCAGATATAAAACCCATCTGGTCGGAGGATACTCTCTTTACAACAGAGGTTTGGGGGACTTTACACTCTGTCCCGAATACCTCCATAATAATAATATTATCAAAATTATGGTAATCATTGTTAGTATCTAGTTCACCCCTTCAGGCTTTAAGAACCTAAGATGTATGATAGTCCTCACCTGTTAGTACGAACATGTTATGGTAAATGACAAGTGTAACGGTATCATAGTCACCAACAGCAGGTGCAGTAGTATACTATTCATTAGCACGCCTGATAAATTTCTAGATAGTGACTTCAGTAATTTAAGTGTTTTATTTATTTTATAGTCAGTTTTTATTGCACAGATGTCTTTGGTGTATTGTGTGGTGTTCTTTGTTATATAATATCACCTATATATTTATATTTTATTTATGTTTGCGGAATTGATGATAATTGATAACAGACTTTTCTTTGCGAATGAGGATTCAAAGAATGGTGATATTATTTAAGTTTTGCTAGACAGAAATAATGATAGTAATATAAAATAACATAGGTGAATAATATTTAAAATACACTCTAATATATTGAATCATGTTTTAAATTCCTAAATAAATATATTTTTTCGTTCCCAAGTTCGTAAAATCTTTACGAAATTCTGTATTCACTCTTATAAACAGAGGAAATCGAGCCTATAGGTATATTTTACTGTTATAAACATACGAATTATAAAAGCTTTCATGTCTATTGCTACCCACATAACATCCATCAATTTAGCAAATACATAGATTTTTTCTCTTCAAGAAAACGTTTTAGGACTGTTATTTATGAGAAGCATAATGTACTTTCATATTTTTATATACCCAGTAGAAGAGAGCTTAGTAAATAGCCGATTTGTATTAGATTTGATGCCAACAATTTACTCAGGTACAAACTTATAGGCCATTTGACGTACACTAAATGATAAAATCGGATTTAAATGCGAGGTAGGTACAATAAAAAAAATCCTTTTTAATTTTATTAGAACATGATTTGTATTTATTATGTAAATTAAGAATAATGCGTAGGCGTATGCTGTAATGATTCTGACACAAAATCATTTTGTTGTTTTTATCGATTTTTCTTTTAGACACCTTTACTTTGTTCCACTGGCCTTGTAGTAACAGCCCATAGAACTGTCACTAGACCATTACTTTCGGTTATTTAAAATTCTGTCAATAATAATGAAAACATTTAGTGTAAAAACCACAACCCCAAAACGATTTACAAAAACATAAATTAGAATTTGAAGTCCAACAAAAAGAAATACGTTGACGGTCTTGAAGCCCGAAAAAAAAAGCTAATCGTCTATTATTTAAAGCTAGTGTGAGTAATATATTAACGTGAGTTATAAAGGCTGGGCAACACCGCCTGGATGATTCAATTCTTGTAATAATAGAAAAAATATTATCACATCAAATTATTGGCAACGTATGCCGAAAGTTGCTATTAAAATACAGAGTTTGTTGCGTTCTAATCGTACGAGAATCGGGTGTTCTGATTTTAGTATAGATACTTATTATTTTATTTTTATTTAAATCTAGGCTCCCTGATTTTTATGATAGAAACCTTTATTAAAGCTTTCGGATTAACTATTAACACAAGTGGAATATCTAATTTTGTGAAAAGGAAAAATAGAACATAGGTACTTTTTTAATTGCGTTTTTTTTGCCCTATGGTTTGTCTTAAACTATAAATAGAGACAACTTTCACTAAATATTATATTTCTCACTCTCATTTAAAAAACGCGGGAATATAATGATAATGTATACGACTAATGCCCTGCGTCTAAAAACAGAACGTGCCAAACCTAAGAATCGTAAATTTTAGAATTGCAATGTTTTATTTACAACACGCTGATTCTGGCGCCGACTTCTTGACAGTCGGCCTCTTTGCCGATTTCAAACTGTCAGAATCTAATTACCAAACTTACGATTTCATTTTGCTAGCAACATCATCTGTATTTTTAACCAGCTAAAGATCATTTTAGTTCACGGTTATGCGTTTGATTTTTGTGAAAAATATTATGGTTTTTGCTGCCCATTCTTTATAGTAGTGTCGGTTGAATTTTTTTATACCAAAATGGGGTGTTGGGGTCAGTGAAAAGACGGCGCCACGGCTCTTTAAGATTGATGACCTGTTTCGGTTCGACTCCTGGGTTGAATATATTGAAAACTAATTAGAATTTCGATTGTTATGTCTCAGCTTTATAGGTTAGGGCGTTGTAGTGCTTTGATGGACTGCATTAAGGTTTTTTTTTAAAAACGAAGTTAGTATGCTAATCCCTTAATAAAAAAAATATATTATTCTTTTTTTTGGTTCACCCGATTCGTTTGATGTTTTCCCAAACCAAAAAAAAAACAATGCTGCAAAAAATAATCCGTGATCAAATGATTTTATTTTTTAACATAATATAGTTTTATAAAACAAACCTTTTATCAAATTAGCTTTCCAAAATTTTAATGACGAAACAAACAAATGTCGCAACTTTTGAAACTAGCAAAAACAGAAAACAAACAACAGTGTTCGCCATTTACGAACAACCGCGCGTACGCAACTACGACACAACCCGTTCCTTCTGCGGCGCCTTAGCGGCTCAACAAAGACTCCTCGGTATTTATGTAAATGGCTGAATTCCGAAAATGCCAGCAACCATCGGCCAAAAACAATGTGAGTGTGCAAAAAACCGTGGGAGGGGAAAGTTCGCTTTTTCGGGTTGTGACGCTTTCGCACTTGGACTGTGGTGTCATCTTATGTACTTAGTTTAGTGCACCGCACTTTTTCGCATAACATTAAAATGGTATGTTCCCTGGATTATTTACATATCAGGGGCCCAAGTCTGCTATTTTTATAAATTCGTCATTCCAACACGATCGCATTGTCATTTTGCTAAAAGTTCGTAATCTGCTAATTCATAATGATCGATCATTGATCGGTCAGTGGTATCGTAAGAGAGTTGTGGTAGAATGACAATATCGAGCATATTTAAAACCAATAACTGCACAGTAACGTTCTAATGGTAGAACACTGATCAAATAAACTGTCAAAATTTTAGCAGATTACCGCGTACCTACGTCAAATATGTATTTGTCAATATGTACGAGATTACTATTCTATGCCACTTCTTTCAATAGAGTGTCAGTGGTTGACCATTGGAAAGTCATAATGACGCCATTATATTAGTAGATTACCAAACTTGTCAAAATCGCCAATTATGACACCAATGATAGACCATTGTGACACTATTTTAATAGCAGACTTGAGGCCCTGTAGAGGTATATAAAAGAAGAAATTGACTGATTGACATAATCAACGCACAGCCGAAATTACTGGAACTAGGAGCTTGAAATTTTGCACAGTTTCCATCTACGACTTAAGCTAGCACTAAGAGAGGATTTTCCAAAATTTACCTTCTAAAGGGATGAAAGAAAAGTCCAAAGTTTGTATGAGAAACCTACTTTCATGCGGGCGAAAAATAACTAAGTAACCGGCGAAAAGTTTTGCCTGCTTTAGCAATGCATCGCCACCCTAATTTTTTATTGTACACAAAATTTATTAATTTCACAATTCATGTAGGTGCAAAGGCGAGCTTAACTCAACTCTTCTTCCCAGCAAACCTCTGAATGACAGAAAGAGATCACATTCATCACCGGACCAGTACCCCTAGCCAAGTTGCTAATCTAGAATAGTTAACGCTTGTAAAAAGCTTCAAATGTACGGGAATGACGTCGTCTTAATGCTCAGTCACGTGGTCAGAACAAAAGAATTGGCGGCAAGGTCAACTCTAAGCGTTTGGCGCAAGCGAAGCAGTTGTAACTTGGCTAGGGTGGCAGTACTTTAAGAGATTACTTCTTGCAAAATCCTTGACCAACCATCTTAATTATACTAAAACTTTGAGACTTTTTTACTCTCTCAGTTTTCCAAAGTTGTACTGTATCAGTAGATGTAAGTATACCTATGTATCTCGTCATTAGCATGTTACATTACGAGTAAATTAACAATAACTTTCTAAGTAAAAAAAAAATTACTCTCAAGTTTTAGTTTCACGAATTTGTGTGCAGGCGCCTCCGGCAAGGACTAACGGAACGGAATGCTTTTTGCTCAACTAACAGTATCTCAATTTTATCCATTGCTTTTTCGCCGTTTTATTTTGTCTGATGTCCGATCCCAGGGTTTGATTTAGGGATTCAGCGATCAAGATTAACGATTTTATTGTGTTCCTTTTTATTATTTTTTCAATGCATTTAGTGTCAATAATTGGATGAGATGTCGGTGTCTCTATAGAGATAATGTTTTGATTTACTTTTTCGAATGTATTTATTGAAGTCAGTGTTATTATTTATGGAGGAGTTAAATTATTTAACTTTAAATTGAAGTCAGATCTTTTGGTAGCAGGCACCTACCCTAAGTAACTAATCTACGGTTTTCGAATACTAAATCACGTTGCTAGCGTCAGCGGCAGTGGTGGCCTAGTAACAGGTCGCAGGTTCAAACTCAGCTGGGTGCATTGCTTTGTATAATTTATTTAATCACCACTGATCTCAAAACGGTGAAGGAACATCGGTGACATCGTGAGGAAAGCGGCATGTCCTAGAACCAAAAAATCGAAGACATGTGACATCCACCAACCCGCACTGGGCCTTCGTGGTGGATTACGGCCTTCTCCTAGAGATAAGGCGTGTATTCCAGCAGTGCTAACATTAAAAGGCCGATTACCATTGAGATTTTTAAACCACATTAAAAATCTATGGTTAATTAACATCGATTAGTTAAGGTAACACTGCTCACACGTGTGTCACACACGAAGATCTGGGCGCGTCAGTCTCCATACATTGTCTATGGAGACACTTGTAGAGCTACACTAGATTCACGCCACGAGACGTAGCTTTACGTACAAATCAGACTTGCTACACGTGTGTGTCGGTCTAATATAGTCCTAACTTTAGTCTTATTAACTATCTTCTCTGGAGAAGAAGCAAACCCGAAATGAAACTGGACTATCTAGTCTGTAAAAAATCTGTAGTTTTTTTTTTAGTGAGGTCAGGAACTCAGGTCTTGGAGACGATGCAAGTAGTGTCAAGGTTCCCGCCCACTTGGTGTCGTCGTCCATCGCGTATTGAGGCCACGCCGCACTATTTTGAATGGAGACTTAAATAAAAACGTGTCATGTTTTCACCACTTTCCGCTGTTTCACAATAGCTGGGACTTTATTATGTTTGTAGAAGGTTTTCATAGGTTTTCAGTCTACGTTCATTGATGTGTGTATCAATAAAAGTTTTATTGTTCTATTGTTTTTTAGGGTTCCGTAGCCAAATGGCAAAAAACGGAACTCTTATAGATTCGTCATGTCTGTCTGTCTGTCTGTCCGTCCGTATGTCACAGCCACTTTTTTCCGAAACTATAAGAGCTATACTGTTAAAACTTTGTAAGTAGATGTATTCTGTAAACCGCATTAAGATTTTTACACAAAAATAGAAAAAAAGTATTAAATTTTGGGAGTCCCCATACTTAGAACTGAAACTCAAAAATTTTTTTTCATCAAACCCATACGTGTGGGGTATCTATAGATAGGTCTTCAAAAATGATACTGAGGTTTCTAATATAATTTTTTTCTAAACTGAATAGTTTGCGCGAGAGACAGTTCCAAAGTGGTAAAATGTGTGTCCCCCCTCCTCTAACTTCTAAAATAAGAGAATGATAAAACTAAAAAAAATATATGATGTACATTACCATGATTACCATCAGGTGGGATCGCAGTCAAGCACTAGTTTATCTCAATTAATTATTTTTTTTATATGTTTCACGCACTTGGCCCCCGTGGTGGATTACGGCCTGTTCCTTCTTCTAGAAACGAGGCCCGAGTCCTAGCAGTGGGAATATTAGAAGGTTGATTATAAGTACTGAAAGTTTCATTATTGCCACGTTATTATCGTTCGCAAAAGCTTATTTACACACATGAATTAATTTATATGAACCTCAGGAAATCGCTTCGTGGTTTTCTTTTAATTCACATGACGTGAATTGGGACCGTGATTAAGCGATTGGGTGCTGCGCTGCTTGTCACGGGTTCGATTACCACCCAGATGAAATATTTGTATAAATGATATTTATTTTTCAAATACATTTTATAAAAACACTTTTACACGTCAATTTCAACTAGATGAGGCCGGTGTTTCCTAGCTAGAGTTTTCAAACTACCCTGAGTAGAAACACCGAAACAAACTCAGGAGTCAAAGTCTCTTTTAAAGTCTATACAGCAAACATGTAATGGTCAAATCATGAACCATGCTGATTGAAGCCTGGGATGGTCTTTTGAAGAAAGAACCACACAGTTCTAAGTGGACCTATCCAGTCAGTGCAAGCATTATATTGTCAGTATGCGTGTAACTCAACTCAGTACTACTAAGGAACTCTAAGAAGCACGGTTTTAGTGCGGTAAAGATTAAAAAAAAAGAAATAATGGGGATTTTTTTGCAAATTAAAGAAAATTTCGCCACAATGCCAAGGTTTCAAATTGTGTCTGCGATTAACAAAAATAGTAAATTATATTTGATTTCGTCTGCATCCCGAGTGGTTTCCGGCTGGATGTGTTGCCAAGTCTTTTTTAGAATTCTGAAAAACCCAATTACTGTAATAACAAATAATGTATCGAATGAAAATATGAAATCTTTAATTGGCACCGAAATTATATGACGCAAAATGCTAATGATAAACGCCAAATCCATCGTGATCAATTTATACAAAGAGGTAATACTGGACCAACTTCATATGGTTAGTTTCTTGATACACGTTATCTACTTACCTTTACATAAACTTGAAAATTTATCACATCGTTTGTATTGATAACTAGCTTTTGCCCGCAGCTTCCGCAGCGTACATAAAATATATGTCTATGTCACTCAGAAAAAAGCAGCATTCTATCGATGACAAAAAAAAAATGCAAACGGACTACAATAAAAAAAAAACTTTACCTGTTTACAATATCAATGTAGATGACAATGATATTGAAAAAAAAAATAGGATAACACCAGTCAGAGAGAAGCATGAACCAGACAAACAAAAACAAGTCATACAAAAACAAAAACTAATAATAAGCAAGTAAAAGCAAAAACCATGTATCACTAACGACAATTCTTGCCAAACCCATATCACCATTTACCGTTCATCAACAAAAAAGGCGAAATGCCATTATCCCTTAGTTTCAACAATTTACTAATTCACTTTACTCATGGAAAGTTCAAAAAATCGGCCTCACAGACAGTTTCGTCGTGCCGGCATCTCCCACGGCCGAATCGATAGCAATCGCCTTAATTACCAACCGATTAAGGCCGATTATGGCTTCACCAGTAAAAAGTTCACCAAACTGTTTAATTAGAGCTCTCCGACGTCCTCAAATATGTACATTCGAATAAGAAACTCTGTTAGGATTAAAGGTTTGTGATTGTGACTGCTTTTCTTAAAAGTAATTTCTTTAAAGGTAAAGCAAACTTGCAGTTTATTTTTCTTTTGTCATAACGATTGTTGTTTAACCTTTATATTTGGTTTAGCATCCATTTTTCTTTTCTTTCATCACCCTTATAGGATCACTTTGTTGTCCGTCTGTTTGCCAAGACCCTTTATCTCGGGAACGCGTAGAGGTATCAAGTTAAAACTATATACTCAGGTCCGTGGTGCATTGAAGCTGTGAAAAATTCTAAGCATCGAAAAAAAATGATACGGCCGTTTATGTCGCAAAAAAAAAGTATATTTTGACACTCTCAAAGGAATCATAATTCATGGGGTACTTCCCGTTGACTTAGGATCCTGAAATTAGCATGACGATTTTTTTTTTTTGATGAGCAAGGTCTCATAGTACAAGTATAGGAAAAATCTGAAAACTGATTTGTTTTTACGTCATAAAGAATTTTTTTTTTTGCGATTTGGAATAAAGTTCGAGACTCCAATCGGGAATTGAACTGTTTACATAGGTAATCGTCGTAACTCAATTTAGGAATTGAACTGTTTTCAAAGGTAACGTGGTACGGAACCCTCAGGGCGCGAATCCGACTCGGACTTGCCCAGTTTTTTTCCTTTGTTGGCTAAAAATCTACTTGTGTTTTTTCAGTAACCACACTCTCAATGCGGCAACAGCATCCATAGATCTTAATTTGTATTCAAACGGACATCAAGACTGACCTTAGACAACACGTCAACAATTGGACTCAATGTTTTGCAACAAATTTAGAGCATCTGCTACTCGATTTCTAACTTCACAGTGTCAGGACTTTATGTAAGATAAGAACGTGCTTTAATCCCACAAACAGTGAATTATCTTAGATGGTGTGATTGATTCTGCATATGCCTGACTATTTATGCACAATTCTGATTTGTAAACTAGCCACGTTGCTATTGATCATTAAGTGGCGCCGTAGCATATAGGGCTGATACTTCTTCGAAACAGTATTTAATTTCAATAGAATCAACAAACGGAATGAAGCTTTTGTCTCATGGAGACAAAATTCACATCTTAACATTTCTGACGTCACGCCAATCAAATTATTTAATAATCAGGTCCACATTTCCAATACGACACGCGAGCTTCGAGCTAGCTCCACATAGCCTCGTCATTTGCATCACTATGCCAACACACCTCTAATTACAGTAATAGCTGCCATGTTCACCTTTTAACCTACTTGTTGCCGTCTCTGGATTCCGATGCATTGTCACCAACTCTCATTTGTATTCTGTCCGTCCTTTCATCACAGACCGCTGTGGACTCAAGTGTTTCTATCTTCTCTCCTTTTTCTTATCTAACTTATTCTGTATCACCATCCTTTTCTTTATAATATGCCCAATTCATGTGGAAAACAAATACAGTGGGTTCAGTATTGTGATCAAATATTGTTTAAACATTACCATGTGAAGGTTTTCTGTTACAATTGTTCTGTGTTTGCTTTGGGAATGTTTCGCCTTTTTATTAACACCGACTACTTATCATGTCTGCCGATATAGTTATTTGGTTTTCTTTACAGGTATATTGTTTATTTGTTCAATTGGTTGCTCTACATTCCTTGAATGCTTTGACATCTGTATTAATATGCATATAATTTAATTCATGGCATATTTGGTCAGTTTAGTTGTTAATATAAAAATTTCAAACTTTTCTCTAAGCTTAAAGTTGTCTTTGGTAAAATTCACAGTAAGTACTTTTAAAATTTTGGTGCAACATGGAGTTTAATATTGCACATTTAGTGACTCTACTCATTAAGAGACCGTATTATTTTACCTTATTATTGCCACAATGTTAGTACTTAAGTACCTGTATTTATTTACACCCCTAAAATATTCAGCTTTTATAAAAACTTTGTCAATGTTATTCGTACAGTTCCCAAAGTCATATCTCACCATCATTTTAACAATAATGGCTGTCATTACACCAGAAACAATCACTTCTCGCAGTTTATGTATCACCGCATGTCTGTACCGCTTCTAATTCGCGTAAATTAGGACACGTAGTAAAACTAAAACATGTTATTTATAACTTGGACGTAGCATCCAAAATTTCAATAGGTGTTTACTCCAAGTATTTGTTTAATTCAATCATAAATTGATACAAACGCACGTCATTCTAGTGATCTACATAAGGTAACTTTATCAGAGGTTTTTTCGGACATCCATATTTTGTATTCACTAATTCTTAAGAAAAAAAAATAGCAAGAAAATTTTGCTCAGAATTAAAGGTACCATTTGTACTGCATTGATCAACTACCTCCATCACAATTCAAACCCAAAGGTTCTATCGTTAAGGTCTCTCATCTACCGATTAACCTAAACATTTGATTACCATATCAGACAAATTACTGATTCATGTCGTCCTGAATTAATTCCAGACTACTACATCGAAATCAATCGGTCATTAGCCGCAGCAAGGCAGGTGTCTCATGCTATCATCATGATTGGTCTCATCCTGCCCTCTGCATAGCAACCTACCATGACCTCTAAGCAAGAGTCATCGAACCCTGAAATATTTCCTAAAACGGTTAACGTCCCTAACGATTCGCCAATTACTAGGGTGCAAATGGACTGTGTTTTGGAAACACCATAATTTAGGGCTAAAATGGATTTTCGTTTTTGGTATATGGCGAGTTAACTATATTGGAATAACTAGAGTTTCTGAAGAACCAAGAATAATTGTTAGTTACTTTTCTTTCTTTCTTAAAGTCTCATCAATTGAAAGTCTACCTGAAATTGAAAGCGTTAAAATTCACAACACCAGTAACGCTTTGCATTTCGATTCCTAAGGTAAATTATTCATGCAAATAAACATTCAAGTAGTGTTTTTACAAGTATTATTTAGGTATCTATTACTAGTTCAGTGACAAAGGAATTTTAATGAGACTCCAGTGAATCCACAAAATCCTGGATAATCCTAAGCTCTTGGTGGTACTACACTCAAATATCACGCGATCACATTCTATTCACAATA
The DNA here is from genome assembly GCA_929112965.1 of Mythimna albipuncta. NCBI lineage: Eukaryota > Metazoa > Arthropoda > Insecta > Lepidoptera > Noctuidae > Mythimna > Mythimna albipuncta. Next base: position 24,232,309 of record OV815961.1, on the reverse strand, counting down.
AATTGCTGGAATCCACAAAAATTATACGAAAATTCGCTACCACGCGTGCCCTATAAATATTTAAATTGTAAATCGCCTGAAGCTGGTATTGTTCGTGAATTTCAAGTATTCCGATGGCCTGATGATTTCGTACGAAATGGTATACGGTTATAATGATGATAATTTGTTAAATCTGAGATTTTGTTTTACTTTCAAGTGAATGCCAAAATTAAGAATTAATCAGCTAGTCAAAATATGTCGTTATTAGACAAGATAGATACTTATTTTTAATATCGGTTCTTTTGTAATGTCCTTACATTTTTATCTTCTACAAATGGTATGAGTGATAATATGAACACTCTAAGTAGGTAGGTATTTGGTTTTTGATGCACCTTTCAAATCAAAACAAATAATTTTATTTACAAATATGAGTACATATCATCATAGAGTTCATGAATTTTCTCGTTTCTTCATGATTTAAATTCGACTTTGCAACGATAGAGTTCAACATTTTTTCAAAGAACGTTAGGATTCTTAACTCAACTTTAAACACCCAATCTTCTCGATATCGCTAACCATCTCAAATGTCACAAAAATAAGGAAAAACGCAAGTAAAAATGAAATAAACAAAAAACAACAATAAATGGATACTTTTACTGTCCTCGGCCGGGATGGGATATGGAGTCGCTTATCGTAACTCCGAACCATGTGGGGATGAACAAAAGATTGTATTTATTTGCCGACTGCAGTTCGTGCGCGCGACTCTAGTGCGATCTTGAAAGCTGAAGGATTTTCTACTTGTCGACTGCTTGACATAGTAAAGTTTGAGTCTTCCGAGGATTTTTAAGATTTTCCGCGCATTGGCTTCTTTTGTGCATGATGAACTATAATGTATGTTTTTTTTACTACAAGAATTAATTGCAAAGTTTTCAATCTTTACAAATCTTTATAAGATTAAAATTTAAGGAACGTGTTAATATCTTGGGACTTAAACATTCGATACCGTACATAAGAAAGGAGACACAAGTCTTATGTTCATGGACACGATAAATTCCGTCGGCATATAAAATCATACAAAGGACGCACTCTAAAGCAACGCGCGTCGCGTCGTCTGCGCAAGCGGTCATCATTTAAAAACAATTCTGCGGGGTTGCCTCTCCAGTGTAACTGTATATGGAGTTGCTACGCCAAACTGGGCGCTAACGAAAAAACCAGGCGCTCAAGTCAAAAGGAAACCCGATTGTGGTAAAAAACGAAGTCATCGCCGCCGTAGCGTAGTAGAATGCCTCCCCTCCTCCGCACGTCGCGCATGCGTACTACGTGCTTTTTTCGCCCGCGCCGGCGCAGCGTAAACAAACCGATCGCAACTGCGTTTGTCGTGCGGTTTTTAGTTTTTATGAAAATGTTTAGGATTAGTAATTAAGTGACTTTCTTTTTGAAGAGATTCGCATTTGATATAGGGATGCGATAACTCCGAATCATGCTTGTAATGTCTGCATTATAAAAGTTTTATTTTCAGGGGTGGCTCGAAGGAAAATGTGCAAAATAGTTTTCACCGGTCAAAGATTCAGAGAGGTCAATGCGCTACGCTCTACTTTTTAAAACGATAGTAAATATTTCTCTTCAAACTATGATTTTAACTGAGTGTCGCAACACTTGCTTACGTAGATTCGGATGTGTGCCAATTTGCTTTTGAATGGTTTTTGACAAATGACGAAGCCCGTGCTAATCTTAAACAAAAGGCAAAAATAACATGGATATTTTTTAAACGAATTAATAAATCATGTAATTGAGACCACAAGAGACAATCGTCGGATATTATTATTACAAAATTCAAAATGTTATATTCTACGTAGGCCTACATGGGGCACTTATGAAAACTCAGAAGCTAGTGCATGATTCCAATCGGTCGTTTCCTATGGAGAAGAACTGGCAAGAAACTCAATAGTTACCATTACATACACACAACATTATTAGATAATCCAATCCATCCAACGTCTACCTACCTTCGTATCCTAAATTTTCAATAGCTTTTTTTTTTTGAGTATTTTCCGAATCCAAAATAGGATAGAGTAACTTGTAGGCTGTACCTTGGTAACGTAAGTACCTGACTTATTTGTAAGATTTTGTATAATTGTGTACCTATTCTCAATGTCTCAAAGGATGAGAGCACTTTTAAGGGCCTATTACCTACACTACGCGTTATTGTGCACACGGTATTCAGACCCGTCTTATTTTTCATTCCGGGTAAGTCTGACCCTTGTTACACTACGCGACATCGACTAAGACTGTCTGAATAACGAGTGGTGTAATTGGCCTTTTAGCCATGAATAAAAAGTATCTACCTACTTTGCCGTCTCATAATATACCAACAGATTTAATCGAGTCGTAAAATTACGTGTTCATCTTCAGTTATATGCCCTTTCACTACATGCCAACGGCCATCGAAATCAGAGGTAATTCGCAAAATTAATAGGGCTGCACATTTGCCAACTTTTTAAACACTTTTTAAAGACTTGTTGATTTTTTTTTTATTGTGGGCGTGAAAGCGCATTGACCTTTATAATGAGGCGTTTTGGAAAAGACTTCTTAATTCTTATAATGACAGTGATAAATATTTAGTAATATAAATGTTTGTGCCAACCCTGTAGTGTGTAGCTTAGGTGCCGAATATTGATGATTGTTGACGGTATATTCTTTTCTTATCATTTTGAGTTTGTTATGAGAAAATCTTTAAAGAAAACGCTTAGGTTACGTACTAGCCTACCTTCCGCGACCTAACTCCCATCAACCAACCAAAAAAATTACGGATTACCCTATGAATGAATATTTTCAAATGCATCAGATCAATCAATTTAAAATTAATATTACAATTATTGTCTACGGTCCCATTTTCGTCATGAATGTAATATTCATGGTTTCGGGACAGGTTAACAACAAAACTATATTTTGTACATGACCCAACACGCATTTTTTTTCGCTTATTTTTGCCTTTTATTTGCTGACCGATTTTAATCATTCTGTAGGTCCTAACGCGCAATGAGCGGCTTGTTTAGCAGCTAGTAGAGCCTAGTGAGTCGCCTGGGGAGTAGCGAAGTAGGACCATCAAAATGGAAGTTCTATTTCTGCATCACCTTTATTGAAGCTATTTAGTACAATTAGATAAAAAATGTTATAAATGTGTCAATTCGGATACTGTGTCCGAACATATTGTGTCTGAATCATCAGCAACACTTTATTTCGCTACTTGTTTGGTGTGAAGTGTTCATAAACGGCCGTACTGCATGCGTAGTATCTTAGCGTCTCCTACAGACTCCTTAAAAATATCTGCTGAAATTTCCTCACTTAACCACCCGACTAAGTCTTCAGGTTATATTAGTGATTTAGTGCCACGGTGGGCCGCAATGCAATCGATGAAGTTTCTTGCACATTCTTCTGCATAGAGATCTACACTTTGGAATGTGCAATTAACATCATTTATTAAACTGACTGACTTCTTGACATTTCAAAAGTGAAATAAAATGCTTTGAATCTTTGAAATTTGACTCAAGGTTTCCTTTTATGACCTAGGCGAGCACTAAGAGAGGATTTTCCGAAATTCACCCCCTAGGATTTCGAAACGGCGATTTAAAGTTTGTATTAAGAAACATACTCGTACTTTCAAGCGGGCGAAGTCGCTGGCAGAAGCTAGTCCTTAGATATTATAAAACAAAGTCTCATAGCTATGATCGCGATAAACTCCGGGAATGTTTTTCATGCAGTTTTCACCAATAAACAGTGATTAATGAGGAGAATATTTCTGAGTCCCTTTTGAAGCTGGGGTCGCTAGTTTATTTTTATTATTATACATAAGTTACTAATGATTCGGTAAATTTTTGTACCTAATACCTAAATAGATGAATGTTCTTACTAGTAATATAGAAAAATAACAGTAATTTATCAAGGCATAACAAGGTAAATACTGATTAAACATGCCACTTCAAGAAAATTCACAAGAAAATGTGGCTCATTCAATCCGTGAAAAATCACAACATGCATTCGCATTTCGAGAAAAACCTGTGACTCAGGGAAACGTGTTTTATTGTTGAGATCGTTACGTTTAAATTTACGTACACGACTTACGGCGCTCGTGTCATTTCGGAACTACCTATAGTGGGTGAACTATTTTAAAATTTAAAAAATTGGAACGCCACTCGGCCAGCAATCGGTCACTGTAATTACGAGTGTTCGGAAGAGTGAATTCGTTTATTTGTTGTTGAGAAATTTTCGAACGTGTCTTTTGAACCCAAAAGTTGTAACCTAATTCGTTTATTTTATTTAGTCTTACTATTAAGTTTTTTTTATTTTATTTCATTAGTGTAATTCTTTACTTTTTCTGTTTTCTATTTATAACAAAGGTGTCGATAACTGTGATGCATGCAGCCTAGTAATTTTAGATTTAGTACTCATTAAAAGTATATAATCTGTGAACAACGCTGTGGGCTACATTATTGTTTAAGATATTTATATGTACCTAATTATTTTTTTTAGTATTGGTTAAAGTAGCTGTTTGTTGTTCCTTATCAATAAAATAAAATTTGTTTGTTGAACATATTCTCTGCATTCTGAATTGGGAATTTAAATAATAAATAAAAATCATTTATTTTATTCAAGCATGTGGCAAAACTTAAATAACTATGTTAGTAAGTCATTACACTCATTACAAATACCAACAAGTACACACAATCTATCTGAAAATCAGAATGGATTATCAAGCTTCATGCAATACATGTAGCTTGATAACCTACCCATTCTAGGCCCACCTGCACCTAGCCTTTTCTATACTAATAAAGAAAAAATAAAAAAACCGGCCAAGAGCATGTCGGGCCACGCTCAGTGTAGGGTTCCGTAGTTTCCCGTCCGTCACAATAAGTGTACCCACTTATGAAGTTAAAAAAATGCTTGCATGTACACTTATATAAACTTAGTCCAGAAATTATTTTGTAGAACCCTTTTGTCTTTTTTGTACAAAAACTGTTCGTTCCATCAAGTTCAAAATAATTTTCCTAGAAAGTCCTTATAAAGTTCTACTTTTCAGATTTTTTTAATATTTTCTAAACTTATGGTTCAAAAGTTAGAGGGGGGGGGACACACATTGTTTTTTACTTTTGGAGCGATTATTTCCGAAATTATTGACATTATCAAAAAATGTTTCTAGTAAACCCCTATTCATTTTTAAATACCTGTCCAACGATATGTCACACGTTAAGGTTGAAATTAAAAAAAAAATACCTCCCACTTTACATATAGGGGGGCTACCCTAATAAAACATTTTTTTCAAATTTTTATTTTACCACTTTGTCGGCGTGATTGATATACATATTGGTACCAAATTTCAGCTCTCTAGTGCTAACGGTCACAGAGATTAAGCGAGGACAGACAGACAGACAGACGGACAGACAGACATGGCGAAACTATAAGGGTTCCTAGTTGACTACGGAACCCTAAAAAAAAGAGAGAGAGTAGAGTTTGACATATTAATAGAATGAAACAGAATAGAGTCGGTCTGATAAGTTAAACGACTTGAGTAATTAATAGGATTTAATTAAATCTGATGTAGTCAACACGGGTTCAATAATCAAGGTTGATTAAGAGATAGAGATCATTGTTTACTAACAGAAGAAACATAAAAAGTACCTACCGAATATTTGTATTTTTTAAATGATTAAATATTATACAAAATTCTCAAGTCGGTTGACTTATTTGACAAACTATAGTATAAACTTTATTGTACACCAAAATAATAACAACTTCACAGAAACTTAAATCTTTAAAAGAGACTTTGACCCCTGAGTGTGGTTCGGTGTTTCTTCTCAGGGTAGTCAGCTAGGAAACACCGACCTTATCTAGTTTAAACTGACCAAAAAATGACGTATAAAAGTGTTTTTTAAACTTATTTAAAAAAATAAATATTATTTATAATTCAGGGGTACAATGGCGGTCTTACATATTCTCAATTTCAAATGCTCAATTCATTGGTATACAAATATGATATGTCTGCAATATTTCAACAGAACTTGCTTCTCATCACTAGGTACTTTCAGTCTACTAAAATATTATGTTAATATTTTAAAACGTTTTTCACCACTACAATAAATCTCCTCTGTGCATGCACTAATCCAGGTGCATCTAAAGATTATTCTCAAAAAAATTAATGATCATGTTCAATTTTAGATTTTCAGTCCATAAATCTACATTCCAATACCCTTCAAATATGTCCGTCTCAAATAATTAATGAAAGCAATATATCAAGAGAAAAGTATAATAAAAATAATAGACATAATAACCACATGAATTTTAATGCCCATCCTTTATTTAAAGCTAAATATAAGTATACTGAAAACCAAGCCGCCCCAGGTTTGAATGATGTTTTTTATTATGGAATTATTACTGAAGCACTTAAATTTTTACGACGACTGTCCTGATCGACCACCAACGCATTTAATATGAAGACGTAACCTGAATCTATCAATACATGGACAGTCAAGTAATACAGAGGCAATACCGAATGCATTTAAGTTGGTCCAATTGCATTACTGTACCTACTGTATATTTGTAGGAAGGTTAGTATTTAGAAATACAGAGATAGGCAATCATAGATATGTACCTACCAGAATATATTTTTGTTGGGCTCCAAATGGCTTTTATACCTATTCAAGGGCTCTTTGATGAAAGACTGGGTGCAACATAGACATTATTATTTTGTTATTTTTGCCATTTGTTCTAATACCTAGTGTTACTGGTACCTGTATCAAGCCCTTGCCTATCGTAAATGACTACTTTAGTGTGTTTTAATATCGTGCGGATTGCATCAAAATTTCAAAATGTAAAAATAGCGTCTCGCAAGCGTAGTCCACGCATTACAATAAATACTTGTATGAAATGGACATTTGCGAACAACATTGGATTTTGCGACATCCACACGATATTAAAAACCCTCTTATGTTTTTTTTTAATCAAAACTATATCATTTATGATTGCAATAAATCGGTGGTAAGGGCTCGATATATCAGTACAAACTACTGTTAAACCGTGAATTAGCAATCAAGGGAGCCCTCGCACCCGATCATCCCGATGAAGATATAAACAAATGTTTTTATGGCGATTGTAACGCAATTTCTCGGACGAACACACACGAAGCCACCACGGTAGGTGGAGATTGGTTCGGATCCTCAGTAAAACATAAATTGCTGTCGATATTATATTATGTGGGAAAAAATGAACTGCAAGCAACATTATGAAGATCGTTTGTGTTTATGTCTTGAGACAGGCTTTAAGATTTAGTTGAGTTTGTTGAAGGTGGATCAAATGTTATGATGTATTTGAAGAGATGAAAAGAAAATCGACAGAAATGTATTTGAAAGTTAATGATTTATCTTTGAAACATGTAAATAAGCTATGCTTAGATATTTAAAAAATAAAAGCAGAAATAAACAACTTAGGTAGGTACCTATCCACAAATATATAGTCTTTATTGTCAGGGTAATATAACGTAGGTATAGGAAGGAAATGCGAAAAGAGTTATTATCTACCCCATGAACAAGATACGAGTAGCTAATGAGCAAGAAGTGGCAACTGTTATCAATGGAAAGAATAGTTAAGACCTCACATTATGCTTAAAGAAAATTACCGATATTACCTTACAGCGCCAATACAAAAAGACAATACCTATTTTTATTAGTATTGAAACCTACCATAGTAAATAAATTCTCATCAACAAAGCTATGCCTGAACACTCAAACTAAGCTGCATCTATTGTGGCTGCAGAGTTAAAAATAAAAAGCAGTTTATTTTGAAACTGTCGGCCCGTCTGCGCTGCCTTTAATTACCACTGGATATTTATATCGGCCAAGCACACTAACGCTCCTTATTTTCATTGCTGGGTAAACAATTTGTTTTATAGTTTCTTTTGATTTGGATAACATATCAATCTATGATTAATTTTCAGCTGTTAATTCGTGTGGTGCGTTAGTTTGATGTTCGGTTGTTGAGACTAAGTAGCTAGCGCCACCTGTTTTTGAGCAAGAGATGCTTGCGTGAAAGCCTTTGAGAAGTAGTTATTAATTTTCTTTTATAGCACATATTTGAGTACCGATTCATCTTCCCCAACTGGGTGTACTTATCACGTTTAGTATATCATCACCATCATCTGCTTCGCTTTTACCCAACCTTGTCACTTTTCTTTTTTATTTGCCGTTATTTCCATTCACTTGATGCATCGTACAGGTAGGTAATGTGGATTTAGTGTACTGAAATCATGCCACGACCTCTTAAAAGTCAACACTTCGGAGAAGTCATGACAGACTTAAAGGGCTTCTGAGACTTAATCAAGTGCATCCATCTTCTTATATTGCCAAATACCTTTCAGCTTAGCAATACCAATTACCAGTACTAAAGCCAGGTAATGAATCTCCGACCTTCGGCTCTTCACATTATTGGACAATTGTCTGTCGCTCGGTCGACTCCAACGACACTGTTCTGAGTCACTTGGCTGGCAGCCAGTTCACCTCACCTGTGATGTTCCAATTCAGTTTCCGTTCAGGATGTGGTCCCTAGCTCCCAGACTATTTATATTAGGTGACGATGTATTTGATTAGCTACGGTCTACGCTCGTAGACTGATTTTTTAGTAGGTGTTTTGGTAGGAGTGATGTAATCGGTACCTCAGGTGACATGGTTATCTATCTTGAGGTATTTTGAGAAGAATCAGACACTGCATTGAAATTAACACCCCGTTTTACGTCAAGTCTGAAAGTGGCAAACAACAAAAAAATTAACTGTAGGTACTATCCCACGCCATATATCCTGTCTGCAAATCAACACGTCGGTACCTAATGTATTATGTGACGCCTCTTCAAAAGACGTACCTGTTTACTTTGGCAGCTCTAAGCTACTTTCGTCTGAGTCAATTGTCCACTTTGCCAATGGAAACGGCGTAAAAATCCCATTCATGAGTCGAAAACTACTAGTTAAATACCTGTGACGTCAGGCGTACAAGCGTGGGTGGTAGGATTGGCATAAATGTCAATGATCCTCCATTCATATAGCTTTATAGCATTCCATTCAACCGTGACGGACCTTAGTAGAATGATACGTTACGCCTACATTCAGTATTGGCGAAAAATTTGAAGCATTTGAATTTAAATACATTGAATAGTAGAAGAACGCTCGCAAACCTACAAATAAAGATAATGCTAAAAATCACATCACAAGCTACCTACAATCAAATAACTTTGTAAAGGGTAAAGAACAAACCATTCCACCTCTAAGCCGTAGGAAAAAAAACCCTTCGAAGAGTACCTAGCAATATACTATTGCTAATATACCAGTTGCTAAGGAAAATCCGAACAAAAATAAAATTTTCAGCATCTTTAATTTATAGATCTCAATTCAAGAAGCAGGTGCAACGTATTACCTTAAAGTCTTTAATCTCATCGTACTTGAAAATTATCTTAACAGGTACACATCCTAATACAAAGGAAACCCACATTTGTAATGCGTTCCCAGAAGTATCACTATAGATTTCAACAACTTATCGCAAAACGATTTTGATAATATAGGAAATATAGCGATCAAAGAACGCCATAAATCTGAGCGGTCAAAGTTGTGAATGAACTATATAGTGAGTGGGTGTAAGGATGAATGAGTGACGTCACCGTGATGAGCTCACAGGGTCTAGTATGGGGTGTCAAATAAAAAACATAAACTGGTAATTGGTCACTGGACGTAGGTGGATAGCTATGGCCTACAAATATATGTATGCTATTAGTTAAAATTTTACGTGTCTATAACAGCGTCAGTTTAGTAGTTTGTTTCTAAGAAAAAGGGCTTGATTTTTAAGAAAAGGTACAACATGACAATGATTGTGAACGGGTAGTTACCGTTGGCGAATTCGCATACCTATGCAACTCTGTAGCATTAACATTACCAGTGACTTGTCTTCTAACCCAATGTCATTGAAGGTCTATATCTTTTTGATTACAATCTAGACTGAATCTAATTGCAGTTCTGTATGAACACACGCTTGCAGCTGTTACCAAACTCCACGTAACACGGCTCTCTGCCAAATTTTGTTAACGTTTGGTCAAAATTTACAGTCTCGTGGCTTATAAAGTTTTCATCGAACTGGGCGCCTGGAAGTCCAATTCATATAAAAATATATGTCCAACATAAAATGTGTTCGAGCTTTCGCAATTCTATCTATTCCGACCAGACATTAAGGATGACACATCCTAAAGAAATAGTTAATGATTTACTACTAACGCTTTCGTTTTTTTTTTCGCTTTACACACTGAAACACAGCCAATTTTTTTTTCCGTCGCCCGTGGATGAGATGTTGTCCAAACGAGTGAGTCCCGTTTAGATAATACGAGTTTATTTCGGTTCTTACATATGTTACTCGTCACACAAAATAATAAGGCCATTGGCCTAATGACAGCGGCTTATTTTTAGTTCGGGACTTTTGAAGGCGACTTGCTTAAGTGTTTGTGTGGAGATAGGGATTTTTCCAATTTCCTCATTAATGTTTTGCTTCGATTTGCAATTGCGTATCATCATTTCGCGACTGTATGTAGGATACTAGATCTCGACTTCTAGAGAATTAGATTAACGACAGTCGTTTAAAAATTGAATCTGCTATATCAATTACTTTGTCACAGATTTTCAGGAATAGCGCTTCAACCGTTCTGGGAATACTTATAAAATATACGTCCCGGAATTCCAAGTGCTCGAGACCTTGTGAAATAGAAAACAACGACTTAAAATATTTAAAATAAGACAGATTTTCTTGAGCGTATCTATTAATTCTTGACTAATAGCCTATGCTTGTCTCCAGGTAGCCCAGCGCGCGTGGAACCAATGCAGTCGGTGCGGACGACACGAGGCAACCGGGTGCGACTGGAGTGCAAAGCTAGTGCACGGCCGCCCCCTCGCATCTCATGGTATAAGGACGGGAAACCCGTCGCCGATATCGCGTTAAGGAGATTCCGGGTGCAGAATTTTAGGTGAGATCCAAGTTTTTCTATATTGAAAATTTCTGTAGTTCATTTTTATAGTCCTACTCCTCTTCAATAGAATTTAAAGGGCTCGTTTCGAAGAATATGTACTTACTTAGATTAGTGAAGTATCTGACTGACACCTATCGATACTTTTCAGCCACCTATGCATGTTTTCAAAATAATAGCTCAAGAATTCAACTTGGGATATTCACATTACCATAATAAATCTACGAAGCAAAGCGACATTTACAGACAGATGCGCTAATACGAGTTTACCCCTTACTGCAATCATAATGATAAGCATTAATAATAAATAAGCGCATATTAAATCTACCGGTATTTATCTTCTAAGCTGCTACCGTGATGACCTAGTTATGTAAAAGCAATGTTGATCTTGATTCGAAATGGGAGCATGTTTGTGTACTAGCGACGTACTTAGTACAGCTAAATAGTAACAATGTTGTCTGCAAACAAATGAGGCATGCACTCATATGGTGCTAACATTAAATGCAACGATTACTACACTAATCGCAACTGCAGACAGCTGTCATTGACCGACCTGAAAGTGCATCCCCAAATACTTTTGCTGCTGCATCAAGCAAAAATAAACCATAAGTCGCAGTGGTAGAAGATATCATAATACCTTAAGAGGTCAAAATGGATGTATAGAGTAATTATGATTGAGCGTCGCAGACAATTTCATGGGCCGTTGGGCCTTTTGATGATGATTTAGATATTTTGCACAAGAGATCTGTTTGCCAAATGCATGTTACATCGTCCTGATATTGTTTAAGTCTGATATTGCAAGTCTGTAAATTGTTCTATCCTCCATGAAATTAACTAGTCTTGCGCGGTTTAATACCAACTAAATAATAAGAAGATGGATTTTCTTCATATATGTGCATCAAATTGTACACTTCTTCTACAATTTATATTCATTTCTTTTACAAGCTTTTATTTAGTTTCACCTTCCACGACGTGTGTCTGTCTTCAATCAAATATAGCAAGATAAATTAGAATCACTTTCCAGTGTTGAATTAAGCTGAAATTTTACACACTAGTTTGTGTCTTGTGACCTTGTGTGCAATTTATTAAAAATTGCATGGTCACAAGAAACAAACATATATGTATATATATTTTAAAATGATGTTATTTATTCTTTAACAAATGCTTGTTTTTATGATTTCTTTTTATTTTTTGTCACCTTTTAAACACCATGTTTTTTTTTAATTTCAGGAGGCGCTCGGTATTAGTGATAAGGCACGCGCGCAGTGAAGACTCCGCAGCGTACGAATGCAGAGCACAAGGCGCGGTGGGACCGCCGGCCGTCGCCAGTGCCAACGTCAGCGTTCTACCTCCAGTCTCAGCCACGCCTGATGACTCGAGTGAGTATCTACCACAAATATGAACTATTGTTGCTAGGTTTTTAGCAAAACACGTTTTTTTAGGCGTGGAGTTATACATATCACCGAATTAAATCTAATCAAATCTTTTTATTGTTCTCAATGCGGGTACATAAAATACAAGAGGTGTTACAGAATGATAAAAGTGAACTGCATTCTACTCGCAAGCATACAAATTTTATAAATATGTACATTTTGTGATGATGATTCTAATGTGAATAAATAAGTATATAATTAATATGTCAAGCATACGAATGAAGCAAAATTAATAAACAATGTCAAATATTAATTCATAATTTACGAAAAAATCCTTTTGGGGGTTAGATCTCCTGTTAAAATTTTCAAGTCTGATTTTTCTACGTTATTGTGTTCCACAAGGTCCTCTACTTGGTCCAATCTTAAATATTGCCATACCTGAATTAGTGATGTTTTACATTTAGGTGTTAGTTTGTGTATAGTAAACGCTGTAGGTATCTACATAATATGTACTATTAAGACATTTTAATCTGAACCAGACGCAAATAACGACACCCAAGTCGAGATACCCTCACCTTGATTTAACAGTATCGATACGTAAACAAAGGAACAGAACAAACCATGTCACATTGTTTACCGATACTCATACCGTTGTACTGGGAACACTTGGGAAACTTACTGCTTCTTCCGCGAATGTCGCTCAAACAATGTCTTTAAACAGGCCAATAGGGTGATCAGTTACATTGTATAATGAGTTTCTTGTATCATACGTTTTTGTATCATGTTCTGTTAGGGACAAAACGGATAATTGTAAATGCTACTATAAGTTACGAATTGAACGCTATAAAACATGGGGCCCTGTGACCCCTGATTCTTTGATGAACCTCATCATCTAGATTCTCATTACCAACTTCAAGCGATATTATTTGAAGCTCTGCCCTAATGAAGTCACGGATACTATTTCCCTACATTGTCTACATTATATATTTTTTTCACAGCGACGCTGGGCTCGCCATGTCCGATGCCCGATCCGTCGTCCTACTGTCTTAATGGAGGCACCTGTTTGTTCTTCGAGATCGTTCAGGAACAAGCTTGCAAGTGAGTATTAAGTTAAAATACTTTTTTCATTTTCTGTGTCTTTGGCTTTTGATTCATTATAATGTATTATTATGTAAAAATAACATATTTTGTTTTTCCATTTGAAGTATCTGTTATTTGTTTATTGTGCAAACCTACCACAGTGTTGTCTTTTTTAACCCAAAGGTTGACTGGTAGAGAATGCCTTGTTGCATTAAGTCCGGCTATGTACGAGTACCACTACTTAAATAAATAAATATTTAAGTAAATTGGCACTTCCGTGTTGCACAAGCCGTTTTGTAGTTTAGTCCTTACCAACAGTTTTTTTTTTCTGGATTAGGTAAAGACTTCTTGCTAGTTTTAGGTAAAGCAAGCGTCTCATGAAATGAAAGTACATTTTCAATGTTTGGTAACTTTTCGTAAGGTCCCTCACAAAGTAATTTCTAATAAAATATTTTTTCTTTCATTCCAGATGTCCGGAAGGCTTCAACGGGCAGCGTTGCGAGAACAAGGATATATCGAACAGAAGCAGTATGTCCCATTCCTACACATGTAAACTGGGCCTGTCGAATACGTACTACTGTTAGCCAGCGAAGCGCAGGCGCATAACCCACCTCGTTCCAATTTTAAATTTAAAATTTTTAGCTCGCGTCTTTCCGACGCACTCGGCTGAACTGTGAAAACTTTTACGTTTTACGAGACACATATCTGCATCTATTTGTAGATTTACATTAATATTCCACAAAATTATCAACGTAAAATACGTTTATATTTGTTTTTATAATTTAAACTAATGGTATAGCACTTTTATTTGGTATGCTAGAATTTGTTTTATGATTACAGTTTTTATAGTTTTCACAGCCCTAAAGCCCAGTGATTCCATCGCGAACGCTTGTAGGAAAAAAATACGAGAATATTGCAAATACGAACTGTCGTAAATGTTGCGACAATGTATTATGCTTAATACTTAGGAATTTTAGTAGCCAGCTATGCGTTTGGCATTTGTAAATAATTAAAAAAAAAAACATGTTTTTAGGAACCTCGAGTCTGAAAATCGATTTGAAGATTCTAACTTATTATTTTTTACTCGTTAATATCTATCGCTTTTATGTAGGTATATATTACATTTGAAATCGGCAACATTTTAACTTCACGGAGCTTTAAATTATTATTAAATTATTTATACTAATAGCCCAGTGAGATTATAAACTTATAAGTATTTCCATTTAACAGTTCCAACGATTATATTAACTATAATTATAACCGAACTGATTTTTTTTAACATTTCACGAGTTTTATCGATTTTTCTTTGGTGATAACCGAATAAAGTCTATTGTAAGACTTATCTTTTATATATTATTGCAAAAAGTGCTATTTCTTTAACTTTTACTAGGAGCAATAACTTTTGCAATCATTTTTTTTCTTCTATTATTGAAGATGTAAATATTTTACACATTATTTGTAATATTTGCAATTTATTATTGTTATTATTAACTGTAAGGTTTGATAACTAGTAGTATGTAATATTATGATAAAGAGACTTGCAACTTATGTACATATCTATTAGGGTAAGGTTTTTTTTTACAAAAATACAATTCAGAAAATAGTATTGCGTGCTTGCTATGCTATTAGCTCTCCAAATATTCATTGTTTTATTAACTATTATCCCCAAAAGGCAACATTAAAATCTTATTTCCCGTAATTATATATTTCATAATTATTGATTATAAATTGATGGCTTGTTTTTTAATATGAGTATATAAAGCATAGCAAGTATAGCCAAAAATGTAGTTAAAAAGGCAATTCCCATATTTTCACCGGTCCGTTACATCACCTAGTCAGATACCAGTTTTAACTATAGCTAGGTAGTAATAAATAAATTAATTTATATATAATTTTACGAGTGTGTCTAATTGGACGTATGGTTGTGGATATAGCGATAACATTATTTCTTTGTTTTTTTTTTAACTCGCTATATGGGACCGAAACTTGCACAATAGTTTTACAATTATGTTTTCGTTTCTTTTTTTTTCATTTTGTATAAAGTTCTTACGAATTTAAGTTCACTATTTATATTATGTAATTAAAGTAGAAAACTGACTATTTATTTTTAATAAAATTTTGAGGATTTTTAGGGCATTTATACGACAAAGATGAAATGGCGTCGTTTGGGAAAATTCTGGGACTCGGTAACTAAATATTTTACTTCGAGGTTAACTTTAATAAAAGTCAAGGACTTAAAAGCTTTTCAATTGAATAAATACCACTTGGTGCCGCACTTGCATCATCGGCTCGTGTCAGTATTTTCTTTGAGTGACGTCATTCCATTTTTAACTTGAGTTTTTGTATTCTCACAACAAATATTAAGGCGCGAACATCATGTTAAGTCAATGTAATGGATATACCAAAACCACAATAAAAGAATGAGTGTTGGAATTAACAGAAAAGCGAAAATGTTATGTTTTTATTTATAATTTGCATTTCCTTTTAATCCTTTGAAATCGCGACGGGATGAACATGGGAATTAGAAAAATCTGGAATGGTATGTATGTTCGAAATTTATTTTATGTCGTGCACTCGTGTAACAATCAGCACTCATCTACGATAAATGGGAAAATGTAACAACTTTATCATTAAATTTCTTTTCTTTTTTAGTTACATTTTTTCATTTAACTATCCTCATAGCCTACTAATGCTTTTTTTTATGTTCGTGGGTACCTACTAATAAACTGGGGTAAAGCATGCGGAACGCATGTTTCTTCTTTAAACTTACTATTTGTTGTGAGATAACAATAACTTGTAGGTACTCGTATAACATTGCATGCGAAAAAAAATACTTTTAGGAAATTTCTTGACATTTTTTTCTGGTCACAGGTAAAGGGGAACCACTGTGGTGAATCGAAGTTGATGAACGCAACGAAACGAAATGGTACGACTGAAGCGAAATGGTATTTTGGCATTTTTATATAAAATATTAATAAGAAAAAAAGCATTCCTGCATTTTAATGTTATCCGATGTAGGTAATACTTTGCGATTTGTTATTTTTATTTGTATTTTGCCTATAAATATTATGATCGATAGCAACTAAAGACACGATTTCCCACTGGCTATTTATTTCTCGAATTTAATTAATATTTATACTATAATACTGGAATCGAATGTAGTGCAAGCCGGTAACAAAATGTGTCAGGTATACCTACTTAATTAGTTCAAAATATAATAGGGCTTGAAACTTGAGAAAAGGTCTTAATAGAAATAGTGGGGAGCCAGTAGCGCACTTCATTCGCGCCATTAAATTTGAATCCGTTTGAATCTTATCACAGAACTGATGAAAGAGGTTAGAATAGCCTTGTGGACGTGGCAAGCATGCCACAAAGTAGGCCTATGGTCACAGTTCAACTGCCAATAGCAAACTTGCGATCTAAGTGTGCGACGGACAATAATTCCTTTCTAAACTCTTACATCTTTTCTGTGGATCTTACCACTCTTCCGAGTTTTTTTCAGAAATCGAAGTTTTTTAAAATATTTTTAACGCTATAGTCTACATGTTCTTTTAAACGGATAAAATAACATTGAAAGACTTGTTTCATTTAGGTAACTCCATTGACAACCTATTTTAATATTCTTGCTTGTTGCTTGCAAGGGCGACGTGTGGCCTTATACCTACTGGGCGTGTAGGAATGCAAGACTGTATCGTGGCTTGCACATTATATAAATGTAGGTGCAATCAGGGAAATTGTACTTGCCTGTATCTATTTTTGTATTATAACAAATACCCAACCCTAGAAAATAAAATATTTTTTCTGAAAAACGTATCAAAATTAGTCATAAAATGAAGAAACAATTAGGGAATGAGAGCGTGATAGAAACATCTTGCTATTTCTTTTCTACACGCGTAACCTAATAGCGGTAACGTCACATTTTAGTGTGTGCATCTTTTTTCTGTTACTTGACTTTTCCCCTTCCAACAGATTTCAATATGTACTTAATTTTGAATGAATTTATAAAATTCTCTCTGCACCCAGTACCCGAGCTACAAAAGAGTTAAAACGAAAAGAATTAATATAGTTAACAATTCCCTGACTGTACACACATCCAGTATATACCTATATAATATGTGCTTTAGATAAGCTTACTTTTGTACTACATTTTGTACTATATCTAGATTTAAGTAATATTGTGGTGCTTAGGAAAATGTGAGTTTTAACAAAATTAATTCCATTCTATGTTCCTAATATTTGAACGGTACGCCTAGAATTAAGAGAACATCTTCGTTTCAGTTTCTATACACCTGTTGCTTTAAAATAGATTTAAGAAAACTACGCAAACTTCTTAAAAAATATATTAATTATTAATAGCGGTTGCGCATGACCACAATCTCACCTATATTATTTTAGAATATGTGTAACCTATTCACTCTTGGCTTAAAACTTCTAGGTTGTAGCTCACAGCGGCAACACAGACACCGGTAGGGAATTCCATACCTTAGCTGTACGCACAATGAATGTGTTCCCAAAACGTTTTGAGTGTATGGATAGGATGTCCAACATGTAGGGACCGGTGGCGCATCTACGGCGTTGCGCCACCGGTACCTACACGTCTGGTGGTGCGAAGATGAAACGGGCTTAGTGAAATCATGCGCATAGTACACAATATTTTTTTTAAATCTGTAAACCTACACTAAAATTAAGGTGAAAGCTACGATTCGGACCGTAGTTGACTCGTATACGCTCGCTACCCAATATATTTTGTTTTTAGTGTTTGGGAGCACCAAACTTTATTATAGTTAAAATATTACTTCGAAATCCACCCAATTGCCCAAAAATGCCTAAACTTTAATAACATCCGACTCTAACAAAACGTTGGCAAATAGTGCCTTCCAGATTCAGGTGGAAAAACTCCCAGGTGTCATCATTGCGCTAAACGTGATCTCGAGAGATACTCGTGGCCCTAGAAGACAGAATGTAGGTAACTGAGGGAACTTAAGTGTGGTTTTGGTCAATAGAAGTCTGACACTCCACCCTAGAGCAGGAAAAGTCAATAAGTACATGATTTCCCACCTCAAAACATCAAGCCTGTACTTAAACTGTTCTTATATATATAAAAAAAAAACTAAAACAGCAAAAACTTGCTGCTGTTTTCTTTCAAATAATACCACATACAATCCATTCACCTTTTTGTTCTCCCTTTCCCCTTCCATCCATCGTATCTATACTCTGACTAGAGATAAGACCAGTAGCGACCTCTATTAGCAAAATCAAGGCAACAGGTGGTAGTAAACATAAAAACAGAAGACTGATAGCAACAGAGTGACAATAGATATTTTAGGTAATGCGTGAAAATGTCTCAATAACAAATAGATATATAGATCTGAATTAATATTTTAAAATGATTGTTTTGCGAACTTTTTTCTATATAAGTACGACGTTGTGAACACTGTGCAGTGTTAGTCCATGCAATTAGTTGATTTATTTACGATTTTTGCTGTCCCTACCTTCATAAATTGAGTCGGGATTTGGCACTACGAATCTTAACATCAGTTTTGAAACTTTACTACTACTTATTATATTTACCTACGTTCTTTAAAACTCCTGATTTCAGTTAGAAACCCATAGGCAGCTAAATGTATCTATTATTTTATCTAAGGCACAAACGATTTCTGTTTTTATTTATTTAATTTTAAAAATAGAAAAATACTTTGGATATAACCGATAAAATGCTCATTTTTTTAACAGAAGCAAAAAATTTGTACAATTTGTATTTTGCCTTTTGAGTTGTGACTTTACTATCGAATTATGCCAATATTAATAAAAAATGTTAAGTTGTATTAACAGTCATGTACAGTATTATTTGCTGATTAGTTGTTATTTATTGTAGCTTATAACTGCTATGTTTAAGTGCTTTGTTATATAATAAACGAAATGTGAATATTAAAATGAGTTTCTTTTATTCATAATTTATTATCAGAACAGTGCAACAATTGTACAAACCTAGATCCTTCTCTTCGAATCTGTGGCAAATAATTTGGGCCTAGTTGATGGCTAATTTAGCCGCAGCTAATGGGACTTCCAATGGTCCAAGCAAGCAGCCAAAGTGATCCATATATCTACCTCCGATGATAGTATGGAAGTTGAAAAAAATATTTTTTATCATCTATAG
This sequence comes from Mythimna albipuncta, assembly GCA_929112965.1. Lineage (NCBI taxonomy): Eukaryota > Metazoa > Arthropoda > Insecta > Lepidoptera > Noctuidae > Mythimna > Mythimna albipuncta. The sequence goes on along the minus strand of OV815961.1, from coordinate 24,212,679 downwards.
GTACTGTAAAAATAAACTATTTTAAACTGTTGGTAGATAATATCGAGCACTTTGAGGAAGTATTTTTTCAATGAAGGATTTTCTTTTGCTATTATAATCGAATCGATTTAAAAAATATATCGTTTGCTCACCTTGCTCGAAAGACATTGTTATTGAAAATTTATTATGTAAGAAAACATGGACGAAAGACTAGACGATATGGTCGAACGACTTTAGCCTTCCGTAAATGGAAAAAAAATCTAACAGATTCAAATTGACAGCTATGACGTCACAACATGGCGCTAAGTCGATCCTAATCTTCTATGTTAAGCAGTTGCACTCCATGCGATCTATTACAATGTGGACTGCGCGGTAGAAGTATCTGGTACGCTGGTCCAAAAAGATTTTCTCAATCGCGTTTGGATAAAGATATCTTACCGTTACTCAGCTATTAGCGTGTGTTCTTTCCTGGTTTAGTATTATTTATTCGTTTATCCTCGCATCAGAAACCGTGTAATGTAATAAATAGTAGCAATTAAACAAACAGAGCAGAAATTACTGCTGCTATCCAATGTCCTGCGTGTGGTGATCCCACAGGTTTACAGGCAATAGTTATTGGTATAGGGTATTACATTTAAAAAAAAAACATATATTTAGGCTAATTTTATATTAAAATGGAAACTACCGCTCAGTAATGTACACACGCTTAAAAACTAAAACTACTAACTATTTTTTGTACTTATACTTAAACTGGGAATGCATTATTCTAAGAAAAGCCACTTCATACACTTTTGGCTCATTGTATTAAAAAGCATTTTTCAAAACTACAAATACATTACTGAAGGCAAAGGTACCTACACTGACTTTAAAAAGATCCAACTGACGAGTATGAAAGCCGATAGAATTTTTTAAAACCTCTTCATGAAAACTGAAGTCAAGTGCAAATGACGGTACCTACCTACCTACCTACTTGGAACAGTCAATCTAGAACCACACATGTGCCACACACATCGATCTGGGCGCGTCGGTCCCCATACATTTTATATGGAAACTAGACTTGTAGAGCTACACTTGATCCACGCCACGCGACGTCGTTCTCTATGTACAAATCAGGCGTGTTACACGTGTGCATCGGTCTAATGTAGTTCTAGCTTCACCGCAGCCCTGGAACGCTAAGGACCACTAATGAAACAGATGGCTTTTAGGCCACTTGTACACGTTATGAAAAGTCGCTGGGCAGCGAGAATTCGTGTTGTTTCTACATACAAATTGTGTGCACTGCTTTGGCGGTGACTAAGAAAAAATCTTGTCTACTCTAAGCACGACGCGTGAAGTTGCTATAGTGCGGTAGGGGGCCAGGGTAGGTGAGAGGGTGCCACGATATATTTTCGTGTTAGAGATCCGACAAAATTCATATCGTGTACCTACATGATGGATCATGTGCGCCCTTATTAGTCTGATACGATATTTGATTATGAAACACACTCGGCGACGTTGGGCAAACGTGAAACATCTTTATTAGCACAAGGAAGTCAAGAGCGGTGTTGTGGTGAGGCATCACGACATGACAGCATCATGCCGTTTGCCGTCACGGTATTCGCAACTTGAATGTCGTGATGGCAAACGGCATGATTACTGCTAAGACGAGCCAATAGATGTCAATAAGAATCACTTTACGAGTTTTCATGATGAGTAGGTAGTTTACAAAACATAGTTAACCACGAGCATGTCTAAAAGGATCATACCTCTGGTAGGTATGATCTTTGTAGACATGCTCGTGGTTGTGGTGTCAGTAGGTACTGTAGTTTTTGCCCCTCATGGTTAAAAGATGAGGGATTTCTAAGACATATGTAATAGCTAAAATGCGTTCCAAATACAATTGTAGTCACGAATGAGCGCTGGCTTCATGTTGCGCAGATGTCAAATATTCGGCCTCTTTAGTGGTGCGAAGTGAGACACGGGGTCGGGGAGTGTCAGTGATTGGCTCGCCGCGCCATCGCGTCATAGACGTCACTCCTGATTCGTTCCCTGCGTTGCTGCATGTATCTAACAACGAAGACGATTGGCTCGCCAAAGTATGGAATGCGCAAAGCCGCAAAGCGATCCCCACTCTGACGCCGAGCGCTCAAAATCCGTTTTGGCAATTTTACCTAAGCATAGGATCAACTGCCATAGTGTGATATGACACGTCACAGTGTTATTTCGCAAGAAATTGGGCAAAATTGAAGAACTCAGAGATGAGCAAAATTGATGAATTCGTAAATAAATTAAATTTAAAAAAAATATTCTTTGGTCTCCCTATTAATTCTTCGGTTTGACAGTATGACGTGACGTCACAACTTAGCAATCGATCCTTTTCTTATTTCATCATCATCATCATCAGCCTTTATTAACGCTCCCATTGCTGGGATTCTGGCCTCCTCTCTAGGAGAGGGAATGGGCCGTAATCAACCACGCGGGCCCAGTGCGGGTCGGGGGGGAGGTATTCTTATTTGGAACGCATTTTAAAGCGCTTATTTTCCGACATCATATTGATGTCAGTTGGTTTGTCAATTGCAGGACATTTGCCAAACTGACGCCTGAAAACCCTTGTTAATGGCAACTGGCTGATATTATTCTAATATTTACATTAAAAAAAATCATGCAATAATTGGATATTCATTAAAACAGGAATGTACGAGCTGCTCTTAAGCCTGATTGCAGAACAAATATTCTAGTACCTACCTATAGGCATTGCAAAATGGTAAAGGTTTACGAAGAACTGGCTGCAAAAACCACGATTATAATCAGACAACATAATTTTGTTTCTGGTAAAACTACATGCAGTATTGTATGTTGAAATATTTCGAGCAACCAAAAATAGTGTATCTCTAAAAAGTTTTGAAGCAAACAGGCCATATTAAAATTACAACATCAAAAACGAAAGTATTAAACAAAAAACTTTGGTTACATTACTTCCAAAATATTAAATTTAATACTGTTAGTACCACATGTTCAATTTATTGAAAATGATAAAATCTTAATACTATACTTAGATAATTCTATGCTAATCTACAAGCTTGTAACTAACAACGGTTTCCATTTTGTGAAGACTTGTGGAGAAGTTTTTCAATTGTACATTTTGTGCATTCGCTATCGAAATAGGCTTTGCTTCTGCCCACATCTCCGGTACATCGCAATCCGTTTTAGCATGAACTAATACGTCAAAAGAACACCTACAATCTAGAAACGGTAAGTAAGATATTGTAGCGGCTACCTGCAACATAACATCTCTAATTTCCTGTTGGATCTTTTTCAAGTCTTTACTTCCTACAGTTTCGTTTTTCTCTTTGGATAATGCTACGTCTCCGTCTTCGTATTGCACGTTGAAGTCCCAGCATTCTAGAACTTCTTTGTTGGCTACGTTGAGAATGATGAGAGAGAGCTTGCTTACTTTCTTGTTGATTATCCATTCTGAAAATTTAAGCAAAAATATTTTCGTAAGATGTACTTATGTAGAAAAAAAACTGACGGAGTGCGAGTTTGGTCAGGGCCACAAACTGTTCTATAGTGTTCACAGCAAAAAACCTGATATTTTTATAATTTTATAAAAATATCAGGTTTAGGATAACAGGATATGGGAGCCCCACTTTAATATTTATTTTATACTATAAATAGTATTTGTTGTAAAGTGGCGACAGAAACACCTACATCAGCTGTGAAAATTTCAATTGTCCAGCTATAATGGTTCATGAGATACAGCCTGTCAATACGGTCCCATTTTATCCCTTAAGCATGGAATCCTAAAAAGTATGGAGATACAAGATCCTGGAAGCCAATCTTAACATAGTCGGAAATATGGATTGATTTGTAAGGAAATACTGGATGAAAGCCATAAATTTCCTTAACCTTTCAAATACCGTATTAAAGACAAAATAGAAAGACAATGAGAGAGTGAATCGGTTGAGTTGAATCGTGAATGAAGTGTGTGTTCGCTTAGGGTTTAATAAATTAAAGGAATCAGAATTAATAAATATTTAAATAAGTAACAAACTACTACAGGAAAAACCTATTTTTTTTTTAAACAAGTATGATTGCTCATTGAGCATGTTTATAAACAATAAACTAATTTACTTCTTACCTTCACTCTGTGTAAGAAGATTATTTAAAAAACTCTTGATTTGTGCGTCTTCTGATATCAAAAGTGTTATGCCGTATTGTTGTTCAGCTTTGAAAGTCTCCGGTGGATATAAACCTCTTTGGAACAACACTGAATTTATGGCGAATTCTGTAAAAATGTTTAACAATTATCAACTTTTGTCTTCATTTAAAATATAACACAGGCCGAAAATAATAGCACTGTTAAAAGTTAACAGCACAAAATACAGTTTGCATTTATTTTGTTAGTGATCCCTTACTACTTACTGAGATATTCACAAATAATTTGAGCTGATCCTCGGAGTGTTATGCAGTTTTTGGTCTGTTGTTGAGACATCGTGTGTTAAACCTAAATTCAAAAGTGATTGAATTTGATTACAAAGAAAAGAAAGTTCACAATAGATTAGAAACGACGAGCGAAAACCGTTTGGCTGTTGAGTTCGAATTTCAGTGTTCAGTATGTTACAAAGTACTCTGTGGTTCGAATCACTCAAATCACAGATCACACTCAAATGTGCAATTGGAATTCTGAACGAAAAATTGGTTCCACAAAAAATAATGATCAAAAGTGACAAATACAGCGGATGAAGTAAGAAAAGTAAGTTTTTAATAGTATCATTTTTTTGTTTATATATTTTACGTTTAATACATGGCATTTATATATTTTACGTTTAATTATTAATTTGAAAATCATTTCAATTCGAGCCATTAATGCAGTTTAATCAAATGATAGATTTTTAAACGTCCCTAAACCTGTTATTGATTCTACGTTTCGTTATGTCTTATGAAAAAAGGTTTAACCAATTATTGTGATTAAAACTATTAAATAAAGATATTTGAAAACTATAATTTTTATGTTTTATTTTATTTATTTTTTATATTACTGAATCTAAAACAAGTTTCACTCATTTTTGATTAGGTATTCATACATGCAATGAAATTGCGTTTGATATATTTGATACTAACAAAACGCTAAACGTCATGTCACGCACGACGCCCATCGCGTGTGTGTGTATGCGTGTGTCATGACAACAAACAAATTCGATTCAGTTTTACAATTCATTTAATGAATGGTTAAATCGGAACAGGTGTTATATTTAAATTAAATTAAAATGTGTGGCATACGTTGAAGTCAGCTATGGGCCGAACCCGGCGGAAACGAAACATAAGAAAAGCGCGCGATTTTTGCGCTTGTGATGATAAAGAAGAAATAATTCAATTAAATTCTTGGCTTTCCGAAAATGGCATGGGCCGCAACGATAAGCTGTTCCTGGCCGTATTTCACGGTACAGGACGCGGAGTTTTGACGAAGAGGAAGATACGGAGTGGAGAGGAACTTATGAATTTACCCCTAAACTTAACTATCAACGTCACAACAATTTTGATGGATAAATTATTTGATAAAATATTTTTAGAAAATTCCAAACGTTGTTTAGTAGAATATAAGCAATCTGTTTCATTTCAATCTTTGATGGCGTTTTATCTCGCATTTATAAAATTCCAAAGTGGCAAAACAAAGTGGCATATTTATTTAGAAAGTTTGCCAAAAGAGTACACTGTTCCTTACTTTTTGCCAAATGAAATGAAACAAAATATTGATAGTGACATCCTGACTGTGATCCTAAAGCAAAAAAATATCATTAATTCCTCCTATAGTATTTTTGAAAATATTTTAATAAATAGTGTTAGTAAAGATAATACAATACAAGACTTTAAAAAATCATTTACCTTGGCTGAGTACGAATGGGCATACTTCACAGTAAACACGAGATGTGTGTTTATGGATCTGAGTAAAGTGATTGATTTAAAAAATATAGAGAGTTCCATACTTACCCTCATAAGTGATAACACAAAGATATCATTATGCCCATATCTAGATATGATCAACCACAGTCCTAACGCAAGAAACGAGACCAAATTACTGGTTCGCAAGAACATAGAAAATGTTAGCATTAAGAGTTTAAGTGAAGACTTATTTTCAGATGTACAATTTTCAATATACACCAAAAATGATTTTGATCCTTATACACAAGTTTTCATATGTTATGGAGACAGTCATAATTTAAAATTGATTACTGAATATGGTTTTTTCTTACCAGCCAATGATTTGGATTATGTGTCATTTAGCTTCGAAGAAGTGGTTTTATTTTTGAAAACAAAATCAATAAAGTTATCCCAAGATCAGATTTCTTTTATCAATAATCATGGGTTATGTAAAGATTTATACATTGATTGTAAAGGTTTAAGTTATAATTTTTATGGTTTATTATTAGTTGTGAAGTACTATTATGATCAGAGTACAGATGTAAGTAGGTTGATATACTCCGCTGCCATTTGTTCCAATGATCATAATCTCAATATTATTATTGCACCGATGGTAAGAGATAAGTTAGAGAGTGTGAAAGAATCTTTGGGTAAATTAAGCAATGTCAATAAATGTGTTATTTTAAATAACTGTGTAGAACTAATGTGTCAATATGTTAGAATATTGGAGAAGTTTATTAAATGTTAGATGCAGAGCAACTGGTTTTTAATTTATTCTATCTATTAACTATGTATAAGATAATAATTTATTCTAGTCTTTGAGGAAAATTGTTAATTATATACATAAGCAAAGTAAGTCGAGGTTGTGGTCGAGGTTGAAATTAAACTCGTTAACAGCGCCATCTTGTAGTAAATATAAGAAACAGTTGTGATTGCGCTTTATAGAAACGCATTAAAAAAATTGCAAAACTGATACATAGATGGCAGTATTCCAATCAGTTATAGAAAATGGTAAGCAGATGGGGCTAGCCTTCATAATTTTGGGTCTCTCACAAAGTTTGGAATTTGCCTTTATTATTATTTCCAATACCCTAATCCCGCGGTGCTTTTTAGGGTTCCGTAGTCAACTAGGAACCCTTATAGTTTCGCCATGTCTGTCTGTCTGTCTGTCCGTCTGTCTGTCCGTCCTCGCTTAATCTCTGGGACCGTTAGCACTAGAAAGCCGAAAGTTGGTACCAATATGTACCTATATCAATCACGCCGACAAAGTGGTCAAATAAAAATTGGAGAAAAATGTTTTATTAGGGTAGCCCCCCTATATGTAAAGTGGGAAGTGTTTTTTTTTTAATTTCAACCCTAACGTGTGATATGTCGTTGGATAGGTACCTATTTAAAAATGAATAGGGGTTTACTAAAATCATTTTTTGATAATGTCAATTATTTCGGAAATAATCGAAAAAAAAACAAAAAACAATGTGTCCCCCCCCCTCTGACTTTTGCACCAAGAGTTTAGAAAATATGAAAAAATTCTGAAAAGCAGAACTTTAGAAGGACTATCTAGGAAAATTATTTTGAACTTGATGGAAAGAACAGTTTTTGTACAAAAAAGACAAAAGGGTTCTACAAAATCATTTCTGGACTAAGTTTGTAGTATAATCGTATATGCAGGCATAAGTGGGTACACTTATTGTGAATTTGTGACGGACGGGAAACTACGGAACCCTACACTGAGCGTGGCCCGACATGCTCTTGGCCGGTTTTTTTAAATTTATTTCATTAAACCCCAAGCGTATGTTTGCTCTCTCATTTTCTTTATATTGTATCACTAACTACGGTTGGGCACATCACAATTATGGCGGTAAGTCACCTCTTTGAGGCGTGACTGGAAAGACCTCACGGCGTCCTCACCTTCCGCATGATGCAGGTTCTCACCGGACATGATAAGTTCGAGAGGTTCGTGCGGAAGTGACACCCGGGTGTCACCGCTGTGCGGAACGCCCGGAAGACACGGTAGAGCGCACAGTAGAGGTGCGCCCTGTTTGAGCAGAGCATCGCCGTGCCCTCGTGGGGGTGATCGGCGGCGGTGATCTCTCGCGCCGGGCCTTGGTACAGGCCATGGTTCGGAGCGATGAGGAGTGGCAGGCGGTCCGCTCCTTCGCGAAGCAGTAATGCTAGCAAAGGAGGAGGCCAACTGCATCAGGCAAGGGTCTTCACAGCGCCCCAGCCGCCGCCGGAATTCTGATCCCGATTTCCGGCCACCGTAGGCGCGGGCTTGCGGACGGTGAGCAATGGGTAGCTCACTCTCCGTCCGTCCGGTAACCGTCCGGACCGAGCCCAAGTCGTCGATTGCACGCACTGTTCCCGAACGCCTCAAGGAGTTGTTAGCAGGGGCCAGCTGGGTCGAAGCCTACTGGTGCCAGGGTTAGCTTCGAAAGGTAGCTCAACTCCAGTATGAAAGGCAAGAAAGAACAGGGTGGGTTTTTTAGTTAGTAAGAGTCTGACACTATCTCCTGCTCCGCTCAAGGGCGGGGGATGTCATTTTGACAACTCCTTGAGGCGCATGGGAACAGTGCGCGCCGTTGACAATTTGGGCTTGGTCCGGACAGTTACCGGACGGCCGGACAGCGAGCTACCCATTGCTCACTGTCCGCAAGTCCGCGCCTACGGTACCTCATCCGTGTTCCTTTAGTTGCCTTTTAAATAAATTAAAATAAAATGCATTTAATTCAGGCAACCAAAGGCACCCATACAGCAAATAGGTACACAACAAAACACACTATGGGAATGTCCGGTCCGGCCATTGCTGTAACAACATGTACCAAAATGTCTGCTACAGCAATGTCCGATATAAGGACAAAATTTGCCGGCAATCATCGCCATTACTGTATAGGAGCTGACCCGCACCCTGCACACCAAGGCTTTTGCGTTTCAGCCCCCCTAGCCAAGTTGCAACCGTTTCGCTTGCGCCGAACGCTTCGAGTTGGCCGCGCCGCCAATTCTTTTGTTCTGACCACGTGACTGAGCGTTGAGATGACGTCATTCCCGTACATTTGAAGCTTTCTGCCAGCGTTAACGATTGCAGATTAACAATTTGGCTAGGGTTTGGTCCGCGGTAACTCTTTCGCACTTTCTGCAGATTTAACAGAGGTGCTTTTCTACCTAAGAAACAAATCTTGACTAATCGTGCCAGTGGTAAGTACCTGCTGGGCTGCGTTCGAGTTTAGGGTTAACTCTAATGACCTCATTAGTTATTTACTCTGCGCTGGCATCTTTGAACGCGAAAGGAGTTCAACTGTCAATGTCAAGCATATTGCCGCTTACTCCAACCTACCCTGCTCAAAGTTAGAGTTAGTTGGGTTAACTCTAGGGTAGCTATTCGAGTTATCAACGACCCTGGGTTGCAACTCTACTCTAGTGTGGTTATTTTTGAACGCACTACTGGTAGGATTAGGTAAGATTTGTATCCTAACCCGAACGCCGACATAGTCCAAAGTATCGTCAAACTAAAGTGACAGTGGGCAGGGCACATTGCACGAGAACAGATGTTCGATGATGCCGAAAGGTTCTAGAGTGGCGACCGCACACCGGAAAACGCAGTGTTGAAAGGCTTCCCACAAGATGAACCGAATCTATGACCTGGCGAGAGCCGCAGGAATGCGGAGGATGCGAAACGCACAGGACCGTTCGTTGTGGCGACACTTGGGGGAGGCCTAAGCCAACAGTGAACGTCCGTCGGCTGAAAAGATGATAATGATGTAGGTAAATAATCTACAGATTTCTACACCCTCCCGTTTAAAATTAAGCCAAACTTGTTTACCTATCCCCCCACAGAACAACACAAGATCATAATCGTTTACTGACGAACAAAAACAAGCGCCACAAATAATGTGAACAACAACAGTTTCTGCGCCAATAAGTTGTCAAACAAAACACATAGGTTTGTTCCGAATATTCACGCTTTGAGAATTTGATACGAGCTTGTTTAGACTACTACGATGCGGAGACGAGACGACATTATCTAATATTTGGTAATGCAATGCCAGTCCATGCCAGGAAGGTTGGGCATGCCATAATCGCAGCATTGAAGTTAAAACTACATTGGGTTTACGTAGGCCACGCATGTCGTTCTGGGCGCGTCGGTCTCCGTAAATATTATATTATATTTTATATGGCTAGTAGACTGCTAGAGCTACATTAGACCCACGCCACGTGAAGCGCCGCTACGGTATTACAACACAGGCGTCACTCCAGTACCTATGCATCGGTTTAATGTAGTTGCCGTTTAGGTCCTCTCTTTGAGGAGTTGCTAGTGAAGCGTTACGGCGTCCTCACTTTCTGTCTTACGCAGGTCTTCACCGGAAATAGCCAGTTCGAGTGGCTCCTGTTTCGGATTTTGGGGGAAGAAATGCCCAAGTGTCACTATCGTGCTGATCGTCTGGATGACACAATGGAGCATACAGTCTGCCCCACTTGAGTGGAGAACCATCGTGTCCTCGTAGAGACGATCGGCGTCGGCGACCTCTCGCATCTAAATCTGGTTAAGGCCAGTGCCCTAAGAAAAGGGGCAATAGGAAATGGTCGCCTTCTGCGAAGCAGTATCCACAGAACATGAAAGAGGAGAGAGAATAGCCTTGTGGGCGAGGCAGGCGTGCCTCAAAGTTGGGCAATGCTCATAGTTCAAATACCAATAGCAAACTTGCGATCTAAATGTGCGTGGTATGTTAATTGCGTAATGCGCGTTCGTATTGGTTTATTGCTTGTAGTGGAGTTAAAGAGTGTGAGACAAGCGGTGACACTCGTTGTAGTACAAATCGGAAAGTATTTCCTTTCTAACTTTTATCTTTTCTGTGGCAGTACCTAATGTGAATGATGTATATGAGAATGAGATCGTGAGGAAGAGTCGTAATCTGAAAGAGTTACCGCGGCCCTGGAACTCAATGAGTTACTGAAGAAACACAGTCCTTAACCCTAGATTACTACTCTACGTCGCAGAGGCGCCCGCGTTTTTGATATATTGCTCTCTCTTTTTATTTTTCGTACATATGGCATTCACGTTCAGGGGCATCTCAGGCATCGCCAGCACGTGTCGCAGGACGGTGGTTGCATTACGATAAGTGTGCTAGTTTTTTTGATATTACTACCCTTGGCGCTCCAAAGACGTATGAGTAGCTTGTATGTAAGTTTTGTGCTATTAATAAAATTCTTTTTTAGTGGGTTTTTGCATTATTAGTGTGTTTTATCTTTTTTTTGGGTATTATTTGAAGCTTCAACATCTGAAAAACCCCTGGGTTGAATGTAATTTATGAAAATACTTAGCACGCAGTTGACTACTGAATGAATGCAAAAAAGACTAGAAGTACCTACGTTGAAACGCAATATCCGAGATAATATCGAAGTTATCCTGAAAAAACTTTCGGATAACTCTTTTGTAGAAAATGAGGGTCCACCACCGCCAAAAATAAAGAAGATATTGCTCTTATTGTTCATCTAAAAAGAAGAGGATGTCCAAAATGACGTGCGCAAAATCTATCTGTGGCGAACATCAAGTTCATGTATATATCAAATGCATCTAAAATATTTTTTTTGTTACTTTGTTAATTTTTTTTAGTTAATTACTTCATAATTAACTATTTTTTAGGAGAAGTGCATACTTTAAGTTCTTTTTTCTTAATTTTTAATGAGAAATCTGTTTAATGGTCTAAGTTGCTAAAATTTGTTTCTAAGATTTATTTGATTAAAGATTTTATAATAGAAATATATAAATATTATTTAAAATTGTGTTTTTCTCTTTTTAGTAATATATACAATTATATAAACAGTCAAAAAATATCAATCACACTTATAGGTTTTGAATAAAATCTAGTCAAAATGATGCGCCTCGCGAGCGTATGAGTAGTTTCTTTGTACGTCGCAACTTGAGTAGTAATGTAGGGTTAAAAGTCTGCCACTCCTTTTCGTTCCACTCAGAGGTGTCATTTGAAAATTTATGATGATGATGACCAAAAAAGATGGGTCTCAGTGTAGTACCTAAGTCGTAGAATATAAATTGCTTAAAATTTTATAGTTTCGGTTGAATTCAAAGCTGTGAATAGTGTTGCGAATCGCGTCGATGATTTCATTAAAAAGTTTTGCTCCTACCTACAACCAAGTCTGAAATAGATGTTAAAACAAAAGATTGCGTGCAAGCTTTCGCTATATCTAAGTACTTAGCTTTGAGGTTTGTTAGCCGTTGAGATAGATGTTTTGTGCGTACCTATGTTAACTATGTACTAAGTAGGTAGGTATAGCTAGATGTCGTCTTATCAACAGTTCCGCTCTTTTTCTTTGTAAGTATCTACGCTTATAGTACCTTAACTGTCTGGAATAAAATAGATGGATACTAAAGCAAGTGAATGCTTCTGGCCCATATGAAGTATTTATCAAAGTCGGATAGTATCTCGATCATAGGTATCTAATGAAATTTAATGTTTTAATTTGTTATACGAGTATGCAAAACCTACCTTCATAACATGCGGGCTGGGCCATCGAACATGCTACAATAGCGCCGAAAAGTCTTTGAAGAACACCGCAGGAGTTGCAGGATCGTATCCACTATCCAGCCATCGAAGGTCCGGGCTTGGAGACGGGTAGCAATGGGTAGCTCGCTGACCAATAAGTACTAAGCCCGGGTCGATGTAGCTTCATGTTCCACACGCACCTCAAAGAGATGTCAGCATCTTCTCTTCTTGGTCATTTCGCTCTTGCCAGAGTGGTCGTGGTTATCACGAGGATAGCTCTTCGGAAGCCGGTACGCAGCTCGACTCCCCGCTACTTTTGCCTGCAGGTAGTCATCCGGGTGCACTCGTTCAGTGGGCCGTCAACAGCCGTATTTATTTGGTCAGTCCATCGCATCGCTGATCTGCCACGCGGCCTTGTTCTGCACACCTTTCCTTGTATAACAAGGCGTTCGATGCAGTCACCTCTACGTCACGAGATGTCAGCATACATAATTATTATTGACGGGGTCCGCTATGATCGATACCTGCCTCGCCACCGTCACTAGTCACCGGTTGAACCCTGAAACGAAAAGGGTTAATGACGGTTTATAAGTAGGTGTTATTAGTAAAAGTTCGATACTACCTCTCCCTCCACTCAAAGTGAGAGAAGTTATTTTATGATTTCCCACCATTTCCCATCTTTTGCATTTTGAATATGATTTAAATTTGATTGGAACATAATTTAATGGTTTTAGTAAGTCTATGTTTGGTAGACAAAATAACGAAAACAGGAGTATCAAAGTATTTCTGTCGAAAGTTTCTCTTCATACTTAACAAATTCCTGAAGTTTACACCTGAAGCCCACATCCCTGTCTCTACATTTTGGTGGGGGCTACCGGCGGTGTCTACCTACTGAACTTGTACCTATCTAATGACACTTTAGAATAAGATTTATTCGACGCAAGCAATACAATACAACGGCAACAACACAAAAAATTACAGAAATACAATTCAGTTGCAGAAATCAGAAATCAGAAACGTTTATTTCAAATAGACCAGTTACAGGCACTTTTGAATAGTCAAATGTCGGTCAGTCCAAGAAAAGTGAAGCTAAATTGCACGTTCCAAAGAGTAGGTCTCTATGGAGAAGAACGTGCAAGAAACTCCATGGACACTCTTTATCGTATTGAGTTACATGAATCTTCGATTACATATATCTTTTTTTGCTTCTATTATGTGAACACAATGAAGATAAGTAATAAAAATTAAATATAATGGTAACAATAAAAAAAGAAATTGAATAAGTCACTGGCAGCTAAGAGATGACCAGTCTCAACTGACGGCGCCCGTTCACGAGCATGACGCGTGCATCAGCCCCGTGTTGCGTTGAGCGTGTTCGTACCAAATGGGTCGCTATTCAGCATTTGCTGGGCGTCAGACACCCAGCGCTAGTTTTCAGCTGGCACCCGCAGATACGCATGACTACCTGCAGTACCTGCTTACCCTTACTGTAGATAATTCCTGTTATTCCTACGTGTGATTCTTCACTACCAACTTCCAAGAGCATATAATTATGGTTTACAGACTTACATTCCGTCAAAACTTATACTTAAATTAAAAACGCCGTTCCATCGACAAGTTCGAGCTATCTCCCTAGCAGTGTAGTTGGCGAGGAACGGTTTACGACGATCCCAATCAAGAGGCGACGCCACGACTAACTGTCGGTCTCTGGGGAACCTTATGACGCCCGGTTGCACCGAATATCAACAGATTTTAATCGTAGTTAAAGATTCGCCTTGTGTATTTGTGGATTAACGGTTTTTAAATGCACAAATGGTTCTTAAATCCACAGTAAGTACCTATCTGAATGTCAACACAAGAATTGAATGCGTTGTGGTTAAAATAATGCAGCCATACCATATTATGTCTCCAGGTTTTATTTATTTAGCTATTCATGTACACCATTTATAGACAAAAAGAAGGAAACAAAATTATAGGATTATAATATAAATTATTTTTACAGATATCTCTTCCAGCACCTGCGAGGAGATTTGGAAAAAAGAAATGTTACCTACATCTCCGACGCCATGTGTAGAAAAAAAAACGGTCTGTCTAATCAAGTTTTTTATTTTGTATAGAGAGGCTGATTTTTTTTCGTTTCCTGAATAGAGTCTTATAGAAGGTTGTTCAGTTTCTTCTACGGAGCAAGCCCTTAAAGTTTATGGAGGGCTATTAATTACACCCCATATCTATGGTAGGCTGTTAGTTTAACAGAAACAACCATTGTTTCTATGTAAATTATCATAAAAATGTAACGTCTGATTAAAAACTCTTAAACCTCGGATTAACAAACGCCTCATGGTGCAAATCTCTGCCAAAATTCCGTCAACCAATATTGGTTAATAAAACCATGATCATCAAAACTTGGCGCCGATTCCAACACCATAATGTAAACTGTTTCTGCAGACACACACCATTAATTTTCGAACACAGTGTACCTTTCAACTATAAAATCTGTACGAAAAATGTTACACTGAAAAACACAGTGTCTTGTTTTGGAAAACATTGTAGGGGATAAATAATAAGGAACGAAGTGTCTGTATACTAGTTGTGAAGTTAATTTTTGTTATCTGTTTATTGTGGAGACTTATTGTATCGTTTTGTTTAACTAGTTTTTGTTGGGGGACGAAAACATAATATTTTAGTGTTTGTGCCGAAAAAACGAAGATTGTTGCTTGTTATGCTAGCTATAAACATTTCATCTTGATTTGGTAGAAATGATTTGAGGCAATTTATCTTTTTCCTAAGTAAGTACCGAAAGGAACGGAACAAACGAAAATCGGATTGGCTGAACGTATCTAGGTAGCTAGACTCGGCCAATCAAATAGATTAGAACAAAAAAATAATAATTATGTAATACCTAATTTCGAAGTCTTACAGTACGCTATATGTACCAAATACTTACTTAAAAATATTTTCAAAGTGTTCTTTATTTAAATACGAATATCATTCCAAACTACCACTTGGTAGATAATATTCTTGGAACAAAAAATAAAAATGTTTTCATTCTGTTATTATTTTCCAAAGACATTCTAAAAACAAAGTTGGGTAACATTATCCATGGCTCCATGAGTAGCCTAATATTAATAAAGAAAAAATGATATAAGGCTTATTTGCGGTCGTATTCTGCAATAATTCATCGATTGTTTTCGTCGCATACTCAATAAGGCATAACGTAAGCTTTGCTTGCAGAATCGCCCGGGATAATTTATAATCGTCGTAAGTAATACATTATTGCCTACGCCTGTTCGAAATGAGACTGGCAGGCAATAAAAAACACGACTTTCTAGCCTTGTATAAAGAATAAGGTTTTTCATGAGCTTATTGAAGCTAGATATAAAGTCTTTTGGGTATGTTTCTTTTTTTTTTCATGTAGAAAAACTTGTTTTCTTCATTTGCTTGGTATCTAGAGTGTTATCTTTATGACGAGGTCTAGTTTATTTTTGTAATTTGAACTAATTTAAAATGAGAACACACTAAAAAAATTTCAGCATCTTATGATTTTAATTGTGGTTGTTTTTCTTTTTCCGATTACGATACCATCTTTGTCTTTTAAATAATGTCCTCACGACTTTTTTCATCATCATATCAGCCGAAAGATGTCCCCTGTTGAACATGTGCGTTCTACAGGCGTCACCACATCGACCGGAAAGCTTCTTATGTCCAACAGACTCACACCTCTTACTACATCCTACATCACACTAAAATTCTAAACGTGAAACTTTGTGAGTGTGCTTGTGAACAACTGAATGGATTTCTTGGAATTTGGTACCTGTACCCTTTGCCAAGTTGCTAATCTGGAATAGTTAACGCTAGTAGAAAGATTTAAATGTGCGGAAATGGCGTCATCTCAACGCTCAGCCACGTGGTCAGAACAAAAGATTCGGCGACGCGGCCGCTTCGAGTTGAAGCGTTCAACGCAAGTGAAACGGTTGTAACTTGGCTAGGGGGGCTGGGTAGATTATGTCCTGGAATAGCTTAAGATACTCTTCATCTCCAGAGTATGTTTTTGTAGGAGAATCTACATTCATGCGGCCGAAACCACTAACAGCAGAAGAAGAAATAAAGAAAGAAAATTGCGTTTATTTGCATAACAAAAATGGAAATACCTAAAAATTAAACAAAAACCATACAGTAATGCCAAAAGGGCTTCAGCTCAGCATAATGATGAAAATTTTTGGTGGGTAAAAATCATCCAGATGAAATCCCCCGCCCTTGGGCGGAGCGGAAGATAGTGTCACACTTTTACTGACTAAAAATCCACTCCTGTTCCTTCGTTGTCTTTCGTACCGGGGCCGAACTTTCCTTTCAGAAACGAATCCTTGGCCCCAGTAGGCTTCGACCCTGCTGGGCCCCTACGGTTTACTGACAACTCCTCGAGGCGCGCCCGGAACGACGCGCCGTCGTCGTCGTGTTAGGCTCGGTCCGGAAGACTAACACCTATGATAAATCGCGCCTATGGTACATGGTAACACATGGACGCTGATTTTCAGCTGCAGCCCATGAGTGCCATATACAATGAAAATCATATTTTAAGCTATTGCATAGCTTCTATCGCGGGCCTTGAGCGGGGAGACCGAATCCAGAAATTTCGTAACGAAAATAACCTAACACCCGCCACTCATTTGTTTTTTGAGCGTGGTGACCGATAAGAAAACAAATGAGTGAACAATCAATCAAAATTCAATTCTATGTGTGAAAGTGTAACTTCAATTATTATCAAAGAAAAAAAAACAAAGGAAAAAAAGTACTGCATAAATAAAATAAATAAATTATTATGATTGCATAAGTTGATAAAAATGCTATGCAATAGCTTTACCGCGGCAGTCCCCGAGTGCCACACGTCTTTTTTTTTAGTTTTAGGATTGCGTCTATCAAAACACGTATCTCAACCAAAAGCTGTTTACAAATAAAAAGCGTACTCCTTATCAAAACACCATCAATCACAATCGGACTTATCTTATTACTTCGTCGAGTTTTTCCTCCATTAAGGAATAACTGTAAGTCCATAGATTTTATCCGTCAATGGCGAAAACACTGTATCTACTGATTGACCATATAAAAAACCGGATGATTTATCATTTTTATTGCGACAAAAACATGTTTATGAGCATCTTAAGAGGGTTGGAGGGAGAGGGCGTCTATTCTGTGTGAGCTGGATTGAGTTCGCTCGAATTTTTTCTTGAAGTCTTTCTCATTTTTGTGTGTTGAGCCTGTGAATGGATTACGCGGTAATTAATAGCGGAATTTAAAAAAAAATCATAAGTCAACGTAAGAATAGGTGGTAAGTGGACTTACAAATAAAGGACAACTGAAGGACATAAGCCAAATACTGGAACTGAAGGGTTGTTGGAAATAATTAACATGGCCTTAGACCGCAACGGGTAAATGAAGGTGCACAGGTGTGTTTTAGTCATTAAAAGTCTGAAGTTCTCTTTTCACATCAGGAGAATCATTTGGTGGTTTCCAAATTTAAAAAAAAAGGTAGATCGAAATGTTATTGATATTACCATTGATAAAAAGAGGTGGTTACGAATTTCTCACAAGACTTTATCTTAGAATACCGAGAAACAGATAAAAAAAATGAAAGAAAAAATCAAAAAGAAAAGAAAAGTTAACTACTACTTATTTAGGAGGTAATTTCTGAAAGTTGGTACTTACGGGTCCGATTGCTAAATTTTTTTCACCGATAGAAAGCTACTTTGTTCCTGAGTGACATAGGCTATATTTTATGGTAAGCGAGCAGAGCCGTGAGCAAAAGCTAGTCCTAAATAAATTTGGAATAAATTTTACTTATGAAGTTTCAGGTCAAAACTTATCGATAAGTAGGTATATCTTTACAAAAAAACATCATCTTTTCTGTAACTACCGCTACCAGAATCGGCCCCCTTACGTCGAAACAAAATAATCATTGGCTAGTTATAACATCCCCACGGGACTGTTCTGTAACTATAAACGCGATATTGCCCCCGCTCGGGTGGGGTGACTAACGGAAACTTTGATCGCTTTTTGCTTATTATTTTTTCGTCACTATTTATGTTTTGTTCTTTAGTTTTAGTTTGATATTGATTTTGGAAGCGTTCTGTTTTATTATTTATTTATTTATCGTTCATTTCAGCCATTGATTCGTTAAACCTCAAGCGTTCGGCCGGCGTTCGCGCACCTATTGTCTTTCAATTGTTTATGTAATTCTCACGATTGAAAGGTTAATTAATCTTTATTAACATTATTGAATTACATAAAATTGTTACATCATTATAAATAAATTAAATACATTGGATTATATAAATTTTTGAAACTTTGATAAAATTATTGATAAATTAATGAATTACATTAATAAATTTTAAAATTAATTAATGTTATAACTGCATACTTTGTCTATTTATATGGCAATATTTTTAACATGTCAATAAAATTAACCTGTGAAGTTTATCAAGAAGTAGGCATTCAATTAGACATTAGTAAGACTTCTAGAAAAGACTTATGTTGTGGCCTAGTCCAGATAATGTCTCTGAAGAGTTACATCAAACTTCACAATAAAAATGTTTATAGAACATGTAGTGTGCATGTCTTTGGAGTATTTATAGCAATTCAAAAATTAAGTTACAAGCATAATTCAAGCACTGAGATTTTACTTAATTGCAATTAGGTGGTGTTTTTTAAGCTATTTGATATCCTAATTGTAGGCAAATACTCGAAATATGGTAATCGATGCACTACTTTGGTGGCACATAAAATAATTCTTGATTATTTTAGGACATATACCTAGAACACAATTTTTTTTTTATCCTGTCGTGCATACGTTAAGTAATAAATATGTGAACTCACATGCTTAGGATATGCATACCCGCAATAACTATTTGGAAGTCATACAATTATTTATTCCATGCGGAAATCACTCGAATACAACTGAAAGCAACTACCTATTATGCTTTATTCACCTGATGTTATGCTTTATCCACCTGATGTTAAGCGATAAATGGTCGACGATGTAACAAATTTTTCTGGACCTATTTACTTTTCACTTAAAATAACTCTACTTTATAAAGGGACACACAAAAGAATGCCCGCTTCAAGAATAAAATAAAACAAAACTATGTACTGCTTTTGTAATACGATTTTCACTATTAAATTATTATGAGCTTGTACTGACCTCGCAACGGTACATTGATAAATTAAAATTTTAATGAATTCAATATTAATTTTCAACTTTTGTCATTATACTGCGATAATTGAATCCAAAAGAGTAGATATTTAATTTTATAGTCTCTCCAAATCAGCGCAAAATGGTTTCAATTAACCAACAAGCTAGATAACTAAGAAATTCTGTGTGGCTCTGAAATGAGCGAATTTGATAACTGTCATAATTTTTTTTACATATCATAAAATCGAAATGACTATTTAGGTACCGTCATCTTTTGTAAAGCTTGCAAAAGGAAATAAACATATACACAGAGCATAGCAAACCTATGTCGAAATTGTAGGAACAAATAGATATAAACTTGAATTTTAAACAATAATCCCCCCCCCCAATAACCCCTGTATTGTTTTATTCTTTCAATCCATCCTAAGGTTGTCTGGTAGAAATCGCTTTAAGCGATAAGACCGCCATTGTACTCATAGATTTAAGTTTATGTTTATGCCATTTTACTTCTGGTGTACAATAAAGTTTATTCTATTCTATTCTATTGTGGCCTCACCTGCATTTGCACCAAATAGGTAAACAAATAGTTGCGTGAGATCAGTTATCATCATCGTTTCTACCGTTAAACTTCCACAGCAGAACATATTGTATTTGCCACAAGGACCGATCTTGTGCGTCTCGCATCCCTCCATGAGATTAGTAAACATACAAAATAATACATGGCCTCTTGAACTATAAATTTTACACCCTACCTGTCCAAGTACTCATAACATCCTCCGTTCATACCTGCAGGCCTAGCCAAGTTACGACCGTTTCGTATCGAATCTCTTCAGTGATTCTGCAGTCAGTAACGCATCCGATTCTTTTGTTCTGACCACGTGACTTAACGTTGAGATGATGTCATCCCCATATATTTGAAGTTTTCTACTAGCGTTAACCAATGTTAAATTATAAACCTATCTAAGAGCTCTGGTAGTTCCTAAGCTGACTTTAGCGTTTTAGTTACATTATTTTTTCAACTCGCTCGCTTTAAGGCCTCCTGAGTAAGTACACAGAGCGCTGTAACCACCAAAATCTCTGTTCCGCGCAATTAATTTATATAAAACGATAAGGTTTAAAGGCGAGGAATATGCAAGGCGCGAGCGCGATCCGCGTTACGTGATCTAGATAACGCTGGAGTACGCTTCTTGTGTTCTAGGGCTGGTAGAACTGGTTTTAGCTTATACTGTATAAAGTAAAGAGTGAACTTTTAACAGCAGTGCCAGCCCAGTGTTGATAGTTTTGTTCATCATCATTTCTCTCAAATCGGTGAAGAAAAACATCGATAGAAAACCGGCACGATTTAAAACAATAATATTTTTAGACACTTTTTTTGTCTTTGGCGGGAAATCATCTTATGACTTCACCCGCTCTAGAGCGAAGCATGAGGGTTGTCAGACTTTTACTGACTAAAATCACACATATGTTTCTTTAGATCGCGGGTTACTCTCACGCGTATTACTGCTTGATTCGTTAGTATTACTGCTTCGCCGTCCATTCCCCTCATTCTGGAACATGCCCTGAACCAAAGCCCGGTACAAAAATTCGCCGCTGCCAATCGTTCCCATAAAGATATGGCAGTGCTTTGTCCAAGCGTGGTACATCTCCACCGTGTGCTTCACCGTGTTCTCCAGGCGGTCCGTGTAATGGCGACACCCGAGCTTTTCTTTCCCCCGAATCAGATGCAGGAATCTCCCGAACTAAACATATCCAGTGAGGACCTAGATCGGAAGGTGGAGACGCTGTGATACCTCTCCAGTTACTCCTCAAAGAGGTGACTTACCGCCAGATATCTACTTACCTGTACTGGGTCCGCGTTGTGTATTATAGCCCATTCACTTTCCTGTAGACGATGTTTAAGTCCCAGGAGTTGAAACATTATGAGACTGATTATGTTATATTTAAAGTTAGTGTGTAGCCTAATTGTACATATTTGGTCGATGTACACGTAACATTGAGTTACGATTCTTGTGTTTTTTATCTAACGAGGGGTGGTATCTAGCTTTTGGTTAGGATTTAACTCGAGCCAAGTTGTAAGTACCAGTAAATTTGTTACAGAGACAAATAGACGAGAAACAGTACGAGCGGTAACTGGTTTAGTGAATTGGTTTTTTATGGTAAAAAGTAGGAGAAGATATATCGCATTGAGAATGAAATGCTAAAGTATAGTAAAGTCAGGAGCATTATAATATATGTATAACATTGTAACATTTTCAATCTATCTTAACTTCTCGACAAATGGTTCATAATTATCTAACCATCAAATAGGTAATTTTTTAACTATTGACATACACATACGTATCAGTGTGTGTCGTTCAAGAAATATTTCTTGAATGGCAGACGTTAAGATAGATCGAAAATGTGACTATATGTCTGTTCTAGGAAACTCTCTTTAACTATGCTCACAAACACAGTAATCTAAATATTCCCTTGCTGGGTTTGCTCAAAAAAAAAAAAAAACACAAGAGACACAATTACCCTCTACAATTACCCGGCCAACTGTGTATAACTTAAAATGCATTGGGACTCTAACCAATCCCGTAACTTTTCTTAAACTTAAGAATTTTCTTCACAGTCAACCCTAGAAAACAGCGCGTTCTCCGCGAATCTTGCTAATAAAATATTAAATGCTCACTTAAACATCTATATTGCTGCGAGTAATGACTGGCAACACCTTCTGAATACGAGAGAGGATTGAGGTACCCACGCAGCGATGTAAAATATCACGCTTACTGATAAGAAGAAGAATTTTAAAGGAAGAAAGCTTCAAAGTATGCAGTACTTTGTTTTCTTCAGTCATTTAATATGACCGATATTATGAATGAAGATGATAGAGCAAATTTTGAGAATTGATCTTGAGAATATTCGTAGTGATGCATTATATTTATTTCGTTATTAGGATAAAAATTTCAATTTTCACATCTATTTTATCATTTAAAATTAGGAAGTTTCTATATTTCCTAGCTGAAACTCTGAGAAGAAACATTGAAACAAACTCGGAAGGCGAAGACGTCTCTATTAAAATCTCTTTTATCATCATCACCATTATTTCAACGGAAAGACGTTTACTGCTGGACGTTGGCTTCCATCAGGTTTAGCCACAACGACCGGTCTGTATCCATCAGATTTTCAGACACGACCAGATCATTGATCTACCTTGCGGGAGGCCTTCTAACGCTGCGTCTTCTGGTACGGTGCGTCGCCACTCCACTCCCATGTAGCTCCATCGACTATCATTATGTTCTGTGAGCAATGTGCCCTGCCTCTTAAGTTTGGCGATTCTTCGGGCATGTAAGTATCCTCGGTTCTCCTACGGATATGTTCGTTTCTGATTAATTTACACAAGAAAACTCCGGGCATAACCCTCTCCTTTGCCCTTTAGGTGGCCAGTTTTGAAGTCAACAGTTGTGAAGAAACATCCACGCCATCACTGGCAGCACTCACTGGTCATAAAAGTTTTGTCTTGAGAAACTGAAAAAACCCATCGGAATGCATTACAAAATGTCAAAACATGTCAAAACTATGTAGGTTTGTATGTTTGAGGTGGTATTATGAAGAAAGCGACATGTGATGATATTTTATCATACTGCCATAATCACTAGTACAGCCTTATAACATTTCTACTGTTGGGACTTGGGTCTCCTCTTTATCAGAGTGAGTGAGTAGCGTGTAATCCACTATGCGGTTGGGTTATTCCAAATGTTCCATGCCTTTGAAGTTTTGGTTCCAGGATATGCTGGTTTCCTCACGACGTTTTCCTTCACTGCTTTGAGAACAATGGTAATAATATAATTTACACGATGTTAAACGTCCGCTTAAGTTTGAACCTGCGACGTACCACTGCTCAATGAATGGTCGGTATTTGGCCCAGAATTTAAAAAATTAAAGGATTTTTTGTTTGTTTGGTCGTCAATTTCCAAAAGATTCATCATCCCCTCACTCGAACGTTACGTCAAGAAACTATATGCCATAAATAAATTACACCAAAAATATTTGGAACGTCTTTGCTCCCCAAAAATATTTCAGCAACCTCGGATGAAATAAACAAAACCCACATTACAGATATCTGACAAATCTACATACGTAATATCTAAATTCCGCAAAATCTGATACACGCCAAACATACCTATTGTTTATCACGAAAAAGTACGCCAGCAAACAAACGTCCAATAACATTATTACAGTCAATAAATCTGGTTGATAGTAGAAACGGAATCAGATTCGCGGTGTCGGCTCGTATCTGTTGAAGTTTTGCGATAAATACCGAGCGAATCTGCATAACTCCCATGTGAGTGGCGGCGGTGGGGCGCGGCCACGGATGTGCGACGAAATTTGGAGAATGGGTGCGGTATTCGCTTCTGATATTTTTTTTTAGGCGGGAAAATCATCTAATGACATCCCCCTTTCTTTGGCAGAGTATAGTGTCAGACTTTACTGATTAAAAACGCACTCCTTTTCCTTCGTTGACTTGGGTTTTGTGTCTTTCTTTCTTTCTTCTTTCTAGAACCATTCTTTTTATTTACTACTAGCTTTTGCCCGCGACTTCGTTCGCGCGGAATAGTGACTTCCGGCAGATAGTACTGAATTGATGCCGACTCTTGACCAATAGATGGCGCTGTATGTCCGGAATAAATTTTTTTATTTTTTTTATTTTTTATTTATTGTTTGTAATAAAAACTATCCTATGTCCTTTCTCAAGTTCCAAACTATGTCTGTACTAAATTTCACGCAAATCGGTCCAGTAGTTTAGGCGTGAAGCAAAGACAGACAGACAGACAGACAGAGTTACTTTCGCATTTATAATATTAGTTTGGAAGTTTGGATTTGACCGACCGATGACTTGGTGAGGCTCACGAGAATCCAATGGATGTGAAATGCACAAGACCGGTAGTTGTCTGTCGGTGTCAGTTGGGAAGCCTATGTCCAGCAGAGGATGTCTTCCGGCTGAATTGATGATGATGACTAGCTGACCCGGCAAACTTTGTTATGATATATACTAGTAAAAACACTATACATAGGCAGATTTAATTTTGACCTGGTGGACAGAACACACCACACTCTACACAGACCATTTTTTGGATGATTTCCGTCCTTATAAAAGTGACCTTATCTTGCGAAATTGAAGCTGCGTGTTTCTTTGACTTTCATTTATAAGGTGTAACGTTAAATGCGCAAAACCTGAAAATGTTTGATCAGAATAACGAGCAGAATCAATTGAACAAGTTTAATATAGGTCACATTTTTCAAAAAGTCATCATTAAAAATGATGCCCTGTTTATTTACTAATAGGTCATACCATCATGTGCGCAAATCGCCTAAGTAGGTAAACATACACAAATGGTACATAGTTGTAACTAATAATCTATCCAAAGTTTGTCTATAAAAATCGCTATTTTTTTTTTAAATTAAGATAAACTAGTGCTTGACTGCGATCACACCCGATGGTAAGAAGCGATGCAATCTTCGACGATGAGGCGCACTAGTTAATAAGAGCCTATTCACTCTAGCCTTGAAGACACCCAAATTATAATCGGACGCTTTTAGCGATATGATCGCCCACTGTGTCACCCTATTAATTTTACGTTCTTATGGTATTTTTTATTAATATTAAATATTATTGGTGTACAATAAAGAATATATCTATCTATCTAAAGAAGCTGTCATCATGTTTTGTAATACTTTTATCTTTATTTACCTTCTCCACTGTCGCGACATTCGCGCCTCCCAGCACATCCAGTCGGGTGAACATAAGACATTGTGTGCGGTACCACACTTCCTGCGTTAGACTCGCTAGAACAACTGTTTGTTTGTACGGAGCTCATATAACATATATTATTATGCATATTCCGAGCTGGGTTAATTTATAGGTATCTGGGGTGAGCAGGAATTGTGTAGGTGGTATACCTATCTACGTAGGTACGTTCACTGTTTTTCAACCTAGTTTTCTCTGCTCTATTCCAAGCTTCCGACTCTGTAGTTACCTATCTTTGTAACCTAAAGGATCGGAGATGAATATAGAAACTTAAAAAAAAAACAACTATTTTTTCTAGTACTTACCTAATTTCAACTACCTACTTACTAGACAAAAATCATGGACACTAAGGGTGAGTCGCACCATTTAACTATAACAATAACCAAACCATAACCAGCCGTGAAACGGCCGCCTATTGGTCAATTCGACGATTTGACAACTGTTAACGTTATAGTTAAATGGTGCAACTCACCCTTAATAAAAGATCAGTAAGTGTAGCTTAGCTGATATTTTATAAGTGTCCATGTTAGTTTTTTTTTCATGTGTGTTTCAAGTTTTTGTGATTTTCTTTAGTCAAAAGTTTATGTAGGTATGTTTTTTTCACTAGTTATTGCATGCTTATAAATTAATTATTGTATTAGATACCCATCTCGGCTTTGTACGGGTGCAAATTATACATTAAGCATACAATATATTCGTGCCTATGTTTATTACTGTTTCTATTAAACTGTGATTTTTTTCTATTACAATATGCATTTATTATACATTTAAACATAAAAAAACCCTCAATTTTAAACCTCATGAATCACTCTGTCTATTGGTGAAATTCGCATGAAAATCTTTTCAGTATTTTCTGAGTTCATCGCGTTTAAATACAGACGTGGAGGACTTTGTTTTATAACACTTATGTAGAGAATTACTAAATAAATGTCATTTTTTTTAAATTGATTACAAACTGTAAGTGAACAATCTAGTGCCAACTTACGCTTTATTTTTCTAAACAGCTTCAAAATCATGACCCCAAGTCTTCCAAAAATCCTATTTGTCTCACAAAAAATATTCAATGTTAAAAAGAAGGTAAGATTGTGCATAAATTGGATCCAAAGTGACCCCTGTCCGATTTGCCCCAGTCCTTTGGGAACACACTTTACACTTATTGCCTCATTTTGATTCTGTTTTCTTCTTATTTCAAGGAGCAAATGGAAATAAATGTAATGAAATACGTTTAGTTTTCGATATAGTCTCGTTGTAATCGGAAGAGTTTCAAGACAAGACACTATAACAAGACAGTTAATTACCTTTTACCTACAATAACCATGGAATGTATGGCTTGTTAGTTTTTATTATAGATTGCATTTACAGTTTGAATTCATTTATTTCTAAAAATTACAAATCACTTGTACTGAAATAAAAATTTAATATTACCCACTTGATTTAAATATATTTTAACTGTCCAGGAGTACCAGGAGCTTATAGTGTTAACATTTGGTAAGGTAACATTTGGTGTTAAGAAGTAAGAAGGCAATTGCTTAAAGTTTTGTATTTATCTTAGATGCGATTACAAACTTGTTAACTCACATAAAAATGACACCATAAACCTGCGCTTTCGTGCTGTCTATTACTACTGTACATTAGCATGGTATACTGTACATTAGTGTAAATAAAGTTTTAATAAATAAAATTAATAGGTCAAGCATGTGCTACCAAAGTGTTACTTTCAAGCCCACAAATGCAAAATGAAGCTGCGGTATCATCTAGGTATATACCATCATTATTATAATCTTACTCAACTCCATTTCCTCTTCCGACCACCACAGAACTATTCCAAAGTAAGTACATCAAGTTATACAGCAGCAGGGCCATCAGTGGACCGCTCACTCAATATGGCGGAGCGGCCTCGGCGCTGCCAATATGTAAGTTACATATTTTACGCCAGACCTCTTCCTATTTTTTATCTTGCACACCGGGTGTACATGGAGCTGCGTTGACTGGATGCGTTTTGGAAATATTTTTTGGTATCAAACGAGTCAGGATCTGTCGTTGTGGCGACGCTTGGGGGAGGCCTGTAACTAACAGTGGGCGTCTTTTGTCTGAAATGATAAAATCAAATAAATAATAGTGTTTTTTTAGGTGGAAAATCATGTACCTATTGACTTCTACCACTTTAAAACGGAGCGGGATGGCGTGTCACACTTTTATTGACTAACACACCTACGTTCCTTCAGTTGTCTTTTGCGTTCTTGGATCGTGACTATTTCTTCCATACGTTTTCCCATGGTCCTAGCAGGAATTGACCTCGCTAGGTCCCTGTGGTCTGCTGACATCTCTTTGAGGCACTCGTCGTGGAACACTATGCGTCGTCAACGACTTGGGCTGGTAGCCGTCCGGTCGGCGACCGCTTGCTATTCTTACTCACTATAGACATGGCCTGTACCAGGGCCCGGCGCGAGAGGTCATTTCTGCCGATTACCCCTACGAGGGCACGGCGGTGCTCTGCCCAAACTGCGCACATCTTCACCGTATGCTCCACCGTGTCTTCCACTCCACCCCACACCCGGAAGTTTCTACCGCCTGTATCCTCAGCATGAATCTCCCACACTTGCCCTGTCCGGTGAGGACTTGCGTCTTCGAAAAAGGTGAGGATGACGTGACATCTATATTATATTATCCTTGGAGTCACAGCGCATTTTGCGGGCGATTCCTGTGTTCCTATATCCCTGTGATGTTTCCTAGTTACCACAGAGCCTTGGGCGGTGAGGTAATGGAAAGGCGGAGTCGGGGCGTAAAACTATACTACGGACATCTCATTCCTTGCGACTTGAATATGATAATAACATATTTCAGGGCCCTGTTTTGGTAAAACAACCTGTGTGGAGAAAAAATAGGAAAATGTAAGCGAATATAACCAGTAATAATTTACAATGTAATGTTAAAACTCATCTTAAACCAAATAATTTAGGTTACTTTTGTAGGTTTTGGTGTCCATATCGTGAACTATATAATAATAATAATGATCTGTTTTTAATTGTTCAAAATGTGGTATCCAGGACGTGAAAAGGCCGCTATGTGTGTGTGTCTGTTTGTGGCACCGTAGCTCTTAAATGGATGAACCGATTTGAATGTAGTTTATTTAAAAGCAGGTTTTTTTTTCATCAGTATAATTTTATACCTAGTGTAAATATCACTTTGTTGTTTGCACAAATCTCCCGAAGAAATTCAAATATTAGGTAACAACTTGCAAAAAACTTTCTTACAAAGAACTTTTCCCTGAAAAATTAAAAGCAACGGTTATTATAAGGCAATAAAGATGTCGTGGCCGTTGAAACGAAGTCGGTATTAAATCACATAACAAGTGGGTATCTACGAGTCGTTACATTTACATACGGGGCGCGGGCGACGCGGCCCCGGCGTACGTACCTACGCTACAGCGCGTCTAGGGTTGGCGATGGCCTATCTAATAAAACTGGCAGGTAAACAATTTGTTAATTTTGTGTACTTTTTTGTGTGCGGCTTCGTCTGTGGGAAAGAGAAATTTGTCCCAAGGGAACATATACCCGGAATAAAAAGTAATAAAAATTCCATATAATAATATATTTAAAAAATAACAAATAAAAAATATAATAATAAAAGTAAATATATAATTTTTTTTTTTTTTCTGCACGTATTGGTTTCGACTGTTAGTGCAGAGAGTACCTGTTATAAAATAAATAAATATATTATTTCAAGATATGATCTACACAATTTCAGTCAAATCCGTTTAGCAGTTCGAGCGTTAAAAAGTAAAAAAGATACACACACACACACTTAATGACTTACCAAAACGTACTGATAGAACGACTAAACCGCAAACAAATCTAATTTTGATGATTTTTTAATGTACGAATAATTAAACTTTAAAAAAGAACGTGGATTTTTTAGCTAAATTGGTTGTAGCGACATCTATGGCGTCACATAAGAATTAAACTACGAAAAGATTATATGGCACTCAACTCACGGATTCCATAAAGTAGACATCCCTTTCTCTAACCAAAATATATAAGAGTTTGGGTATTTCAGAAGCTCTTGGCATCAATATCACTGATATGAATCAATCGTTGATGGAGTGTTTCTTTAGACGCCTGGAGAAGGTTGAATACCTTCTTCAGGCGTCCATAGAAACATTGCAGAGTCTTCATGCGGACAATTGGAGTTCTCAACACAGTTTTAACATACACAACCGTCCGAAAATCTATCGGGCAGTTACCCGGATCAGAAAACATTAACGGAGTTTTGCAAGTTATTTGTTTCGTATACCTCTAAACTGGTTGGCCTGTACAGCTTTCCGACTTTCGAGACTGGCAACCCTAGCCGGTACCCTGTGCCGTGCCGGAAGCGAGGGCGGCACGGAAGTGGAATCGGCACGTGCTTTATAGATGTGTGGCACAGGTACACTTGTTTATTCCATGCCAATTTTGAGGGTTATGTACAGGGTGATGGGTAAATAGGAACATTGATATAGAGGAGTAGGTATTTACTTATGTTGTTTACTTTATGGAAAAGGTTTTCTTTTTCATGGTGGGAAATCATCTAACAAAAAAAATAACCAAAAAAGGTTCTAGAGTGGCAACCGCGCACCAAAAAAAGCAGCCGGGTCGAAGCCTACGGGGGCCAGGGTTGAAGGTTGGTATGAAAAAAGACCATCTGTGAATTCATCATTATATTCGTACAGTAACTAAAACAGCCCCAAATCTTTTTCCTTTCGTTCAGTCCATCCAAAGGTTGTCTGGTAGAAATTGCCTTGCGCAATAAGACCGCCTATTGTACACATAATCTTTTGTAAATGTTTATCCTGTATTAAGCTAAGGCGTGCAATAAAGTTATAAAATAAATAAATAATAAGTTAACAAAATTATGTGTTAAATTACTCGCCAAAACCTGTAAGGAATTTTTCCCCAGTTCTTCAGAACTGCGTCTCTTTATTTCCATCTCGCCATTCAATTACTTAGCTATAAGGAATGCGTTATCTTCGGACACGGCCATCTTTATGTGCGTTAAGTACATATGCGAGCATACGGGCAGGCTTTTACGTGGGATTGTTCTCGCATATTGTTGCCAAAGTATACAACGATGTACGAATGAAAATGAGAATATTATTTACTTCAGAAAGAAAACTGCCCCCCTAGCCAAGTTACAATCGTTTTGCTTGCGTCGAACGCTTCAAGTTGACCTTGCCGCCAATTCTTTTATTCTGACCATGTGACTGAGCGGTGAGGCGACGTCATTCCCGTACATTTGAAGCTTTCTACAAGCGTTAACTATTGCAGATTAGCAACTTGGCTAGGGGTACTTTTCTAACGTAGAACTACATTGTGCATACTAGGGCCACGTACGCCGGTCTGGGAGCGTCG
Organism: Mythimna albipuncta; assembly: GCA_929112965.1. Classification (NCBI taxonomy): domain Eukaryota; kingdom Metazoa; phylum Arthropoda; class Insecta; order Lepidoptera; family Noctuidae; genus Mythimna; species Mythimna albipuncta. The sequence continues at coordinate 24,181,941 of OV815961.1, read as the reverse complement.
GTCTCCATAAATTATATACAGCAACTAGACTTGCAGAGATTTTTTTTATGGTGTGAAAAAATCATCCTATGACACAATAGAAAGACAATTGCAATCTCTTGGGCGGAGCGGGAGATAGTGTCAGACTCTTACTGACTAAAAGACCCACCCCATTCCTTCTAGCCTTCATACCGGGCTTCATAATTATTATTTTTAGTTCTAAACTTTTTTTTTTAAGGTATATTATCTAGTGATTTCTCCTATTCTAGGGCTATATTTATTTTTATTTTTGTTTGTGGGGAAATCATCCAATGACAACCCCCGCTCTTGGGTGGAGTGGGGAGATAGTGTCAGACTCTTACTGACTAAAAACCCACCCAGTAGGCTTCGAACCGGCTGGGCCCCTGCTGTTACTGACAACACCTTGAGGCGCGCGGGAACTGTGCGCACCGTCGACGACTTGGGCTTGGTCGGGACAGTTACCGGACGGTCGGACAGCGAGCTACCCATTGCTCACTGTCCGCAAGCCCGTGCCTACGGTGGCTGGAAATCGGGATAAGAATCCCGGCGGCGGCGAGAGCGCCGTTGCCCGATAAGATCGGCCTCCTCTAAGCTAGAGAAGAAGAAGAAGTAGAAGCTAGGGCTTATGTTCTTTCACTTGTTCTTTGTGTTCCAGGTCCATGGTAACTCTTGCAACAATACCTGCCATGTTTTTGCACTTACGGTTCGGCAGACATTTCTTTGAGGCGCGGGAGGCACGGGTCTTATGTGGTAACGAAAACCTGAAGACATGTTAAAATCAAACTATCAAACTTAATTATTGTAGTGCAAGAACACCTAGATAGAACTTTTACTATCTAGATTATGCTTATGCTTACATAACGCACGCCGCCCCAGTGCGGATTCGTAGGTATCAAATATCTTTGAAGTTTCGGACGTGTTTCCTCACGATATTTGCCTTCACTGTGTTAAGAGCAGTGGTGATGAAATAAATACACACAAAATAATGCTTCTGGCTGGGTTTGAACTAACCTAGAATCCGTAAGTCATCATTGCTCATCACTGCTCTGCTCTGCACTGCCCAAGATAGTAACACTACAATTATTTGTGTGTTGATGTCGTATGAAAAAAAAACCTGTAGAATTTATTCAGAATTTTTATGATACTTTTTTTTTCTGACCCCTCAGTCACCTCTACTCCTGCAGTCTACATCTTCGTTCGTATTGTCGTCTACGTACTTTATAGCGAAAACTCTTAAAGTTATTGCTCATGTTTCAGTGGCGCTAGCGGCAAACTGTTCGCCATTATATCTGGGTGGCGAAACTGCTGTATCATTGTGTTATTTTGTTTATTTCTGATTTAGGAGCTGTGAGTTCGGCAAGATTGTTAACTTTGTGGATATGTTAGCATGTTTTTTTATTGAAGAGTTATTTTTTACAAGCAGTGTTGGAATCGTTTTCTTGTTTAGAATTCTCGGTTACGAGTCTTCACCAATAGATTAAAATACTTTTCAACACACTTCCTCCAAAACTGACTTATCGCACTACGATTAGGTATAACAAACAATGTACTATATATTATAACCCTCGTGTTTTTTTTTCTACAAGGCTTTTATTTATTTTTTTCTGATTTCGTCACTGGTTCTCAACAATAAACTACGTTGATTATTATTACTATTATTTCATTCATTTATTCTCGCGTTTGATCACCATCTCACCTGATGTTAAGCGATGATGTAGTCGACGATGGAGCACGCTTACCTAGAAGTAACCTATTCACTCTTGACTTAAAGACCCCTATGTTGTTATTATTTTTTAAACCAAGGAAAACACTCAGTTCCATAACACTCTCGCCTGCGGCTCAGGCGAATTTCATCTCAGTTGTAATGACAAAGTATCTCCACTTGTATCTAATCAAAATATATAGTAGAACTATTTCAAGTGCTTATGCCAGAAAGTCTGACAACCAGTCTATCCAAGGTGAACCGTGTTGTCCAGTAATTGGGTTGCAGAGGTCTGATAGGCAGTCGCTCCATACAAAATACGGATATTCAGCCACATTCGATTAGACTAGAAGCCGACCCCAAGCTAGTTGGGAGATGATGACTTACTATCACAAATATTGTGATTAGAAGATTTAATCTCTTTAATTTTTGAATTAAAAAAAGACACAGTTGCCGCGAAACCTTGCTTGGTTTTAACGGAATAAATCGCATCCCCGAAAAACAGCTTCATATATACGCAACAATTTTTCATCCAACTAAACAGATCCGAACTAAACAGATAATCCGTTTATTCGTATATAATATAGGGTGTTAATATTTTAAAGTGTCGTGTCGTGTAGTCTCTGCTCCACTCGGGCCGCATATTTCATCTACCCGTCGCCGCCCGCCGGACGGCGGATTCTGTTGTAATATTGTTGCGTACAGAAATTATTTTGGATTTCTCTGAACAGTAAAATAAGGTGAATTAAGTGGCAAGTGTAGTTGGTCCTTAAGGAGATGTCAGCAAAACCGTAGGGATTGAAGCTTACAGGAGCCATGGATGATGTGAAAATGAGCCCCAGGGAACCCTGGAACGAAGGTAAAGAAGTACCCCTAGGCAAGTTGATAGTCAGCAATCTTTAACGCTATTGGAAACTTCAAATGTACGGGAATACCATCATCTTAACGCTCAGTCACGCGGTCAGAACAAAATAATCGGAGGCGTGGCCAACTCGAGGCGTTCGACGCAAGAGAAACGGTTGTAACTTGGCTGGAGTGGACTTTAGTCAGTAAAAGTTTGACACTTTCTCCCGCCTCAACCTAGGATGGGAGATGTCTTTAGATGATTACCCACCTAAAAATAAAAAGAAAAGGTACATGGTAATTTATAATGTTGCAAAGGATTAATAAAAATACGATTTAAACCTCTTAAAGGAGATCAAATATAATATTTTATGTATTTCTTCGCGTTTGTTTCCGGTATTTTCAGGCACCACCAACTAAATATTTTTGATCCATTGAAGAAAACAATCCAAACGATATCGTTACAACATCACCAACTAACATCAGAATCTTCCCGTCCGTCCGTCCGGCAGTTACCATCATTTTGATTGAAATTTAGTGCATCGCAGTGGGGCAGAGGGCGCCGTAATAACGTTACTGCAATAAGCTACTTCGTGATTAAATGGAGCTATTGTAGTCAACGTATTGTTTAGTGGAGGCTGTGATTTACATCTTGGAGAAGAAACCGTGCGGGTCCTTGGGTGACATGAGTAAGGAGTTTGTGTCAAGAGGATGTAGACCACTCATGCCTCAAGTCATGATAACCTGCTGACAACTTCCTCTTTGACGCTCACGTTGTAATTGGAAATCGCTGAAAGCCAGGGTAATTTGTCTACGGAATTATTTGGAAGAGTTACTGTAGCTGCAGCTCTGGAATGCGAAGAATAATTAACTCTTTGAATGCCGTAATTAGAGACACAATAGAAAGACAATTTCTTATGTCGTAACATAAGACATTCAAAAGGTTAAAGGAATACGGGTGGGTTTAATCAGTAATAAAAGTTTGATACCTCGCTCCAACCCGAGTGGAAGAAGTAAAGTTGAAAGCTGACTGGTAAAAAATGACTAAGGCATTAAAAGTCCGTCTCCGTACTCTTGCTTGTATAACGCTGCTCGCCCACGTCAGATTTTTTGTAGGACAGATAATCGGGCCGATTTTGTACACTTGTAACATTGTTCTGTATTTCTGACCGACTTTTTGTTGGACGTGTGCGTCGCACTATTGCTATCAGTCTATTTCTATACCTATGTCTCCTACAAAAAATCGGTCACCGATTATCGGACGTGGACGAGCAGCGTTAAGAATTGAATAAATAAATAAAGATGGTTTCCTAACCTCAAAAAAAGACGGTTGAAAACTCTACGTTTGACGGTATGTCTTATTTTTTTTTTAATCTTACACAGTAACCTCCCCAACTTGCTATTTTGAGACTCTGCGTTATATGAAAGGTGAAAACACCATGGCGATTTATTCCTCAAAGAGGAGACTTATCAGTCAATAAAGAGTCGATTTTTAATTTGGTCACTTGTTATTTTTTTAACAGCAAAAGTATTTTCGTAAGATAGACATTTTCTTATCCTTTTCACATTTTCCATTTCCTTTAAAAGCATCAGCAATTCAAAACTCAAATTTTCCACCAAATTCAATATGGCACAAGAAATATAATCCTAAAAATGGTTCAGCCTGAAAAGTCTGTCTTCAAAGCAGATAACTTTTGGCAAACGTTCCACAATCCGTATGCGTCAGGACATGCTAGGAAATATTAAAAATGGCCGGCGATCCGACAAATATAATTAAATTGGACAACGGAACGCAGTGGACCTGTCAGATGGCATCATGAGCTTGGAAGGAGATGGAGTGGATGTGGTATGTTTAGCAGAAGTTTAGGTTTTATTTCCAATTTTCTATATACATTTTATTTTTGCCAAAGATGAGAAAGGATGTTGAAAGTCAAGTTTGTATAAAAATCATTATTCAGGAATCTCGCCAATTCTTTCAAAATAAAGAAAAAAATATATAAATAAAGTTTAAAACTACATATATACAAAATATCACATCAGTAAACTCACAATTTGACAGTAGTTGGTAGTATGTTCGGAAAACTGAATTATGATTGTTGCTGAACCTTATTTTGATATTTAAATAGCTTAAAGTAGGTAACTTTTTATAATTCTTAATTACTTTAGGAAGTGACCTACTTTAACTAAGTATATAATTTTGGAAGTATGTTTATTCTTTTAAATTAAATAAAATGTTTTCTAAATTAGTTTAAAAATGACAAACTTCTGAGTTAATAAACTCATATAAAATCATATTTACTATGTTATGTTTGTTAGCAGGAGGATTTTTTTTAAACTAGGATTATAAGACCCTTTTCTACATTATATATTTTTTCCTTCCTACCTCCATGCTGAACCATTTACTAGATTGCGCTGTGACGTCAGAGCCATCACATATGCGACCGACAAAGTTGTCGTCACAATATGAACACAGTGATACGTCAGGACCTACATCATCGATCACGCTGTGATATTACAATATTTTATGGAAAATATTGGAAATGTCACTTGGGTTTTTCCTAATTTTCTTGTTTTTTTTTGCGGTTTACGTATTTATTCGAGAGTATAGTCTGTCTAAACAGTCAAACGATTTAAAAATTTTGAAACGAATTAAAAATCTGTTATACATATTACATACAATACTTTTATATGGTTCTTCTAGTAAACAGTGATCATCTCTTTGCAATCTTGATTGTTTAACTAGTGTTGATTATTTTATTACATTACTCATGTCGTTTAACTTTTTAGACAGACTCTACTCAAGTATTTCTTTTTCTAGCATTTCTACTATGTTGAAAGCGCTAATGTGTAATTGAAACCCGTGCAATTTAAGGAGGATGCCAGATTTTATATGTTTAAAATATTAGTTATGTATTATAAAACCTAAATCCCATATTTTTGAAGTATGTCGCCATAATAAAAGTTATTTAACAAGACTATTCAAATGAAATCTATTTCAAATCTGTTGATATCAACAGATTTAAAAAAGGTGTCACTTTTGGGGACAGTTTTACGCAATGCTCTTTGTCAAATATTTTTTCAGAATCGTATAGAACTCGCCAAGCCGCATTCAAAAATATATGACACTTAAGGTCCAACACTTGGGCTAGGTTAGGTTAAAATATAATGTTTAATAAAACCTTAACTCCATACATTAGTGATGTGTCGCCATAATAAACAATATTCAATTAGACGCTTTGAATGACAGCTGTCTTAAGTCTGTTGGTGGGTGGGGACACTTTTACGCAGTGCCCTTTCCTGAAGTTTTTGCATTTTGCAGATTAGTGTTAAGTTCATTAAAATATGATTTGCGACTCAGATCAACAACAATAACAACACCAACAACACAACAATTATCAACAACACCATAATTTTACGGTCATCAAAGATTGCATCACTGCTTACTATTAGGTGGTTGGCATTTAATTTGTTGTATCTGTAGTTTTTACTCAGATATACTTTTAGGGTGAGTTGCACCATTTAACTATAACGATAACAAAGCCGTTAATAGTTGTCAAAACGTCGAATTGACCAATAGGCGGCCGTTTCACGGTTGGTTATGGTTTGGTTATCGTTATAGTTAAATGGTGCAACTCACCCTTAGGAGTTTTTAGTTATTATTTTTTTTTACAGAAAAGCAAAACCCAAAAAAGAAAGAAAAAAAAGAAAGAAAGAAAACTATTTTATTCAGCATACACACTCGTGAAAACAAAACAAACGAAGGATAACTTTAAGCAAAAAATAACATTTTTACATATAGTTTATTTAAAAGCAATATAATTATTAGGCCCCCTACAAGGTGGACCGATGACCTAGTGAAGGTTGCGGGAAACCGATGGATGCGAGATGCATAGGATCGTTCATTGTGGCGACACTTGGGGGAGGCCTATGCCCAACAGTAGACGTATATCGGCTGAAATGATGATGGATATAAATCAATCCGAAGTAATCACAGCCCAAAGTGTTCCATTTAAATAAAAACGTAATCACAGAAACCTAACATGATGACATGAGCAGAAAAAAATCACCTAAAAATTAAACGGTGACCATGAATGAATGGGTAGTGGATAGTGGTATATAATGGTAATGCTTACGGGCAATCTGCGCCGAGTGCTGGACTCCTGGTAATGAATTGGCTGGGCTATGATTGATGTGCTACTATCGTCATTCGCTAATGGGTGGACGCACTGGGCGGCGGAAATGCGACGGCTTATATTTTTTACTCCTCTTGTTTTTAGCTATAAATCACCCAAACCTACGAAATGTACATAACATGCTGTTTTTTTTTTTTGAGGTTGGAAATAATTGAATCACTTCTCCCGCTTTAGGGCAGAGAGGGAAGATGTTTCAGATTTTTATTGACTAAAACCATACTTAATGTTCCTTAAGTTACCCTTTGCGTTCTAGGAGCACAGGTTTCCTTTTCAGAACAACCGTCAACCCATGGCCTCAGTAGGCTTCAGTACTGCTGAGCAACTACGGTTTTGCTGGTATGTTTAAGGAACACGTGTGGAACACTCCTCGTCTTTGACGAATCACATGCTGTGTGAAAGAATCTTAGTTGTAGTTACATACTATATTCCTACAATAAGTGGGAATTCGATGGATGTGGCACGTACAGGACTGGTCGTTATGGCGACACTTAGAGGAAGCTTATGTCCAACAGTGGCCATCTTTCGGTTGAAGTGATGAAGACACCAAAAATATATTTGTAGATTTAAATATTTAAATTAAAAAGATAGATCGGTCTTTTCCTTGAGTAGCTTATCAATTAATGAAATATCGGAGTTTAGTATTGATATTTTCTCAAACACAAATATTTCAGAATTAGTTTGCGTGTAATTTTCTGGTCAAATATTTAACTTGGTGATCACTAAGAATAACCTTAGCGATTTTTTGTCTCTGTGCGTAAAATATGTAGGGTGTTCTCCGCATTTCATTACACAACAAAATATGATTCAGTGTTGCCCCCTGATTCGGAGAAGACGTTTAGTCCAGTGACACTACGTTTCATATTTTGATTGCTTGTGATTGATAGCTTTATAAAAGTCGTGGGTATACCATGAATTGTTGTAAACTGATCGCGATTCTTGGTAGTTATGTTAATTGAAACAAAATACAGGAGTCCAAGCAAAATCGTAAGGATGGAAATAATAGCGGCTTTGCCTGCGTTTTAATAGAAATAAATAATTTAAAAAGCTTTTCATTTCAAATAACAGTACAAATCGCAATAAAAAATAATTTTGTTTACTTGCTATTTTGATAATATTATTATAAGGACATAATTTAATTAAGTAGTACAGTTTTAACAATTTTTCACTAAAATCTAGTTTAATATTATTTTTGGAATAATTTATTCAGATTTTTAGATGCTTTAAAATACCTATCCAGCTCAAATTAATATTGATCTAAGCCTGCGTGATAGAAGAAAAATATGTACGCCCATATCACTCAGTGATCAAATAGCTTTCTACTGGTGGAAGTATTTTTTAAATCTATATTTAAAATATTCTTTGACAAACAAAAACACAAAAGTACATTTCTCCTCTTTGTAATAATTATGAGTAATAGATAAGTAAATGATTAGTAACCGGTACAGGCCATTCGGGATCGATCATCCACGGTGAAATGTAAGTTGTGGGACCGTCAGTTACTACCGCCCGACTTTGTTCAACCCCAGGAATATCTGCCACTCGAACATAATCTGCATGGCCTGTAAGAAAGCAATCAATAGACTGCGCATCCAGGTAGGCCGTTGCAAACATAACCTGGCAAAATGGGGAAATATAGTCTCTTCCGCTACCCCGTGCGAGTACGGGGCTCCTGACCAGACGATGGCACACTTATGAGTGCTTAAAGTGTCCTTACATCTGCACTTTGGCGGACCAAAAAACGCTACTGACACCAACAAACTGGGCCCAAAAAATTTTCAAGAAAAAGCCATCAATTATAATTAAATTTTAATGGTATCTAAAGCCATGTAAAACTCCATAAAATAAATAAATAACTCCGGTCACACTCAACCAACTAATCGTTCAAAAACAAATCTCAACTCATTCCAGTTTATTTTCATGCAAATGTGACCACAGTAAAATCGAGCTAAGGCCATGTAAAACTGTTTAATTGGCAAACCCTTCCGCTAATGGCCTGAAATCGAGAGTTAGGGCGGCGCCGGCTGGCGGCGGTGCGGGGATGGATATAGGCGGTTTATTGTGTACACGATATGAGGGATCTGGTAGACTTTAGAGTTTATTTACTGGTCTATATATAAGGTGTAAGGGACAGCTCTCCACAAACTTTAAGGGCTTGCTCAGTAGACGAATTTGATCAACTTTCCATTGGACAATTTGTATGGCGAGGCCGATTTTTTTTTATATTCCTGAAAAAATTTTTTGTGGAAGGTTGTTCAGTTTCGTCTACTGAGCAAGCCCTTAAAGTTTGTGGAAGGCTGTCCCTTACACCTTGTATGTATGTTCTTAGACCCCTTCAGGTACCTACTACTCTTTTATAAAGTGATTTTTTTGTTTGTAAACTACATAAGACAGCCATTAAATACGGCGTTGGTCTTCCCATCCGATTATATTTTAAGTACCTTCAAGACTAGAGTGCTAGTGAACTTGTGCGCCTTACTATCAACGATTGTATCACTGCTTACCATCACGTGGGGTCGCAGTCAAGCTCTAGGTTTTTTACTATGGTAGAGAAATAGAAAATAAAAAAACCTTTTGGACTTCGGGATGAAACGTGTTGATTTCATTTTGATATTTTTTTGACCTATTAGTTTTTCCCGATCACTAAATGTATCAAAGGCACTCATTTGCATCCAGTAGCTTATGAAAAAAAAATAGATAGGTACAAAAGCTAGGCCAGATGAATAAGACGTTATCTCAATTTCAAAGAATTACTCTATCATCATCATGCTTAAAAAAAAAAAAACGACGTAACAAATTGCAATATTATATCACGTTAAATCTTAATGCCTGTTCATTATTTATCAAAATCGGTCTGAAATGTCATGTTTAAATTTTCTCTTCTTAAATCTTATTTCTAAATTAATTTATAGTCCCATACTAAACCCTGTAACAAGTGATATCAAACTTCTGGCTACACATTTTCGGGCCTTTACGAAAGCGTAGCGGGGCTACGTAGCACCGTAGCTCGTAGCCGCGGGCGCTACGAGATTGGAATATGCAAATACCAGATCCGTTTTAACTTAGACAACTGTTGTGATGTTATTTAACCTGTTATTCTGTGTAATGGAACTGGTAGACAGTGTATTATTTTTTGTATATTTTTTCTGTGAAACTATTGGGAAGAAAACAAATTGGTTGTCGAATAAAATATTGACACCTAAGCATTTTAAAACATATTTTAAAGGCAAAATCAGGGGTAGTGTAATACTGCTTCTGAAAACGATCAAATTAATTTCAATCAAATTGGGAAGTAACAAATTATTATTTTATTAAAATTTAAAACTTTTATTGATCCTATTCAAATATACTAACCATAAGTATTTTGATTTCAAAATACATATGGTTAGTATATTTGAATTTTTATGCAAATGCATAAAAATACATATCTACACCAACAATTAAAAATAAAACAAAAAATGAATTCGTGAAATTAGTCCAGTCGTTCACACGTGTGGACGTGAGCAAGGGAAAAACCTTCGTTTTTATGTGTAGGTATATATGTATATATACCTGTATATATATATGTGTACATTCCAAAATTTAGACACAATATAGGCGATAATACTGTATTATTACTAAATAAAACTGAGTCTATGGTCTATACTGAAGTGAATTTCGTTTCTTTAGTAATAGGTATTTGAAAAAAGTGTCGATATCAATTGGAGTATAAATCAGTTAGAGAAGATTGTGTTGGAAGATGACGGTGTAACGCGGTTTGAGCGGGTACGCTACCGTTTAGCGCCCGCCGACGCCGTCTCTAGGGTTGTCATAGAAAGAGTTCACAAGCAACAGTGATCATACAGTTTTGAGCACTTTATGTGGCCCACCCATACGTCCTGTCTTCCAATTCAATTCAATTTATTTCCACAAATTAACAACAACCTTAATCATGTTTACATAACTATTGCTTACTTATTTCCATACACATACCTTAAACAAAAATCGTAAGTACACTTAAAGCTTTGGTTGTTGCGAATCCGATTCACCCTGACCCCCGTACTAGTTTGAACTGTATTACGGTGGGACAGTATTCTCCGCTCGCAGTAAACTACTTTAGTTACACACACAGCCAGCTTTGGTATTGTGCGTCTATTCGTTGACCTCCTTAGTAGTCCTCCTTAGTGGCCTTGCACTGACTGGACAGGTCCACTCAAATCTGTGTGATTCTTTCCTCAAAAGTCCATCTCAGACACGATCTACTTAGCCATTACATGAACTGTATGGACTTTAAAAGAGACTACTGTTAGACCTCTAAGTTTGTTTCGGTGATTCTTCTCAGGGTAGCCTGCTGCGAAACATCGGCCTCATCTATTTTAAATTAATGAAAAAAACTACGTGTTATTTATAATGTAGCTAATAACTTTTGCCAGCGGCTTCGGTTTCTCCATACAAAATTCAGACCCCGTTTAGGACTTTCGGGACAAAATTTTAAAATAATGCCTATGTTATAAAAGGAAGCCTGGTGCAAAATGTTGTTCCAGAGACTAACATTCCCATAGTAAAATCTAAAATGTATAGCTAGGTACTTCATTTTGGAATTTGTTCTGTGTTCATTTATGATGTGTGTGTAGCGACATCTATGGCGCCACATAAGAACTACAAAGAAAGTACGAAATCCTGTATCGCGCAATCAAAGTTCTCCGCGCGATTTGAACATATACGACAACCCGAAATCATCTATCGGGCAGTCGCCCACCAGACTATAACACCTGTCTGGTCGGAGGATCCTCCCTTTTCAAAGGAAGTATGTGGGACTTTACTCTCTGTTCCGCATACCTCCAAACTGGTGACCCTCGACAAAGAACGTCAGCGCAGCCTTCGTGCAGCTACTACTTCGTGACGTCATCATCACTTCCTCAAGCTTTCGAGCAGCGAGCCATACAGCCAGCACCCACGGCTATAGAGGGTATCCTGACCACCAGCATGCCTACCTGGTCATACATGGTCATCACCTTCAGCCTAATCAGCGACCTTGGCTTGGCACACCGCACCTTCGGCCAGTCACATGAAGAGCCATGAAGAACCTCTCCTGAGAGAGCCAGCAGCACTACTCCGACTCACTGGAGCCTGCAGCATCGTCCTGACTCACTAGGACAGCATCATCCCGACTCACTGGGATACCAACACCCCGACTCACTGGGGCATCACCGCAGACAGTTCCGACTCACCGAGAACTATGCGGCATCGGTTCCGACCCACTGGAACCAACCAACGTTGGCCTGGCACGCATCAAGAACCATCGATCTCCGATCTCCGGAGGGGAGTGATGTAGCGACATCTATGTCGCCACATAAGAACTACGAAGAAAGTACGAAATCCTGTATCGCGCAATCAAAGTTCTCCGCGCGATTTGAACATATACGACAACCCGAAATCATCTATCGGGCAGTAGCCCACCAGACTATAACACCTGTCTGGCCGGAGGATCCTCCCTTTTCAACGGAGGTGTGTGGGACTTTACTCTCTGTTCCGCATACCTCCAAATGTGTTATCTACAAACACCTAAAAAAAAGATTAATTCTCATCACCACTGTTGTATATAATAACGATTTAGGTTTCTCAAAAAAGAGTTCAATCTGCGCCAACCCTACCGCTCCCCAGTTATAGCCTAAAGGGTTTCTCTCCCCGTCAAATAGTCGTTTAAAAACAACGCTATTAAACAAACCGCACGCTGATGCGTTTTGCGAAACTCATAAATATTAAACAGACAACGTTCTACAGTGTTGATGGTGCCCTGGTACTGGAGCTTGTTTAATTTTTACATTTTTTGGTAAAGAATTTTTCAATTCATATGTACTTTTTTCTAAGTTTAAGTCTAGGACATTATTACCACCCAGTGCCTCGGAAAACATGTAAACTCTTTAGTCCCGGTTATCATTCGTAGATTTTTGACAGTTATTACAGCTCGTCAGACACCAGAAAGACTGATTATAAATAAAATTAGAGTGTCTGTTTGTAATATTGAAATATCCGGTTTTAACAACATGCATAAATATACGGTACATATATCAAAATAACATTTTTAAAATTTTTGTTTGTCTGTCTGTTTGTTCCGGCTAATTTCTAAAATGGCTGGACCGATTTTGACGGGACTTTTTTGGCAGGTAGCTGATATAATAAGGAGTAAGTTAGGCTAATTTCATTTTAGAAAAAATAATAATTCAAAATCCTGTAGTCCACGCGAACGAAGTTGTGGGCACGGCTAGTCAATCTATACAAAGATTAACGTAATGTCTGGACATTACGTTACACTTTGTGTTTATGTTACTGGTAACTAGGTTGATAAGGTCTGATTGGCAGACGCTCCAGGTAAAACATGGGTATTCAGCCGCAACAGTGGTTGCTCAGAGCGGATTACAGTAGAAAATTATCATAAATATTTTAAAGGAATACACATTGACGTTTTTGGAGTTTTTTTTTAAGTCAAGATTTTTATGACGGTAGAATAGAAAGTTTATACTGAGTTTGAATAGCGAAGAGTCTAGAGTTAAACAGCCAAGCACTATAAGATGACGGAGTCGTAACTCGTACGTGATCCTACAACCCCAAGCTAGTTAGAAAAAAGCTAGCGAGATGAATTTTTGGGAAAAAAACGACGATACGTAGGGATTTTGATAATCACTCCACATGATTTTATAATAACCAATCGGCTACGCGATATGTGAGATATGAAAACAGATTTGGTTGCATCAATATTCGTGGCAAAACATGGCGTAATAGCCAAGAGCCTCGCCTAACACCTTAGAAGATTGCACAACATTGAACAAAATGTTAATATATTTACGCCTTTTAATTAAGGTTACATTATAAATTATCTTTAGTATGTCGTTTGGTGTATAGAGTCCGTCTAATGAAAGCGTGACCTGAGAAAAGGAGGTTACAACCAAAAATTTTGAATGTGGTATTATTGAAATAGTAGGAGAAAAAAGTTTTGATACTAGAGTATTTTTTGTATTTAAGACAATTTTAGAATAGTTGTACAAGAACTTAAATCCTAGTCAAAAACATGTGTGTAGACTTAATTATTTGGTGGGTGTATGGTAAATGTCAATAACACACAAAATTTTAGATAGTATTCCAAATTATTTTATTATAACTGATCTCTCAAAAGTCGCTTTATAATATTTAAATAATATTCTTTATTTTCCATTTGGCGTTCTGGCAAGAATACCAAGTGCACAACACCGTGATAGTCAAATAAAATAGTCAACATGATTTCAACTTCATCACGTCTCGCCAACACTATTAATGTGTTTCAAGATAGTTGGGTTGGAATCGATTCGTTTTAGCCTAGAGAAAATTCAGATCTTTTGGGATTAGTCAAGTGGGAACATGTTTTATACTCCAGTGATTGTTTCAAATGATACGGATCGACTCATGAGACACAAAAAGTTTAGCTGCTGCAGCAGCATCTCTCTCAAACTTGAACTAGGATTTTCGCGATTTTAACTTCAGTTGCAGACTTTTATGCACTACCAGACAGAGTGAGGCAAATCTTTCATTACATCTCAACTGCTTTTGAACGCATTCTACCACTCAGTAGCGTGTGTTTTTGATTAAGTCGATTTACCAAAAGCCTTCGATGTTGATGTTTTTATCCATTATGAAATTCGCAATATATAAGATTATCTAAAAGTATAAGAAAAAAAAATATCATTATATCCTTAATATATCTAATAATATTAGTCGACAAGGATCAAGATTATAACGTCATACTAACTTAAAAATCAAAAATCGTATGTAAACAATGTTGGTTTTCATTGAAAACACCTTCTTTCTCTTCTTGTTTTCGTTTGAACTTATTAACCATAGTGTGTAGCAGTTTTTGCACGTTACTGTTTATTGTTTTTCCCACAATTAAGCAATTATTCTTGAAAAATAAATATCAATTTCCAAAAACTGACAATTACAACCATAGACTTTGACGTGATTTTTTTTGGCAAAACAATGTTGCCAATTTAATTTAAAAAAAAAACTCCAGGTTACGCTTTCAGTAGACGCACTCTATATCGCGGCCTGATCTTAGAATTGAATTCTTCATGTAAAGTCATTTAAACGTTCACATTTGATAAAATAAATAAATATAATTGATGTAGGATTTCCGAAAGTAGGCCAAATGAGGATTGACATATCATCAAACTTAAACGTTTAAAATTATGCGTCCAGTTTTACATGGCCATATGATAAAGTGACCAATTTCTAAGATTTGACCAATATATACACTTTGTTTGTTGACCTTAAATAAATGAATATCTAATTATCTAACGAGGGTTTCATTAGCCAGTTAGATCTAGCGCTGGACACCACGCATGTTGCCGACCTCTTTCAAGAGCCTTAACCATCGTTAGCTTAGAATCTGTAGATGATAAAAGCTGGCTTTTTATCCCAAATATTTGAATTTCTTATCTCTTTTATGTTTCTTTAAAGTAAAATTACTTTTGAATTACCAGACCCTCTTGACATGAGTGCTCTAAACGCATTAATCATTATGTATAATTTTTTTTCAGTATTTTTATTCCAATGTTTGTCTCAACAGAGTTATGTCAAGAGAAATGTCCAAAATTGGATTCAAAACGTACTCTACATTCTAATTTTTTAAATTGTTAATAGGCTCGCGCTTGACCACCGTTGGCGTTCTTTTGGAGGTAATCTCTGGTCCGATTGCTAAATTTTTTTGTCGGATGGAAAGAAAGCTGCTTTATTCCTAGGTGACACAGGCTATACTTTATGTAGGCTGGAAACCTAAATACTGAGCACAGTACTGTACTATATTTAGCTACTCATTCAACATCCTGGTCCAAATCACCATACATTCCATAAACACCATATAACAGTCATAAAATCATACCCGTATTTCCTACAGGATAGATGGACGTCCCATAAACAACGAATCCAGAATCATCCTAATCACACGCACATTAGAATAAAAGAACTGGAATCGTTCCGTGCCATTTGTTTTGGCGTCATTACGATATCTGGTTTAACACGTCGACACACTCGTGCCAGTGTTAGGTGTAGGACTATTGTGTGACGATTAGCAGGTGAAGTTGTTAAGGGGATGGGACACATGTAAAAAAATTCAAATTATTATTATTTCCTTTATTCATTTCTTTACAAGTTACAATATATTTTTAAATATTTCTTAAAAAACAATAAAAAAATCATTTAAAACTATAAAAAACAGTATCCCACCGGTATCAGGAACAGGGTCCATTATTATTATTATTATTTATTGATAGGCTTTATTTTATATTTATTGCTTTATTTAAGGTGGGAATTCATCCACTGACTTCTTCCGCTATAGATCGCAGTGGGAGGGCGTGTCAGATTCTTACTGTGTAAAACTACATCTCTGTTTCTTTGCCTAGCAGTCCAGGACCCCAGGTATTTTCTTTGCATTTCGAAAGTCAACACATGGACCAGTAGGCTTCGGCCCTTCAGGGCCCCTACAAGATATCAGCAAAATGACATCTCTTTGAGCTGAGGGTGGAACACTAGGCGCCATTGATGACTCGGACTCGGTTCGGACGGTTCTCGCCAGATGGCGAGTTACCCATTGCTCGTCATCCACAAGCCCAAGCCTACGGAGAATTAAATTATTATTACATATAAAATAATTGGTTCTTATTTAGCAGCATATGGAAAGGCTTCTATTTTCCAGAGGTAGGCACCTCAGGTGTCACGCGGACCCAAAGTCCAAAAATTTAAAAACTGTCACTAAAGTTTCAATTAAAATAATTCTAATAACCCTTTTAAAACCGAACGCACAACCTCTTAACACTTTTTAGAATTCGAAATTTGAAACGTTTCCCTCGCCAAAGTTCGGCGGCATTCGGCGACGCTCGTAACTCGCGTGCCCACTGATTCGTTGCGCGTTCGATAAGATAATGGGCGACTGAAGTGCCGCCTACCGCGATAGTTCGTTTGGATTTAAGTACATAATGTTTCGCCTCTTCCTTTCGATGTGGATTTGTTGATCATTGTTGCCATGGTTAGGAAAATGGTGGTATTTTACGGTTGTAAATTTTTGGGGAAGACAAAAGAAATATTCTCTGCTTCCATAACTCAATTTTGCAGTTTGGTTTATTTCAATTAGCACAAGAAATAATTGAGTAACATTTAAAAAACCATTATTTCAATAGCACATGACATATTTGTCTAATTGGCAATAATTTAACAACAACACTATATTTTTTCTTTAGGAGTTAGGGAATGGAATTCCCTGCTGGAGTCTGTGTTTCCGGACAAGGGCTTTTAAAGTCAAGAGTGAATAGGTTCTCGGCAAACGCACTCTATCATTAACAACATCATCGCTTTATATCAAGTGAATTCAGGTGACATAGTGGTCAAGCGAGACCCTATCGACAATAAAAAAAAGGTAAGAACTCGTCGAAAGGTAATGTCAAAATTTTATTGACTAATTGACTGATTTTTTTATTTGATTTAATTGGTATAATTTACTATCTAAAACTCACCTGTATTAACTCATTCTAAGGCCCGTATTAATAAACGATGCTCAACTCCGTCCTCAAGTGTGATATTATTTGATCTCCGATTATACGATGACAGAAGCTCAAGATCTTTGCTAATTAATAAACACATGAGTACAGGATCTCAATTACCAAGATCAGCTCCTCAATGCGTACTCAAGCTTTGCTTACGTGAACGATTACCTACGTCATATTGGCCGAAGTTTAAAATAAAATGCCTTCTATTGGGAATATAAAATATCGAATCTTGATCAAATCTGATTTTTTTATTTATTTACTTGGCAATCCAAAAGGATTTGAAGCATTTCTTACATACATTTTTGATAAACGATATCGCAAAGGCCATAAAATAGCATTATTTAGTCGTAATACCTAATTAATTCGACTCAAAATATTTACAAACTCCATGTTTCGCGCTACGATAATCACGACCTCAAGTCCCGGTCGGTCTACACTCATGATCTGGCAGCTCAAGTACAGAGATTGTTGTAAACTTAAGTTTCGAGTTTCGTTTATTAATCAGACAACACTCGGCTGATGCCGTAAACCTAAGCTGAGCTTGAGCTCGAACTTGAGCTTGAGCTTAAGCTTGTGAATATCGTTTATTAATACGATCAAGACCTCAAGCTTGGTATTAAGTACGTGATCTTGGGCTGAGGACCGTTTATTAATACGGGCCTAAGATTTTGGGGATATAGCAGGAAATATTCATGTATAATTTTAGCTAATTTTCCAAAGTTTTTTCTTGCCACAACATATTTCTAGGCCAGTTAGGCCTGCATGGGCGCAGCATCGCCGTTCCCTTGTGGGGGTGATCGGCGGCGGAGACCTCTTGCGCCGGGCCTTGGTCGAGCCCATGGTCCGGAGCGAGGAGGAGAGGCAGGCGGAGGAGGCCTACCGCATCAGGCAATGGCGCTCTCGCCGCCGCCGAGATTCCGATCCCGATTTCCAGCCACCGTAGGCGCGGGCTTGCGGACAGTGAGCAATGGGTAGCTCGCTGTCCGGCCGTTTGGTAACTGTCTGGACCAAACCCAAGTCGTCGACGGACTCAAGGATTTGTCAGCAACAGCAGGGGCCCAGCCGGGTCTAAGCCTACTGGGGCCAGGGTTATCCGAAAGGGCGCTCGAGCCCCGGTATGAAGGCTTGAAGGAACGGGATGGGTTTTTTAGTCAGTCAGTCTGATACTATCTCCCGCTCCGCCCAAGTGCGAGGGTGGTGGTCATAAGATGATTTTTCCCATCGAAAAAAAAAGGCCAGTTAGGCCTATATGTTCACCCGATACCACCTACGCCCCATCCACAGAAAAACACAATCACATTTCAAAACTAGCTCGACATAACTGAAATTAAGGGGAAGCTTTACTCAAAAACATTTAAAGTGCGTTCACACTCCACCGGCATAAGTCATTAACTCTCTCTCAGCAGTTATTAGATTCGCAAAGTTCCCGGTTTTGTTCGCCAATGATGTTTTTATCTAGTTACAATTTTGTTCGTGATTTGTGGGGACCGAGACTCTGTTCGAAAAGTTTTGGTTCAGTGTTGATTAACTTTCGGACGATTTAGTACGATTTTTAATTATTATTGGGCGGTTAATTTTGGGGGTTGTAGAAAGATGTTTGTTATTGTTTGTAGTTGGGATAGGTTTATTTAAATAATAATATTAAGAATAGGGAATAGTCCTTTCTCAATATTTGACAAGGAATTAAAAGTTTGGACTCCTTTAACGACTACCAAGAAAAGTGAAGAAGCACTAAAAAAAAATCTTCCAAAAATATTTTCTTACTCAATATAAAAAGAAAAGGGAGGAGCGGCGCAGTGGTAAGGATCCCGACTTACGAGTCTTACATCGTGGGTTCAAACCTAGGCAGGTGCTTTACGTTGCGTTTATTTCATCACCACTGTCAAACAGGAGAGAAAACATCGTGAGAAAACCGGCATGTCCTAAAATCAAAAATTCGAAGACATGCCTCTCTTTGAGAAGTGACTGGAAAGACGTCGCGGTCGGCATCCTCACCTTCAGCATGACGCGAAGATCCTTACCGGACATAGATAGTTTCGGAGGTTCCTGTACCTTATTTGTGTGGAAGAAACGCCGGACAATAGCATTGACGCCATACATTGACATCTACCATTGTGTAGATTGCTCGGAGGACACGGTTAGGCATATAATAGAGATGTGCCCCGTTTAGACAGAGCAACGCCGTGTCCTCGCGGGGGCGAGCGGCGGCAACAACGGTCCCGGCCCAGAACGAAGAGGAATAGCAGGTGGTCGTCTCCATCTGTGAAGCAGTAATGCTAGCGAAGGAGGCGGCCGCATGCATCAGGGAACGGCCTTCACGCCCCGGTTGTCGCGATCCCGAACTCGATTTTGAGCCACCGTAGGCGTGAGCTTGCACCCGGCAAGCAATGGGTTGCTCGCCGTCATTAACCCTCACTAGGACCCGTTCTCTCTCTAAGAGAGTAGTTCTGAGTCCCAGCAATGAGATCCAGCTGATTGTGTTTATTATAATCTAAAAACATCAACACTGCTAAGCATGAGCATAATTAATTTAGACCTATTCAGAAATCAACTTTTAATGTTTATTAGGGTTGCTTTACCTTCATGTTTTCAGAAAACCAATAACGTCACAGCAAAACAATTAAAATCATAAAACAATACCTACAAAATTGATACCCGAACATAATTCTAATCTAATACCCCTTCATAATGGCGGCCACACAAAAGGCGGTGCCGTATCAACAATTAGCCGTTACATCGGCCGTCGGTCCGGAACGCGTAATGATCGGAACGGGTCGGCCATTCTAATTCCGATCACCGGACGCAAGCCGGAACGGCCCGGGCTAATCACGACCGGGGATTAGGTAGCTTCACTTTTGATTCTGTTTTTCAAAAAGAGATTAGAAAGCAGACAATTCTGTTTTTTGAAAACCTTTTGTTTAAAAATAGAATTTGAAAAAGTTACTGGCAACCAAAGAATTCCAGTTCATTACAGTTCATTAGTTTTGTTTTTCGTTTTTATTGTTGACCGATTCGTTTGCTCATGACTCATCACATAGGTTGTCTAAGGATGCCTGGTGCCGAAGGTGAAAAGGCAACCTGGGGGTTTTGACAAAGCTTACTTGTTTTTAAGTTTCAGTAAAATTGCTACTATTTTGGTGTAGTGGGATTGTGGATTGATTTCATAGCCTTAAAACAAAAAAGACGCCATTCCATGACATTTCCGCCAAATACTACAAATTCATTTATTCCTGTATCGGAATGGAAAACAATGCGATTGTACTGCCATTATATAATCTAGGGTTACTATATGTCGTATCAAAAAGAAGAAGACAAATGAAAAAATATACAAACTAATGTATGAGTAAGTCCATGTCTAGTAAGCACAAGGCTCTAATCTTCATAAATGTGTGAATATCATATCATACTTTATCAGGAATTCCTAGTGTTATAATTTGATCATGCTAGAAGGAGAAAAAACACTAAAATGAAAGAAAATCAAGAAGCAACGACGCTTTCTAAGAAGATCCTAAGCTTATCGGGCATAGTATATATACTGCAAATTTGAGTTCACTAACTACGTTTCTTGGAAAAATAAAAATTTATAAATAAAATAAATAATAATTCTATCTATCTGTTTAAAAAAAAATCTAGACAAAGAACATTATTACTTCTATATACTAGAAGAACACTTCTAGTCTCAACCATCTCGTAAAGTTATATTTTAAAAATGTGTATTTTTATAACTTCATTCATGTATTTTATTTACTGTTATTGATGATTATATGTACGTATGTATTATATAATTGACTTTAGATAGTATTGTATATTTTAACTTTTCTAACTTATTTGTTCTACACTGTGTCTACATCTCTCATCCAACTCTCCTGTCGCTGGTCTGCGGAGAGAAGCTTAATTTGAAATAGAGCGCCTTTGTGCTCTTCTATTTGCATTTTTTCTTTTCATTTTTAAGTGTATGTGTGTACTTATATAAATAATTCAATCTGGAAATCGAACCCCATCGATGGTAATTACGAATCGCATCGTACACAGGTAATATCCGCAGGTTGATCCGAACGACCGACGCATCGTTCGCTTTGTACAACACTACCATTGTTATACTGAAATATTGCTCCAGCCAGGGGTACGCAACGTTGGCCAGTTTTCACATGCCTTGGAACAAAAAGAAACGTTTGGTCACATTCGCCGGTTTTAACTTTTAACAGATTTAGATATTCACTGAATAAGTTATCTGATAAAAACATCTGTGCCAGTGGCTTTTACTCAGTTGGTAATTCAGTCCCAGGGACAGTATTTGGGTATAGTTAACTAATATTTTTAAAGCAGATTACAAATTACGATTAAAAGTAGTTAACTACATGTACTTTGACTACATGTTAACTAGAGTAATCAAACTACATGAAGTACATAGTTGTTAATTTAATTGCTGTAATCTAGTAGTTACAATTACTGATTATTTCTATACCAAGAACTTATATTTTACAATGAAATAAACGTTCAATGTGTTGGAATTATTGATTTATCAAAATTGAATCTGGCTATAAAATTTAATTAAAAAAGGTATAAAAAGCTTTACATAATTATGTTTAATTTAATGAATAATTGCATACAAGGATTATATTTATTACATAATATGTATTGTTACTGCGTTGATTGACAAGTAACAAAAAATAAATCTTTAAATGTATGTAGATTTATTAAATAAATAAAATCTCGTAATCGTGATTGCAACAACAATTTGTCAAATCATAAACAACCATTAAAATGTTTGACTACTTTTTACGATTATTTAATATAATTTATAACTAAGAGTACTAACTATAATAATATATGTAGTCCTAGTTATTAATCAGTAGTTAGATATCACGAGTCCGATTTGCTCTTTCCCAGTATTTTATTGGTATTTCAGAATTTTAATCCGTATTTTATCCTAAGACAAATTGGGACAGGTTCTGTTACTAAATCGCTTAATTTCCCAATCCCAATGAAGCTAAAACAATATAAAAACAACCAATTTAACAATCCCACACTAACCTAAGCACCCCTGCTTGTCATTAATTCACCGAATCGAGTATTGTTTCCTGCAGGGCCATCATCAACGATGCCTCTCTCAATTTGTGCTTTAAAACAAGCTCCATCCCTTTCTTGCACGGTATACTAGAATAAGATAGCACTTGTCAATTGGTAACCCGTCACCGTAGCGATTCGGCCGTTTCCGCCGGCGGTCGGGCTGTCCGGTGACAACTGAAAAAAGCTTTCAGCAATGTTTTACACATTTTTGTATAAGATTCATGACGGGGTATTGTTTATTTCACAGGCTTTATTGGTTATAGTCCCTTTGTGTGTTGTTATGTATGTATGTATATTGTAATTTTAATGTTCCCGATAATCGTGATGACATTCAATGAGAATGTCTATGACGCTTAAACATTAGGCATGCATAAATTCATCATCATCATTACAGCCGAAAGATGTTGGACATAGGCCTCTCCCAAGTCTCGCTATGACGATCAGTCCTGTGCCTCTCGCATCCATCGGGTTCCCGCGACTCTCACCAGGTGATAACCTGGTCCACCTAAAGGGCTTTACAACGCTGCGACTTCCGGTATGTGGTCGCCACTCCAGAACCTTTCATACCCAGCCACCATCTTTTCTGTAAGCAATGTGCTTTGCTCACTGCAACTTAAGTTTGGCGATTCTATGGGCTATGTCAGTAACCTTGGTTCTCCTGCAGATATCTTCATTTCTAACATGATTATGCAAGAAAACTTCGAGTATAGCCCTTTTCTTTTATATGCAGAATTTATGGTGTAAGACGATGGTGTGGGAATTCAACAGGAACTTACTGAAAATAAATATCGAATCATACGGACGTTCACTCTTATAATGTTATTATGATAAAGTTAGCTAAACTTTATGCTATATGAATTCTACAAACTGAAATGTTTACGAGTTGATTTTTTGTCAACACACACATAGAAAAACTACCTCAATATTTTTTTAAATGTGATTTACATCTACTAGTGCTTGACTGCAGTCCCACCTAATGGTAAGCAGTGATGCAATCGTTGATGGTGAGGCGCACTAGTTTATTAAGAGCCTATTCACTCTATCCTTGAATACGCTTATTCAATTTATCCTTATCATCGAACGGGAAGATCGTTGCAAGCAAATTGCTAGAAAGTGCTAAAAATTCTAGACTTATCTTCAGCCCCATAAAAAAAGATGCTACAGAAACTACACTTAAACAAAATACATTTAAAATAAAGTCGAACAAAGCCACTCCCCCTCCACCATATCGGCATTTTATTTCGTACCAGCAATATTTGCATGGCGGCTGTCAATATTTTACGTCGCTATCGTGACGGCCCGCTGGTTTTATGATCAAACAATACTTGAATGTATTTGTTTTTACTCTAACTTTTACATACGACTTGATATCTACATAATGAATATGTGAAATGTGATGTTATTTAAGGTTTACTATTTAAAAAATAACTAATTCGTAAAAGTATCTGTTACTGCATTGGTGTGACCAATGGTAAATCTCTAAAAGTCCGAATTGTTCTCTGATATTCGCTAATTTCGGACTTATACTAGCTCCACCAGATGCGCTTGAAAGTCATAATTGAAATCGATGGTGTGTTTCTCTGTAGGATTGTTGGAATGAGTTACCGTGGCCCTCAAACGCAAATGGCACCTGACGATTTATTCTATTATATTTATTTATTCTATTCCACACTATTTATTTTAGAGGTTAAAAAGTATAAAATCATATAATGCAGACTTTTGGGAACTTTTAATAGAATCTGGCTCTATGCATGTCAGTGACCATCTTTACATACTTATATAGTCTTTTGTGGGGTAGGTAAGGTATCTACCTTACCTACCCCACAAAAGACTATATAAGTACTGGCTAAAAACCTACCTACCTATCTAGGTAGGTAGGTTTTTAGCCAGTTTTTTTGGTTAACAACTTTCATGCGATTTTTTCGACATCACAATACCTGTCTACTTTAATAAACGGTACCTACAATTCAGACTTTTAGTAACCTGTAAGATGAGTGGTATAACTTAGGTTAAGCTGCAAAATCATAGGATTGACCATAGTTTATACGTATAAATACAGTAACAGATTTGGTAACCCTGATTAAAAGACCACAATGTATAAAAGAATATTAAGCTGAATATAATCATTTTGAGCAGACACTAGAGTTAAATGATGACTTTATAAGATTCATATTGTATAGAAGTTAAAACCGTTAACTATTGATACTACAGTTATTAACAACTACTCTGTTCCCTATTAATGATAGGTTTAACTTTTAAAACAATGAAAAAAAAAAACAAAACGATGCGATAAAAAAAGATACATCAAAACTATTGTAGGTATACTAAAATGTGTGTGTGTTAATTATAGATTATAAATCTATTTCTTTATAACATAATCTTAGAATAGGGAATAAACAACATAATTGCGTAAAACACTCTGTCCCTACGAAAGTTTTCTTTGTCACTAAAAGAGTAATGTGTAAAAAACTCGGCAATTATTCCCCGAAGGCGATATATTAGCTATCAGGGGTCCTCTATCAAACAGACAATCAAGTTGAGCACATTCTCAGTAATCTATAAATCATAGATCAGACGACGTCGCGAACGTTTGACAACTAGTAATCATATTTTTATTTAAGGCACAGTGGTTTGGCAAAGATATTCCACTAAGATTAAAACTTGCATTTTATTTATTAAGAAAGAAAACAAGAAACAGCTTTTTTTTTTTTTTTTTTTTTTTTTTTCGATGGGAAAAATCATCTTATGACAACCCCCGCTCTTGGGCGGAGCGGGAGATAGTGTCAGACTCTTACTGACTAAAAAACCCATCCCGTTCCTTCAAGCCTTCATACCGGGGCTCGAGCGCCCTTTCGGATAACCCTGGCCCCAGTAGGCTTCGACCCGGCTGGGCCCCTGCTGTTGCTGACAACTCCTTGAGGCGCGCGGGAACAGCGCGCGCCGTCGACGACTTGGGCTTGGTCCGGACGGTTACCGGACGGCCGGACAGCGAGCTACCCATTGCTCACTGTCCGCAAGCCCGCGCCTACGGTGGCTGGAAATCGGGATCGGAATCCCGGCGGCGGCGGCGAGAGCGCCGTTGCCTGATGCGGTCGGCTTCCTCCTTAGCGAGCATTACTGCTTCGCAGAAGTCGGCGACCGCCTGCCACTCCTCCTCGCTCCGGACCATGGCCTCGACCAAGGCCCGGCGCGAGAGGTCTCCGCCGCCGATCACCCCCACGAGGGCACGGCGATGCTCCGCCCAAGCAGGGCACACCGCGATTGTGTGCTCCACCGTGTCCTCCGGGCGTTCCGCACAGTGGCGGCACCCGGGCGTCACTTCCGCCTTGATTCGGAACAGGAACCTCCCGAACTTGCCATTTCCGGTGAGGACCTGTGTCATGCGGAAGGTAAGGACGCCGTGAGGTCTTTCCAGCCACGCCTCAAAGAGGGGACTTATCGCCATAATTGTGGCGTGCCCAGCACTGGGTTGCGATAGTCGCTGACGCCATTCCACCATGAGATCCCGCCGGAGCTCTGTCCGCCATGCCGCGACCTGTCGCGGCAGAGGACTTTCACCCCGGCGTTGCATCTCCACGCGCATGTCGTGCATGTGTGCAAGGACTGTTGCCTCCAGATCCCACGGTGGTAGGCCAGCCAGAAGGCTCGCCGCTTCCCGGGAAATCGTGCGGTATCCCCGCACCATCCGAATTGCCATGACCCTCTGGCAGGCGTTCAGTATGGCCGCCGGTTGCTTTTTCAGCGACGGCGCCCACACCGGCGCCCCGTAGAGGGCCATGGACCGAACGATCCCCGCGTAGAGCCTCCGGCAGGAGGCGTCTGGACCCCCAAGGTTGGGCAGGAGCCGCTTGAGCGCCGCCCCAGTCCGGTTGAGTTTGGGAGCCAGACGTCGGAAATGCTCCACGAAATTCCACCGGCTGTCGAGGACGAGTCCCAGGTACTTCATCGTCGACCCGACACCGATGTGAACTCCTCCTACCGTTAGTTGGGAACTCAATGGCGGCGCGTTCCGAGACCGGCGACCGTGGAAACACATGGCCTCGGATTTGTGAAGCGCCACCTCGAGTCCCAACTCCTGGATCCTACCAACGACTATCGCAACCCCGCGTGTCGCTAAAGCGACCGCCGCCTGGTACGACTCTCCCTGCGCTAGAACCAGCGTGTCGTCTGCGTAGCAGACCACGCTGACCCCGTCAGGGAGGTCGCCCCGCAACACGTAATCGTAACCAATGTTCCACAAGGGTGGCCCTAGTACCGACCCCTGCGGAACACCGCACGACATCTCCCGACGTTTCCAGTCTCCCTGGTGACCGGGGTAGACAATATACCTGTCCGACAGGTAGGCTTCGACTACTCGACAGAGGTATTCGGGCACCCGGTGGTACCGGAGTGCCCTCCGGATCGTACTCCAGGGCAGGGAATTGAAAGCGTTGGCAATGTCCAAGGACACTGCCACGACACACCTACCCTGGGACACCGCATCCCCCGTCGTGAGGGCTCGCACGCGCATGATGGCGTCTACCGTCGAGCGCATCCTGCGAAAGCCGAACTGTCCGTCCGAAAGGTCCGGCCCCACCCGTGAAAGGCGCGCGACGAGGCGGCTCGCAATCACTCTTTCAAAGAGCTTGCCCACCTCATCGAGCAGCACAATGGGCCGGTACGCGGACGGAGAGTCCGCAGGGCGCCCTGGCTTCGCGATGAGGACCAGTTTCCCCGTCTTCCAGCGAAGTGGGAACTGGCCCATCTCCAAGCATGCGCTGAAGAGCCCTCGCAGTCGAGGCCCGAGAGCCTCCATGGCCAGGACCCAGGCTTTCCCAGGCAAGCCATCGGGTCCTGGGGCGGCGTTCTTGGCACTCAGCCTTTGCACCGCCACTCTCATCTCTACCTCGGTCACCTCTGGAGCATTATCGTCGTCGTCGCTATTGCGGTCCGCGTTAGACACCGCTGGTGGAGGCGGAGCCATGGGCGGGGGGGAGTGTTCCCCTCGCGCAGGGAACAGAGTGCTCACCACACCCTCCACGAGTTGGGGCCGGAGACTCTGAGTCAGCGGGGGAGCCCAGGGGCGCAGTTTCTCCCGTACCAATTTGTACGGGCGCCCCCACGGGTCCGCGTTCAGAGACCCCAGCCACACGTCGCGGGCCTCGAGTTTGGCCCGCTTAATCTCCGCTCGGAGGGTGTGTTTTGCCTCTCTATAACCTTCGTATAGCTCCGCCTCTCTGGCCTCCGCATCCGGTGGGCGGATGCGGCGCCTGCAGTATCTGGCGTACCGGCGTCGCGCGTGATTGCACGTGTTGCGCAGTGCAGCGATTTCCGGCGACCACCAGTACACCTGGCGCTTAGCACGTCCTGGACGGACTCGGGGCATTGCCGCATCGCAAATTTGCGACATGGCCTCCCGGAACCACTCCGCCTCGACGTCGATGTCGACAGGCCTGTCCGGTGCTTGCACCCAGGCCTGTACCGTCGCGGCTTCCAGGAGGAGCTCCCGGTCCATCTGCTTAAGCGCCCACCGCGGACCGCAAGGGCTCTGTCGGACCGGCGCGGCCGGGGTTTCGGCGGAGACGTCCAACCGGATGTACCGGTGGTCGGAGTACGTCTCCACCTCCTCCATAACGCGCCAGTCGACGACACTCGGCGACAGAGCGGGGCTGGCGAACGAAAGGTCCACCACTGATTCACCCCGCCTCCGCACCAACGTGGGGACAGAACCCCGGTTCAGGACGACCAGGCCCAGCTCCAAGGCCCAGTCCTCCACCATCCGACCCCGTGTGTTCGTGCGCCGGGAACCCCAAGCCGTATTCCAGGCGTTGAAGTCCCCGCAAACGACCACGGGGAGGGTACCAAACCCAGCGACGACGGCACTTAGCTCCATAAGGGAGACATGGAGTTCGTCGGGAGTTCTGGTCGGGGACAGATAGACGCCTACCACTGCAATGTCCCCGACCCGTGCTGCCACGTAACCCCGTCCCCTCGCGGCCGACGAAATTAGCGTCGCCGAGCCGTCTAGGTCCTGAACCCAGCGGGGATGGACGTAGTACGGCTCGGAGACGACGGCGACATTGATCGACCACTGCGCCATGCTCTGGAGCAACAGATCCTGAGCGGGGGCGCAGTGGTTGATGTTCGCCTGGAGGAGACGTAATGGTGTCGTTATTGACATTCCATTACAGTCTCCTCCTGAGCCCCCTGTGAGGGCACTGCCACGGCGGGAGCGGCGGCGACAGCGGCGGCAGCCAATGTGGTGGCTGCGGCGGTGAGGACGTCAGGGTGGATGGGCCTGACCTTGCCCTTGGCCTTGGCGGGGGGGTCATAGGACCTGCCCCCAGCCCGGTGGTCGGCCGGCTTGCCTGCTGCCGCACATGCGTAGCAGTGCGGCTTTGCACGGCATTCAACGGCCTTGTGTCCGGGCTGTCCGCACTGGTGGCAGCGGTCACTGCGGTCCTCTGCGGCGCAATAGGCCCCCACGTGGTGCCCCACGTGACAGCGGTAGCACCGCAGAGGTTTGGGTTCCAGCATCTTGACTTGGGCCGAAACCCAACCCACCAATAGCCTTCGGCCTTCGGTCGTGATGGCCTTGGCCGCCGACACGGGGCAGCTCACCGTAACGGCTCGCATGCCCGTGCTGTCAGCGCGGATGGTGCCCGCCCGGACCTGATCGGTCGTGCACCCTCCCGTCCTGACGATGGCGGCCACCACTTCCTCCACCCTAACTGAGTCGTCCAGACCCATAATGCGCATGTCGATGCACTTCGTGGGTCTGGACACTCGGGCCTCCTCGACGTCCAGGGACGCCCTGATCCTTTCAGCCAGGGCGTCGGCGAGCTCTCCGCTGTCTGCCCCAGGGACCTCCAACATTCGGGCCCCGGTCGCGGTACGCCTCATTCGGAAGCCCCCGGAGGCTCCGAACTCGTCGAGGTGGCCCACCACCGCCTGTTTCGCCTTCGCCATGACTACATCGTAGTTCACGCCCTTCTTTTCCGCAGCTGGCTGTAGTGTAATCACTACAGCTGCGGAAGTCGGGGCGCGAAGACGAGCAGCCATGGCCCGCTTCTTGCGCTCCTGTCGCCGCCTGCGCTTTTTGGCCGCCCTTGCCGCCTTGCTCGCCTTCTTCTTGGCGCCGACGACCGTCCACTCAGCGCCAGCCGAGGGGTCTCCGGGCGGAGAAGGCGGCAGGCGCGACCTATTCGCTGCCGTGGTGGGAGGACCCGCCAGTTTGGTGGCAGCCGCCACCCTGCTCTTTGAGGGAGGGGCAGGCTTCCCCTGCCGCTGCTGCTGCTTGGCCGCTGGGACCGGCCTCGCAGGCCCCGACGCCGCGGCCACGCGCCCGGCTTGCCCCGAGGGGCCGGCCCTGGGTGCTACAGCCGTCGTGGCCGCAGCGACAGTGGCATACGACGCCGTCCTCTTCTGGCCGGAGGCCGCGAGAGGGGCCGCAGGACGATGCCCTCCAGGACGGAGAGCTGGCGCCGGATGTGCCCCTGGAACTGCTGCTGCTGCTGCTGTTGCTGCTCTCTAAAAGCAGCCAGCTCCTGCCGCAGCAGAGACACCACCTCCTATCTGTCCTCTATCTATCTGTCCTCCCGTCTATCCTACCTATCCGCCTGGGGCGAGGGCCGGGATCGGCCCTGCTCCTCTCTGCTCCTCCCTTCGGGACGAGAGTCCTGGAGAGTGGCCACGGCTGCCTCGAGCCGGCCAAACCTCCCGCTAAGGGTGCGCTCGTAGGGCTCGAAGACGAGCCCCAGCGCCTCCTCAATCGCAGTATTGGCCAGCTCGATGGAGCGTTTTTTGGCCACCCTCTCCCTCTTATTGGCCACACTCGTGATGGCGGCTGCCACGACCGCTCTAAACTTGGCCATCGCCTCCTCCATTCCTTCTGGCAAGTCCTCGGGAATCTTCGGCACTAAGGCGCTGGCCTGGCGTCCCTCACTGGCGGTCTCAGTGGGGAGCCCTCTCCCTCTGCCCGACTTTCGGGCCGTACCCCGCCCCGACGACGAGATTTTCCGGGCAGGTTCCGTCTCGTCGTCGGACGCGGAGCGCATGGCGCGCATGAACGCCCTCCTTCCGTTGGATGTGGATTCTTCCACCTCCATCCAAAGGAGGGGCCCCCGCACCTCCTCCTCCACCTCCTTCCCGTCTGAGTTGAGTGAAGACACGGCATCTGAATCCGACGCCGCGTCTTCACTCACCTCCCTGAGGCCAAACCTACGGCCGGCCTCCACTGGCATCGCGGACGTGCTGGGAACTGGTCCCAGGGACTCCGCGCCGCCGAAGTGTGAGCCACCCTGGCTCTGTGCGTCCACGGAGGACGGAACAGGGTCCGAAGACCCGAGGCGATGATGGCCCCCCCCAGAATACGAGGGGCAGCCCGAGCTCTGCTCGGGGAGGGATTCTCCTGCAAGCAGGTACCCTCCTGGGGTAGTTATATTTTTATCATTCGCGCTCATGGTGGTGCTGAACTCAGCTTTGCCTTTTTGTTTTAAATGGGGTGCCCTATCTCCCCTACATCGCTATCCAGAAGGCGCCAACAGCTGTTGTGCTAGCGCTTCTGGACAGCGCACCCTCCGGGCGGTCCGACTGGACTCCGCCGTATGTTCCACTTGGTCTGGTCTCTCGCTTGAGGCCTTCCGGCATGAGTAGCTCTACCGGCATAGCCCTCAAGGTCACTGAGACACACAAGCCCCACCACGACGACAACGTGGGAACACAGTTGGTGGGGAAGAAACAGCTTCATTATGTGATATTAAAAACCTATTGTAACCATGAAAATTTGCTAGTCATGCAGCCTAGCAAATTTTCTTTTAAACCTTATAAGTATCTATAAGATACTTAAAAATAAATGTGACGAACTTTCCTATTCTTAATGTGTTTAAAGAATTATTATTTCTCATAAGAACATTATTATTATATTCGTTCACTTATAAGAGATTTAAAATTTAAGTTTAACAATTGTCTGCTAATGACGAAGCATGCAATACACCTTGTAGAACAATTACAATAAAATAGACAACTTCATGTTGTATTAAAAGTACAGTATAACAAGGCACCACAAAATCATTGAAAATAAGCATGTCGGTACGTCTAAGACATTAAGTTTGGTTTAATAATACCTAGTTTATTAACTGCTTTTGGAATTGATCCTTTACGACAGTTACATTCAAAATACGTGTAGCAATTAAATTTAGAGTGGTTTTTATAATAACCAGCATCCTCAGCCACACCCACATACACAGAAATGAAGAGACCACTGTCTGAAAGGATTATGCAAAAGTTTGGCCTTACAAACAACGAAGTATTAAATTACAAGCAGCTAAACATCTGCCTAGGTTTGAACCTATAACGAGCACTTCATATTGTCAAGGCCATTACTGCTGAGCCACATAACTTTAATATAATGTTATGGGAATGAGAGCAACGTTATGAAAGGTATGAGAACAAACATCAAGTAATGAAAATGACTATGAAACAAGTGTGAGTATGAATAACATTACAGCCACCACTGCTTGTGACTCTAAATGGAAATAAATAGGTAAGCTTAACGTTTATTACAAGTAAGATTATTTATAACATCTGGTACAATTTAATTAGCTCTTGTGTGTTTTCAGAAATATAAAGGATCATCTTCATCTTCATTAGCCTTTTAAATGTTCACACTCCTAGGACTCAGGCCTCCTCTCTAGAAGAGGGAATGGGCCACCACGCGGGCCCAGTGCAGGTTGGTTGGTTTAAAGGATCATAAATGAACAGTAATATTCTTGAGAACTTAGACATCACCTTAACATCCCATATAAGTGTACCACGTCACTCCATACATCAAGCTAATGTGATATCCGATTTACGATCCCAAATCGAACCTTAATGGATCATACTAGATTCAATTTTATAACAGCGTCGAATTTGTAACTCATTCTCACCGGGGACTATTCGGAAGATTGTGCGATTTAAAGTGGCACTTTGTTTTAGAGTAAATTAAGTTAGCTTTCAATAGGAAAAGTGTTGATGACGTTTGTTATATTAACTAGTGTTATAGCATTTTTAATATTTTTAACCCACCAATCTGTAAATGGACCCACGTGGTGGATTACGGCACATTCCCTTTCCATCCTCCACATTAAAAGGCTCAGTATGCTATGCTACGTGATATTTTAAAAAGTTCTTCCTACTAAAATTATGGCAGTTAAAGACTGTATAATTACATGTTTGCGAATCAAAAAACATCCGAACAGTTTAACGGATTTTTGAATGGAACTTAGACTGACCCCTAATTAGGCGTGCGCGATCCTCGGGCGTGTAAGTAACGCGGACGCCGCGAGCACGCTGCGTGAACGTCGCGTTTTGCTAAGAGTGCATGCGATGCGCACTCTCTGAAGGGGGTTAAACGCCTCGCGCGCTCGCTGCACACACGTCACACGGTGGCAACACGCGACGCTTACGCAGCGCGCTCGCGCTTCTCACACGCCCGAGGAACGTGTGCGTCTACTGTGGGATAGGCCTTTGCACACGTGAAGCGTGTATATCATGTCCTGAAATAGGAAATATACCTTTTGTGCTTTCCTTTACGTACTTATATTTCTTGCACGTTCGTCTCCATAAAGATCTACACTTTAGAATGCGTATTAAGTTATTCTTTTTTTGTGTTTTTAAAAGTTCCTGTGAATGTTTTATTTGAAATATGCTTTGACTTGATGTCATTTGTTACCGGTAAAAGATGTGGCACATCACTCTAACAGTTTCTTAAATTATCAGCTGCTATATTAACTTCATTGCTAAAATTCTTTCAACGATAGAAAGCTGTTTTATTCCTGAGTGACATAGACTGTAGTTTATGTACGCAGGCGAAGCTGCGGGTAAAAGCTAGTTTTGGATAATGTGAATATCAAGAGCCTGTAAACAAATTCATCATCATTTTCCTTCTCTTGTCACGCGTTTTTTGTGGTCAGTGCCATGTCTTTTTCTCCCATTTCGTCCTATAGGCTTACACGTCATGCTTTAACTAAGAACTAAGTCCCTTTTCTTTCATATCTTATCTCATTAAATCTATCTATCTTTTCTTTGGCCTCCCTCTACCTCTCTATTTATCCTCATGTACACATTCATATTCACCGTAAACCATATAAGAGTTATAGTTACGTAAGTAGCAACGGTACAGCAAGACAAAATATAATGTATTCAGTGAATATTGTCGCGGGAGCCCGCTTATTACTTTCGACTTACTTTCAAATTGGTTCCACTTACGACCTGCTTTCATTCGCACCTGTATAGACGAATACCAATATTCTGTCTTTCTTACCTCACTGTATTTCTTTTGCGTTTTTGCCGGTAGTCATCATTATTTCAGAAGTCACTGAAGTAAGGAATCAGAAGAAAGTGAAAAGCTGTTATTGACAAGGCTCGCTTTTGACCACTATCTCACCTACTTAAGCAATGATGTAGCCGGTGTTGAAGCGCGCTTGACTAGAATTAACCTTTTGATTTAAATATGGAGTATTTACGGTTGTAGCAATCAGGAGCTACAGACTTAGATAGGGAATTCCACTCTTTTTCTATTTTGGTCGCACAATGAATGTGTTCCTAAAATGTTTTGTGCGTATGAGTAGAGAGATAGAGAAGTAAACACCATGTGTAAGAGTAAAACAAAATTAACTGCACACAAAACAGTTGTCAAAGAAATAATATAATAAACAATATATAGTTATTCTGTCATAACTATAAACATACACAATTATAGTAAAGTAAATATCACAAAAATACATACTAATGTGCCTAATATTATACCGTTTAATATCAAGCGCGTTACTTACTTTTCACTAGTTTTCAGTTCCAATAAAATAGTAAAAGTTTTGGATGAACACTATACGTATATAACATTGTTGCAGACACCATCAAGTTCATGTCGGTAAGTCATCATGAAAAACCGGCCAAGTGCGAGTCGGACTCGCCCATGAAGGGTTCCG
Organism: Mythimna albipuncta; assembly: GCA_929112965.1. Classification (NCBI taxonomy): domain Eukaryota; kingdom Metazoa; phylum Arthropoda; class Insecta; order Lepidoptera; family Noctuidae; genus Mythimna; species Mythimna albipuncta. Next base: position 24,147,638 of record OV815961.1, on the reverse strand, counting down.
TAGCAGCAAGTAACATAATATAAAAGTTCTTGTTATGTGTTGTAACTTTGATCGATGTTTTAATAATAGTGTATTTTTTTCGGTTTATGACGCATTAAAAAAAAACTACTCACTGGATTTCGTTCAAACCAATTTTCGTTGGTAGTTTTTATAGTAATGTATATCATATATTTTTTTTAGTTTTATCATTCTCTTATCTTAGAAGTTAGAGGGGGGGGGACACACATTTTACCACTTTGGAAATGTGTCTCGCGCAAACTATTAAGTTTAGAAAAAAATGATTTTAGAAACCTCAGTATCATTTTTGAAGACCTATCCATAGATACCCCACACGCAAGGGTTGGATGAAAAAAAAAATTTTGAGTTTCAGTTCTATGTATGGGGACCCCCAAAATTTATTGCTTTTTTTCTATTTTTGTGTGAAAATCTTAATGCGGTTCACAGAATACATCTACTTACAAAGTTTCAACAGTATAGCTCTTATAGTTTCGGAAAAAAGTGGCTGTGACATACGGACGGACAGACAGACAGACAGACAGACAGACAGACAGACAGACAGACAGACAGACAGACAGACAGACATGACGAATCTATAAGGGTTCCGTTTTTTTGCCATTTGGCTACGGAACCCTAAAAAGTCCATAAAACTGTATTCTGTTTTAGATTTTACATCAATCTGAGTACGAAACGAAACCCACCAGCAACAGCTCTGCGCGACGGCATATATCCATATTAATTTAAACCATATTTCACTGTATTTAATTCATATGCTAAATAGATGCGGTGTTTTGTCAACCATTCGCTATTTTGCTACCAACTTTATTGTTTTGGTGCTTGGAAACCATTATTTATAAATTGCCTGTAAATGTAGGGTTAATGTGCCCTAATTTCGTAATAATGCAGGTTGATTTAATGAGTGATGTATGAATGCATTATTTTTTATTCTTGCATAAAATGGAATGCAATAAAGTCTCGGTTTTATCATTACTGTTGCATCTTTTCTTTTCGAAACCTTTACCTATTCATCTGAAATACAACCGGATTGAACACCTTTTCCTTTTTTTATGTCAGTTAAAAAACTGACTGACTAACATTTCAATAAAGATTGAGAAGAGGATTGTGCGATTTTGCTGAAGGTTTTCTTTTATGATGTAGACATTAAGAAGAATTTCCAGAAACCCCTTGATTTTAGTAATTCAGGCTTTGCAGAGGTAAAAAAGAGGAATAATTATAATGTGTAGGCATATATAGGCATATCTTATTATTTAGGCCAAATTTCTTGAAACATCTCACAAATCGTAAATCTCGTAAAAAATAAAAGCTTTCATTACCAAACATACAAGCTTCCAAGCATTAGTATTAAAAAACTAGAGTTTTAAAAGTTGATTTAGAGAGTGTTAAAAGTTGTATAGAAAAAATCTTATTCCTAGAGAGAATAAACTTCAGCAATAATGCTTTGTAAATAACAAAGACAGTTATTAGTTTCGATAATCTGTTAGTTATTTTGGGACAACTGTTTATTCCAACAACATAATATTACTCTGCAACTATTATATTAAGATATTCTGGGCTCCATATTCCAAGATGTAGTTCCAACAAAATGTAAATAAGGCGTTATAAATCAGGTTTATGTTGAACCGTATCCGCTCCACGCCAACCATCTGCTAATTCAGTGAAAACAGTCGCTGCTTTATATTATAATTTATTTTGAATAATATTCTATTAAATTGTATGCGAAACACTATAATCAGAGTTATATTTGGCGACCTAAAAACCAAAGCATCTAAAAGTAAATCGTTCAACTACTTTTAGCCAAAATAATGATGACCTGAGAGATTTTGGTTTATTTCAGTATTGAATCAATTTTTTACTGTCTATCAAGAAAACAAAGTAATTTTACCCAAACGCATTACAAAGATTAATCTGATGTTTGAGTGATAAATATATTAGTTTCTGCAATAGTAGGAACCTAAATGAGAAAACTGGATTATAAAACTCGTTCGGATATCGAACAACAATATTGACAGAAGAATTGCTGATTTAGCTTTTGATATTAGACTGCTATACTTATGTAGAACGAAATATTTTTATCTTAACTGATCTTACGATTGTTAAATAATTTTTATTTATAGAAGTTACGAGAAACACCGAAAACGCTTGAAAGAGCAAAACCGATGAAACACCTAATGAAAGGATCACTTCCACCTTACTTCAAAAGATTCGTACTCCCCCATATGGAGCACAAATGTAGTCATTATAGAAACTTCAAAAATAAAGTTATTTTTTGGGTCTGCGAGATTTGAGATTTTTTTGATTTGAGATTTTAACTCCGAGAATATTACGTTACATTGCTAGTGAGCAATGTAACGTAATATTCTCAGGCCGCATAATGCAAGTATACTAAGTTTTAAAATACAAAATGCAGTTAGATGTAAGCAACTTTTTCGCCAAATTAATTGAACTGTGCAGGCCATATTTGCCTCCGGAGAAAGGAGGAGTGGCAGGCGGTCCCTGATGTCTGCGAAGCAGTAATGCTCGCAAAGGAGGAGGCCAATCCCATCAGGCAACGGCGCTCTCGCCGCCGCCGCCGGGATTCCGATCCCGATTTCCGGCCACCGTAGGCGCGGGCTTGCGGACAGTGAAAAAGCAATGGGTAGCTCGCTGTCCGACCGTCCGGTAACTGTCCGGACCGAGCCCAAGTCGTCGACGGCGCGCACTTTCCCACGCGCCTCAAGGAGTTGCCAGCACTGTTCCAGCGGCTTTATGTCGACACAGCGACCGGCCCACGCTGAAAACCAGCGCTGTGAGCTCAACGCATTACGCGTGAGGCTGCAGCTTTAGGCTGAGCGTTCGGCCGTTTTGCGCGGAGGAGACGCATATCTTCCCTATCAATTGCTGTGATGTTATGTTCTGTTACCTAGTTGTAAGATTGCGTCTTTTACGCGTAAATAAACTGTTTTTCTTTCTTTCAACAGCAGGGGCCCAGCTGGGTCGAAGCCTACTGGGGCCAGGGTCATCCGAAAGGGAGCTCGAGCCCCAGTATGAAGGCTAGAAGGAAAGGGGTGGGTTTTTAGTCAGTAAGAGTCTGACACTATCTCCCACTCCGTGGAGCAGGGGTTGTCAGTTACTGGATCCGAAACAGCAAAAACTAGATAACATGCCGAGTTAGATTCTAATCTAAAGTGTTGGCCAGAAGTGGTTAAGGACGCAAAACAGTGACTGAATGTAAAGTAGCGTAAGCAAAGTAATTAGTTTAGTTCTTGTGGTTGCTTTTTATTTTATTTAGCCTAGATACTTTCCCATTGTTGGGCACTGGTTGTTTACCTTTAAGACATGGTTGCACTGTCTAAAATTTTAAAGATGTTATTTTTGTTACTGTTCACAATTATTGGTAGACCAAATAAATAAATATTTTCGATAGGTACAAAAGCTGTCCGATTGCCATTTTTCTTTCTCAGATAAAAAATATCCGACGGTGATGAAAAATGGATTCTTTCACCTAAAAGGACCAAAAAAATATACCCATAATTTACAGGTACAATTTTCCATGCCACATAAACATATAACATTTTGTAAATAAATAGTTCCTTAAACAAAAAGCCAGAATAAAGGGCGGTGTACAATGAAGTACAACGGAAGGTCCCAAATATTTAGTACTATTGTTAGTTTGTTCGTCACGACGGATGAGGAAGTGCGTTAGTTCCTCTTATTTACGATACGCCTTTGTTTCGTGTACATGGGGAAGGTACAGGGATAGTTAAGGTGTATGTAGGTGTTTCTGGGTATTTTTGTTTATTTCCGTGGTAGTAGGTGGTTTATAATTCTTGCTTTGTATGGGAATAATTTCATACTATTTCAGTTTGTATATAGGGTGACTAGCAATTAGTGTACGATACCTAAACACCTGATTGTGCTCATTAGGCAAACATAAATGTACTGAACAGCTGATTTTTTTTCGCGATTTCAGCTTTGCTCCCATATTTTTTTTTTTTTTGTTATCATGAGCACAATCACGTGTTTAAGTATCATACACTAATTACCAGTCACTCTATAGGTATATGATATGTGTATGTCTGCTACTTCTTAACACTGTAATGGTTGTTCGGATTTAGTTTACGGCTAGAGTGTTTGAATTAGACATAGAATACTTTTGTTCTGAAAGTACATTGTTTTGAGATAATTTTCTATATTCACGCGAGCAAAGCCGTTAACGATACTGATAGGCAAGTGGGTAATAACAAAATTGGTTACCAAAATTAAATATTTATTTACATAAGTAGTAACTAGCTGCCCCTTCCGGGACTACGAGTATGAAATTAGTAGATATTTACTATCTTTATTCAATATAGCTTAAGAATTAATTCAGGATATAAGCTATTCTGGAACCATAGTTCATTCAAACCCGTTCAGCCGTTCAACAAAAATACAACAACAACTACACAACTGTTGTTTCTATATTATTATTGTGATGAAATGGCATATCTTTAAAATCAAATCTATCCTTCCGGTCTGCTTACATTCATTGCTCTGAATCTCTTACTTCACGATGAAAAGGTTTTAATCGACTGCATTAAAACATTTTCACGAACAGAAGAGAATTATTTGCAATTTTATCAGCAAGTTTTTTTACCACCTACTTACAGACTTTTCTCTCACCGAAGATATGATCAATAATAGTGTATGCTTAACTTAGTAATCTATTCACTCTGGTATTAAAGACTCACAAGTTAGATCAATTGACATAACGTAGTTCAATTACTAAAGAGAACTTAACAACTGGTTCGTTGTAGTCATGCTCATATCGCCACGGAATTCCAACGCACCTGCTAAAAATGGTGAAACTGATTATAAATAAATGAATGTAAAACAAAATAAAAAGTTAGAACTATCAATCGGTATCTAGGCTAATATTATAAAGAGGGAAAATTTGTATTTTTGTGTGTATGTTTGTAATGAATAAACTCAAAAACTACTGTGCCAGAAGAAATTCATCACCCTGAGTAACATAGGCTATATTTATTGTTTGCAAAGCCGGGATGAGCTGCTAGTGTAAAATAAGATGATTACACAAATAAGGTTTTTTATTCATTTATTAAATCTTAATGCACATAAAACTGTATAAAAGCGGGCTTAATTGCCTTAAGCATTTTCTGCCAGTATAGTTATCTTCTTATTAACTAAACCACTATCTTCTCAACCTTCTAAGCTGCCCATTCATTACAATATAACCCAAACAACTCTGTTACAACAGTATCTTGTTACGGCGAGCGTGTCCAATGTTTTCCGTCTGTTCTTGCGTTGTTGCCCACCCTATGTCTACGTAGGAAGTATTCATTCCATTGTTCCTCTTAGTTATGATCGCCTGGTACTAGTCCGTTGAATAAATTAAAGGATATTTTAAAATGTAAATGCTATGGAGAATATGAAAATCGAAAATCTTAGTAAGGGGCTACATTTTCGTTTAAAATACTACTACGTCTATTATACGTACTATACTGTTTACGTCAATTCTGATAGATATATCTGTATTTTTATTAACTTGTATGTATTATAAAAGGAGGAACTGACAGATAAATAGAGTAAAAGAGCACTATCTTACCTCTCAACTGTGATATTTATTTATAGTAGTACTTATATATTATTTTTATATTTAAGTATAAGATACTTTGGATTAAGACTTCACGCATTCTTCTTTTGCTTCCTACATATTATTCTATTTATTTATTTTATTTCTACATTTCTATTTAATCATTCTTTTTTTTTTCATTAGTTTAGTATCAGTCTAATAGGAGCGTATAATTTTGAACTAAGTCTCCTTTTATGACGTAGGTGAGCACTAAGAGAGAAATTTTCCAAAAATCACCTCCTAAAGATGATATGAAGGTTGAAAGTATGAATAAAGAAACCTACTTTTATATGGGCGAAGTCGCTAGCAGAATCCAGTCCTAGAATATGAGTGTTATTGGAAGCAGTGAGGACTTAGGTATATTACAAAGAGAAAAAAGGAAGGGATAATATTAAGAGTATCTATTGAAATGGGCCTCAGGACCAAGTTGAAAAAACCAAACTAAAGGAAAATACTTTCCTTAAACCCAGTGATTTAGCAACAGGAAAAACAAAAAGCAATAAAATCCTTTAAGACAAAAATGACTCGTTTTCCTCACACAGTAATCACAACAGAATCCTCCAATGAAGATACACATTCATCTAAACAATCACTAAACGCCAACACTTAATTCAATAACAGAGATCCCTATCAAGCACGCCCGGTTATCTCTTCACCCCATGCACCAATTTACATACAAATACATACAAATCGGGTACGGAACCATAATCGGTTCCGGGTCACGTGGCCTCCGTGGTGAATCAGTTAAAGAGACCATTCGTTCACGGTTAATAAAGTCACAATCTTCTCACAATACAAAACAGGCTGCCTGCCGCCTTTCCCTTGCCTCGAAAAAATATTCGCGAGGGTAGAACAGATTCGAAATTAGAATTTGATTATCGAAGTGTGCCGACTATTTATCATTTGTAATGATGCGTTCGCAGCGTGAGGACGTGTTCGCTAATATTGTAATCTTGTAAATGCGTTCAGCAAAATACATATTTATTATTTTTCTTATTCTGTGTAGCTATTTGAGTGGAAAATATTGTTTTCGCATTGATTATGCATGACGATCTAATGTTTTGAACGATTCGTGAAGCTGTCTAGTCATTTATATCCATCTGTTCGTAGTTTCTGGTTTTGTTCGGCAAAGTTTGACCGACGATTGAGAGGTCGAAGTTCAAACGCGAGTATTGCTCTGAACCAGTTTCAAACATAACATATAACTTAATTACCCGAAGCACTATTCAGAAATATGTAGTAGTTTCCGCTTAAATTTGTTTAAACTATAATTTTCAAAAAATAGCCCCTTATTTTTGAAAATTTTGAACTCGGCATATCGACAATTTCAATGAATGGCTAATGATTGTCGAGCTGAGGTCATTATCAGCATTTAATTTCCAAAATTGTTGGTTCTTAAACCGGATTTCTCTGATTTAAAAATAGGTACCACAAATACCTATTTTTAAATGTGGGTAATTTTGCCTTTGAAAATTTTGACCAGGGCTAATCGACTAATTTCAATGAATGGCAAATACGTTTTTATCCAAAATTGTACCGAACCAAATTCAGGTTACGTGACAGGTAACTGAGACCTTAAGCTGCATATCACAAAGCGAATGCATCGTAATCAAATGCAGCCGTGTATGTTTGTAGAGCTGTATTCATTATCAGCATTTAATATCAACATGCTGTAATTTACAAAATTGTTAGTTCTTCGAGCCGGATATTTCTGATTTAAAAATACGAGTACCTATTTTTAAATGTAGCCGTGTATAATTGTAGAGCTGAAGTCATTATCAGCATTTAATATCAACATGCTATAATTTTCAAAACTTTCTTTAAGCCGGATTTGTCTGATATTTATAAAAGATACTTTTAAAATCTGATACTGTCATTATCAAGACATAAAAAAACTCATTTCTAGTTCAAATAAGACATTTAATAAATCTTATTTCGGGTCATAAGGAGCAAGTCAGATCTAAGCTGCATATCTTAGAGCGAGGGCATCGTATTCAAATGAAGCTGTGTGTTACGCGAGCCATCCGTCTTACTGCTGGCGTCTGCAACGCCAAGTGTACAGGGTGCTTTTAGAAGTGACAATGAAAAATTTTAATAATGAAGATCCAAGCTTCTGCTTGTTTAAAATACTGACAATAGGCGTTAAATGCGCCTGACCTAGGTTATTAGGTAGGTATTATTAGTAATTATAACAATAAGAAATACGTATTATAAATGGTAAGATGGTAATGTGGGCTCCAAGTCCTCGCACGTAGTAAAACAATAATTAGCTTTAGAATCGTGTATTGTTTTCTTATAGTCTTACTTTTGCTGTATGTAATACTAATTTATTACTTGTAGGGCATAATTTTCTACCTCTTTATTTGATATCAAGTTCCTGGAAACCCTGATAGGTAGTGTATATACAATATTTTACTCTAATAAAGCACACACTCATACACTAAAATTACAAAATGAAGTTACAATCATAATTCAAGCATTGAAATTACTTAAATGCCTTGTTTTTTTTTTAAAAGAAATTAGTAATCATAATTGTGTTGGTATCTATGCAAGCATACACAAACATGCTGGTATCGTAATCAAAATTTATCAAAATAGGACATATTTTTCTCCTAAAATAATTCTTGATGATTTTATTGTAAAAAATACCTACTTTAAAAAGAGATGGTATTGATTCAGTAGCCGATTCTGAACATACTAATTTCTGATGTGCGTTTATTATGTCACATATTGTATATTGTTCATTAGATTTCATACATCCAAAGTCCTGTATAGCTTCTAAAAACAACACGCTATACGATCTTGTAAAGGGGCGCCGGTCTCAGTTCCCAGTATGAATATTTTCTATTGAATTACTCACGCTTCGGCAGTCCACCAAAAATATTGTCCTCTTCGCACTTTCGTGGACACAAGAAGTTTCCACATTACGAGACACAGATGTACTTACCACTGCATATTTGTTTCAAGTTTTTGAAATTCTTGTTCATGCGAACGTTGGTCGAGATAAAAGTAGAGTTAGGGTTTCTGTTTTTGTAAGATCATAGTTTTGTTATACGGTTAAGTTTGAAGGTATCAATATTATGATTTACTGATGCTTCAATACCTTTATAGTTGTGATAGTTAATAGTCCTCTGTAGTATGTTTTGTTTTCAAGAGAAATCAATGTACCTATCTATCTCTGCACTAGAACACAAAATTTCTGGTTTAAGTCACTATAAGTCTATAACTGTAGCCTGTAATTTTGTACCAACTAGTGACTGAAGTTAGTCACCGACGACGTGAAACTTGTAAATAATTCTAAAGAAACTGTAAAATAGGACGTATGCAATGTGATAAAAAAGACTAAAGACTGTCAAAAAATACATTATATTGCTATCAAACAAATATTAAATCGATTGTTTTGCTCCGTGTATGATAAAACAACATGAAATAAAACTCCGTACATTTCAATACAATAACTCTGTTTGTAAAAATTATCTTGTTTCCAAAATCAAATCATATTAATGCTCGTTTGCTAAGTTTCATAGAAATCGTTTCAACTACTGAGGTTTGTATGATTGATTAAGTTAACAGAACAACTCACTGAACTCCTATAATTAATTTCTTCATGCCCTAAAATCACCAAAATCTGGTCTTAGTTTCCCATAGCCATTCGCCACGGCCGTCGTACCAACGGACCGGACTAACCTACATTGGTGCTAACGTCCACGACACATGGGAAACGCAGGGTTCGCAAGAAATTCGTCAAGGGTCTTTAGTTCCGCTACAGCTACAGAAGGGATGTGACTTTTCTATAGAGTTATTGGGTGGATAGATCTGATGATGAATTTGATTATTGATGTGTGTGTGATGTTGTTTTTTAATCGGGTGGATATGGGAATGAGTGGGAGATATGGTGAGATTTGTGCTTCATAATTCGTTGGGTCTTGCTAAAGATATTCTTAGTGCTCCAAAATGTATATGTTTGATTAATCATTCTTGTTCAGTTGCAATATTGCTGTGGAGACTTTTGCATTGTTAAGTTAATTGTAATAATACGTTTCTATTTTGTTAATTGTAATATTGCCTTGGCCGAAATCTGGGCCAGGCAAGAAATTTAACTAATTTTGCCATCGATTTGAAAAGTAGAAAAAGAATACGTTTCTTAGTGTTCGTGACTGTAACTTCACTATGGTTTACTTTCATTGTTTAATTCAATTCTCATTTTGATTAAGATTTCTTTTATAATTTGCCTGCTAAATCAAAAAAATAACACGAAAAAAAAATTAGTAAACAGAACTCCATATACTCCATCCACTATATCCGTTCATGACTAATGACGATATCCTTTAAGACTTCCTTCCACTCACCCTAAACAGAAATAAAATCATAAAGATAACCAAGTAGAACATTATTTTAAATCAAATCAGCCAAAACAGGGGTACAATGACGTCTATATCTGTCACCCTACGCATAAATTCGCCACGCTTTGCCCTGTTAGCGAATCTAATGCTGCCAGGGTAGCTATGCATCAGATATATCTCATATCAAAGGGAGTACGGATTGTAGTAATTGTTATAATTGTGAAAGCTATAAAGAAAATTGGATTTTATATTAGCTAGTGGTTTGATTATTGTCATGGGTATATTTTGTGGTTGGAATCAAATTAGGTAAATGAAAAGATTTTTTGCTTTGTAAAACACCCTACCATGTAAATTCCCCGAAAAGTTACTTTAAATAATCCAATTTGTTCTTTTTCTAAATTTGATGTAGTAGCATGTCTCTACAAATAAAGTCATTCATGATGATTAATCACAAATCAAATATTGTTCGAAGTCAATAAACAAAGAGAAAAGGATATAAAATAAAATCAAAGCAGACTTTTAAACCTCTGTAATTCATGATCCGCTACTGAAACTAATATTTACAAAATAAATACTTAACATCTAATATTGCACAAAGATTAAGTGATAACAACAATTAACATTATAGAAACAATGGAACAGACTCGAACTTGACACATTCCCCTATTAATAGTCAAACTAATTTTAATACATCATGTCCACCGAAACACGAAAAATAATTTATACTAAGCCTTCGGCAGTAGAAGGAATTTCATCCCAAAATTGAACACTAACTTTATAATACATTCAATTTTATTAGACTCACTTCTCGTTGCGCAGTTTCAAAGACATTAATTTAAATTTAATAGTTTTCGACTCATGTGTTTCGGTACTTAGTCCATGATGATTATTTTATTTATGTATGAGAGAACTACCGTTGTGCGAATAAAACTGCTTGCTTTTCTTGTGCCCAGCTGGCACCTCATCTAAATCACCTTCTTTATCCTGATGAGCCGTCATGTGCCTGGTCAGATGATGCCTTTCACGGAAACTTTCATTGCAAACAGGACATTTCAATTTCTCTTCCCGTTTTCTTCTATGTGGATCAATCGCCGACTCACTCTTGTGATGAGTCCGCATGTGATACACCAGATCCGAAGTCATTCGAAAACTGATACTGCACTTCGCACAAACATTTTGCGACGGCAGGGAAAATGCGGCCAAAGTTGGAGGCAATAATGTACTCAGGATGGCCGCAGCTGGATTTGCTATCAAAGGATTCTCCCTCGGTGGCACAGGAAACTTCATAAAATCTGGATTCGATGATTGAAAGTTTTGAACTCCGAAGGGATATGATGACCCAGCCTGAAGATACGGTATCTCCGGTCTAAATGGCAGAAAGTTTAATTTATTTGGTGACATTTGAGGGGTTTTTGTATCGTGTTTATCTTGGTATTCTATATTATTTTTATTGAATCCTGAAGATCGTTGGTTCATCGCCGAGTCCGGATAGTTTGGTGAAGACGACGGTACGTTCTGACCTTTGAAGAAGTGGCTACCATTTATCAGGTGAGCTGGAGTGAGAAGATTGTTAAAGCCTGGTGTTTTGTTAAAAGAACTGGATGGTGGACTAGCAGCAGACAGCGGCGGACTCACAGAGTTCTGGTAAAGTAGGTTGTCGGGGCTGACCGAAGGATTCGGTGATCTCATTGAGTAGTTTGAAACTTTAGTAAATGCACTTTTCGGTGACATATCTGTCTTTTCCGAATATCTTTCGTACCTTGCTCTAGACTGCATACTAATTAAAGTTGGATCATCGAATATTTTGTTTTTATATTCTGGTAAAAATTTTGGTTGACGCGCTGCACTTTCATTGGAATTTGGCCGGCTTCTTGACCGTTCCGAAGTATCCGAGTCACTACAATACATAGACTTGCTGGGGTACTCATCTGTTCCGACGTCAATGTTGATATCGGACCCAAAACTCGGCGATATGTTGTTGTTCGCGCCAATTCGTTCATCGTCTTGATCTTTCAGGTCCATTGTGTTATCACTGGAGTAATCACTGTGCTTGTAAATTTCAGGCATTCTCTTAGGAACCTGTTCCCATTCTTCGTTATGAAACAGCTGCTTTGAGACTCTTAGTTGCCTTTCTGGTGGTTTTGGTCGTACCTTTTCATCCGGCATCATCAGAAACGCCACGTCAAAGGATCTCTTTGAAGCTTTCCCGGGGTTTAGAATAGTTGATTGCATCTCAGGTTTTATTTGTGAAGTTCTAGCACTCTCAATATTCAAATTAGTTTCCTTAGAATCAGGAGACGCCTCTTTATAATTTTGATAGCTATTTTGAACGTCCATTGTCATCGTTTAGTCATTTAATTAACAGCACACGAACTCAAAACTTTTCGCACTTTTATCGCGGCGATACAGAGAAGACGCGTGCGTACTACCCGACGGCCACAATACGAATGTGAGTAACATAAGGGTGAAAAATATATAAGTGGGGTTTTGAACTACCCTTAACAGAGCGTTTGAAGTTGTGAAGGCGTGGCGAGACGGACCAATAAGCGCCGACCGGGAGGCGTGAAAGGAATCGGTGGGCCAATGAGAGAGCTTTACGACGATACAGAGCAGGAGAGCTCAATCACCAGGTCAAGATAATAATAACTGCTGTGAATTGAGAGCGCATTGAGTTGTGGTAGGGTCAGCTTGACAATAGCGGCGCGATATTGAAAACTGTGGTTTATTTCGCTATTCAGTTTGTACGGTCAGCAAAATTATTGCCTTTATCATCTTACAATAGGTTTTGAAAACTCTTTAATTGTTTTGTGGTCTTTAATAAATTATCGATATTTTGTCGATAACAAATACTGCTATTGATCGATTTATACAAATAAGTGTAAGATATTAATGGACTCTTATAGCTTATTTTTCAGAGTATAAAGCATAGAGTTCTCATAAAAATACCATTAACAAACAAAATATAGGTAAACTAAGTTCATCAATAAAAAAAGTTTTTCCAACTATTATCTTCTATTTATCTCACCCAAACATGGCACTAGAGAAACTGAAACGATTATGATTGCAATAAATATGTTTTATATGTCGCATAAAAAATGATACTTCATATAGTCGGCCTAACCCCCGACTGTATAGATGAGATTGCGAATAATGCTATTAACACAGACGCTTCTCCTCAAATTGATATCATACTTGAAGATGCTACAGACAAAATTGAGCTCAAACTAGATAGCAATAAAATTGTGAATCCTATGAATAAGATCGAAGCTAATACCGTAAAAATTGCCAAAGTAAAATCGGTCATAAAAATAAGAGTACAGGGCATAAATTCGATTGATGGGTAATATATAGGAAAGTTAAAAGAAGACCCAAATGAGTTCTGTTCGGTAGTGGGTAACGATAATAAGATGGGCGCAGACGTTAAAGGAAAACCATTTGTCAGATTTTAGCCATTTTTTTGGCCATTCGTTGGTTCTCAATGAAAATCTGTTCCATTTATTTTTCTCGGCGCGTTAATGAGAAAATTTAAAGAAATATTGTCAGGATTAGCAGCAAGCTGGTTGTGAATACTGTTCTATCAAGGTTTGAATTTATGTTAGTGTATTTGTAGATGGTTTTGGAATAACTGAATTAGTTAATTTTGAAAAGCTGACTTTTCTCAGAACTACATGGATAGATAGAATTCCAATAGAATAACATCGGTAACCTACAAAAACATCGTGTCAATGACCAAAATATTGTGAAACTCTATTATACTATCAGACACCAACAATTTTTGATTAATTACAGTATTTTATCACAATAAAACCTAACAATAAAGCTTTTTATTCACCCATTGTACACAGATTGTATAAAAATGATAAGGAGCCAGTAAAAAATGTGTTTGCGATGAACGGAGAGAGAATCAGCCAGGCTTGCCCGTCATTTGTCTTCGCTGCCACAATAAAAGTGATTCGTAAGCTAAAAACGAGTATCTTTTTTAGGAAAATAATATGTTTTTCCCTTAATCTACTTTTGATGTTATAGATATTCATGCAGCTGTGAAATATTTTCGGTGTATTATTGGAAATTGTAACTTTATAGTAAAGTCATAGAAAGTGTACCATAAGCATTGAGAGTAACTAGCCTATAACTGTTTTTCTTTCTTTCTTTCTTCTGTAGTAATCCTACTATAAGGACTTCTGCCTACTGTATGACAGGAGTGGGCTAGTCTGTATCTACTAGTCGAATCAAGTGTATCACATGTAATATGTAAAAAGTACCTACTTGCTTGCCATCAGGTGAGATGGTGGTTAAACGTAAGCCTATCATAATAAAAAATAAAAAAGAGTACATAAAGATGTAAAAAACTTGGTTTTGATGTAGGCATCTTATGTATTAATCTTATAATATTTATAGTACGCACGAATCTTTTCCAACTAATTTCAAAATAGAATCCCGCATTCAATCCAAATTTTCACTGTCAGCTTTGATTTTTCTGTGAGAAACGATTTGTTCAAGACCTCGACGGACGAACGGACGCTCCCGACCAATCTTCCGAAGGACATTTGTCGGTGTTTACTCCTAATAAGATGTCAATGACGAGTCAGCCTGTTACAGAGATTGATGGATCAACGCCTCCAAGGAAAACGACTTTTGGGTATTGTTTGCAAGAATATGTGGAACTCTCGTATTTACATGTTGATCTTATACAAAGCTGCTTATTTCATGAAAATAGAATTAAATTAAAGCGTTGCTGCTTATGATTTTTAAGCTTAAGATTATGATATGATTTGATCAACAAGAACTCTCAACTTTTAAGAATAGAAATACATAAGGTACTTACTGTTATTAGAAATAAGCGGTACTTTTGTTAAATTTTTATAATAATTTTGTATAAAAATTATAAAATAAATAAATTAGAAATATTATTACTAGTGACTACTTGTATAGATAAGTAATAACTTACCGCTATTTCTTTACTCTTCGTTTTAATATAAAGTGATACTATAGTCAAGAGCCGATCAGCTATCACCAGGTCGGCAGTAGAACATCTGGGAAAGATATGGAGAGACAGCAGAATTACACAGAATACCAAAGTTCGTTTAATGCAGTGTCTGGTTTTTCTAATCTTTCTCCACGGGACCGAGACGTGGACATTAAGACTACAAAATCGCCGAAAAATCGATACCTTATAGATGTGATGTTGGAGACGGATATTGGAAATACCGTGGACAGCATTCCGCACCAATAACTTCATCCTTAAAGAGCTTCACATACGGGATAGACTTTCGTCGATTGTGCAGTTACGAATACTGAAGTTCTTTGAGCACATCTCCAGGAACGAGGATCCGATAATATGACTTGTGGTTCACGGTCGCGTTGAAGGCAAGAGAGCTCGCGCTCGATCTCCGACTCATTGGATCGACCTCATTACCAGGGCTACGCAGTCGACAGCAGTACAGTGTGCGCGTAATGCCAACAACCACCAGAAATGGAGAGACATTGCTCGACATGCCGCAGCCTTGCAGGCAGACGACGGCGGCGCGCCGCAGTCCTGTTCATCAACAGCCACGACCACTCTGACAAGAGTGCCCGACTAAAAAGAAGAAGATACTGTAGTAGGTCATCATAACGTTGCCCTATTGTTTGAATAGCTAAGCGATCAATTTTAGCAATATTGACTTTTTTATTTCAAAGTAGAGCATCTTATCTTTAGTCTTGGTTTTTAATTTATATTTAGATATACATAAAGAAGCGGGCCTAGTGCGGGTACCAACCCGCACTGGGTCCGCGTGGTCGATTACTATCCATTCCCTCTCCTAGAGAGGAGGCCTGAGTCCCAGCAGTGGGAACATTAAAAAGGCTGATGATGATACATAAAGAAATACTACACATTGCTATTGTGTGAATGATTTTAATAAACTTCTGATAATAGCCAGAAGTTTCTTGAAAAAATGTCACCCGTATTTGTTTACTGGTCAATTAGCCAATCAAGTACTAGGGCAGCGATAACGTTAAATACAAATAAATTGTTCTTAAATCGTTTATCAATAGAGGTACCTCCAAACTTGATAAGTAATTGTTGACACACGCCACGGATATTCTCGCACGTGTCATGTGAGGGATGGCATTAGCCCTGGATTTGTAGTTGTATCGTTTTTGCACCAACGTTGAACGTAATCCTATTTGATGATAAATAACAGATTAGAAGATTATTTATTTGGAATATTGAATAAATGGGTATTAGAGTTAAAAGGATGATAGCAAATATGAAAATAATTTATATCTAGCTTTGTAATTTCTAAAAATAGTGAATAAAATTGTATTTATTTATGAGCAATTAGAAAACCAGACTGCAAGGTTAAATATTACTACAACTAAAGCTAACAATATTATGGTTAGTTATGATATTTATACTATTTAATTCCCTATGACTGTACTGATCTCTCCTCGAGCGCCGATTGTACAACTTGGATGTGCTTGAAACATGCTTAATTTTCGTGTTTTTCCCAAGTTTGTACGAAAGTTATTTGATCGAAAAATTTGGTTTCTTTACATATTCTTCTATATATATTATATTATTGGTTTTTCTTAGAAAAATCTGAAAAAAAGATTTTTTTAATTTTTTGTTTATTTTTATGGTGATTTACGTAAACAGTGCAATTTTCCGGGTCAATGAAACCCTGGCGCTCGAGGGGTTAAAAGAATTTGTAAATCAAAACCCCAATAATTTCCTGCCTTTTTTTGATTTATTTTGCGTTTCAGGACCACGACCTTGATGATGTTTTCCACATATTGATGGAGTGTGTCCGGAACGAAAATACAAGAAGGAATGTTTCTGGACTCAGTAAATCTTATGATATTGGCATTTGTAATGTAATCCTCTCTTCTCCAATGTCCGATAAAGCCAAACAATTATTTGAATTAGCCTTAAGGTAGTTTGTAAGTTTTTGTTTTCTGTACTGGGCGATGTGGTCGCTAAGCGACAAAGCCCTTTAATTAAAAAATAAAAAAATAAAAAAAGGACCACGACCACGTTATCTCTTTCATATGTTATCCCATGGCTCTTGCAGACATCGACCGTTGTGGGTTCCTTTAGTGATTTCTTTCCTTATATTGTGTTTTCTTATAGCTATTACCTGGGTGTTATTATGTCAACAGTGATTAAATTACTTCTTAGCAAGCACGCTTTATCGTCAACCACATCATCGCTTGCTATCAAGGGGTCTTCTATATGGTCGAACGTGAGCTTATCAAAATAATAATAGATCAGCCTAACCCTTTGAGAAAATGTTCATGAAATAAATCCCAAGTAGTGACGGATGATATCGGAGCAAAGTTCACATGTGCAAGTTTGATTGCGATCGGTCCTCGGACAGGTCCCGACAGATTAGCTGCTACTGCTAATGTTGTTCCGATTGGACGATCGGTCTGTGACGCGTCCCTTAGGAGCCGGTCGATTGTGTTCAGACAATGATGAAGTGGGTGTGAATGTGGAAGTATTTGTTGACCGTTTTTGTTAGGTGTCATTTGGTGTCTTTTGGGGAGTGAGAAAATAAGGGTAAGATCAATTATAAGTGTATCTAAATAAACGTACCTCACCATCAACGATTGCATCACTGTAGGTAGGATCAGGTAGGATCGCAGTCAAGCACTAGTCTCTTGAAGCGATTTTTTTTTTGTTTTGTGTTTTTCTTATTAGTAATAATAGCCATAACCGTTGATCGACTCTTACCAAGGGCAGTCTGGATGAGTAACCATCCTAACATACCAATACGCTTGCGTTTCGCGAAAAGCATATTATTTTTATTACTAGCTTCTGACGTTTTATAAGTGCCCATGTAGGCCTATGTGAAATAAAATATTCTTGACATTGACTTTGAAAAAATTTCGTTTATCACAGCTGTCATTGTTTAGATCTTTGATAGCCGTTATGGGTAGTCAGAATACACAGTTCTGAAGGAACACGCTCATACCTTCGGTAAGACTGATATCAGTACCAGTCCTGCCAAAGAGTAGCGTTACCCAGATACTGTGTTGTGGAGGTCAGATAGATTTTCACTCCGTGTAAAATACTGTTACTTAACTACATCAAGTTAGACTAAAAGCTGACTCTAACATAATTAGGAAAAGGCCAAGTTGCTTGACTTCATTTTTACATTAATGGATCTAAATTTCATAAAATTCTGATTAAAGGTACCATATTTTTGATCGAATATCGATAAAAATACACAAGAACTGTCAAAATGTTGCATTCATTATTGAATTTATGATAATTTTTGTGACATACTCATAATAATACATTGCGTGCCATCCACAAAACAAACAATGACCTCATAAATCAAAACAACACCTGTACAGCTTATTAAAATATGCTCAGTTTAATCCTCATAATACAGAACGCTTCTAATACCAACGTACCATATGGTGTCCTGATCACCAACAATATAGCCCTGCTACGTAATCATGCCTTTTGTACTCTCAATGGCCTTTGGATCATTCACCCTATTAATTGTAAAAATACTTTTATTGTTACCATCAAAGCAATTCAAACTTTATTTCAAGGCTTCTAGGCTTACATTCCTGTAACGTTCTTTCATTGAACAGCTCGTTTATAGTAGTTTTGTCGCGTTTAAAACTTGCGCTCAATACTATTGTATTTGTTGGTGAATTCTCTTCTGTTATACTGAATCTAACTGCTTCAAATTTAAGGTTGATATTAGAAAAACGTATTTTATTAATCAAATTGCCATTAATTTCAAAACTATTTTCAACTTTATCACCTATCAATAAAGTTCAAGTTTGCGTCTTATGGTGTGTGAAACTAAACGTGGATTGTTAAAGCGGGATTTTGCGAGCACTTGTTTATGAATTTTTGGACCATATGGTGTAAAAGCCGACTTGGACAATACGCCCCCATGGTGGTACCCCATTACCATATGGGACACGTTAAATTCGTATTTCAAGAGTTTCGTATTGCATTGACCTTAAAATCTGGGCGATCGATAAACAGGGTATGATGGATGGTAGAAACTTGATAAAGAAATTCTATTCTCTAGTGTTCATGGTGACAATGTTGACTGATACATGCAGGACAAAAATGAAGGTGCATGAAGTTCTTATTAGTAAGTTATGTTCTCATCAGAAGGATATCTTTATTTTAAAGAAAAAAACATCTGTGATTTAGATTATCACATATAGCGTTGATGAATTTGGTCTAAAAACCATCAAGTAAAAGAAGAGACAAAGTAACTACCTAAGTAAAAGCCACTGATGAAAATTAACTTGATTGCAAAATTTTACTCTATCTTTCAACAGCCGAAATTCATTAATTAAATCAACAAGTATGATAATGTACCCACTTGTCGAATAACATAATGGTGCGCTTGCGCAAATAAACAACATTTTGGACAATGTGCTGTAATAATGCATATTGTATGCGCTGACAATAGAGAAGCAGTGATGTAGATGGCGAATGATTTTGATACTTGGAGTTAGCAGCATCTATTTAAAGTACCTATATCCGGGGATTAATGATGATGAAATAGACTCTTAAACATTAAACTGTTAACTTTGAATTTGTCAAAGAATAAAGCAAAAGAATAAAAAAAATTAGTACAAAGTGTGTCTCAGACAAAAATTCCAACAGTTGAATGATAAAATAATTTTGTAATGAGTTAACAACAAATAAAAAAATAATACAGGAGCACCTTTTGAAACATCTGTCAGTTCTTTTATTTTTAACTAATTAATGTTTTCAGCCAAGGACTCATTATAACACAAAATGATTGTATATGCATATTTAACATGTTGCAGTTTTTACGTTATGGAATTGTATTTGTACCTTTATTATATTAGACTCATGATTAATACAACATCTCTGTATCAAAGTATCAAAATCATTTAACCTTCTATTCTATACGTTACGATCACACAACATATGCGCTGGTGTACTGCCATTTGATCACAATGAGCATAATGGTCACTGAGCATCCCCTAGGGCAGTTATCATTGCAATCGGAGCTTGGTTTGAAGTAGTTCAGGCGAATGCTTTTAGGTTTTGTGTTATTGTTTTGTACTTTGTGGAAAATTATATAAATCCAATAAAAGATAAATTGGGACGATAATATAGTTAGGTAAATATGTGGGATTTTTTTTTTCAGATCCCATATTATTATAGCTAAAAGTTATTATTTTTTATTATAATATATTTTCTTTTCATCAATCTTCTGTGATTTAATTGAATTCAAATGGTTAAATAATTCCATGTTACTTAGTGTTCTCATCAAGAGTTACGTGACAAGATTTCCTATTTAAATTAAATTAATTTTCAAAATTAATACTATCTTGAACAAACTTGTAGTAACCTAAACCGTTAGTATTTCAACTATACCACAAACAAGACCCCTAGCCTCACCATCACCACACTGTACACTCCAAAAAATCCACAATAACATTGTAAAACAATTTGCAACCACATCAAAATTTTTTAGGGCCTCATTCGAAGGGCTGCTACTCAATACGAAGAGCATTTACACGCCATATGTACCTTTGGGCTTAAAGGCTCTAGGGACAACGCCCTACGCTAATGAAAATGGAGTAGAGCTTTTAATATTGTCAAATGATAGTCCGTGGTGCTGTAGCAGTTTTAGTTTTTAGTGTAGGGATTATTCCTTATGTTTCTGGTCGTGTGTTTTGAAATAGACGAACTCTAGTAAAGGCCAAATCAATGTTGTTCCACTGTTTTGATTTTGGTGTTGTGGACCAGTGTTTGTATTCGTGTATTGGTTGTCAAACAGTAATATAATCAATAAAGTTTGGGTGCTAGTCATGACAAACTACCAAAAATTGTTGAGGATAATGCATAATTAGCATAATATGGCATAATCAGCCTTATAATATTTCTTTTGGGACTCAGTCAGGGCTCTCTAAGAGAGGGAATGATATATTAACACAATAATTATACAAATTTTTTGTATGTATATTTCGTTTCTCCTTCACATTCAAATGGCTAAGTGAATTTGAATAACATTTAACACATGGGTAGACCATATCCTGGAATAGGATTTAGAATTCTTTTTATCTCATTAGAACGTTTGCTTGTTAAATACCTGCATGAAAATCAGAAATTATTGTACGGAAATGTACTCCTAGGTTAAAAATCTATGTCCTTCTCCAAGGATTAATCAATTTCCGTAAAAAAAATCATCAAAATTGACTTAATGGTAAATAGCGTTATAACATATGTGTAGGTACCTACACAGATTTTCGCATTTGTTATTTTTCTAAGTATTGCTAGGTTTGTTTACCATTGGGGCAACATAAACCCCAAACATTCAAAAAACATAAAATCAATATCAAAAAACCATAAAACTTCAAAATACTCCACTCATTCGTTCATCGTCGTTTAGCTAGCGCACCCTACAATGCAAGCGCATCCATCGCCATATGTCGCGAAAAATTCAGCTGTAATTGCATTACGTTACCCCAAGTCGAGTGCAGCTTTTAATTTTGACGACCCACTTAGGCATATGTGGTGTTTAGGGATAGTTGCTGGTGTGGCATGCTGGGCGCAGGGATTGTTTGGATGGGCAGGATTTGTTGGAATTGCATCGATTAATGTACAAACTGTTTTGAGACAAAGTTGAGGTCTTGGTTATCAAAAGGACCAACCAATGTTTACAAAATATCGATGAAATAGTAACTGTAGTGTTCACAGTTTGAAATTCTGTTACCGCGACATTTCGTGGAAATCAAAAATCAAAAACATTTATTTCAAATAGACTAATTACAGGCACTTTTGCATTGTCAGAATATCGGTCAGTCAAGAAAAAGTGAAGCTAAATTGCACGTTCCAAAGCGTAGATCTCTATTGAGTAGTATGAAGTTTTATAGTGGACAAAACTCCGGCGGGATCTTATGGTAGTATGGAGACAGTGTCTACGCCACAATCGCGGCGATGATTCCCCTCTTTAATTACTTAGGGCATACTGAAAGTTTCTGGAGTCTGGTAAATAAAACTAGATATAAGACATTCAGTATACCCCACGTAATAAGAGAAATACCACGACACCCTCATTTTCCACGTGTCGCAAGTTCTCATAGGACATGTTCCTTTGGGAAGTTCCCTTATACCTATAATGCGGTTTGAAAAAACAACTGGGTACAGGGTGGATTGCTTGAATAGCACAGTGGAGTACACGATTAAATTCTGCCCGCGTTCAACCGCCATGTCTTCATGGAAACAATGGTGGTGGCAATCTTCTGCGTTCGGCCCAGATCCAGGCCATAGTATGGAGTGAGAGGGAATGGAAAGCAGTGTGAGGAAAGTGTGATGGGGAGAAAATCCTCATGTCCTAGCCCCGTAGATGTCTAGACCACGGAAAACAAAAGGCAACTGAAAAATACATCGGTAATATAAATTAATAAAAACCAGACGCACTCTCGCTCTATCCGGGGCAGTAAGAGTTATTTGGGGATACCCATCGGAAGTAAAAATAAATTAATGTAAAATAATTTCTAGGCCACACAAGTAAATATACAAAAAAAAATTATCTTATTCCTAAAATACATGAAATAGAATGTGAAGAAAAAACTTAGACACTACAAAGAATCTTTTTCAAAGCAAAAACAAAAGCGCTCAATAAAAAACAGCGAACAAAAAGCTTCTAAAAATGTTACCTTTAAAAAAGCAAACAAATTCCAGAGTCTAGATGCAAATTGGGGACAATATGAGCGTGAAATATGGGTTCAAGAAATCCTGAAGCTGAAAAAAAAGGGAAACAAATGAAGAGAAAAAGTTCCCAGGGAAAAAATACAATGCCCCTGAACACAGGGCAGGAAACACTGCGTGAATAAGTACCCCCGTTGTACAGGAAAGGAGGGTAGTCGAGGTTTCTTTTGTTGATAATTTGTAATTAGAATGTTTACCTGCAAGTGTTTGTTGAAATTGTGGAGTAAATGAAGATTAAGGGAAGCCGATATAGTAGACTATTGTTGAGAGTTTCGCACAGAACCGTTCAATGTGGAGACACCTGAGGGAGGCCTATGTCCAACAGTGGACGTCTTTTAACAGAAATGATGATGATGAGTGGTTTTAACCGCGTTATAGTAGAAAACTATTCCAAGGTAATTTATACTCCCACGATAAAAAGTCAAAGTCTCACAGATATGTGGGTAAACTGTAGTGGTCCAGCAGAGCCGATGCCAGATAGAGCCATGGGACCAAATCTGAAAAATTAGTTATAAAAGTCCTCTTGGTCCTGGAACGCAAAAAGTTACTGAAAGAACATTGGAGTAACTAAAACCACATAGTTAGTAAAAGTCTGACACGCCCTCCGGCTAGAGCTCTAGGGTAGACCCTAGAGCGGAAAAAGTCATAAGATGATGTCCCACTTTAAAAAAATAAAGCACATACACAAACTTTCACTTTAATAAAATAAGTGTGATATCAGTATAATTTCTGACAAGACTTTTGTCAGAGCCAAACACAAATCTGTAGAGTATTTTAATTCAAATCACACAAATATTTGAGTCTAATCCACCAGCCCAGTGGGAAATAAAAGGCTTTTTCCTTTTCTTTTTTTAATTTATTATTTTATGATCCACCAGTCTAATTAACGTAATTCTCTTTTCATGTTTGAATATTATTAAATTAGATAGATCCTGAGACTTAAACAATAAGGTACAGAGGAAACCGATGATCAGAGGTCAAAGGGAAAAGGTATTTGCTACAACACCATCCAACCCGAACTATTAACAATTCCTTGGATAGACAATTATGCTCTCAATAGAAAAGACATTGTCACTGCCACGAGGCTTCGATCTGGGCCCCAAGTCTGCTATTTTTATAAATTCGTCATTCCAACACGATCCCATTGTCATTTTGCTAAAAGTTTGTAATCTGCTAATTCATAATGATCGATCATTGATCGGTCACTGGTCTTGTAATAGAATTGTGGTAGAATGATAATTTCGAGCATATTAAAACCAATAACTGCACAATAACGTTCTAATGGTAAAACACTAATCAAATAAACTGTCAAAGTTTTAGCAGATTCCCGCAAACGTCAAATATTCATTTGTCAATGTGTAGGAGATTACCATACTATGTCACTTCTTTCAATGGAGTGTCAGTGGCTGACCATTGGAAAGTCATAATGACGCCATTATATTAGTAGATTACCAAACTTGTCAAAATCGACAATTATGACATCAATGATAGACCATTCTGACACTATTGTAATAGCAGACTTGAGGCCCTGGTCATATTCCATCGAGGAAGTTTACGTTCCTCATGGGTATCACAGATTCACCTAATTGTGTGAAATGCGGAATAATTGAGGACGTACAACATATTTTGGTGGAGTGTGAGTGGGGCGAACGCCTCAGAAGAAATATGTTTAGCACTTTAAAATTGTTAGATATCGGTATTTGCAACAACATTTTAGCTATGCCTACGTCAGACGAGGCAAGAATTTTATACAACATGTATTACAATCATCTAAAATAAATCAAAACACAAAATTTGGCTATGATGGAGCGACATGGTCAAAATTGTGACAAAGCTCCGTAAAAAAGAATTAAAAAAAATAAACCAATATTTCTGGTGTCGTAGTTAAAACAGCTTAGGATTGCCAAAATACATAATATTTTTCACAAATCGTGAAAAAATCCATACGAAACGATAAAAATGTGGCCGGTAACCCTCAAATGAATGGTAGCTCATTACGTATTCAGAATCCTCTGCCCGATATGATTTATGAACTATTTTTTGTTGATTTTCTCCCCTTACTGGAGTACCAGCCAAGACTTTGAACTCTGCCAAGTAATGTGAGAGCATATTGATAGAACTGAGTTAATTAATTCTACAGTTTTTGGCGCCAAGTTTTTTGGTTATTGCCAAGTTGGTGTTGAATGATGCTCATTTCTATGAAGATGTTTTTTTTTCATTATTATATATCTAGCTGGTGCCCGCGACTTTGCTCGCGACACAGTAAACATTTGAACGAAAGGAGCATACCTCCAAGATAAAAGTATCTTATGAGCTATTCCAGTTCAGTATCTACAAGTGAATTATATTTTATCCATAACCATTCAACAGTTCAAGAGTGAAGATGTAACAATCATACATAAGTATTCACAAACTTTCGTCTTTATAATATTAGAAATAAAGAAAATAATGAAAAAACGATTGTTCGTACCTCACTCATAAATTAGAATTCATTATAAAAAAAAATTAACTTAAAATCTGTGCATGGCCAATATTTAAAAAGATAAATAACACAGCGCTGGTATTCTGTTAGGGCCATTAGAATGATTTAAGTTATACATGATTTCATGAAACAATTTATGTGTAGGTAACAGTGATTACATAATTTTATCTTGTTACTATCACAAAATTCTATAATAAAATGCAAACTCACACCGAATTCGTATAAACTTTTCGAATACAGTAATTTAGAGACAAAATTAAAATTGAATTTAAAGTCACTAACTCGAACTTGTTTATAGTAGACAAAAAGCAAATAAGTTATCATGGTAATATGTCCACATTGTATGTCAAAGTTATAAGCAGAAGCACGATTTGACGTGTATCTAAATATATTATAAACTTACTGCCGATTTGACTCACATTTCAACCCATCCATATCCTTTAGACACAGTTCTGTATTTATCAAGCACGGTGTCATCCGTGTTAACCATTAACACAAAAGGCTCTCAATGTTAAATGTCTCAATTTAATGTAACAACCGCGTCGCCCTCTCAGTGCGGTCGTTATGACCCACAGTCGGTTTTGTAGGGTTAATTCGATGGAAAGATTCTCGCTAACCGCGCAGTTGTAAACGGGTTGTCTTTGTTTAATAATATTAATGGTGGTTGAAAATGTTGGGACATATCGTCTGTGGTAGGTACTGTGGGCACAAAAGACCTGTATTGTTTAGAGCATGGCAGATTTCATTTAAATTTGTGCAGATTTGGGAATAAAAAGGATTCGCTCAACAAGCGTGGACAAAACTAAAGCAGATGTGAAAAACAGTAGATTTTTAACTTTTATACTGTAAAATTGAAAAGAAAATAAAGAAATAAATCACTTCGCGTTAGACTAAATAATGCTAGTCTGTATGGATATCCTAAAAATTAAGCTAAACATGTTTTTTCACAGAATTATCTTGAATCTCATCACACTTATAACATAGGCAAAAAATGTTTTTTTTTTAAATGTTTGTTTTCTATGTTTATTTCTTCTTCATGCTCAAACGGCTGACCTAATTTAGAGGTTTTGACCACGTCCTGGAACAGGTCGTAAGAATCACGACAATGTTCCCTTATAATAATATTCTTTTTTGTTCATGCGGTGTACAATAAAGAATATAAATAAATAAATATTCTACTGCATAACCATCTGAAGTTTTCAGAATCTATACGAAGCCAACAATAAAGCTATACAGGCTGCCAAACATATTGGTCAGAAAAAATATAGTTTGAGAGTATCGACACAAAAAGAGAGAAAGAAAGAATAAAAATATGTAATTGTGAAAGTAGGATACTTTCACAATTACATATTTCGTTAACTTAAAAAAAAAAAATAGAAATTTAAGACAATTTTAACAGTTCTCATCAACATTACATAAAAGTTTGTAAATCTTAGACTCTGGTACTGATGAAAAATGTGCTATGGAAAATTCAGACAAGTCAAATAGTATATCACGCTAAAGTCCACATGGCTGGCACATCACATAAATAAGGCTATAACAGCTTCGCATTCACATTCAGTTGACACATCAGCATTCTGTCTCCAATGAGCTGAGAGCCCATGAATCATGGTTGAGTTACGTCTTATGTCTGGGTGAATATCAATGGAGGTAGAAAGTTCGAAATATTGAGAATAATCAACAGTTTTGAATGAAAATATTACGAATATTTTCGTTTTCTTGATCAGTCGTTATGGACAAAGGAAGATTTCTATCATCATTTAAGGTTAATTCATTGATGCTTATCAATGAATTTGGGCATTATTTTCTTCTGCAATCGCTTCTTTATCACTTCACGTTTTAGTTTCAATGTCACTTATAATATCATTGGATGTTCTTTTGTTTTTGTCATTGGAACTTTTAAGTGCAATTTCTAATCTCAGCCGTCATAACCCTACCATATACCAACGTTCAACCCTTCACACGTTAACTAGTCGCATCCGGCAGTAACTCAGCACAACGTAGCAATCCTGATGTCCTCTACTAATTAAAGGAAATGGCCCAGAAACAAGATTGCGATATTGTTCTCTCTAAATCTCTTGCCCTCTCTTTCTTACTCACAGATTTCTTCATCTATCTATCTCGTTTTCTCTAAACGGTGCGTGGAATGTCACTCATTATGCTAAGTATCTTCCCCCCTTTGTTCGTTGAGATTGCCGATAAAGCTTTAGGTTTTTTTCTTTTTTTTAACTTGACAGTTGGTATATGGAAGCAGATTAAGATAATTCGGTCGAGGTGTTTTTATAATGCTTAATTTTATTGTTTCACTGATTCACTTTTGGCGCGGTTTTCTTTTTCTTTTGTTTGTAAGAAAATGTGGCCTTGCTTTTTGCAAGCTTTGTGAAACTCAAGAATTGGTCTTTGTAATCAAAACTTATTTTATACTTTATTGCAGACATAACACGATACATAAAAGGCATATGAAAACCAGGAAGGTTTTATCTCATTCTGCGATTTCTGTCAACTAGAAAACTTGGTTTACTAAATGAGTTTCACCGTTATTAACACGTTATTAATAAGATTTATTTTGCTTGTCGCAATTAGATTAAAGCAATCATGCTTTATTATTATTAAAAAATCTCCCGAAAATTAAGCACTGAAAATAATCTACTAACATTTTGCATTTAGAGTTACACTTAACTTTTGCAATTAGCAATCAGAATTCCCTTTTCAATTAGAACGGCTAACATCGAACACGAACGAAAATAAAGCAACAGATTCTGAATCACAGCCGCATATTGAAAAACGGGCGATTTTTTAATAAATCGTCTCGAACATTCTCCATTACGAGCAGAAATACCTTATTTCATTACGCCAACCGTTCCATTAGTAAGATACGCCAAAATCTATTAAACTCTTTTTGTAAAAACAGCGCTTGAAGCGAGTTCGTCGCTTGAAAACTGTTTTAAGCTCGCAACCTTCGGACGTAGCCAGCTATGAATAGCGTAGCAATAAGATCGTTCATGTAGACCTGTTACAATTCCGTTGCTTGGTCAATGAGAGCTTTCTGGTCAATTCTATGGTCTAAATCATCAATGGAACGAGCATTCAGCAGTACAATCTCTTCGTTTGTAATTACTAGCTTCGTTGATCTATTGTCGCTTACGCCGCTTGATTTTTGAAACACAAAGGGTTTACACCCTACGTTTCTAAAATTAAAATTTATGTTTTGTTAGATTTGATCGCGTTTAGCGGCATGCGCTGGTCCAAATGAACGATAGGCACTTTTTTTAAATGTGATTTATTCGAGCAAGGGGTTTTTTGTTTCGAAACATATAATATATTTTTGTATAAGTGTTTAACTAATGACTGTATTCATTGATTCGTTATTTAAGATTTTTTATAAGAAAAAACATCGTGCAGGCCACAATGATTTTTTATATATTTTTAATTTCATTTTAAAAAGTTTTTTTGACAAGGTTTTTTACTCGCTAAACTTTAAAATTTGATATTTAGTGTGATGACACATATTATAGAACATAGTCGAAGAGTCGAGTGATGCTCAGGACAATCAATTAAAGTGATATTTCTGAGATGTATCAGGAAGTAAGTCTCAAAATATTGAAGTGGAAAATGCTACACTAACAAAAGTATGACAAAAGTAAGAAGAACAATTTAAAAACCTTGTCTTTTACTATTTCAAGTTATTTTGGTTTTAAACACTAGTTAAACTTTTTGAGAAAAATCTCATAAATATTGTATCAAACAAAACAAACACTTCCACACATTAGATATCAAAAATAAATAGCCCCTTGTACAGGGAATTCACGGCGATTGAGGAAACAATCGCGTATGTGCCCCTCGAATGCTCGGGTGTAACCGAAATAATTACGTGCACTCTTGGCTCATCGAGTTCCTTCAAAGGTGCCTTATTTTTTTTTTTTTCGATGGGAAAAATCATCTTATGACAACCCCCTCTTGGGCGGAGCAGGAGATAGTGTCAGACTCTTACTGACTAAAATACCCATCCCGTTCCTTCAAGCCTTCATACCAGGGCTCAAGCGCCCTTTCGGATAACCTTGGCCCCAGTAGGCTTCGACCCGGCTGGGCCCCTACTGTTGCTGACAACTCCTTGAGGCGCGCGGTGTTCCCGCGCGCCGTCGACGACTTGGGCTTGGTCCGGACGGTTACCGGACGGCCGGACAGCGAGCTACCCATTGCTCACTGTCCGCAAGCCCGCGCCTACGGTGGCTGGAAATCGGAATCGGAATCCCGGCTGCGGCGGCGAGAGCGCCGTTGCCTGATGCGATTGGCCTCCTCCTTAGCGAGCATTACTGCTTCGCAGAAGTCGGCGACCGCCTGCCACTCCTCCTCGCTCCAAAACATGGCCTCGAACAAAGCCCAGCGTTCCTTCAAAGGTGCCCAGTACGCCGAGTGCGAGATGTTTTTACATTAATGCAATCGAAACTTTTAGTGAATTTGGCTCTGTGATTGCTTAAACGTTTCGATTGCGTTAACGTAAAACGTGGAAGGTCTCCTACAAGGTGGTCCGATGACCTGGTGACATTGCGGGAATCCGATGGATGCGGAACGCACAGGATCGTGCATTGTGGCGACGCTTGGGGGACGCCTATGTCCAACAGTGGACGTGTGTCGGCTGAGATGGTGATGATGATGAACGTAAAACTAAGTCGCAGTGGGCAATCTGAACGAGCCAGCAGGCCTAATCCACTTCTGGAGAGAGATGGACTGACTAGAATGAAGAGCCTTCTGAATGATGAGCGCCATAAATTACACACAATGGTCCATGATGGACTAACGAAACGCCAGTAGATAGATCGATAGATAGCTACATTATCCAAAGTATCTAATCTTAACAAAATCTAAGACACTCCATCCAATCCAATCAGGAAACCCATAGCGCGTTCACTTCAATATTTTTCCTCACTTCCGAGCAGTTGTTCCCCACATTCGTATAATACTACCATTAGCCTACGCTCCATTGGACAACGAACTCGATACTTACAAATTCAATAACGATTTTAATTCGATTTCATATCGATATGAGAACATTTGCGCGATCGAGTCGTAATGAATGGTGGTTTCAATCGGTTCTGATTTTCGGTGGTCGTATGTGTAATGTGTTTTTGTGAATTGAATTTTTATTTTAATGGTTTGCCATTACAATTGAAACTTTAGTTTAAATGAAACCATTTTTTTGGCGTCAGCACTTCCTATGTTTTCTAGAAGCAAATGAAAGAGGACCATTTTTTGTGGTCTTTTTATAAAATACGTGTTGCAGATATACCAAAGTAGGTATTGTGTATGGATAAGCTTGTATCTAAGAAATAATAGCCTTGTTTTTGGTAGAGAAAATCATCCTATGAAAACCCCCGCTCTTGGGTGGAGCGGGAGATAGTTTCAGACTCTTACTGACTAAAAATCTCACCCGTTCCTTCAAGCCTTCATACCGGGGCTCGAGTTTCCTTTCGGATTACCTTGGCCCGAGTAGGCTTCGACTCGGCTGGGCCCCTTCTGTTGCTGACAACTCCTTGAGGCGCGCGGGAACAGTGCGCGCCGTCCACGACTTGAGCTTGGTCCGAACAGTTGCCGGACGGCCGGACAGCGAGCTACCCATTGCTCACTGCGCGGAAGCCCGCGCCTATGGTGGCTGGAAATCGGGATCGGAATCCCGGCGGCGGCGAGAGCGCCGTTGCCTGATGCGGTCGGCCTCCTTCTTAGCGAGCATTACTGCGTCGCAGAAGTCGGCGACCGCCTGCCACTCCTCCTCGCCCCGGACCATGGCCTCAACCAGGGCCCGGCACGCGAGGTCTCCGCCGAAGAAATAATTGCCACATGGATCAATCTTCCACAAGGTAGAGTGGAGCCTGTTGAGAGTCGTGGGACTGCCATAAATGCGCATATCCATATGATGGCATCTTTTGGCTGAAATGATGATGATGGAACGATCTCTAAAGTTGAGCAACACTTAACGAAGTATATCAGTAGATGGATGACCTTCTCAAGGTACTAAGATTCTTTCGTGCTTCTGAAAGCACGCTAAGCTGTTGGTCCCAGATGCCTTATAGATCTTTGACAGTTGTAACGCAAAGTCAAACGTCCAGAAATCTCATAAAATTATGTTACTTAATTACTGGGTTGTGAAAGTCAGATAGGTCTACTGATTCCACGCGCACTTCAAAGAGATGTCAGTAAAAGAGTATCTCGAGGATACAACGGCTTGGGATTGACCTGCTCCAGTACCTACTCACTATAATTATTTTCATTTGAATGTTTTTTGTTTTAACTGCCATTTTCTATTGACGATTGTTGTTGTTTTACAATTATGATATTGTATATATATAAATATATATATTATTATTTTACAATTATGACATGTTTATTTTTACTATTTGACTGATTTTTTTATATACTTTTTTTACAATTTGCAATATTTACACTTTTGTAAATTTTATTATTGTGAATGTGAGAACTATGTGGATTACTCTTTCCTTTTCTTTTATTTTCACATGATGTCTGGCAGTTTTGAGTATTTGATGTGGCCTACCCAAATGTCCTTTCTTTGGCATTGTTCGTCAAGTCGTTGAGCTCCTTAGTAGTCCTGAGTTGAGCTACACGCATATTGACAAATGCTTGCACTGACTGGACAGGTCCACTTAGAACAGTGTGGTTCTTTCTTCAAAAGACCATCTCAGGCTCAATCTGCATGGTCCTCATATGATTTGACCATTACATGTTTTGCTGTATGGACTTTAAAAGAGACTTTGACCCCTGAGTTTGTTTCGGTGTTTCTTCTCAGGGTAGTCAGCTAGGAAACACCGGCCTCATCTAGCATTATTTGACGAAAAAAAAAAAAATTGACGTGTAAAAGTGTTTGTATAAAACCTACTTGCAAAATAAAGATTATTTATCATTTATCATTTATAGCAAAACCGTAGTCTAGTAGGACCAAAGCTAGTTAGAATTTCAGAAAATTTGGAATGAATACCGTGGTCTTGGAACGCAAAGGGCAACTGAAAACACCGGTGGGTTTTAGGCAGTTAAAATGTGATACGTCCTTTTACTCCACCCGAAAACGCAAGATGTAATTGGATGATATCACTTTAAAAAAAAAACCTATATCCAGATTGACTAAAAGCCCCTTATATCACTTTTGGGAAAAGCCAAAAAAGTTTAGCAGATATATAGTTACAATTGTACACCTAACTCCTTGATTTATATTGTAGCCTCTTTCCACTGTGTATAATGTTGGTGATTACCGCTAAGGCGGTATTTAGATCCGAGCCGAAGGCGAAGATCATGAGAGAACCGAGGACGGTAATCGCCAATATTCACGTGTATCGTACGACGTTTTTCGACACACATGAGAAGAAAAATTTTACAAATTAATTAACTATTGCTTTATCAGCAAAACTGTTTTATTTTTTTGTAATATGGCGGCAAAAAATTGTTCTTTCTTCTTAGCGCATCCAAAATGGCGGCCATAGACTAGCTACTCTAAAAGCTGTTTGAATTAAAATAAGAATGAGGTTGCATAATATGTTTATAAACAGAAAAAAAAAATATTTTATGAAAGGTTTTATTTATTAAACATGTAAAAGTTAAATAATTTCATTTAAACAGAAATTACCATAAAAAAAGCAAGCAAGACTAATTTGAACTGCAAGCAAGACTAATTTGAATTTGAATGTTTTTTGTTTTAACTGCCATTTTCTATTGACGATTGTTGTTGTTTTACAATTATGATATTGTATATATATAAATATATATATTATTATTTTACAATTATGACATGTTTATTTTTACTATTTGACTGATTTTTTTATATACTTTTTTTACAATTTGCAATATTTACACTTTTGTAAATTTTATTATTGTGAATGTGAGAACTATGTGGATTACTCTTTCCTTTTCTTTTATTTTCACATGATGTCTGGCAGTTTTGAGTATTTGATGTGGCCTACCCAAATGTCCTTTCTTTGGCATTGTTCGTCAAGTCGTTGAGCTCCTTAGTAGTCCTGAGTTGAGCTACACGCATATTGACAAATGCTTGCACTGACTGGACAGGTCCACTTAGAACAGTGTGGTTCTTTCTTCAAAAGACCATCTCAGGCTCAATCTGCATGGTCCTCATATGATTTGACCATTACATGTTTTGCTGTATGGACTTTAAAAGAGACTTTGACCCCTGAGTTTGTTTCGGTGTTTCTTCTCAGGGTAGTCAGCTAGGAAACACCGGCCTCATCTAGCATTATTTGACGAAAAAAAAAAAAATTGACGTGTAAAAGTGTTTGTATAAAACCTACTTGCAAAATAAAGATTATTTATCATTTATCATTTATAGCAAAACCGTAGTCTAGTAGGACCAAAGCTAGTTAGAATTTCAGAAAATTTGGAATGAATACCGTGGTCTTGGAACGCAAAGGGCAACTGAAAACACCGGTGGGTTTTAGGCAGTTAAAATGTGATACGTCCTTTTACTCCACCCGAAAACGCAAGATGTAATTGGATGATATCACTTTAAAAAAAAAACCTATATCCAGATTGACTAAAAGCCCCTTATATCACTTTTGGGAAAAGCCAAAAAAGTTTAGCAGATATATAGTTACAATTGTACACCTAACTCCTTGATTTATATTGTAGCCTCTTTCCACTGTGTATAATGTTGGTGATTACCGCTAAGGCGGTATTTAGATCCGAGCCGAAGGCGAAGATCATGAGAGAACCGAGGACGGTAATCGCCAATATTCACGTGTATCGTACGACGTTTTTCGACACACATGAGAAGAAAAATTTTACAAATTAATTAACTATTGCTTTATCAGCAAAACTGTTTTATTTTTTTGTAATATGGCGGCAAAAAATTGTTCTTTCTTCTTAGCGCATCCAAAATGGCGGCCATAGACTAGCTACTCTAAAAGCTGTTTGAATTAAAATAAGAATGAGGTTGCATAATATGTTTATAAACAGAAAAAAAAAATATTTTATGAAAGGTTTTATTTATTAAACATGTAAAAGTTAAATAATTTCATTTAAACAGAAATTACCATAAAAAAAGCAAGCAAGACTAATTTGAACTATTGAACGCAATACCTAATGTATTTTTTTTCAAATTCAATGTTTGATTTGACAACAGAGGTTTTACAAAAAAGGTTATCACTACATTATCACACTTGTGCATAATGGTAATCAAAAAGTCACAGTTTGGTCACAAGCTACATTATAAATACCTAAGTGTTGTGTTGAAGCTAGTGTGTCGAAAAACACAATTACAAGACCGTTTCAGTAGAAAATGATCTTATTCTTTTTCCTGCCCTTATCCCATATTACTTGAGGTTTTTTTTAACACGTATTTCTCTTCCATTATGTCTTGTCACCCGTCACATTATCACTAACTCCTTTTTCTTTCATGTCACTCCTCACACAATCCATCCACTTTTTCTTTGACCTCTCTCTCCCTCTTCATCCATCTACATGTATATTCAGAACTCTTTTAGTAACGCGATTTATCCCACCTCTTCATATGACCATACCATGACAAACAATTTCCTTTGAACTTTTCAGTCACTGGCGCCACTTTCAAACTTCCTCTAATATATTCATTTCTTACTTTATCTTTTCTCGTCACACCATTCTATTCGACTGAATTTTCTTTAAAAAAACCAGACTTATAAAAAAAATATAAAAAAATTGTGGTGTATTATTCCCAGTATTTATGGGTGTGTGTCATTCCAGTCACAAGTTGTATATGTTACAATAGATAGCTAGATGATAAGAGCTATCAAAATGATTATCTATTCGTCTAATTTTGAACAGAAACAGATTAACACTACGTTTAATTAAGGCCAGGATTATACAGGGTGT
Source organism: Mythimna albipuncta (assembly GCA_929112965.1). NCBI lineage: Eukaryota > Metazoa > Arthropoda > Insecta > Lepidoptera > Noctuidae > Mythimna > Mythimna albipuncta. The sequence continues at coordinate 24,112,608 of OV815961.1, read as the reverse complement.
GTTCGACCGTCAGGTGTGGGTCGACATGTGGCTCCCACCGGCTGAGTTTACATAAACCGGTGTATCTCTGTGTCTTGTCGTATACAGGGTGATCGGAATGTGATATATTGGCTGAAGCAGATAAAACCTAAAATAACTAAAATTGATAAAGAATAATGTTCTGTGACCGTTTTAACTATTTTTTAAAATTATTATTGATAGGTTTGCTTTTGATCACCATCTCACCTGATGGCAAGCGATTATGTGGTCGACGATGGAACACGCTTGCCTAAAACTATATGGCCTCATTGGTTGTTCTTAACCGCAACTAAATTCCTCGTTCACCACCACCTACAGCAAATCCTAGAATTGAGTTATCACGTGGAGGTATATTATAGGTTCAGCGCTTTTACTTTACTGATGAAATAAACCAGTTTGATTTTAGAATGATTAGTAGTAGATACAAAGAAAAGTAGAGAGTATAATTTCTCACGGCCAATCCTACACTAAATGGACAGACTTCATTATATTATCTACAGTGTTTCCCATGGCAAATATTCTCGTAGTGCTACGAAAAGAGAGAGAAATGAAGAATTTTCACAAAAGTCACCACCAATCTATCAAACGATCCACGGCTTATACCACTCAACTAAATGATCTTTACTTTGAAAGTAGGTTTTATAAAAACGCTTTTACACGTATGTTTTTTTTTGTCAATTAATGCTAGATGAAGCCGGTGTTTCCTAGCTGACTACCCTGAGAAGAAACACCAAAACAAAGGGGTCAAAGTCTCATTTAAAGTCCATACAGCAAGACATGTAATGGTCAAATCATATGAGAACCACGCAGATTGAGCCTGAGATGGTCTTTTGGAGAAAGAACCACACAGTTCTAAGTGGCCCTGTCCAGTCAGTGCAAGCATTTGTCAGCATGCGTGTAGCTCAACTCAGGACTACTAAGGATCTCAACGACTTGACGAACAATGCCAAAGAAAGGACATTTGGGTAGGCCACGTTAAATACTCAAAACTGCCAGACATCATGTGAAAAAAAAAGCAATCCACATAGTTCTCACATTCACCATAATAAAATTTACAAAAGTGTAAATATTGCAAATTGTAGGAAAAAAGAATATAAAAAAAGTTGTCAGTCAAATAGTAAAAATAAACATGCCATAATTGTAAAAAAATTAATATATATACAATATCATAATTGTAAAACAACAACAATCATCAATAAAGAAAATAATAATATATATAAATTATAATAACGAAAAATTTACTTAAAACAAAAAACATTCAAATGATAACAATTATAGTGAGTAGTTCCTGGAGCAGGTCAATCCAAAGCCGTTTTATCCTCGAGAAACTCTTTTACTGTATAAAAAGAGTGAGAGACTAAGAGTGTGTACCTAAGAAAGAGATAGGTACATGTTCTTGGCCGATGTTCTTGGCCTTTGAATATCAAGCATTTGTAAATGCCTTTCTAATAATTCCCAAAATATTTTACCCATTTTTCTCATTTCGATCCACAAGCTCGTATGTTATTTAGATCCTGCTGTACTCCTGCATACATATGCGAAGGAACGGCTCAGACTGCGAACTGTGAGCCGTCTACACGATATTGTAATTCAATCTAAGATTAACATGTTGAATATTGAACTATTGCGAATTGGATATTATGGTTATATCCTTCATCTGAGGATTTGCTAGAATGCCAGATGAATTTGTAGAAGTGTGTCTTCAAAGGATAGGAGACTATTTTTACTGTAAGAGAGTAAAATAAACTAAAGTAATATAAGAAACGAAAAGGGAAATTGAGGTTGTCAAGAGAGAGAGAGAGAGAACTTTAGATTAAAAACAATTATCAAGGTATTAAATTGTAAATGTTCATAACAAATATTAGATACGATGTCTAACCTATATCGTTTTTCAGACGAGGCTATTAGAATGAATTGGATTCAGAGAATGAGAAAACTTGTACATTCTATGTCTTGTAATAAAGTTTTTTGTTTTCTACTAGCAATGTGCACTTAAGTTTCGCGATTCTAATTTTCTTTTTTGGTGGACAGGACATAGTTCGTAGAACAGATAGTCGATAAAGCCGAAAGTTTTTTTTTATGGCGATTGCGTACTAAAAGACGCGGCTTTGCAAGGCATCCCAGGTGAACCGATGACCTGATCGCCCGAATCGCGGGAGTTCGATAGATTCGAGACGAGAAAGCATAGCACCAATCATTGTGGTGACACTTGCGGCAGGCTTTGGTCCATCAGCGTCTTTTGGTTGAAATGAATGAATGCAAGAGAGTCAAGAGCAAGAGTGTAAGACTTTCGTGGACTAAATCTCACCCGTGTTCCTGCAGTTGCTCTTTTCAAGTCAAAGCCACGGTGATTCTTTCGAACCATTGGGCACTATTTCATGCTGACTTCTGACTTCTTAAGATCTTTTTGACATTACATTATGGCCTTTATATTAAACAAAGAACCTTTGAGATCTCTTAACTCACTTAATTACTTCCAAAATAATAAAATAATAAGTCCGCAAAAGAATATCCGCACATGTCCGCTGGCCGCAATAAATTATCCGCGCGGCGCTAATCCGAAGTTTTGCGGCGGTCCGGCACTATCTGTTTGCCGCACGCCGCAACCTTCCGCGCTTCGTGCAGAATACGCACGACTAAGTACCGATGGCAAAATAAATGTTAATAAAAATAGTATCTATGTACCCAGATTTATACAAAAAGAGAAACTGGCTAATTAACATATTTATTTATTTATTTAAACTTCATGTACAGCAAAGGTACATAGGCGGACTTAATGCAACAAGGCATTCTCTACCGGTCAACCTTTGGGTTAAAAAAGACAACACTGTGGTAGGTTTGCACAATAAACAAATAACAGATAGTTCAAACGGAAAAATGTAAAATAAGTTATTTATATTAATAAAATACATATACATGCTACAATAATAAACAAATAAATACATAATCAACGCACAGCCAAAACTACTGGGGCTAGAAGCGAGAAATTTTGCAAAAGGTTTCCTTTTATAATATAACATAGGCAAGCACCAAGAGAGTAATTCTCAAAATACAAAGTTTTTACGGAAAAACCTATTTTCACACGGGTGAAGCAGCTGGCAGAATCTAGTCTGCCAATATTCTTTGTTGCGATTTATAGGTCTGCTGAGATCGGCTAATATGAAGAAGATGAGAAGTTATACTGACCCTAAGTAAATTGAAGAGAGTGATGATGATGACATTACTGATAAGAAATTCTTTATCGATCGAAGTGATGTGATGCTGATTATTGAGACACTAAAAACTTACATAGTTACCGACTTTACGGAAAACAATTCAGTTGTTCAAGATCATAGGACTCAGGACAAATCTTCTGGTAACTGCAGTTGTGAGTAATAGTGGTAAGAATTTTTATAAGAAATAGAAACTTGATAATTTTTTACCAGCCATCATTTTTCTGCCCTTGTTCAATGTTACTTGGGGTCCGGGGCAACACGTGAGTTGTCAGCAACAGCAGGGGCCCAGGCGGGTCGAAGCCTACTGGGGCCAGGGTAATCCGAAAGGGCGCTCGGGCCCTGGTATGAAGGCTTGAAGGAACGGGATAGGTTTTTTAGTCAGTAAGAGTCTGACACTATATCCCGCTCCGCCCAAGAGCGGGGGTTGTCATAAGATGATTTTTCCCATCGAAAAAAAAGGACAAAACGTTTTTTATTCTATTATCTTCACGTTATCACTAATTTTCATTTCTTTTATGTAATTACTCACACAATCCATCCACCTTTTCTTTGGCCGCCTTCTACCTCTTCAGCCATCCACATGTATATTCATTTCTTTACCAGTATAAATAAGTAATAAAATAGATGTGTTATGCACAGACAAGAAATCAGGAATCTAGTTTCAAAATAACTATTTTAACTGAAACAATAATTCTTAATTGTTATAATTTGTGGTTCTCACTGAAATACGTTGAATCACAATGCTAGAAATATTTGCTATCTCAATATTAATTGAAATTTTGTCTGCTGACGGTACGGTCCGTCGGCACGACTATTAATCATGGTTTATCGAGTGCTAATCCAGGTTTAAACAGATAACTATTCAGTCGGGCCATTGTCACGTTGAACGCACGGTTAGGGTTGTCCAAAAGATTTTAATGGCAATTGTTTTATAGGTGCTGATGGATTACTGGGCTTTTTGTACCGGAGCAAAGTGATGGAAACAAGAGAGTTTTTAAATATGTTACCTACTTATTTAATGTAATGTTACCTGTTATTCTTATAGGAATAACAGTTAATAGTTCGGTTTTTTGTTTTATTAAAATCACATTGATTTGGAGTCTACTAAGTAAATTGTATAAAGACACGTTTTTTTCTGCAGCAATAAAAAAATAACCTCAAAATAATTGATTTTGATGGAAACGAACTAAAAACAGGGAATTATTCATCTGCAAGCAAACCTCAGCCCTAATATGTCTTCATTGCTTTAACAAAGCGATTGTTTAGCGTCCTTTGGGGTATGCTTGTTACCGGTGGTGCATTCGGCACTGTTTTATTTATTTATTTTTTGCGTCAATAGTAAATATTTTTTATTTTTAAAGTATAAACAAGAAAATAAGAGTAATTTCACCAAAATTAATGCACCCAATAAAAAATAACCTGCTTCATGGCACACAATTTTTATCTTTAGCAGTCAATTAGTAACAGCGAGAATTGTGAGCTATGAAGTAGTTATGATTTTTTTTATATCAAGTTCAAATTATTTTTTTTAATGTATTTTAATAAGTACACCATCTTGTCAAGACTTCATGGCCTTTCAGACATAACAAATGTAAGTATAAACATACATAATCAAAAGCATTTTATAAATAAAAACTTTCTTTTGAGACATTGTTATAAAGAAGTATGGTAGCCCAGGACCGCAAACAGTAATTGAAAGAATATAAATAATAAATTTTAGATTATCAACAAATTCATGTAGAGTTTTCATTTATTTAACATTACCACCGACATTCTAACGCATATACCTTTACTAGACGGATCCGCAAATCGTCCACCCCCAGATCTTCTTTTGTTTATTCAGCTAATAATGTATGACATCATATTGTGTTGCCGTGCGGGGCAACCCTGATATTTCAGGTGCATCAAGTTGACAACTGGTTTATTATGAAGCCACAATTCTTGCATAAAATATTTTTTCTACTAGAGTTTTATAAAACACAGAGTGTAGTCTGTCTAAAAAGTCAAACGACTTGGAATTTTTTTTACGAATCTGAAAATCTGTTATACGAGTATCTATTACATATGTATGTAATTTAAAAAATTATATTTTATAAATCATTCATAACAATTCAATCAATAAATAAAAAGAATTAACATTATACAAATGAAACGTCAAATGTCAATAAATAACCCGCCCCTGATCGTTCCCGGTGCAAAGGTGCCCATAACACTCGCCGCATTACCTCGCTGAATAGCGATGGCCATTCTTTGCACCAAGAACGACCTGGACCGGGAGTCACCCGTTGCCTCACCGAGCCTACGGCCCAAATCTCGCACAAAATACCTTTATTTTATGTATGTAATTGATATAAATCTATTAGTAAAAAAAGATTATCTCTTCGCAACATTGATCATTCAACCAGTATTGACTACATCAGATTTCAAGAATTTGATTATTTCATTAGATTACACAAGCCAGTTGACTTTTTATACCGACTTGTCGGTCTTTTTAAAGCCATTTAAGGCTTGTTAATTTATGAAAAAAAACGCTAAACGATATCTGCTGAAAACACATGTGTTTGAAATAAAAAACTGCGTGACCTTTCTTTGTCCTTCTCCTAGAGAAGAGGCTTGAGTCCCAGCAGTGGTAATTAAGGCTGATTACACTATATGTTATGCTATGACCTTTGTTATAAAAAAAAATTGTAAACAATGCATATAGAAAGAAAAACAATGTGAACCGTGACGCAGCTTAAAGTTCCCGGTAACCGTCCGGTAACTATCCGGACTGAGCCCGAGTCGTCAACAGTACGAAGTGTTTCACGCGCACCTCAAGGAGAACCGTAGGGCCCCGGCATGCAGGGTCGAAGCTTACTGGGGCCGTGGGTTTGCTTTTGAAAGGAAAACCCGGAGTCTTGGAACGCAAGATAACTAAGGAACCTATATATCAGGTTTTAATAAAGTATGATTTTGGTTTGATTTTTTATTTGAATAATCACTCATAATCAGAGCACCCCCGGTGCCGGTGCGGTGATGAGTGCGAGTTACAAGTTACGATACCATTATCCTTTCTGAAGAATATCATTATTAAAACGTCTGTATATTTGAAAACATCCTGATTGGATGATTTTTATTATTATTACAAAGTTACAGCAACGGTGGAATTAAACTGGAACTTTAGGTTGAATCAAAAGACGGACAAAATTAATAACCATGTTAATTCAACCATGGCGTTTCAACTTCGTCTGTAACACAATTTATTTTAAATATACTTGAAAAGCCCTCACTAAACATACCGACCACATTTCCTCTAAGCCTCTTACCGTCCGCCATCTTATTCGGGTGACGACGACAAAATGGCGACGGTCTCGGCGCGCCGTTCAATTTGAATATAGAACAGCGTATGTCGCGCGCGCTCTGCGACACTAACTCATCGGATTGAGTGTGATGGCGTGGCAATCGTAAAAATATATTCGTTCTTTTTGAACATGGAACGAATGGAAACTCCCTGTTTGTTTTTCAACGCCTTCTTGGAAATGCCTTTTGTATCATGAGCGGACAAGTCATATCAATGTCTTGTATTTAGTCTGTCGCTAAAGAACCTATGATTATCACTTTCAGATGAGCAATAATTATTTTATTGCATGCATTTTCATTATTTCAGCCGAAAGACGTCTCCCCTAAGTATCGTCATAACGACCGGTCCTATACGTCTTGCATCCATCAGATTCTTGCAACTCTCACCGGCTAAATGGTCCACCTTGTGGGAACCTTTCCAATACTGCATCTTCTGGCACGTGGTGAGTAATAAAATTATTGGAGCTATACGCATAGATCTTATGTCCTTATATTGAAACACTTTTTGAAAAAAACATCTATCGAGTATTTTGTAGTTAAAATGTATCAATCCCTACGTTAACATAACAAGAACAAAAGTCTAACAGATTTTCAGTTTAAGGCCCAAGCGCCCGAAAAGTGGCATAAAACAGTGACTTTCTGAAGCCTACTTCCTCAGTAACAGCTAAGTTTATAGGTTTGAAAAAAATATATGTTTATTATAGATTCATGAACAACATTATCAACATTTGATTTTTTCGTGTTATTAATAATTTTGTCAAAAAAAAATTTTTAGCAATTTCGGAACTTTTCGCAACTTTTTTTCTACTCCTTCGAAACGGCTTGGATCTTTAGAAACATTTTTACACATACAAATTGGTGGTTAAGTATTCTTCATAGTGAATAAAGCATATGTAAATCAATCAATATTTCGCAAAGAAAATGGATTTAAAGGTCAGCCGTGCGATTTTCGGGCGCTGCCGGCCGCAAATAAATGCACATATGCGTACTGCTGCCTAAGCGGGTGCGAGAGTTGTGTCCATTTAATTTCGGCCAGATGGCTCAAGGGACTATAAGCCTTAAATTGGATTCCAACTATTTACTAACACTTTTTTACCGTTACTAGTGTTCTTTTATAGTTTTTTTTTCCTGTCTTTCTCTAAATATAAAACTCTGCAAGACGTCACTCTTTTTTTTAATAAAAAAAAAATACCTACAAAAAATAGAAGTCCAGCCGGCTCCACACCTCTGTCCCAGGGTTCGTAAGGCAAGCGCTAAGAATATGTCGGTCAAACCACGGCCGCTGGAGATAGCAAGAAAATCCGACACCCTCGAATGTTCGCTGCCGTAAAATATATACCTTATTAATAAGTACTATGCTGGGAGCTGTTTTGATACGGGTTTTATATACTGGATGTAATATACCTTGTGTTTATATGGAGTGTACTGTCAGGACGTTCCGTGAAAACATAGCGTTCATTTAATAATAAATAATACTTTTTTGTTTTACCGAATTGTACAGTTCGCTAATCGTTGCGCTTTTGTTTAAACTGAAAAATGCTGCTTTTGAGGCAGTAATTTAGTCTTTTATGATAGAGTGAATATGCTCATAATAAACTAGTACTCCTCACCATTAACGATTGCATCACTGCTTACCATCGGATCAGATAATTATCAAATCAAACCTAAGATTTGATAATAAATAACATTTTTTTTGGTTTTACCGATATGTACAGTTCGCTAATCGTTGCAAAACTATTTAAATTGAAAAATGCTGCTTTTGAGACAGTAATTTAATCTTCAAGGCTAGAGTGAATAGACTCTTAATAAACTAGTGCGTCTCACCAACGATTGCATCACTGCTTACCATCAGATGGTATTGCGTTTGACCGCGATCTACCTGTTAGCAATAATTTATTATTATCAATGATAAAAAAAAAATTAAACCTCTCGAAAACCGTTATTAAAGACTCAATAGTAAGACAATGATATAGCTAATGCCGGCTCGCTTGGGGTTTAATGAATTAAGTAAAATGAAATATGAATTAAGTATATCAGCATTTGTTTCAGAGGTTATCCGTAAAAAACAACTGAAGGAACATAGGTGTGGTTATAGTCAGTAAGTCTAATAGACCCTCCCACTTCATTATATAGGAGAAGAAATTACTTATTAGATGATAATTCTCAACTTAAAAAACCATTTGTTTGAGACACTAAAATCGAACTCTACGTAACTTTGAACTTAAGTTTTCTAAAATCGTTTAAATTATTTCTTTTTTTTTGCTGGTATTGATCTATTGTAATGATATCAATCTCAATATAATTAGTTTCTTGTTGATTTTTTTTTAATAGGTATTTGCATTTTATTATTCATTTATATCCTGCGCAAAGTTCTCTATAGAGTCTTCCCAAGCCGCAAGATACCTAATGTTTTACACTTTTTTCTCTAAGCCTATCTGTTATCATACGGCCCACGCTGTGCCATAATATTCTCATAAAACACTACACAGGCAGCAGACGTGTGTTATTAACCAGATATGTTTTATGATTCGCCTATTCTGGCTATAACCCTCCAATTTCAAGAAAACGCAATTTCAAAAATGGTTTTCCAATATTTTGATTTCGGCAGGACTAAGACATAGCTCAAAGAACTACATTTTATTTTACGTGTTTTAAAGTAGCGACTGTGTACCGGAAGACGCAGCGTTATAAAGACCTCCCACACGGACCAAGCCCAAGTCGTCGACGGCGCGCACTGTTCCCGCGCGCCTCAAGGAGTTGTCAGCAACAGCAGGGACCCAGCCGGGTCGAAGCCTACTGGGGCCAGGGTTATCAGAAAGGGCGCTCGAGCCCCGGTATGAAGGGTAGAAGGAACGGGGTGGGTCTTTTAGTCAGTAAGAGTCTGACACTATCTCCCGCTCCGCCCAAGGGCGGGGGTTGTCAATGCATGATTTTTCCCACCATAAAAAAAGGTAACCTCGACCATAATGATCAACCTTCACAGGCGAGTTGCGGGAATCTAATAGATTCTAGACGCACAGTGCCGGTTTTTATAGCAACACATGGGGTAAGCCTAAGTCCAACATGGTAGTCATTTGTTTGAAGTGATTCTGATGAAGACACGTAACAAGGTGCAGTGACGAAAGGAGGAGTAAGGCTGTAGTAGCTTTAGAACTAAAAATATCCGAGGCCGTGAAAAAGAGTGTTGACGTTATAGCCATCGCTAGTAGAATCTGGACGAAGCTGGCACAGGAGTGGCACAGATTGTCAGAGAGAATGAAAGACCTAGCACACTATCAAAAAGTAAAGTCAGCTTACATATGATGAACTGGTTTTAAATTGTAATAAGTAAAAGAAAGCAAAAGAGATGACGCGGACTTGCGGGCTTGCGGATGGCGAGCCACGGGTAGCCTGCCGTCCAGCCGTCCAATAAGGACTAAGCCCAATAGACTGCGTGTTGTGTTCTACGTGCGTTGCTAAGAAATATCAGCGAAAATGATGGGGCCAGTTAGGGACGACACTATTTTAAAATTTCCCATGTAAAAAAGAAATGTTTATAAGTAGCATTTTTTAAATATTTTAGATTTACAGTCGCCACTGATACCACCATAAACGTGGCAACATACTCTGCCCAAAAAAATTGATGAAAAAGAAAACCATCGATTCGAGAAGAAGAAAGAAAATATTTAATGATTCAATACAACTAATAATTTTGGTAAAGTCCATTTCGCAAATAAACCCACTCCTGTAAATAATTCCCATCCATATCAAAGTCCTTAAACAATACCTCTTTTGTTCCACATTAATACCAAAATCGTGTCGTCTTGCAACGAGAACCTCTCGACCAATATTTTAAGAGTTCTTCAAAAGCCATTTTTCCAATAACCACTTACACACCCCACACCAACGTATTTGTGAACCTCTATAACTACAAAGTGACCCCTAAATCTGTAGAAATAAAGTTGAAAAAGGATTCACTGGAGTGTAAAATAAAGTGGTAAAGTTTTCAACCCGTGCAATGCGATAGGTGCTTGACTTGAATTGATCAAAATAAATGAATAAAAATGTTCTATAATTGTAAGAGATAACGGCTCAGTGGTTTCAGGAGAGTTGGTATTGTTTTTTTATTAATTTTCCCGACATTTGTCCCGTTGAAGTGTGGTGGTCATTGTCGGGTTTTTTCCTGTGAGAATATTGATTTCGAGTACGTTTTGTACTGGGAGCAGAAGTTTTGGGCAGATTGTGTGAAATAAAATATTCGAGAACTTTCATTGACGAACTAGCTCTTGCCAGCGGCTTCGCTTGCGTGAAAGCAAAATTATCTTAAGGGAAAATATTCCCTAAATAAAACAAAATCCTTTGTACTATTCTAGGATATGGTCTACAGCATTTTGAGGTTGCAGAAGTAACAATCATACATACACACACACAAACTTTCGTTTTTAAATTTGTAATAGTGTGATTAACTAGATACTTAGTTTGAAATAAATCACCATTTTATTCCCAATTATTTTAATTATTTTATTCAGTCACACAAGTTTTCACAATAAGCTTAACATTTATTTTCATTACAGGTTAGTACGTACCCGTACCAACTCACCCGCGTACCAAGGATTATGGCCCATTCCGTCTTCTAGAGAGGCCTAAGTCCCAGATGGGAACATTAAAAAAAGGCTGATAATGATGTACGAAATATGAAGCCCTCTAATAACCTTATAGAAACGAACTTTTTAAAATTTTATTTTATTTTTAACACAAGTAACAAAAAATCCAACATGTTTTCTTCCACCCCTACACGAGACCCTGCCTAAGTAGGGCACGATAGTAGTCCAATCAAAAAATCAATCATCGCCCACATTCGCCGGTAAAAAGGTCCGTACCCAATATTTTCTGTTATCGCACGACAGTTGAGCCCTGCGAGCACTAAAAACTCAATACAGTATTGCTTTCACAGCGAAGTAGCTGAGTTGGTTTTGTGAGGATACGACGAGAAGAATGTAGGTACTGAAGTGAATCTAGCATGGATGAGTGTAACTAGTACATAATATTGTTTGACACAAAACGGTCATTTTGTGTCTTTGCAACATTTTTGTCATCTATGGTCATAACGTCGGCCAACCCTATGAAAACCTGATAGTTGGTTTTTATTATTGATAAGCTCATTTTTTACCACTATATTATCAACTTCACCAAACCACCACTTAGATAATGTGATCAAATTCTTTCTTTACTGTAAAACTTTTTAGTTTACTGTATAAAAATTGACACTTTACTGTATAACATTGCAATTTTACTATGTAACAATTTTAACTATACTAATAACAATTGTCACTTTACAGTATAATAATTGCTGCGCAATTGTTCACAAGAGTCACAGCTCTGGAATTGAAAAAACACGGTTAGGTTAGGTTATAGTCGGTAGAAGTCCCGAGCCATTTTATTTATTTATTTATTCCCTTCCCTCTCAGTTTTTGAAGTCATAATTAGGGGTAATTAATGTAGAATAGTTAGGAGTTCATTTATTTTTATTGAGAAGTAGCAAATGCCTTGTGTTTAATTCAATGTAATCACTTCGTCAAGCGCTATTAAAAAAAACTAAGTGTTTTACGCAAGCCTTTGAAGACGAAGGGTTCGATTTTAAAGTTTCACAATAATTGTTACTGTTTATAGGTATTTAGAAACATACTTCTTATTCACACACACAGTTTCCTATTCGAATTTAACATTTTTCTGTACTTCTTAGTGAGTATTAATACTTCTAGTTTCTAAATTTTCTGGGCCAAATACAAAAATATCGAGTTTCAAATCCACATCCACACTATTCCGTCCCCTGCTAGGTCAGCGCTATGAGCGAGTCGTGGACACATAACGAGTTTAACAGAATATGATTTTCCCACTCCGTGCGAATGAGAGACGTTTTAGCGTCACTTTTTATCAACCCTCATGGGACTGCGCTGCAGACTGCGGCGAAATATGCAGCCTTTATAAATTGTACGAAGAAATTATGGTACGAATGGTTTTTTGTAGTGAAAAAGTTCATGTTCTCTACACAAATGTATGTAGGTATATAATAATTAAAACAGTTGAAGATTGAAGGCGTTGGACTTCTGTTAATAACCACCATACACTCATAAGCACCAAACGGTTTGGGAATATTATATTTATTATGCGTCCAGTTAAGGAGTACCAATAAAGGATTTATCTATCTATCTATCTATGTATCTATCTATCTATCTAAGGAGTGGAATTCCTTGCCACAGACTGTTTTCTGATAGCTACAACCTGGGTATCTATAAGTGAAGAGTGAATAGGTTTTTTCTAGGCTAGCGTGTTCTATCTTCCGCTACATCGTCGCTTTCTATCGGGTGAGATAGTGGTCAAGAGTGAGCATACCGTCAGTGAAAAAAAAAGAGAAAACCTTTTCTATGCACTCCACTTCTATTACTCACGTATTAGAAGAAACCATATTTGGGGAACTTGGATGTACTTCATACATTGATACTCCAGAGGCGCGCTCCAGAGATACAGCAGTGTAGTCGATACATACTGGAACAACGATACAAAATGGAAAATATCTCGAACCGCTTTGATTTTAATTTGGGAATCGCAGTTGAGAGAAATTAACAGAGTAGAGATATCTTATAATTATAAAATCATAAATGAGCAGAAGGACCAAAATTATTTTTTAACATTACGTAGACCACGTAACAGCAAACAAATCGATGAAATCGTAAACCCAACAAAATGTGCAATCGACCACTTTCGTTACCTTGTTTGAATACGTTGCATTCCAACAATATTACCGCCCATTAAACCTATAAGATAACAAAACAACTCTTTTTCTTCCTGCCTTCTTATCTAATTATTATTTAGAGTCGGTCCAACACGTTTTTTTTCATACTGTCCTGTCACCTGTCAAACTATCACCAATTTGCGTGAGGAGAGGAGTGATATGAAAGAAAAAAGTTCTTTCATGTCACTCCTCTCCTCACACAATCTTTGATCCATCTTTTCTTTGGCCTCCCTCTCCTTCTGCATCCAAGACAACAAAACAACATTAACCCCAAAACGCACCTGCTCATAAAATCCACTTAATAAATCCCGCAACATACTTAAAGCGATGATCGCTCCGCAAATGCCACAATATCATAACACGGAGATTTTCTCCTAAGCCGCGTTAATTTCCCGGCTCTCCCCGCGTCCGAGCGAACGTCAAATACAATTTTACGGAGCGGTGGACACTGAGCCGATTGTGAGAGACAAGAGACAAGCCTGCTGAGGGACGCGGACGATGAGGTGATGGATGTGGCATAAATATTGTCTGTCTATGTTGCGCTTACTAGATTACTTTTGATTATGAAACAAATAAAATTGAAAAATTAAGAGTCGCAAATTACCTATTGGGAGGCCTATAATACCTAATCTTTTAAGATTTATCAAGTTAGAAATCGAAATGTAATAAGGTGTATTTAATGATCCCTAAAATTTTCTTCGTCGACAAAAGCTTGTAGTACAAGATCCCACAACATTGCATGTTTTATATCAATTAAACATGTAGGATTGAGTAGTGGTACTTTGAAAATTGCTCGGCCCAAGTTACAGGTATGCTTACCACTGGGGCCGACAGACTGACTGACATTTCGACATACGGTTAAAACTACGAGTACTTAGCGCGTGGAATTTTACACCTCTTGTGACGTAGGCGAACACTATGAGTGCTTTTTATGGGGATAAAACGGGGTTCCAAGTTAGTAGAAGAAGGAAGAAGTCTACTTTCACGCGGGTGAAACACCAGAAGCTAATTTGATCATTAATTTAAAATTCAAAGAGGTTGAAATAATGAATTTTCAAAAAAAAAAAACATGGTTGAGTCGGTCTAATAAGTTAAACGGCTTGGATAATTATTAGGATTTAATGAAATCTGATGTAGTCGACACAGGTTTAATAATCAAGGTTGATTAATTTATAGAGATCATTGTTTACTGAAAGAAGAACCTTACGAAAAGTATCGAATATAAGTATTTTTTAAATGATTAAATATTATACAAAATTCCCAAGTCGGTTGACTTATTAGACAGACTATAGAACATAAATTTTATTCCACATTCGAAACTCAAAATCAATCAAAGCAAGAAAACATTCAGTCATATTCAACGACACCACATCCAAAAGCTCCCACATCTTGCCACATAATGCTTGTGGTCACGTATTGGTTAAAGGGTAGGGCGGGGTTGTCCGCGGATTATGTCCGTAGCTCACAGCTCAAACGCGATGCTATATCGGTTATCTGCCACAGGATTACTGCCTTACGGAGCTTAGTTTTCAAATCTATTTTGTGCACATAGGTCAGTTAGGTTTTAGAAACATTGACAGTTTAGTTTTTTGATAAAATAAGATGTAATTTTTGTATTAGTTATGCTGATTTTATTAAATGTTTTTAAGTCGTCGTATCATGACTATGTAGTCATAGAAAGAATTTCTATTGTAATTTCCAAAAAGTATTAGAACCATGTGGTATATATTTTGCATCATTTTCAAATGTTTCAATCGTTGTCGAGGTGTTTACGGCAATTTTATTAATCATAATAAGTCATAACAAAAATAACACTCGTTGGATGATTTACATGATTATGACAATGTATGAATTTGGTCTTTTCAATCACTTACGTGCCACTATAGTACATTGACTTTAAATATAGGTAAATGTTGTTTGTGCTACACTGCACTCAGTGATTTCTGGGCGTTTAAGACCGTAAGTATTATTTAAGGATTATTTGGCATCGGTGTTCGTTTACATGCCAAAATATTATAAAAAAAATATATAACATAAAACAATCAACACTTGTTCCATAAATTCGTACACCTGTGGCCACAAAAAAGGTCATATTCAATTAAATAGTGCTTTATCGAAATGAACATCACTCGCCAAAAAATGAAACGTTCATTCAAAATCATTGCAGCGTAAAAACACATCAGCTTACTGAGCGAATGAAAATAATAAAATTATTTTATTTTATTTATTACTGCTCCGAAAAACCGATAAAAGATAATCAGATAAAGGTTTTAATTCGACGAGAAAAAAACAAATTAATAAAGTTCGCGTATAGTCTGTGGGAATGTTGACAGTTGTGAGCGAGCGAGAGGCTAGATAAAATAAGTTGGGATGACACAAGTGGTGCGGATTAGGAGGGATTATGAACGTGATTTTTTTAATGAAACAAATAAAGTCCGTTTTAGTTCTTAGAGTGGGTTAATTTATAAACTGTCTTTGCTTGAAACATAATGAGTTTATTGTGTAACTTTATTTTTGTAGTATTTCAATTGAATGGATTTTTCTTTAATTCTTCATTGCACTCCATAAGTGCCTATAAGTGGATAATTGAGTTCATGTACATAAGCGAGCTTAACTCAAATTTGAGTTTTTACCAGCAAAAGAATACTCAAAAAAAAAAGAAGAGAAAGAAATCACACTTAAATAGGAATTAGGCACAATTTTAAAATAAAAAAAAAATACAAAAATACTTATCTATATATTATATATTTATTTACTATGTCATTGTGAAAGGAAATGCTCTTTAATTTTTTTATTTTTCATTCTTGTAGTTTGAAATATAATATTATTTATTTTTCTTCTACCTCATATTAGTTTATCCCAGCTTTTGTCCGATTCCTTCCTTATTTGAAATAATGATCTGCTTACCACGATTCTGCAAGACCCCACTTAAGAACAGCCACTTACTTATCTCACCCACACATTCATCCTAATCACTTAAACCTTTCTCTAGGCTAGCAGACCATCGAGCCATCCAACGTGCTATCGATCTCCAACGCTCCAATCAGCCGTGAGCCGAAAAAGTGCGGTCTATAAGCGGTTTATCACTTGGCAACTAAACCCGCTTGATCGAGTTAAGCTCCAAGATTCGAACAATTGGAGACGCGTCGTCGTCGTCCCGCATTCGTTTGCAGCACGTGACGTGGGCATTAAACAGAATGTTAAGGAAGAAAATATACTAAGTTGACAGTTGGGAGATGTTTAGAGTGAACGAGATGAAGACGATCCGATGCTCATATTTGTAATGTCGAATTTCGACCTTGTAAAACTTGATGTCCCTACAGTATTGTCTTAGCAAGAAGAAGAAGAAGCCATTAGTGTAACAAGAATAATATTTCATCATCATCATCATTTCAGCCGATATACGTCCACTCTTGGTCAAAAGCCTTCACCAAGTGTCTCCACAATGAATGATCCTGTGTGTCTCGCATCCATCGGATTCCCGCAACCATCACCAGGTCATCGGTCCACCTTGTAGGAATGATATTTGGCTGTAGTAAAATAATTATATTCCCCTAAAACACCCTTACCTTGCAAAGAAGTGCAATTATCTCTATCGCCACGTTTTAAGATAACAGGACAAGAGTAGTTATTAACTTACTAGGAGTAGAAACAGTAAAAAGTTTTGGTTATTGCGTCAGTACAATTTCATGATTTGTAACATAAACAGTAAGTAACTTTAGTGTGATTAAGTTTTTATCTGTCGCAGAATGAAAGTGCAACAGACTCAATTTTTTTTTTTTTGGAATTTTGACTGTGTAGGTACAATACACATGGCGTGTCTATCAAAGTAAAGAGAAAGACGAAAATTATCCCATGATTGTTTAGTTGATCAGCCATCGTTTATTCGATGATGACTATTCAATATCACAGCAATGCTGAATAAGACTGTGATCATGAGGAACGCAACATTCTTCTTCTACTTAAACATTAACATTCCAAATTCTTAACAAAAATTAAACTCTTTTGTCGTATTGTATAAAAGTCTGACGCACTCAAGCGGCTCACTACAAACTCGGGTGGAGTGGCTCTAACAACCGTCCGCGGACCCGCAAATACGGATTTACTTAAGTTTGTACATTTTATCCACTTTGCTCGCTAAACTATTATGATAATCGGGTCCAGTGACTAGCAGTTTGAATATTATTTTTGGAGTATTTTTGGAAGAGAATGCTGTCGGAGTTTTGGGTTAATTGCGTCTGTTAATATTGATTTCGCTTTTCCAGAAGCCTGAATTTAATACTAGTCTTGCCAAGGGGTATCATATAATCCAGTAAGTTGTGGAGGTCATATAAGCAGTCGCTCTATGTAAGAATTGATACTCAACTGGATACGGTTAGACTGGAAACCGAAAAAGCAAGACATTGATTTTACTTAGTGAAACCTCTTTCATTCTAATCTAGATATTTATGAATTTATCAATGGCTACCAAAACAGTAAGTTAATATTGGTAAGTTCTACACAGTGTTCAGAATTCAATGTGAATTCCAATAAATTTTGTTACCTTCACAGTTCACTACGAATTTTTCATGTAAATGTGAAATATTCCAACAAAGTCAAAGCTTTCCGTAAAATAAGTAAACCTTTGATATTTTTATTGATTGCTCCACCTTTAAAGGCTCATTATACTTCGAAATTCAGCGGAAAGGCGAGCCAACTCGTCAAATTTGAATTTCCGTACCGCAAATTAAGAGAAGGACAGGAGATGTTTTTTGTAAGGGAGGGAACGAAATAGAAAATGTTATTCGGAATAAAAATGTGACTGACGAATTCAGCTACTTACATATTTTTGCGCCATCAAAAGGAGTCGATGGTGCTCGAATAATTTTGAATTGAGAATACGCTTTGGCGCCAAACGCCTTTTGTGCAATCAATATTCAATGTTGGCAACACTGCTCTTCCAAGTTTGAATTTGAAATCAATCATTTGAATTTTCAAGTGAAGACGTTTCGTGTGAAAATTGGTTCGAAATGAATGCAGGGTGAAAGGTTTTTTGCAGTAGATGAGTACATAGTAACTTACTAATATAAAAATTAGGAACTCGATATTCTAACAAAATAATTGATTATTTATACACCGCTAAATTTTAATCGTTTTAATCCCGTCGAGGGTTGACTTTTAGGTAGTAGTCAGCGCTGCGTACGAGTACAAACTGACTACAGGTCATTGGACTCACTACAGGTCATTGGACTCGCTTAGCTGACGTTTTCTTAAAGAAATTAATTTGGTACATGCGTAAGTTAATACGAGTTTTGAAAAAAGGTACTTTATTTTTTAATTTTATCTTTACTAATCGATAGTGTTTCATGTCGATCGACCGTCCGACCGACATGATCGACCGTCCACGGGATTAAAACTATTAAAATTTAGCGGTGTATTATTATCGATAGCTCAATTTAATGTAACAATTGGAAATTGCATAAGATAGATAGGTAGAGTACCTACCTACCTAAAATTTTAGAAGAAAACTACGCATTTTGTTAAATTTTGTGACATTAACGTCAACTATTTCCGTCAAAGCCTACGCTGCTGAAACTGTTATCTTATTTTATATCTAGTTCTCACCGCCAGTTTCCGGAACGTTGATCAAAATCAAAATTAACTTATCAGCTGTCAAATCTCTTGTCAAGTATCAGTTGGGTTGCTGAAAGGATGATCAGCTACTTTGATTTGATCATCTGATTAGTTGACCGCGCTGTCAGATCTTAGTACAAAATCACATGCGAAATTCCATTTTGGGTTTCTGGAACGCTGATTATTTTGATCATAGATTAAACTACTGTCAAAAGCTTTGTCAAGAAATCAATACAATAGTGCATGTTGACAAATTAACAAATAAATAATATTGGCTATTTACGTGAATCTTGTGGTTTCTCTGCAGATTATAATTTTTACGGTGTGAAATCATGTTTATTAAGTAAAATCACAATGTTTTTAATGTTTTTGCAAAAAGCATTTCATTTTTGCGTTTTGTCGTAAATGTATTTTTCGGATATATGTATATCCACAAGGAGTGATGAAGAATTGCATAAAACTCGGCAAATTTTTCAAAAAAGGAAGTATCCCTACGAGTACTCAGAAAGAATATAAAAAAATTGGGAGCGAATGAGCAAAGCCGCAATCACGTTCCTAGTAATTATGATAGATCCAAAAATAAAACCTTTAACATTCAGAAACAAATCTATCAGTGCATTGGAAAAAATACTATTTTCACGCATCAAGAGCATTCCAAATAATAGTAGCTGATGATATAAGGATGCATAAATCAATAGCCAGTTGAAATCAAGCCTCGATTTATCTCGATTCCCCTAACAGAAGAGCGCAATATAATTAAAAGTGGATTTAATAGCTTTATAAATTTAGTTCTAATCTCATGTACAAGCTATCACTGAATCATTAGGATGGATGAATATTTAAATATAAACAAAGATTCAAATCAAATGTTTAAATTCAGTATTAAATAGTTAAAATAACATTCTATTAACAACAATAACATTAAATACAATTAAAAAGATTCTGATTCCACATTCCAAGCGTAGATCTCTATGGAGAAGAATGTGCAAGAAACTCCAAGGATATTTTCAATCTTGTTTTATAATTAGACCTTATCAGCTATTCCATCTTTTAAAAACTGTTGTAGGAGTGTTTCTGCCATTTCATTTTGTAACTGAAACAAATAAGTTTATTAGAAAAATATAATAAAGTTTATGAGAAGACGATCTTTATAAATGTAAAGAGTATATAAGATATGCTTTCTAAATTATATACCTCTTCATCTGTATTGTTTTATTCATTAGATATAACTTGCTAAACATAAAGACATGCAATGTTCTGCCTCGTAACCCTTTTCAAATTCGAAAAGGCAGTGTAGAGCTGTCTTTGAGTTCTAAGCACCTCAGCGATGCTGTTTTAATCTCTAATTAGACATGCCCAAGCTTATTTTTTTTTGTATAATTGAGAATTGCATTTGTTGCTTTATTTTCTATAAAGTTTTTCTATCTAGAAAAAACCTCTAAAATGTATATCTATTAATTACTAAGATGTAGGTGTTTCTTCACTTATGTAAAATTTGTAACTTATTTGTGGCGTACTTACTTTTGAACCAGTTTTAATAATTTGCACTTTTATCTTTCTGTGAAATCTTTCCCTCATGAAGCCATTTAAAAAATATTATTAAATATGAATACATAATTATTTGAAAATAACGTGAGTTTTGACATATTTATCTGTAGCAAGCAAAGTTGTTTTGTTGTCAAGGACGACGCAGGTTATTTTTTTTACTGGTTTAATACAAGGTCTTTTAAGGAACTTTTTCACAGTTGAAACTGAAATATCCAATCAATGTGACCATTACTAAAAACAATCCACATGACAAATCAAAATGATCATAGATTAGTTAATTTTTCACTAATCATCCTTTCAGCAACCCGAATTGATTTGACACAGCTGTTAATTTAACAGCTGATTAGTTAATTTTGATTTTGATCAACGTACCAGAAACTGGCGGTCAGTCTCTTATCAGATGAAATAATATGTAAATATTCCAGTCTTAAATTTTTGCACTTCTAGAACATCCTTTTCGCCGTCAGTATATATACTCGTATATACTTAAAAAGAAAAACGGACTGACTGCCATATCAACCCACAGCTGAAGCTATTGGGCAATAGGTTACCTTTTATTTATGACGAAAGCGAGCAATAGGAGACGATTTTTCAAAATTCACTCGCTGAGGGTATTTTTATTTATTTATTTTTTAGGTGGGAAAATCATCAAATGACATCCCCCGCTCTTGAGTGGAGCAGGAGATAGTGTCAGACTTTTAATGACTAAAAACCCACTCCTGTTCCTTCTTTGCTATTGTTCCAGAGCCCCGGGGATCTCTTTTGCATCACTCATGGCCCTAGTAAGCTACGACCCTGCTGGGCCTGAAAAGGGAGGGGATGAAAAGGAGGTCCAAAGTTTGTAGGAAGAAACCTATTTTGGTGTGAGCGAAGCCTCTGGCAGAAGCTAGTTGATCATAAATTAATTCCGTTTAAATCGTTTAAATCGTTTATTTCTGGCCAGCTGTGTGAACATAGTCATCAAAAACCGGTAAACCGCCTTTTTTTTTTTCGATTGGAAAAATCATCTTATGACAACCCCCGCTCTTGGGCGGAGCGGGAGATAGTGTCAGACTCTTACTGACTAAAAAACCCATCCCGTTCCTTCAAGCCTTCATACCGGGGCTCGAGCGCCCTTTCGGATAACCCTGGCCCCAGGCCGGCAAACCTCCTCAGTCCTGCCATCTGTCCTATCTCAAACATACCCCTGTGCGTTGAACCACAACCGGAACTAAGGACCAACGATAGGGTAGGTACACTGAACCCTATTTTGTTTGAAACCGCTTCTCGCAATAACGTTCATCCCATCAACTGTAGATGGCGTTGTTCTTACTCAAGTACTGTCAAAGCGACGCCTGTCGGATTCTTTCCGAACTATTTTACAGTTCCGGACAACGCAAGCGCCATCTCTTGGACTTTGCTCCCTAGAGTTTTCCTAACAAGTTTAGGAACGGCCAGTCTACTGTATGTAGCTGAATACCCGTGTTTTACATGGAGCAGGTGCCAATCAAAACTCCATAACCCAGTTAATGGGCAACACGATACTCCTTGGAGAGAATGATGGTCAGACTTACTGCTGACATCTGGCTGACCACCTGTAACGAATGTCAAAGATCTACGAATAACAACCGGGAGCAACGGCTTTTCGTATATTCTGAGGCACAGGGTAATAATAATATAATAATAATAATATTCCACAACTATCACACAACGCCGTCTAGTCCCAAGCTAAGCAGAGCTTGTGTTATGGATACTAGACAACTGATAAACATACTTATATATTTTTAAATACATACATTTTTAATTAGGGTTTCAGTAATATCCTAAATAAACTTAAAAAGTTGGGCAAGTGCGAGTTGGACTCGCGCACCAGCTGAAGGTTCGTGCAAGCTACAATTCCCGAATGGAGTCTTGAAGATTTTTTCCAAATTGTTTTTGCGACATAAAAAGCCGTATCTTTTTTATTCGTTAACTTAGTTGTTTGATATTTTTAAACCTTGAAGGGACCGCTTGATCCAAGATGACCGCACAGACTTGAGTATATGGTTTTAATTTCAACTTGATACCTTCACGTATTCTCGAGATAAAGGGTCTTGACAGATAGACAGACAGACGGACGGACAACAAAGTGATCCTATAAGGGTTCCATTTTTTTCCTCTTGAGGTACGGAACCCTAAAAAGTACATTATAAGTTGGAAAATTCACATTGGTACTTATCAGGTTTCGAACCCACAACCTCATGTGCATGGCGGCGTCTTGATTCCTACACCCCTAACCAAGTTACTGCATTTGTTAACGCTAGTTGAAAACTAATCAAATGTGAAATGACATCATCATTATCAACTTTAAGGCGTATAGTTCCTTGAACCATCTGGCCGAAATTTTGTGAACGCAACTCTCGCACTCGCCTAGGCGGCAGCACGCAAATCTGTGCATTTATTTGCGGCTAGCAGTGCCCGGAAAGCGCTTTTATATTGATTGATTTACATATGCAATGTTCACTTTGAAGAATATTTAACCACCAATTTTTATGAGTAAAAATGTTTCTAAAGGTTCAAGCCGTTTCGAAGGAGTAGGGAAAAGTTGCGAAAAGTTGCGAAATTGCTAATTTTTTTTTTTTGACAAAATTATTTATTGCACGAAAAAATCAAATGTTGATATTATTGTTCATGAATCTATAATAAACATATATTTTTTTCAAATCAATTGACCTAGCCGTTACGGAGGAGTAGGCCTCAGAAAATCACTATTTTTTGGCACTTTTCGGGCGCTTGGCCCTTAAGTCACGTGGTCAGAAAAAACGAATAGAAAATTCGTAGCCAAGTTCACATTGTTCAAAATAACAGAATTAATTGTTATCGTTTCTACAATGTTCAACGCTAAGTACATCCTTTGTTAAACAAACGCTACATTGTAGAACGAGCGGCCGACTCAGGCACGTCAACTTGGCTACCAACTTATCGTTTTCTACAATTGCTGACACTGAGGCGCGTTACCGATAGGAGAACGGAATTTGACCCGAAACGGTTGTAATTTAGTTAGGGGCTGGGCTATAACGGCACTTTGTGATGCGCGCCATCTCTTGATGATATTTAGAATTACGAACGTTGCAGTGCACTGAGCTTTTCGTTCAAGATTCATACACAGCCGTGCCGGTTCCATCTACACGGGTGCAAAAAGCTTTCGTTGTGGGGTTTGTCACTGCGAGATTTTGCAGTAGCTCCAATATAGATGGCGCTAGGTGTCTTGATGTAAGTTTGATCAAACTTTATTATGAGATTTTGTACTATGGACCTAAACTATATTATTTTTTCTTTAGTTATTTGTTAAGACTCTTTTGTTTATGTTTTTTTCTAACGATAACATCTATTGTTTGGGTTAAGTTGTAAAAATGTTTTCGAGTGTTAGTCAGTTTTCTTGTTATTCATTTTATGTTTTTATTGTGTTAGGAACAATGATAGACCAGGGGCAACTTTACAATTATCAAACGTCGCGTATTAAGTGTAAAGAGCTGTAATTTAATAATCAGGTTAATTTTAAGATTTAATAGATGCTATAGGTAATCACTTAATATCTAATTTATTTAAAGTTAGGGACCTAAATACTAAATAGTTTCGAAGTCAATTAGAGCTACTTTTTTTAAACATACAAAGTTGTAACGATGTATCTAACTTACTATATACCTACTAAGAACGATTTTTTCTCCAATTAACAATCTTCACACGCTAATTTTCTCTCAGTACATTTAAAACATTCTGTTTGCTCTTCAATTGTTTCAATTTCTAGTCTCATTAGAACAAAAAAATTAAGGAGGAAACATAATTAATATTAATTGGCACGCATCCTATGGCCCCGTGTGGGCCATACAATGTATCATCATGACATGGGGTAGCTATGTTCTCCAGTAACCCGTGGACTACCGCGGCGAGCGCACGTTCGTTCGTTCCCGTTCGTTTTTCGAAAAACATCGCGATTAACATTGAATGAAGTTTTTGTGAGACAGTGATGATTTTGAAAAGGACTTTAAGGATTTTATTCTTTCTCGTCATGAGTGCAAGGAGTGTCATGAACGGAGGTGAGATTACTTAGTTATATTTTTTGTTTATCTGATCATAAGAGTAACTGTAAAATATACTGGTCATTTTGTTTATGAGGGGTGCTTTTTTGTATCAACCCTTTGACCGCTTGCGTCATATGTGAGGGGTGATTATGAGATTGCAGCCGTTTAAAAAATATAAATGTGAATTTAATTCTTGTAAAAATGTTTGTAGTTTCTTTTATTTTATTGTTTTAATAAACACTGTACGGTTGCTTTCTCTGCTCGCAATTGCCATTTCAGGGATCGATGTGTTACAGATCTAAAGGATCTGTTATCAAGTTATCTTCTTAAACTGATTTTATTACTTGTATTTAGCACTTCAAGAACTGATTTTCTGAATTGTTTATAAAATTACTAGTGCTTGACTGCGATCCCACCTGACGGTAAGCAGTGATGCAATCATTGATGGAGAGGCACACTAGTTTATGAAGAGCTTTACTCAAGCCTTGACGACACCCAAATTATATCATCCGGGAAGACTGTAGCAGGCAAATTGTTCCAGTCCTTCGATGTACGAGGTATAAACGATGAAGCGAAACGCTTAGTTCAGACCGTGGAAAAACCTAACGACACAAATAAATAAAGTAGTACAGCCACATGCTAGAATAGTGATTGCATTTATTACGTTATTTATAATTCAAGAGCTCTATTTAAAACACGTACTTACCTAATCACCCAAGAACGGTCTAAGTGTGCCTGTAACAGGCCATTGAGAACAGAAGCCAAAAGATTATGACCACTAATTAAATCGATTACCACTTGAACTCATCCAATTATATCGCGAGCGAGGAGGATGTATGCTTCAATTATGATAGTAATGAAGTAGCTAAGATCGTTAAAGAACATATCTTTTAACATAATAATAGCATAACATATGATGATGATGTCCCCATTGCTAGACCTCAGGTCTCCTTTCTAGGAGAAAGCATGGGCCGTAATCCACCATACAGAATCATCATCATCATTTCAGCCGATAGACGTCCACGGTTGGACATAGGCCTCCCCCAAGTGTACGCAACCTTCACCAGGTCATCGGTCCATCTTGTAAGGGGCCTTCCGACGCTGCGGTTGCTACTCCAGAACCTTTCGGCCCCAACGGCCATCTGTTCTGCAATTCTTCGTGCTATGTCGGCAACCTTGGCCACGCAGGCCCAGTGCGAATTATTGGATGTCACGTCTTGTCATGTCTTTGATTTTCTGGTTCTAAGAGATGCCGTGTCCTCACGTTGTATCTTTTGAGAACAGTGGTGATGAAATAAATGACACAAAGTTTTGAAGCCTCTACCATTGGGCCATCATTATCCGCCACTCTATAATTGTTCATATCTAAATCTGACAGATCTTAATGAAATGGTAGACTATATGACTTATCTACCAAATTGATTTTAGCTGCTAGATTGTTCGAAAGAGTCACCACAGCCGTGGAATGCGAAGAGCAACTGAACGAATACGAGTGAGTTTTGTCTGTGTAAGTATGACACTCTCTCAAAGCTGGAATTTTTTTTTTTTTTGACAAGCTGTGTATGGTGCGATACGATGAAGATGCTAAATATGGACTGTTAATGTCTCATCATCATTATTAAATCATAACATTTTAGCCGAAAGACGTCTTCTGTTGGACACAGGTCTCCTCCAAGTGTCGTTAAAACGACCGGTCCTGTGCGTCTCGTATTCATCGGACTTCCGCAACCTAATAAGGGACATAAACAGTTTTTTTTTCCCGACGCTTGATTGGTATTTGCATGTCGTTTTTATTAGGAAACAGGACGCTAAAGCTTGTCTTACCAATAACTGTAACTATGCAATACAAAAAAATTAGTAGATTTCTTCGTTACCTGTGGGAACTGTAGTTTTTATGATATTTAACATAGCTTAGCCCAAGATAAGGAACCCCTTTTCTGACTGAGAACTGGATTATCGTCTGAAAAAAAATGATGATTCGATAGCAGTGTTCTCGAGTTCAATTGTATTTCCACTCCATCCAGGGACCTACTTAAATATACACACAAAATTTCATCCAAATGGTCGAGCAGTTTAGGAGCAGTTAGTAGACAGGCACACGTACAGTTTTTCAGAACTATATATTATAAAGATTATATTTATGTAAGTTTAACTATGGGTACCGTTATACTTTTGTATCCTTGCTTTCTCCACAATGTTTTCTTTTTTGAGTAGTAGAAAATGCTGGCAATAAGTCAGCCTTTGTACTTTTGTCTTGTTTGAAGTTTTAATAAATTAAAAATCTTTCGGCAAACCAAATAAACTCAAAATCTAAATCAAACAGCAGCTTTATTTCAAAACTGACTTCTAATGTTATCTGGCTAGACTAAAAACCGACGTTAACATTGAGCAATGCAGATGAGAAAGATACACAATCAGCCCGCAGATATTCATCTACATTCTACTGCCTACCGCTGAATATGATGCTTGTCACTGTTACAACGAATCTCCGGGAGATAAAGCGCTGATCCCCCCGTTGACAAGACTTGTAATTTGAGTAGCTATTGTGATGAATGCAGCTGCCTATTCACCTGCATTCACACTCTTATTTCATGTACTTAAAGTACACAATAATATAGATACACTATATATTCGTAATCTTGTTATTCAATAGTAAGTTAGCGAACTTCTTGACATTATTGGCAACTAGCTTTTGCCCGCAGCTTCACTCTCGTACATAAAATATAGCTTATGTCACTCAGGAATAAAGCAGCTTTCTATCGGTAAAAAATTTTTAGGAATCTCTGAAAGCACTGGTCCGATTGATCAGCCCCCCTAGCCAAGTTGGATTAGTTCTCCAATCGGTAACGCTTCGGTGTCAGCAATTGTAGAAAACGATAAGAGGGTAGCCATATTGACGCGCTTGAGACGGCCGCTCGTTCTATAATGTAGCGTTTGTTTATCAAAGGATGTAGCGCTAAACGTTGTAGAAATTCGTTCTATCATTTTGAACGATGTGAACTTGGCTACGAATTTTCTATTCGTTTGTTCCGACCACGTGAATTAACGTTGAGATTATGTCATTCCCATACATTTTATTACTTTTCGACTAGCGTTAACGATTGCAGATTATCAACTTGGCTAGGAGTGCAGAGCTTTCAGAGATTCCTACCAACAAAATAAAAAAAAAAACTATACCTCTTTATCATATTAGTGTAGATACGGGTTGGTACGGTTCTAGCTATTAATATTGTGAGTGTATATTTACCATCAGAGTTTTATTTTTTAATTGATATAACTAATGCTTGACTGCGATTCCACTTGATGGTAAGCAGTGATGCAGTCGTTGAAGGTGTACCACACTAGTTTATTAAAAGCCTAATCACTATAGCCTTGAAGACACCTAAATTATTATCGGACGGAAAGATCGCAGCAGGCAAAATATTGTTCCAGTCTTTGGATTTACGCGGTGTAAGCAACGAGGTAAAATGCTTAGTCCGGACCGTAGGGGCGTCAACAATGTAAGGGTGGGTATGGATACTCGTCGTCCATCGGGTTGTCCGTTAAAATGCTGGCTATCCTACGCCTGTACTCCAGGCTTAGTAAATTGGTCAAAACTAAATCTGGATCAGCAATTATTAGGTTATCATTAAAGTGTCAAATATTTACTAACTAACTGCCTGCACGTATCGATCACCTGCCACAAATGGCTCCTGTCGCGCGCTTAAGCTACCTTTGTGGCTGCTTCTAGCTTCTTGTTGTGAAGTTTGTGGCTGTCGCGTGTGGCTTGTATGCGACGACTCTTACATATAATCAATTGAATACAAAGACACTCAATTATGTTTACGACTCCAAAGTCTTGAGCATCGACACGGAGTTGTTAGCCTGTCGGTTTTCTATCGTTTCCATTTCGGAGAGTGTGCATTGGAACTTCACAATTTAATTCCGCCAAGACCGTTCCATCGTCGGACTACTAGACGTACAGTATTGTGCCTCCGTTACATGGCTGGACATCCCACTCAAACGTACAAAGCGATTTGGGAACATATTCTTTATGCGTGCCGGAATCTTTCCTTCCTTCCTGATAGCTACAACCTAGAAGTTTTTAAGTCAAGAGTCAATAGATTACTTCTAGGCAATCGCGCTCCATTGTCGGCCACATCGCCACCTAGGTGAGATAGTGATCAAATATAACCTTATTCGTAATATAAAAATAACGCGATGTTTCAAATCTGTCATCTCTATTTTTGTTGTGTTTGTGGATGGTTTTATTAAATTTCTTCTAAAAGTGATTCTTATACATACGTAAAACCAGATACAATATTTTCACCTCCAACACACCTTACATAACGTAAGTACCGAGGCTGATAGTGACAGGATGTCAATCCATCGCTTACGCGCGTAGTAACCCGTTCCTCTCGGGACCGACGCTTGCGCGGAATAATAAGCAGGAGATACATTCCATATTTTCATTCATATCGGTAACGTACTGTGAATGTAATCAATCGGAGCTCTGCGATGACAAATCGGATTGCGTTCACTTGGGAGGTATCCGTTTTTGGTATCCTATTCGCTTTTGTCACTCTGTTTGTGATAGCCAGTCTTCAGGCTTCCGGAAAGCTACCTTCGTGATAACCACGACCACACAGGTAAAAGTGAAATGACCAAGAAGAAAAGGAAGATTCGCTTTTGGCAATGGAAAAAGCTATGCTCAAAGTTTCCTTGCGTGATCACATCAAAAATGAAAATATCCGCAGAAGAACTAAGGTAACCGACGTAGTCGCCAGACTTATATGCAGCGGGCAGGGTACATTGTTCGCAGAACGGATGACTGATGGGGCTGAAAGGTTCTGGAGTGACGCATAAGGAACTCAGTTTTGGTAGGTGGAACGTTGACCTGATGAGGGTTGTGGAAACCCGATGGATGTGAGACACACAGGACCGATCGTTCTGATGTCACTTGAAGAAGGTCTATGTCCTTCAGTGGACTTCTTTTGGCTGACATGATGATGATGACGCGCTTTTGTGTATACAGATGATATGGGCGATCCGTCATTAGCCTATTAACATGAACTCTTGAACCGGCTATATCGGATAACTATATCTGACCAACACTCGTGTTTATTCCGCCAAAATCTCCAACATTCCATCTCGTCAGCTCTTCTGTTTCCTATGGGATTTAAAGAACTAAACGAAATAGAGTACCCAGTCGCAAACACGCGACCCTGGCGAAAAGGACGCGAAAACACCAGGCTTACGGACAGTGAGCAATGGGTAGCTCGCTGTCCGGCCGTCCGGTAACTGTCCGGACCAAGCCCAAGTCGTCGACGGCGCGCACTGTTCCCGCGCGCCTCAAGGAGTTGTCAGCAACAGCAGAGGCCAAGTCGGGTCGAAGCCTACTGGGGCCAGGGTTATCCGAAAGGGCGCTCGAGTCCCGGTATGAAGGCTTGAAGGAACGGGATGGGTTTTTTAGTTAGTAAGGGTCTGATACTATCTCCCGCTCCGCCCAAGAGCAGGGCTGTCATTGGATGATTTTTCCCATCGAAACGAAAAAAACATGCGAAAACACTTGTCGGACCAATACAACGCGGGCGGCTAAAATGTTGAAAGTATAATGATGGTACTCATAACATTGAAGAAAAACATCGAGAGGAACCAATATGTTGTAGAATCAAAACTTTGATGGAACATAAGAACATAATCCTCACTGGGCCTGCGTAGTGGATTACGAGTATATCCCAGAGAGGAAGCCTGAGTCCCAAATGTAGGAACATCATAAGACTGATTACATTATTGTATTGAGGTGAAATATTTAACTGTTTGCCATGCACTATATAACACCAAACGAAGACATCCGACTCAAATCATTTTTATACAAGGCGCCAAATAAACTTGGGATAAAGAACATTGACCTTTCTCTAATATCTTTGTTATGGTATCCAAAAATAAACAATGAACTGTTTTTCAGTACTAGAAAATGTAAAGGATAGGTGTCGATTCAAGACAGCTTTTATATCTTTATTTCCGTTATTGAAATTAAGAATATCAATATAGAAGGGTCAGTGACTGTTATTTCTAGTTTAATCTGGCGTCTTCCTCAGTACTGTAAGCGTTTGATCTTTTTGATTTTTTTGTCACTTTCACGCTGTCGTTTGATGTCCTCAATCCGAAGGGAGGCCAGATTCTCACAGTTGGAGTTATTAGTTTGATGGATGCTGCTTATCCACTCCACATAATCCCTGTTTCGCCACTTATGACGCCCTAGGTGGCGTTGAACCAAAGAGCATGGAAAGGTTGAGGGGGAGTCTTATGAGGGTAACACTATACTTTTAGATAAATGAGTAGCTATATGCCGTTCAACATGCTTATGCTGGAGACAAAATCGATTTCAGAAGTATGTTTTTCATTTGAGTATCACTGTAAATTACAATATAGTTAGGTCAACGACCGACATAGCCCAAAGCTCTTCAAACTTAAGTGGCAGTGAGCAGGGCACATTGCTCTCAAAAGGGATGATCAATAGGGACCACAGGTTTGTGATTTCAGTCGAAAGATGTGTAATGTTGCACATGGGTCTCCCCAAAAGTCGCCACAACGACCAGTCTGTCCGTTTTGCTCCCATCGGATACCTACGATTTTCACTTGGTTATCGGTCCATCTTGTAGGAGGCCTTCCAATGCTGCGTCCACTGGTACGCGGTCATCACTCTAGAAACTTTCAGCCCCATTGACCATTTGTTCTGCAAGCAATATGAGTTACTACCAAAGTATAGAGATTCTTGAGACTACATCGGTAACTTTGGTTTTCTGCGGATATTTTCATTACTGATACTCCTTAAATTGCTTTTTGCATTCTAGGGGCACGCATTGCATTCTAATCTAAGCATCTTCAGTTTTGCTGGATCACTACGCAATCTCGAACAAATATTCCCGCAGCCCCGTTAGGCCCTTCTGAGTTCTTTTGATTTTGTTGACATTTCTATAAGGTTCGTGTGGACCATCCTGCCGTCGAATCGAGCTCAGTCCTCACTAATATAATAGCTACTCACTGGTCCGCAAACTTCAATTCATGGAAGGCCCAAACCAATATCATTAAAGGCCAACATTTCCATAAATAAGCATAATTGGTCTCAATAATTAAATATTAACACCAACCAATTTGCCAAAGGTAATAAATTCTGACGTAATATCCTGTATTCATAAACCAACACGGTTTAAGAGGAAGTTATGCAATAAGTCTTACTTACATACATGGAGCTCACATCCTAAATTTATTAAAGTCAATTAGAAGACGAGTTTTATCCTCTGATTAACTGCGATGGTTAAACGTGTAAGTGGTTAGACGGTTAGTTAAACCGTTTTTGTCGCCGTTCCCTTAATGCCAATTTGTACTTTTTACGATTGACTATTTGTAATTTGCCCATAAATGGTTTAAATGGGCATAGCATTCATTGCATGTAACTAATGACATTTCCTAAGTCCGTTTTACCATTACCCAGTATTTGTTCATGGGCTTGGGATGACCTCGTCGTCTACTAAATGCCTTGTGGTCTAATTTAACCCAGACCACGTAGAAGATGAATGCAGGATTAGCAGGGTTATCAACTAATGACCCACACTAATAGTCACCCAAAAGCCAAAGGGCCATGCTCGGAGTTTCCTTGTGTAATCACGTCATGAATGAAGATATCTTCAGAAAAACCAAGGTCGCCGACATAGCCCGAAAAATCACCAAACTTAAGTGGCAGTGGGCAGGTTACATTGCTCGTAGAACATATGATCGATGGGGCCGAAAGGTTCTGGGGTGGTGACCGAGCATCGGACCATAGCACAGCGTTGGAATATCTACAAGGTGGACCGATGACTTAGTGAAAGTCACAGGAATGCGATGGATGCAAGAGGCTTATGCCCAGCAGTGGACGTCTTTCGGCTGGTATGAAGATGATCTTCACTAACCATCGACAGAAACAGCTAGAAATCTCGAAGGAGGCCTTTTCTCAATAATTGTGGGTTGATATTGGGTTGCATACAAAATACCTGTGCATACGGCGCTATGTCTCTAGCGAAGTGTGTGATCATTGTCACCTTTGCGACCTTCAAGCTATTTTCCCTCTAAGTACAGATACTTATTTGCTATCGTTTTGTTACAGTCATATTTTACGTGAAGTTTATCGCTTCTAAGTCATAAAGCTCCACGCATAACACTCCTGAAATCATAACTTATTTGATAGCCTTGTTTACCTCGTAAAATCCATCTTGAAACAGGTTGACATCACTCTACGTAAGTACCAATTATAGTAACTTTTTAATAGTCTTTAACTTGTTTATTGGTTAATCATAAAATTACATTGTATGAGTGCTTCAATTACCCATCTAAAAATAAGTCGTAAGACAAGTGAAGCTACTTGTGACCAGTCGCAGTTTTTTCAATTAAAGGGTCGAGACACGCAACTGCGATTATTTGCATTACCTCGTTTAAAAATCGTAAGTGTTTAAAATTGGAATGGTAATCGGAATATTTTTAGTTCGTTGACAACTTTATGGATAGTTTGACTTGCTAATGCGTCCAACTTGTCAATGACAGGATGTATAAGGCCATTATAAGTGGCTAAACGAATTCAACTAAGAGAACATATCAATGTTTCGCTTTGCTATAAGGCTGGAGGTTGACTTATATGGAATACCTTCGCGTATTAAGTTTTCTTATTCATTCATTATTAGGAATACCAACGATATATTTACAAATAAATTACACTTAAGTACAGAAGATTTGGCGTACACAGCTTGTACAATAAGATATTTGTTGATATTGATATCAGTGAAATAATTCAGTATGCCTGTAATTAGTTAAATAATATTAAAAAAATATTGATTTAAAACTGGCACAGGCCACCAAAGATAGATTCGATTTATTAGTTAAAATTAAAGAAAAAAAAAAGAAAGAATACAAATGTATTTAGCGCAACACAAGACACTAGTTAAGTATTAACTGTGTGAAGTCAAGAGTGAATAAGTTACTTCTAGGCAAGCGTGCTGCATCGTCAACTATATCATCGGTTATCATCAGGTGAGATGGTGGTCAAAGGCGAGCCTATAAATAATATATAAAAAATAAAAATAAAACGATTACCTTATGTACAGTAACTAGTTTATTTAAATAAACTAGTTACTGTACATAAAGAACAAAAAAAAACAAAACATAATAATAACCATCATCGTCATCATTTCAGCCGTAAGATATCCACTTCTGGACATGGTAGGAATAAGAAGAAGAAGAATTTTGAACAATGACCCATATAAAAACGCGGTAACCTTTTTGCCACTAAAACTACGTATTTTTATAATACTATTCAGGAAACACCTTATCAGGTACAACAGTTATCACACAACACTGACTCCATCTGCATAATCATTTTGAGCCGTGGTTCGTTTCGGTGCGCCCTGGGATGGTTCCGGGGCGCGGTTTCAAATCACTTTACCCGTACACTTCACTCACTGTTCTACCTCAATGTGAGCGCGCCCTAACCACAGAAGAGACAGAAGGTCAAATTGACTCAATATAAGAGACATAAATGCATGCAGTTACAGTATATACACTTATATTATACTAGGTAATTAAAAAGTAGGGACTTTTTAATTAGTACACCTAAAAATGGGGCTCTTTCTGTAACCGTCACTGATCATATTTTTGTAGTCCAAAGTAGAAAAAACCGAAATCCTAAAATTGACCACGAAAAGGTAAATTCATCATAGAATCAATCATACATAACAATTCCTAGTAGAAAATACTGCGGGCAGGGTTTTTCCTTAATAATTATTACTTATTCATTCATTTATCACTAGCCTGCACAATATTTCCATAAATTGAGTGACATTTTGGGATAAACACAAACACTAATAACTTTGCTGTTTATGAATATTATTTATTGAGAATTTGCTTATAAAATAACTAGGGCTTTTCTAATAAGCCCTTTAAGTATGTGTACTAATTATAAAATAGTGGCGTATAAATTAGCAGTTGCCACGTTTTTGGCAGTCGTTATAAATAGTTGACAGGCAAGTTGCCAGGCCTGTTGGTCTAGTGGTTGGTGACCCTAACTGCTATGCCGGAGGTCGTGGGTTCGATTCTCACCCAGGACAAATGTTTGTGTGATGAGCACGATCATTTGTTCTGTGTCTGGGTGTAATTTATCTATAATATGTAGGTATTTAGAAATATATAAGTATGTTTATCAGTTGCCTAGTACCCATAACACAAGCTCTGCTTAGCTTGGGACTAGATGGCGATGTGTGATAGTTGTGAAATATTATTATTATTATATTATTTCATGCAAGCTACTAAGTTGTAGAGGTAAAATAATTAACTCTACATAAAGTATAAAGTATTCAACTGCATCAAATTAGACTGACAGCTGACTTCAATATTATAGAAAAAAATGCCAATGCAGATGATAAAGACTATACATACAGTCATAGTTATGGGTCACAGTCTGCGGTATTTGTGTTATGTGACAATTTGAGACCTTTAAATCGTTGTGTGCGTGTTTTTGATTTCGCTAGTTCTACGGAAGCAACCTTCTGTACCTATCTCTTCTATGTCACACTACTGTTTGTGGCAAGTCTGTGTACGATTATAACGCATCGTTGATTTCGTGTGTAACCGACCGTTTGGGATTGACAGGTGGTTAAGGATATTGGGTAGAATAGCGATAACTTTCAGTGGTAATGGCGATTTTAAAGATATTTATTATTGTTCTGGAATCTTTGATATCGGAGAATTATTGTTTTACAGTATCACTGTCTTTTCATGAAAAGCGACAAAGTGGTCGGCTATAGAGTATACTTGACCAGAAGTAACCTATTCACTCTTTATTTAAAAAAATTATTAAACCCCAAGTGAATGCCGGCCGTTCACGCACCTATTGTCTTTCTATTGTGTCTGTAATTTCCACGATTGAAAGGTTAAATTTTTGAATTGACAGGAACACAATCACAAGAATTTCTTAACTACTGAATTTAAAACTGAATTATCATATCCGTAATATATTTTACACGTAAAACGCTCATAACGTAGTTCATTCGAAATAGCTTTAGTACCAAAGATCAACACAGTAATTTATTCATACGTTTTAATCACGATATCATGCTCCATGAATCATCTATGGGCATCCTTGATTACACCATTATCTGGTCTATTTTCATAGCACAGATATGCGCGCTTAAATATTTATGATCTCGGTTAAAAACATGCGGTAGCATTGGCTAACTTACTGGCTGTAATCTTAACTATTTATCAACGAAAATACGACTACCTCATGTGCGCTAAATGCACTTTTTGAAATACCGACACTAAAAACTAAAATGCACTTATACTATTTTATATCGAGTCTTTATCAGCGTCGTACATTAAAACTGATGAACTTTCCTTTGAGATTTACTATTATATTGAGCACTTTGTCATTAATATGCTTCATAATATGGCGGTTAAAAGCCCAGAGCATATTGATGGATGAAAAATTGAACCAACTTTACATTAATAAATAGCCAGTAACTATAAAGAAACATTAATCACGATAATTTTAATGATATTTAGAAAAAGCTTTTATTAAACAAATTATAATAAAATTTATTGTTTCAGATCCAGAACACACAACAAAAGAAACAAGACCAGAATATATACATCCAGATGGTCTTCTAAACTTTGACCCATATCTCTCTGACTTCAAAGCAGAGGCTGAAGAAGAAGATGACTACATACCGTTACCAGAAAACGATGAAACAATAGACGGACTACCAATATTTCTATTAGAACCTAAAAACTCCTATGTCCTAAGAAATAGACCAGCAAACTTACTTTGTAGAGCAGCCAATGCTCTTCAAGTATATTTCAAATGCAATGATGTAAGGTCTGATAAAACAGTTCAGCTTGAACATGTGGATCCACACAATGGGGTGAGGGTTGTTGAAGCGGAACTCAATGTGACCAGAAATGAACTGGATGGAGCCAATAAAAAGTATAGCTGCGAATGTTACGCGTGGAACAGTAAGGGCAGGATACGGAGTCAGGGCGTTTTGATTGAATTTGCTTGTAAGTACAGAGTTTCTTCTATTGTTATGTTTGTTGTATAATCTATTATGAAACCAAAATTTACCAAGATTATGGGAGAATATAATGAGCAACCAGCCAAAAGATTGTAAGTTTTAAAGTTAAAACTAACCTTATATGTAGAACCTTCTATCAATAATTTAATCTTATCGGCTTTTTATATAAGTATACTACGATATTGAACTTACACGTTGCCAGTAAATTAAATAATTATGCTATTTTTTCAGTGAATATAAGTTTATGTCACTAAAAATTGATGCTACTACGGTTGGTACCACTTGTATCAAACTCGTATGGACCATTCACAATGTCATTTGGCGCGTTCTTCCACTAAGAAGTGTTTTCCCCAGCCAACTGGGTCTACGTGCCAAGTTAGCTGTAAACTTTGAACACTAGACTTTAGTACATTGTTTTCTAAGTTAAAACTTTGGGGACACTGAAGTTTAAGCTAAAAAGTTCCGTTCGGAATTTATTTGACGAAAAAAATTCTTTAAACCACTACATAAAAATGGAAAGTAAATAAATCATTCTCAAACCTATAATTTTAACATAGTAGGTAGGCAATTAAAAATCTTAATCTCATGAGATAGACAATAATTAAGTCTTACTAAAAGATAATAAAAGTTATTTATTGCCCATAGCAACCCACTACAAAATATGTCAGTAATATTACTTAATAAGTGATCTCTATGTTTACGTTATAGTTTTGAATTTCATGCAAACTGGTTGCAGTCTGTCATGTAACCCTCGGGAATATCAGTTTCACAGCACAAAAAAGTTATCAGTATTACAGCTTATTTCCTATATAAAAAAAATGTTTAAAATGGTTGCTGTATCAACTCCCAAGGTGGGTTGAGTCTGGGAACACATAGAATCATGATTGATCACAGTCCCATCAAACAAATATTTTTTGTTTCCGCTTCACAAACATTCACCGTTATCCGGAGCATGCCCTTTCTCATAAATATTCCCCATCCAACAGGTAAAATTAAAAACTTTACGATCGTCATAAGTAGAACTAAGAGCAGTGCCGCGCACAGTTTTGTTTTCATTAATATATTGTGTTTCTACAAGTTAATAGTTTCCGCCGCTTAACGATATATCGTTGATACCTATTAACATTCGAATGTTTCTATTATTTTGTAAAAGATACGCCTAAAGCAGTTTTGAGATCAACATTTTTATAAATTATGCTAACGAGAAGGTTTATCAATTTTATAGAAATGTTCTGGTATTGAAAGTTATGACATAATCGTAGAGCCGGAGGCAGAGTTATGCCCATCAGAGTAACTGTGGTTTGTTAATCGAAATTTGACAGATATGGTAAAATATTACCAAAAAGCGTACATGGTTTGGATAGGTTAGGTTGATTGAAACAAATAAATTGCCGCCTTAAAATGTGTGGAAAGCCTGAATGATTTAAATCACTTGCCACCAACACTAGCCAAGCAAGACGTCTTTCTATCAATATTCCCTACATCAAATTCAAAGAACAAGTTATCCACCGCGCTGGGAGACTCATTTAATTTAATTTACCCTTCTTAGCCTTTTATGCAGTGGACTGAATTGTAAGCGGTCACACGAGTTATGTCAAAGAAGACTCGTATAACAGTATCGTGTTAGGTTTACAGGACGGGTTGCGTCGCTTACTAGTACTTAAACTGGTTTTTGTTGCTTGTAACCTGTGCTTATGTCTTACAGTTTAACACTATGTCTATTATAGACCATCTTTGTACGAGATGTGTTTCTTAAGTGTTTCTTGTGTTTGTGTTTGTCTTGACGGAACTGATATTGTGCTTAGTAATGTGACTAATAGAAAATTTGTGCTTCGGGTTTGAAAACAGTCATAATGAGCTTTTATTATATTTATGACAGACATTCTTGATTAAAAAAGCACAGAAGAATCAAATGAATTAAATTACACCTTGTCGCACGAAACGATAATATAATGAAGCTCACTCATAATAACTTCATAATTAAATCACGACAGTACGAAAATAAAACAAACAAGAAACAAACGTAATACAAAACTCCGAAACGTAACGCATAAATTGTAACAATAAGAGGAAAGACGAAAATAAAGTGGAGTGCAGACAATTAAGGGGCACGCCTATTGTCTAGAAATAAACACCCCACGCCACGATGCTACACGCCATGTCAGCGAAAGAAATAATCAACGAAATGACACTTTGAAAAGCTGGAATATTTTAACGACTTTATTACTTTTCAATGAAACTAAAGATGTGTAGGTTTCCAACGTGTTGAAAGGATGTGGGAGACAAAGATAAAAATATAATTTTAAAGTATAAAAATGGTAGTGATAGTGAAATTGGAAAATGAAGTGTTTATAGGTATATTAATACTAGCTGTCCCATCTGGTGCGTAGTGGTAGCGTTATGTTATATAAAAAAGCCTTTCTCAATAAATGGGCTACACATCATTTGAAGGATTTTTCAATTCAATGAGCAGTTTCTGTAATTAGCGCGTTCAAACAAACAATCTCTTCAGTTTTACAATCACGCTAATAAAGGCAAAACTTGTATTTGGATGAACACAGAAGTAGATCATGTTCTGAAATAGTACATAATTATGATAGTTTTAATCCCTGGAATACGTTCCCTTGGGACTTGGGACAATTTTCTACTTTCAACGCATGTGAAGTTGCTGGTAGCAGCTAGTAAATAGTAAAGATTATAGTTTTTTTTAAATTACAAATCCGTTTCATAAAGAAAACAACTAAGCAGTTTCAAAAAAGTCGAAATACTCATTACATTGTCACTTTTTATGGCTATAATACCAAAAGAACGAACTAGACCTCGATAATGCAGTGTCTTAGAAAAAGGATATCCAAGTCGAAATTAAAATCAGATATGAAAGGAAGAGAAGGTTTTTTCCTTCTTGAAAAGAGTCACTTTGTTATTAGTGAATAACTCCCAGTAATAGTTTCACTTACTTTTAATTTCCAGACCGTTGTGTATCCATCGAAAACCTCAACTTTTAACGATACAGCTCCAAGTTAGGTGCCCAAAAATTTTTTACGACTATTTTTATTTTCATCCCTCATTTTTTAAGAGGGTGGGTAACGGAACCATTATATGGAGGAAACATTATTTCCGCTCGTTAACTCGAGCACTTTGCACTTTGATGAATGCTCACTAGCTTTCTATTTGTGATACGAGGGTGGATCTACGTTTGTTTCTGGTGAAAGTCTTGAACAAAAGTGGTTCGTCAGTTTTCTATTTGCCACTGATTTCACTACTTGACATACCTCCATGTAATTCGAGATCTTGTAGTTTTCATGCTTGTCTTAATTGTTGAGTGGAGCTTGTTTGTCTTTTTATTCGTGAAAGCGATTTCTACTTCTCTTTTCTTATATAGTCTTAAGTTTCAACGATCTACAAACATAATATATCTTTCAGAATCTACATTTGCATTAACAGGCTCTATACTTCTTGCCAATAAACTTCTATATAATGAAAATCTTATTTCCTAAATTGAGCCTTTCATTAACAGACATAAAGAAGCAATTCCTGCAGCAGCCACTATCTGCAACGATAGAGGCTGGCAGAGGCGTAACCTTCAGATGTGTGCCACCACCAGCTGCACCACCACCTACCATCAAGTGGACGAGGAATGGAGTTACTATTGAACCTACTGTTGAAACTCTGGTGCTACCTAAAGTCAGTTTACAGGTAAGATAGGAATTACCAGTATTTCAGTATTCTGAACCTTATCTTGGAAATCAGTGCTTATTTGACAATCTGCACGATTTCAAGATCATTCAAGTCTAAAATATTATTGCTAAAGATATGACTAGGTACTTGATACTACTCATCTTATTCAAGTTGTTTGATTCTGAGTGGAAAAAGGAAAAAATATGACTAAAAAGCTGTAATAAAAAAACAAAATGAGGATATAATTCATTCATTACTTACGTAATATTTAGGACATGGCAAACTACACTTGCGTGGCTGAGAACATCGCCGGTCGGCGGGAGTCTGATGTCGCTGTTTTGTCTGTATACGGTATGTTATCATAACTTTTATATTATTATAATTATATCAATGTCTTAGCCATTGTGGTCATCTTAATTGTGTAACACATTTTGTTATGGTGCCTTGAAGATATGCTGTATATGTATGAATGTTAAAATTTATTATTATTAAAATTACAAACTGGTAATATCGTGGGTACGATTATCTACTACAAATCGTTTCATGGAGAAACTGCCAGATCAGTCCACTACACTACCCCCCGAAGGGTGGACTTCCACAATCGATTTAAAATCAATTTGAGTCGTAGGAACGCCGGAAAGGCGACTTTCTAACTTCATGTTGATTTGTATTTCTGCCATAGGCAATTTATGTAGACACTCCGTTTAGTGGCTGGTCGGAATTGTCATTTTAACTTGCCTCCATTTATACTCTTGTACTTAGTTACGTATTACGTAGTTTATGTAATGATCAATTTTTTATACTATTGATTTCTGATAAATAATTTTCAAAATTAATACTTTTCGGATAGTACCTTCATGGAAGCGGATCAATATGGTCTAAAGAGACAATGACAATGAGACAATGACAATGAGACAATGACAATGAGACAATGACAATGAGACAATGACAATGAGACAATGACAATGAGACAATGAGTTTATATCAGTGCAGACCGTGGGTCTAGTTATCGATTATAGACTGGGTTAGTTTGTAGAAATACTACAAATTTGACAACAGCATTTGTTGGTATAAATATCGTCCAGGTATTCTATAACATCAAGGCGGATTTGGCCGGAATGTGTGTATATTCACGTACACTTTTTTGTATTCATTAGTTAAGAGCACCAATTGTCATAAATAATATACATAATAAATATATTATATATAAATAACTTATTATGTTTTTTTTCCGTTTTCATAATTTGTTATTTGTTTTTTGTGCAAACCTATCACAGTGATCTCTTTATAACCCAAAGGTTGACTGGGAGAGAATGCCTAGTTGCATTAAGTCCGCCTATGTACCACTACTGTACATGAAGTTTAAATAAATAAATAATAACTTACGAACATAGGAACAATTTTGTGATGTATTTATAAGACCAACCCGCCTTCATAAAATAGAATATCTATAGTAAAATTAAAAAATAAAATATTTTTCGTATAGTAAACGGTGGCTGGTCAGAATGGTCAGGCTGGGCACCTTGTCGGTGCGGATCAACTACTAGCGGCCGTCGTCGCTCACGCAGCTGCACTGAGCCACCCCCAGCCAATGGAGGTGCGCCCTGCAGGGGTCACGCCTCACAGAGCGACGAGGAATGTGTTTCTTGTCAGAACAGTAAGTAATGAAGGAATATCAATGTTATTTTAAACATAAACCAAGACTGTCATTGGTAGGCAAACGGCAAAAGTTTAGACAACTTATTTTTATAAGCGAAAAAAGCACGGCCTTTTAACCTTGGTGAGACAATCATGTTCAAACCGGGGTAAGATGACACATGACACAAATCTTTCTAATTCACAGACTATGTCTGAGACTAATAACGAAGATTGATTCGTGAGCCTAATTTTTATTCTATTTATAGGTCTGATCAAATGTTTGGATTGACTAATAAGATACCATTTTATATATGTGGTTTAGTAAACATGCATAACAAGAAACCTAAATAAATAAGATATAATATCTATCTTAGGTGGTTCCTGGTCATCATGGAGTTCATGGTCTACGTGCAGTGGAGAATGCGTAAGAATAAGAAGAAGAGAATGCTCTGGCAATAACTGTCAGGGATCAACACTTCAACATGCTGCCTGTGTGGATGGGCTGTGCACTAGTGGCATAAGTAAGAAATCAATTTTTCAAAAACGGTCTTAAGAGTTACTGTTTGCTGAGAGTTTTGTTTTGCTTCTTTTGCTTTTAGTAATAGGATTGCCCATTGTTACACCTCATTAATTTTAAGCTCCTGTATTTTTTATGGTGTACAATAAAGAGTATATCTATCTATCTTCTAAAACTTCTTGTATACTTCGTTTTTTTCAGTGATTAATAAAGAATATTATTTATTTATTTATTACTCTATTGCACACCTTAGCTTATTACAGGAAATTTAAAAAAAAAGATTAAGTGTACAATAGGCGGTCTTACTGCACAAGGCAATTTTTTCTACTAGACCACCTTTGGATAGACTGAACGAAATGAAAAGATTTGGGGTTATTAATAACCATTTTTCTTTTTTTTGGTTTTATGTTTTGATTTATTAGTTATTTTTCTTGCCACTTTAGAAATTGCAATCAGTAGCACTTGTTTCCGAATATGCAGTTTATTCCTTATCATCTTGTTAATCATCTGCTATGAAAATATCAAGTTCTTCTTCTGTTTAGGATTCTACACCAACAACACGACGTTGTACGTCGGTATCGGCATTACAGTCGCCATGCTGATTGCTGGAGCGGCCATCTTGTATGTGTGGTGCAAGTACAGAAGCAGACCTGGGTACTCTGCAGGCAGAATAGGTATAAAATCTTCCATATCCTATAGAGTTTCTTCTGTCTTTCCAAGCATTATCTTACAATTAACTACTGTTATTGGTGGAAAGACCTATATTAACAGCTGTTGATATTTTCGAATTGACTTGGTGGAATAATGAGTTCAAAAATAGTTTGTATTTAAAGCAAGTATTTTTTTTTTATGAATGAAATGAATAACTTATTTTGAAAAAATAATAACCTGCTTCAAAATAAGAAAAACTTCATTTGAACTTAGATTTTTTATGATAATTCAAAGTTATTACGGTTCAAAAAGTGCAATTTTCAA
Source organism: Mythimna albipuncta (assembly GCA_929112965.1). Classification (NCBI taxonomy): domain Eukaryota; kingdom Metazoa; phylum Arthropoda; class Insecta; order Lepidoptera; family Noctuidae; genus Mythimna; species Mythimna albipuncta. Next base: position 24,069,175 of record OV815961.1, on the reverse strand, counting down.
AAAGGCGATTTTATAAGTTTAAACTTTTTAATATCAAAAAGGTGTGTATTATGCACAATATTAATAAAAAAAATATTTAATACTTACTATATTTCTTAAATTGAACTTTTTAATATATATTATGACTATCAAACAGTCGTTAATGAATGACCATATGTATATAAAGTCACTTTAAAACAATCAGTTTTCAAAATATATATCTTTCAAACGAAAATGAAAGTACTAAACTAGAAAATCAAGGAGAAGGCACCTTTTATTAACTCTTAAGCAATCCATACAACACTTAGGTATACCAAAGACACATTCAGGCAGGGACAAGAGCACGGCGGGACCCGACCTGACGAGGACCTGCAACGAGTACTGGATGCAGGGGCCTGACAACCATTATGACATGCCTCATGTTAGAGACAGGTTAGTAACAATCGTGATACAAAACTGCTTGGGAGAAAAACTAACCTGTATTATTCTCGGAGTTTTCGGTTTTATTTATTTATTTATATATATAGGTTTTCAACTTCTGACAATTGGTAAACCTAGCACGCATTTTTTGTTATTTATCGCAAATCATATGTGTTTTTTAAGGTCTCCAAAATAATTAATAATCATTTATTATAAATTCCTATGGACGCTGTTGCGCACAGTAATTCTAAATTATACAGTTACAAATACAATTAATAATAAAATAAAAATTACATTCGTATAGATGCTGTTAATTCTTATATAATTTTACCTACTTTATCTCAAAATTTTTGAATTTTGATATCCAAATTCCCATAGAAGCTGTTACGTACAGTAATTCGAAATAATAAAGTTACAAATACTAATAATAAAATAAAAATTACATTCGTATAGATGCTGTTAATTCTTATATAATTTTACCTACTTTATCTCAAAATTTTTATTTATTTATTTAAACTTCATGTACAATAGTGGTACATAGGCGGACTTAATGCCACAAGGCATTCTCTACCAGTCAACCTTTGGGTTAAAAAAGACAACACTTGAATTTTGATATCCAATATATCACCGATTGCTCTGTTTTTTATCCATTTTCTGTTCTTTTTGACCCGTTGAATTTTTTCTTTTGTTTTTACGGATCGAGCTTTAGGAAGCTTTAGGAAGAACATCGTAATCGATAGCGATAATATAATATTTTTTTTTACATTTATTACTCAGAAATAGTGATCAATTAGTGTAGGCTGTATTGCCATTAATATGCATATAAATTGCTTTTTAATTAAGAAAAGAAATACTTCTCCCTGCAAAAAATCAGAAATGATGCTTACGATGTTTTTACTGGAAACGCTCGATATTTACGTAACTTACATATCTCGGTTTCTAACTAGGCTCTAAAAAGCAATATCTCCACATAAACGTCCAAATCTAAATAATATTGCACAATCTATTTTTATAGTTCCGTATTTTTCGAATACTTTCCTTTGAATAAAATCTAAAAGGCAAGTCCTGCTCACCGTAAAAGAAAAAGGTCGTAACATAAAAAGTGATGTTATGAGATATTGTTGTTTGTATAGTAATAAGTTTTCACATCCATTTGGTTTACGTGCCATTATTCTTCCACCCCTAGCTATTCGTCCCCATTTGGGAACCGGAGTAGACATCAGTCGTCAGCCGGAAGTAACCATTATGAGATGAAGCCTTACAGCCCTTCCGGGGACTCGGCGTCCAGTTGTTATACCAATTGTGAGTATTCCTGTTGATGTAAATAAAGAAATTGAAGGCAATATCAATATTTGAAGACAGAAAAATCGCATAACGTAATGAAAAAGGTGACTAAAAAACTTTCGGATTTTTTAAGCCAAAGAAACTAAATATTACTTATCTTATTCATCATTCTTGATAATTATTTAACCTTTCAATTGTGATAATGACAGACACAATTGAAAGACAATAGGTGCGCGAACGCCGGCGTTCGCTCGGGGTTTAATGAATTAAAAACCTTTTAGTACTAAAAAGAATATTTACCTGCATATTCAAAACTTGAAACTTGATATTTTCTTAAGCACAGCTGCACGTTATGACGTCAAATATTGAACCCCTTTTTAAAAAGTCAGTAGACCTTACATAATTGAATATTTGATTTTATCTAATCGACGATAAATTTCGATGAGAACCCGATATTGGTACATATTTGGTTTATACATTTAAAGCTTACTAACCTAACCAAAAACCACCATATTGTGGCAAAATCAAATAAACTTTATTGTATACCAAAAAAGTAACACGACTTATATATACCTAAACTTTAATATATTGGTACAATGGCGGTCTTACCGTTGACAGAGATATCTACCAGACTACTTTAGGGTAGATCGTAATAATTAAAAATAGTAGTCGATTACTGGTAAGGGTTATTAATAAGACACCATATAACCTGATTATACACCGTTAAATTTTAATCGTTTTAATCCCGTGGAGGGTCGATCCGGTACATGAAACACTATCGATTTGTAAAGATAAAATTAAAAAATAAAGTACCTTTTTTCAAAACTCGTATTAATTTACGCACGTACGAAATTTATTTCTTTAAGAAATCGTCAGTTGAGCTTCTCGCTCAGCGTGGATCGAACCTCCACGGGATTAAAATTTAACGGTGTATATCTGTGGCTATATCAGTTGATTAAATCACTTACACTCATGGTTCAAACAACCCTGTAATAGTTATTTTATTTCTGTGTTCGAATGATTCGTATATCTATACAAGCTTTTTTCTAAAGTCACTGAAGAACCTATATTCTAGAACAAAATCCTAACTTCTCATTTCTTTTCAGCCAGAACAATGACATCTAGATCTAGTGAATGCTCATCCGCTCTTGCTGAGCTGGTCACAGCATCACCAACTTCAATGTCAAAGGTCGATGTAGCAGTAACGTTACCCACAGGACACCTCGATACCAGCTATAGAGATAAAATATGTCTGACTATTGTCAAGTAATTATATTTTGATGTTGTTTTAGAAGGAACTAATGAGAATATTTTTACTGCAGCTAACATTTAAAAAAAAATTGTAACAATCTTGCCTAATGGAACTTGAGGGAAGTTAGTTTAACACTAGCAGGTGTAAATATTGTGAGAGGTTAACACTATGTTGATTTAAATATTTTTGTTCAATTTAGTAGTGTTTTTAATCTGGGTTGATATCTGCAGCGATATAATTCTTTCATAGTGTTTCTTCAACAGTTCATTTAGGCTTTACTGTTGAATGCCATCACTTTTTTTGTTGTTACCCTATAGCAAAGTTCCATAATTATGTCAGTAATACTTTTAAAGTCATAAGAAACATGCAATGCATATTAAAACATGCCTTCCACTCATTCATATTATCTTCAATCACTTCATATTTTCTAACATGCATCTTTTTAATAATCACTAGTCCTTTCTCACTCACATAGCAAATACTACTAAGCTCCTATTTAATATGCATTTATGTGAGAATTTTATTCGTATTAATTCCTGGATATTATATCCGGAGACAGTTTCGTTCGAACAAAACACTAACTCATGTTATTGATCATTATTTATTATTTCTTTTCTTATATTATTAGAATTTCCTTGTTTTGAATTTTGTAACGATTCTAAAATAAATTCTATGTTAAGCTAAAAATTGGTACGGGTATTATGAAATAGTATTTGAATATCGCAAAAAACGCATCGAAAATAATGGCCTAATTTTAACTTCTATCGAAAATTGTGTCAAGATTGAAGCAAAGAATTTTGACACAAAAGCGTTATTGTGCTGTATTATAAATATATTCTTTACAGAAGTGTTATACTAATGTAAAAACAATACTTTTCTTTCAAAGACTGAAGAATCAATGAATCAACTGCCAATTTGTTACGCATTTATTATTATTGTTTATTATATACTTAGCTTTATATACTTTACTACCTGATTGTATTAAATGAAAATACTACTATAGAGCATGGGATGATTCATAACAGAAAATACTCAAAATTTTGCAAAACATTTCTTCATTTTTATGGATCATAATTTAACGTTTATTTCAAAATATGGATATAGTCTTGCTTGTTATATGCCTAAGTGGTGAGGCAAGTTAGTGCTGGTCTCTGTTAGTCGAGAATGATAATATTGGTATAGTTATCTCAGCTCGTAATATTTTCATTTAATACATTAAGATCATTAGTTAAGTACTATGTAGATACTAACCGAATGTAAATTTTGTATTTAAATCTGTGATATTAAATGAATTAATTTGTAACATTTAGTGTTCGTTTTATTTATGACTAGATTCTGCCAGCGGCTTCACCTACGATTTCATCTACTTAGGGGGTGAATTTTGAAAACTCCTTTCTTATTCTTTGTTTACATGATAAAAAGAACTTCTGTCCAAACTTTGTACCTAGACATAAGTTATCGCTTAAGGTTGATGTGTCACTGAGTTATTTAGGACTTTGCCATATATACTGATTTAAGTTCGACCGACAGGATCTCTCTATATTTTTACCATTTCTATTTTCTTGATGTCGATACAATACGGTTTCCTTTCTATTTTCTCCTATCAACCGTCACGCTTTTGCGACTTTGGTAGTTTTTTTTTTAATTATTTACAAAGAAAGCACTGAATAAACTACTATTCATAGCCAGACAAATCGTCAAAACCAGAAAATGCTCGTTATGGCCAAAAACATATGAAATAACATATCACATTGCAATACGATACTGCATGGGTGTTCAAAGGATATATAAAATATATTCAAAGAATTAATATAATATTACTCGTTCATACGATACACTGATTTTGGCATCAATACCACTTACCTGGTACCTTCTCAAGAGTATCAAATTCCAAATTATGAACGAAAGATCCCCTATCTCACAGCAACAGAACATTCAACTTATAATATTGATCTTTACCCTTTAATTTACCACGTGGCTTTCCATGCTTGCCATTGACACCACCACAACACTTATGACTACAGAAGGTTTACTCGACGCTAAGAAATAGTAGCTATAAACTACGCATGCTGAGGCTGGTCAGGAGATTAGTGATATCTTTACTTTTGTGCGCCTCATCAACCCGTTGGTCATGGCTGTCAAAAGTGAATATTAAAAACAGTCATAAGGAGCCTAATCAGTTTGATAACTGGTTACAGGCAAAAGACGTATAGTTGAACATGGGCTTCACCAAAATGTCGCCACAAAGACCTGTCCCGTGCGTCTTGCGTCCATCGGATTTCCACGACCCTCACTAGATCACAAATCCACCTTGTGCGAGGCCTACCAATGTTGCATAGTATGCGGTTTCTGCTCCAAATTTTTTCAGTCCCATCGACGATTTCTTTTGCGAGCAATACCAGTTAAGTTCGACGATTGCTCGGTAACTTTGGTTCTCCTGCGGATATTTTAGGCTTTTAATAGGCAGTCGCTCCATAGAAAATACAGACATTCAACTGCATTTAATTAGACTGACATTTGACTCAAGTATAATTTGTATAAGTTGTTGTCCAGAATAATGTCAATGATGGCTCAAGCATAGTTTTCACAGAATAATGCCGAGATGACGTTCGGCTTCTTACAACTAGATATATATAATACGCACTTGGCTCTAGTACAGCGCGTGCAATAGTATTTATTTATAGGCCTATCCACAATTATTATACTTAACGTTCTTAACATACGTGCCTTTATGCAAACCGAGTACGTAATATAATATGATAGACACAGCAGGCATAAACCATAATTAACAAAAAGGTGGCGTATTTGATGGTGATTGGCAGTCGTTTCATTAGTTTTCATAAGTCTGATCGGTGCGGTCGATATGTACGTACAGGCGTTTTCGTTCCTTGGAAAGAACTAACCTTCTGAACTTTGTACGTTGTTGTTGCTATTAGCACCACTTTGATCGCAACCATTCAACCGTGGAGGCACTAAGTACATACAGTAGCCTGCCTTAATGGCCGGTTATTAATCGTACGTATCTAATTACTGTGGTGGAACTCCGCAGGATGGTCTGGTCAATGTATGGGCTTGGATGTATCATAAGATAGTTACAGAAGGTGTATTTATGAAAGCAAAATCATTTATTCTATGAGCCATTTGATGAATTTGCTTATATAAATTGAAGTTTTTACCATTTGCTTGCTAATTTTCAAATTTTTACTAATTTGCCAATTTTTACCATACTTTTTTAGGGTTCCGTAGCCAAATGGCAAAAAACGGAACCCTTATAGATTCGTCATGTCTGTCTGTCTGTCTGTCTGTCTGTCTGTCTGTCTGTCTGTCTGTCTGTCTGTCTGTCTGTCTGTCTGTCCGTCCGTATGTCACAGCCACTTTTTTCCGAAACTATAAGAGTTATACTGTTGAAACTTTGTAAGTAAATGTATTCTGTGAACCGCATTAAGATTTTTACACAAAAATAGAAAAAAAGCAATAAATTTTGGGGGTCCCCATACATAGAACTGAATCTCAAAATTTTTTTTTTCATCAAACCCATGCGTGTGGGGTATCTATTTATAGGTCTTCAAAAATAATACTGAGGTTTCTAATATCATTTTTTTCTAAACTGAATAGTTTGCGCGAGAGACACTTCCAAAGTGGTAAAATGTGTGTCCCCCCCCCCTAACTTCTAAAATAAGAGAATGATAAAACTGAAAAAAATATATGATGTACATTACTATAAAAACTACCAACGAAAATTGGTTTGAACGAAATCTAGTAAGTAGTTTTTTTTTTAATGCATCATAAATCGAAAAAAATACACTATTATTAAAACATCGATCAAAGTTACAACACATTACAAGAACTCTTATATTATGTTACTTGCTGCTACGGAACCCTTCATGGGCGAGTCCGACTCGCACTTGGCCGGTTTTTTTACTTAAAAGTATGGTAAAAATTGGATAATTTTTTTGTACTTTTTTAAAGTATTTATACGTATCATTACAATTGATTGAATTCTTAGAACTAAAATCATTAAAAATATATATGGAATAGTGGGGATTAAAAATAATTTATAAATAATGAGATGTATCAAGGAAAGGATTTTAATATAGATACATGTAGTCAATAGCAAACAGAAAATTGAAGTGTCTCGCTTGCTCATCAAATATTATACGGTAAGTAGTGAAATTCGCTTTAAGGATAGTAGTGTCTAGCAGAAACATAACAAAAAGAATAAAACCAGAAATAAAAAATCTATTCTAGAAGAAGAAACTACCATATTTCAAGACAGCAAAGCGATCAAAACCAAATAATTATCGTTGGGTATTCCTAGTGGGTTCTCTGTGATAACTGTATGATTAAAACGACAGAAACATGCCTGTGTGTACATTTCTAACGTCAATAACCCAACATTTTATGGTGTTTAATAACCCAATAAAAATCAAGCACTCAAAATAATTTTTAAAACCCTTTTAAATGATAGATAGACAAGCTTTTAAAGTGCATGATATCACTAATCTATTAGCCTAGTTTCGTTAAAGTGTTCTGAATGGTTAGAAGATGTATAAAGGTTTTTGATATCGGTAAAGGAATTATGGAACTCAAGTGGAGTAGGTAATGGTTTTTTGTATCCTTATGTACACAAGATATTGGCGACAGAAAGGTGATGGCGGAATCAAGTCATTTCAATCAAGTAATATGTATTAATCTACACTAATATTATAAACAGGTAAAGTTTGTTTTTCTGTTTTTAAGAGGCAATCTTTGAAGATACCGGTCTGACTGCAAAAATTTTTTGACCGATAGAAAGCTGCTTTATTCCTAAGTGACGTAGGCTATATTTTATATATGCGTGTGAAGCCGTGGGCAAAAGTTAGTTAAATATAAATAAATATCGGCTCCCAAGTTCATGCACTTTCATCTTCGCTCCCTGACAGCTGCAGCCTACAGCCGGGCAGTACATACCTGGAGACGACGATAAATATATACAGCCAGTATTAATTTATATTTTAACGATAAAATGTTAAATTCTTATCATGTTTATTTGATTATCTATTTATTGAGTTTCTGTTTGTAGATATACTCTACAGGAAACATAGATTAAGCAAGCCAGTGACCAAGTGGTGTCTAAGAACAGGAACAAGAAGTGTTAATCGTCTGGCCGCAAGATGGGCAGACGATATAATATGATCATCATGTCAGCCGAAAAACATCCGTTGTTGACCATGGGCCTTCCCTGAGTGTTGCCATAACGACCGGTCCTGTGCATCTCGCATCCATCCGATTCCCGCAATTCTCACCGCACGGTCTCTCATTAATGGTCTCCCTTTTGGTATGCCTTTCAACGCTGCTACTTCTAGTACGTGATTTTTTTATTATTATTGATAGACTCGCGTTTGATCAGTATTTCACCTGATAGTAAGTTATGATGTGGCCGACGATGAAGCACGCTTGCCTAGAAGTAACCTATTTACTCTTAACTTAAAGACCCCTAGGTTGTAGCTATCAGCAAATACAGACTGCAGCACTTCCCGCGCTTGCCACTCTATAACTTATTTAATCATAAGTCTTCTGTTAAAATAATTATAACTCAATACATTTCTTAAATTATGACTTTTAAAATAATTAGTTCTTCTTAATAAACTCTGACTGCAAACTTAAGTCTAATATCACTGTGCCTTAGGAATTAAAATATTATTATATCCGTATGGGTAAAATCTAGATGAGGTTAGCACAAGAGCTATTGAGACGAGAAAAGACAGGCTGTGGATGATGAAAAAATTCTTAAATGGTTTCAGTATTTTGCATTATTATTATTAACTGGTGTGATGACTCCTTTAAACGTTGAGTTACTTCATACAGCATTATAAAATTATAGTTTTCTGTTATAATATACACTAGCTGTCACTTGCGGTTTCACCTATGCCTTTGATTATTGTTCTGCTTCCGTGGATCGTAACGTAATTTTATATACCCAATAGCCTTTCTCGATGAATGTACTATCGGACACTAATTTTTTTTTAAATTCAAACAAATGAATGCGGTAATAAGTTAAAAAAATAAATAACGTGATGAATTTGACGTCATTGAAAATTACCGTTCGTTTTTTCCTTTCAGAAATCACTTATCACGTCTTTCTTGAAGCAGTCACATAACACAAATCGTATCGCATCCGTCACGTGACTACAAAGTGGAAGTCTTTTGAGTAACAAATCAAAGTTATTTTTGTGTGAGCCCATTAGTCAAATAGTGTGAGTAAAACAAGCTCAAAGTCCTTTTAACTGCTCACATTTGTCACTTAAAACTCACTAATTGGGACACTTTAAGTACTTTAGTGTTATAAACGAAGTTACAGATTTTTCATTTTTTGAACACTGTATTTATAACGTGCTTCAGTTATTTTAATTGTTTGAGTTTCGAAGAATTAGTGGGTGTCTTGCTTAAAGATTGGAGTGATTTTACATTTGTTGTTTATTTATTTATTTTTTTTCTATTGGAAAAATCATCTTATGACAACGCCCGCTCTTGGGCGGAGCGGGAGATAGTGTCAGACTCTTACTGACTAAAAAACCCATCTCGTTCCTTCAAGCCTTCATACCGGGGCTCGAGCGCCCTTTCGGATAGCCCTGGCCCCAGTAGGCTTCGACCCGGCTGGGCCCCTGCTGTTGCTGACAACTCCTTGAGGCGCGCGGGAACAGCGCGCGCCGTCGACGACTTGGGTTTGGTCCGGACTGTTACCGGACGGCCGGACAGCGAGCTACCCATTGCTCACTGTCCACAAGCCCGCGCCTACGGTGGCTGGAAATCGGGATCGGAATCCCGGTGGCGGAGGCGAGAGCGCCGTTGCCTGATGCGGTCGGCCTCCTCCTTAGCGAGCATTACTGCTTCGCAGAAGTCGGCGACCGCCTGCCACTCCTCCTCGCTCCGGACCACTCGTCTCCGCCACCGATCACCCCCACGAGGGCACGGCGATGCTCCGTCCAAGCAGGGCACACCGCGATTGTGTGCTCCACCGTGTCCTCCGGGCGTTCCGCACAGTGGCGACACCCGGGCGTCACTTCCGCTACATTTGTAGATATGGTTTTCACGCTCTTGTTTAGCAAAAGACTTCTCTTGAAACTACCTAATGTTTCTAATGAAGCATTTATTAATTGCTAACTAGATGAACAAGAGCAAGTTAGACTTTTTTAATTGATATAAACTAGTGACTGCAATCTCACCTGACGACCCACACTAGTTTATTAATAAGAGCCTAATCGCTCTAGCCTTGAAGACACCTAAATTATAATCGAACGGGAAAACCACACAGAAATTGAGCAAATTCTAAGACATAAATGGTGGTAACCAGTCCACATTCAAATAGAAATTGCTCCTACTGAACTATGTCAAGACATAATGGTTTTGATAGTAGTTCTTTGTAACCAGTCTAATTTAACATCCCATTGTTCCTGCAGCAGGAGTCACATAGTTCTTGGTAACCGGTCTACTTTAATCTCCTATTGTTCAGGCAGTTGCAATCTGGTTAATAGTCTTTATAAAGTTCTTAGTAACCAGTGCACTAAAGTCTCCTAAGACTATAGCCATCTATTTCTTTATTAATTCAAACTTCATGTACATTGTACAGTACTGGCACATACTTAATGCAATAAGGCATTCTCTGCCAGTCGCCATATGTCCTGGCATGTTTCTTTGTTTACCATTTATATGGCAGTAGTTGGGGCTATTGGCGGCAGCGATTTTTCGCGCCGGGCCTTGGTACAGGCCTTGGTCCGAAGCGAGGAGGAGTGGCAGGCGATCGCTTCCTTCTGCGAAGCAGCAATGCTAGCAAAGGAGGAGGCCGCACATGTGAGGCAACGGTCCTCACGCCCCAGCAGCCAGCAGGGATTCCGATCCCGATTGCCGGCCACCGTAGGCGCGGGCTTGCGGATGACGAGCAATGGTTAGCTCACCGTCCGACCGTCCGATAATCGTCCGGAACAAAGTCCAAGACGTCGACGACGCGTATTGTTCCATGCGCGCCTTACGGAGTTGTCAACAAATCGTAGGGGCTCGGCACGGTCGAAGCCTACTGGGGTCAAGGATTTGTTTCTGAAAGGAAAGTTCGGCTCCGTACGAAAGGTAACGAAGGAACAGGAGCTGGTTTTTAGTCAGTAAAAGTCACACTGTTTCACGCCCCACAAGAGCGGGGCATGTCACTGGATGATTTACCTACCAAAAAAAAAAAAAAACAGTAGTTTCTCATCAATTGGGGTTCTTGAATACTCATGCATAGCGTAGAGATATTATCTTCGATTGTTGCCTTATTCTTTGAAATGTGTGTAGCTTTTATAAAATTGGTTGTGAATCCCACAAAAATATGTATTTGTCTGTCTAAATCAGATACCAAATCCACAAATATGTAAATGCTTATTCTATATATGAGTCGCCGTATATAAATTTACTTCTGTATCTGTGGGGTTATAAAACAAACTACAAGTATTATCTGCTCATTCTATCTAAAAGCAATCGCAACATCTTCAAGGCAAAGCAATGGCCTTGTTACTAGGAGCACATAACATAAAAGAGGGTATGACTAACCTACTTGATACTACGATTTCAGGGAAGGATGAATGCTCAGAGTCTCCGGCCCCAGATCGTAGAGGGTGCGGTGAACGCTCTGTTCCCTGCGCGGGGGGAACACTCCCCCCCGCCCATGGCTCCGCCTCCATTGCCAGCGGTGTCTGACGCGGACCGCAACAGCGACGATGACGACAATGCTCCAGAGGTGACCGAGGTAGAGTTGAGAGTGGCGGTGCGAAGGCTGAGTGCCAAAAACACCGCCCCAGGACCCGACGGCTTGCCTGGAAGGGCCTGGGTCCTGGCCATGGAGGCTCTCGGGCCTCGACTGAGAGGGCTCTTCAGCGCATGCATGGAGAGGGGCCAGTTCCCACTTTGCTGGAAGACGGGGAAACTGGTCCTCATAGCGAAGCCAGGGCGCCCTGCGGACTCTCCGTCCGCGTACCGGCCCATTGTGCTGCTCGACGAGGTGGGCAAGCTCTTTGAGAGAGTCATTGCAAACCGCCTCGTCGGGCGCCTAACACGGGTGGGGCCGGACCTTTCGGACGGACAGTTCGGCTTTCGCAGGATGCGCTCTACGGTGGACGCCATCATGCGCGTGCGAGCCCTCACGACGGGGGATGCGGTGTCCCGGGGCAGGTGTGTCGTGGCAGTGTCCTTGGACATTGCCAACGCGTTCAACTCCCTGCCCTGGAGTACGATCCGGAGGGCACTCCGGTACCACCGGGTGCCCGAGTACCTCTGTCGAGTGGTCGAGGCCTATCTGTCGGAGAGACTTATAGTCTACCCCGGTCACCAGGGAGACTGGAAACGTCGAGAGATGTCGTGCGGTGTTCCGCAGGGGTCGGTACTAGGGCCACCCTTGTGGAACATCGGGTACGACTACGTGCTGCGCGGCGACTTCCCTGACGGGGTCAGCGTGGTTTGCTACGCAGACGACACGCTGGTCCTAGCGCGGGGAGAGTCGTACCAGGCGGCGGTCGCTCTAGCGACACGCGGGGTTGCGATAGTCGTTGATCGGATCCAGGAGTTGGGACTCAAGGTGGCGCTTCACAAATCCGAGGCGATGTGTTTTCACGGTCGCCGGTCCCGGAACGCGCCGCCATTGAGTTCCCAACTAACGGTAGGAGGAGTTCACATCGGTGTCGGGTCGACGATGAAGTACCTGGGACTCGTCCTCGACAGCCGGTGGAATTTCGTGGAGCATTTCCGACGTCTGGCTCCCAAACTCAGCCGGGCTGGGGCTGCGCTCAAGCGGCTCCTGCCCAACCTTGGGGGTCCAGACGCCTCCTGCCGGAGGCTCTACGCGGGGATCGTTCGGTCCATGGCCCTCTACGGGGCGCCGGTGTGGGCGCCGTCGCTGAAAAAGCAACCGGCGGCCATACTGAACGCCTGTCAGAGGGTCATGGCGATAAGGATGGTGCGGGGATACTGCACGGTCTCCCGCGAAGCGGCGAGCCTTCTGGCTGGCCTACCACCGTGGGATCTGGAGGCAACAGTCCTTGCACACATGCACGATATGCGCGTGGAGATGCAACGCCGGGGTGAAAGTCCACTGCCGCGACAGGTCACGGCATGGCGGACAGAGCTCCGGCGGGATCTCATGGTGAAATGGCGTCAACGACTATCGCAACCCAGTGCTGGGCACGCCACAATCATGGCGGTAAGTCCCCTCTTTGAGGCGTGGCTGGAAAGGCCTCACGGCGTCCTTACCTTCCGCATGACGCAGGTCCTCACCGGACATGGTTCGTTCGGGAGTTTCCTGCACCGGATTCATGCGGAAGTGACGCCCGGGTGTCGCCACTGTGCGGAACGCCCGGAGGACACGGTGGAGCACACAGTCGAGGTGTGCCCTGCTTGGGCGGAGCATCGCCGTGCCCTCGTGGGGGCGATCGGCGGCGGAGACCTCTCGCGCCGGGCCTTGGTTGAGGCCATGGTCCGGAGCGAGGAGGAGTGGCAGGCGGTCGCCGACTTCTGCGAAGCAGTAATGCTTGCAAAGGAGGAGGCCGAACGCATCAGGCAACGGCGTTATCGCCGCCGCCGCCGTCGCCGGGATTCTGATCCCGATTTCCGGCCAACGTAGACGCGGGCTTGCGGACAGTGAGCAATGGGTAGCTCGCTGTCCGGCCGTCCGGTAACTGTCCGGACCAAGCCCAAGTCGTCGACGGCGCGCACTGTTCCCGCGCGCCTCAAGGAGTTGTCAGCAACAGCAGGGACCCAGCCGGGTCGAAGCCTACTGGGGCCAGGGTTATCCGAAAGGGCGCTCGAGCCCCGGTATGAAGGCTAGAAGGAACGGGGTGGGTCTTTTAGTCAGTAAGAGTCTGACACTATCTCCCGCTCCGCCCAAGGGCGGGGGATGTCAATGCATGATTTTTCCCACCATAAAAAAAAAAAAAAAAAAAAAAGGGAAGGATGAATAACGCAAACAAAAATATCATTCAGATTAGTATGACTAAGAATTTTCCGGAGAACAGTAAATGGTCCTTGAAGCAATAATAATATGCTAGATCAGCTCTGTTTTTATCCTTATCGGATAAGTTTTCCAAGAAACGTCCTGGATAATAATTATTGTGACCTAAATGGATATTCAACGTCACATTATCCTCCGTGCTCTAATTCCATCACTTAATATGAAAGTAATTTAGTTCCATGAATTCTGAATTACTAGCCTTGTAGACGGATAGTCTCGTGTTTATGGTTAACTACTTCTAAAAACACAACACTTACTTTATCTTATTATCTTTGTGGTCTGGTTTCCGAACTTAGTCCTTAGCAGACTATTGTGGCCATGGTGGCCATTACTCCAACCTGGGATGGTTGGAGTAATGGCCACCATGGCCCACGCCCTCACCTCACTCCAGAAGCAAATAAGTCTCTTCAGTTTGCTCAGAGCCTCTATAATTGAATTCGGTGCTCCCAAGGTTTGTGCTCTCGCTGACGGCTGTGCACTTGAAGAGCACTTGTGAGACAGTTTCTTCTGACTTTGTCTATCTTTGCACAGAGGACTATCCGTGATATTTATTTTGAAGAAGTGTATGTTCAGGGAGCAATGTCCGGTGATAGTCCCTGTCACCACACGCAGGCTACCGCTGTCCAGTCGCTGAAGGTTGCTAATCCGAAAGTTCTACTTAAGCATGATGTCATGTCAAGACTTACCTACATTATTATATCTACTTAAATATGATTCGATTCATGATTAGCACAAAGAATCACACATGGCTCACAAAACAGTGATGGTCAGTTGGGCCGAAAGGTTTTGGGTAGTGATCGCTCACTGGAAGATGAAGCGTAGGAAGACCTCGTACAAGGTGGACCGATGACCTGGTAAGGGTTGAGGGAATCTGATGGATGCATGACGCACAGGACCTTTCATTGTGGCGACGCTTGGGGGAGGCCTATGTTCGACAGTGGACGTCTTTCAACTGAAATGATGATGATGTAACATTAAACAATATAATTATAACACGCATGTATTTCTTTTGGTTTAAGCAGCATCTTAAGTCTTTTTTAATCTTTACTTGTGAATCAACACAATTTTCTTTTTTGCTCTTTCCCACAACATATATGTGGTTGGCTCTTGTACTGCCACCACAAAATTTTAAAATAACTTTTGCCCGCAGTTTCGTCGTGCACATAAAACATAGTCTAATGAACAAAGCAGCTTTCTATCGGAGAAAAATTTTCGGCGATCATACCAGCCCCCCTAGCCAAGTTAAAACCGTTTCTATTCTATTCTCTTGTGTCGAACGCCTCGAGTTGGCCACGCCTCCGATTCCTTTATGACTGAGCGTAGAGATAACGTCAGCACTTTCAGAGATTACTACAACTAAACCTCCTACAACCAAAAATAATAAAAAAAACTTTACCTCTTTATAATATTAGTGTTGATAATTTAAAATACAAACCATCGAAGGTCGAAAAGTATTTGCCTACACACTAATAATAATTCATCATAAAAATCTTAGTTTTAAAGTTTTACACAGAACAAAATCTAACTATTGACAAATCATAATTTTATTTTTCAATCCTTAGATCAACTGACCAGTTATAGACTATCGATCCTTCCTTCCTGACTGTAGATATTTAATAGCTACCTAATTACTGCGGGCATATCTAATGGAAACCAATAATATCAATCAATCAATCAGATAATTATGTCGCATTGATTGATCGCGTGATTGCTGCGTTGGGAATTGTGTTTTGGTAGCGTTCATAGCTAGACTGAAAAGATAAATACAGGATTACGTAATTTTATTTATTATTATGAGTGTTTTATTGAATCGTAGAAAGCATATTGAGTTTTTTGATGGATGACGAAGTTCTTTTAAGTTTGCATCTTGCTATTCATAACAACTTAACACTTTTGACATAGCACGAAGAATTGCCAAACATTAGTGGCAATGGGCAGGGCACCTTGCTCGCAGAACAGGTGTACTATCTATAATATGTTTGTATTTAGAAATATATAAGTATCTTTATCAGTTGTCTAGTACCGGACTAAACGGTGTAGTGTGATAGTTGTGGAATATTATTCAATCTCAACAATACCATACCACACAAGCAAAACTAGTACCTCTAAAAAATGCTCGCCGCATATCTCTACCTACCCACACTCGATTGAGGCAGACGCACCGACTGTTTGCATACAACTACCCGCATATTCATTAAGTTAATTGTTCTGTCAGTTCCTAGAAACTATTACCTTAATAACACTTTCCATGCATTGCTGGTAATAGGCAAATTCAGAGAGGCACGGTTTTCGATGCAGAGTTTGATAAGTTATTACAACATAATTTGAGACAATAACAACATAATTTTTAGTATATGCGATACCTGAATGTAGTTTTTTCAGAAATGTAACTGAATGGTTTCTAATGGTTTTTACACCATGTACACCGGTACATGACAGATAGCGAGCTACCCATTGCTCACTGTCCGCAAGCCCGCACCTACGGTGGCCCGAAATCGGGATCAGAATCCCGGAAAATCGGGAGCAGAATTTTAAGTTCCTACTGTAACTTTTAATGTTATTGTACATAATAATAATGAGTACATCTACGAGTATTTTTATATCACTTTCTAACCAAAACGGAAGAGGTTTATTCGATAATTTATTACACCAAAAAGAGGATTAAATCTGCCTTCTAATAGCTAAAATACTTATTTTTTAGAAGAAAATCCTTCAGACACTGCTCTTATTACTCTGAATTAAAGTAAAAATCAAGGTACGTGTATGTGTATGTGTAGTGAGATTTCTAACTTAATGTTTACTGTGTGTGAGTTCCTTCACTATTTCACTTAAGCAATCCAATCCTATTTAATTAGTAGCTTTCATTTTCCGAATAGTTATTACCGTTTCTAACACAAGAATCTTTACGCGGAGTATACAGAAATGATGCTCCATTCGCAAGTATGTACCGGCGCATTTCTCCTTGCAAGCTTCCTGATAAATGCCTTTGCAACACACCCGATTCTAAGCTCTATAGCTAAACTCCCTGGGGCGTTTGTTGCTTGGTTGTGTTAAAAGGCAGTTATCTGTAATTCGGTAGTATAAGCTACAGAATGTTCTAGAGATGTTCGATTGCAGCGGACTCGACGCGCCGACTGCGAGCTTCGGACTGGATGCCGCTAAAATGCTGCTGTGCTATCAAAGTTTTTACACTCTAATAAAATTGATTTTTATATTACACTAGCTTTCTCCCGTGGGTTCATCCCATGTACATTAAATGTAGCCTATGTCACTCAGGAATAAAGAAGCTTTCAATCGGTGAAAAAGTTTAGCAGTCGGACTAGTAGTTTCAGTGTTTACCTCTTACAGACAAAAAAACATACTTATAGATAACACAAACGTCTTATAATATTAGTGTAGAAAATAAAGTATTATCAAAAAAATCTAAATTCTAAAGAACATTTTTTAATTCAACAAAGAAGAGGATATTTTTTTAATGGCGTATAATGTTTACGAACAGATTGCTAAGCTGTAACAATGATTAATTCATACAAAGCTTTTTTTTTTCGATGGGAAAAATCATCTTATGACAACCCCCACTCTTGGGCGGAGCGGAAGATAGTGTCAGACTCTTACTGACTAAAAAACCCATCCCGTTCCTTCAATCCTTCATACCGGGGCTCGAGCGCCCCTAAGTCTTGTATGAATTAAAAACTTTCAACAGTCTATAGAACCATAAAATATGAATAACATTTACAATACAGTTGCTTAGCTGAACCAACCGTTAGTCCATACAAGGATAAGGTAAACCATATCGTCAATATCATAAGTCATATCATGTCATAAACACCTTCCGGCTATTCGCCACCCAGCGTCATTTTATTAGAGCGCGTGTCGATCGGGCGTGCACGTCTTCGGATGTCGGATGTCGTATCCGTCCACCACACACGCGGAATTTGCTAGACATGTCACACCGATACTTAGAAGTACCTACTGTAATATTATATTGACCAGTATATGTGTCTCTGTCTAGTAAGTTTAGCCCGGTTTTGATTGTTGTAACCATTTTATGATGCAATATTTATACTGTTATTTTCACCGTGATATTAAGTAATATTTTAAAGGAATACAATTTTTTTTTTAAGAGTTTAATTATTTTTAATATTTTTATTTTGGGTTGCAAAAATGTTCGAAAGAGTTATCGTGGTCCTGGAACGCAAAAGACCACTGAAGGAATACTGGTGGATTTTAGTCAGAAAAAGACTGACACGCCCTCATGCTTAAAAATTATTAACACAGTTTTCCGATCCTTTGTCTTTCAGCGCCATATTAGCAGCTCGAATACATGTCGTGGTATCGTCAGACATGCACGTCGGATGTGTCTGCAACAAGCGGTATGTGCGCGACTTGTCGCACCGCAGCTATAAGATGCGACAAGAAGCATTGTGATTCTACCTAATAATATTTTGTTTGGAGTGAGTTAAAGTTGTCCATGTGTCTACACCAATGTCAGTGATAGAACATGGAGCACGACTGAAATGTTCATAAATAAAGATTAAAATTGATATACTTATTTTTTTAAATTAAGTACAGCCACGTCACATACATTTCACATCCATAGAATGATCTTAAAACAATTATGTTAATATAGTAATCTTGTTGCCTCAAAAAAAAAAAAAAATCTTAAAATTCACATTTAAACTCACAAGTGAAATTACATTTAAGATTAAAATCTATAAATTGTTTTGATCATAGATGACTGCTTGATGATTAAAGCCCGATAGCTGCAAAAATATATCACCGTAAGTGATGCAACAGAATGATGAAAATACATTTAAACAATCACAGACTGCAGCTAACGAGTTTTGGAAATTGAGCACATTAATTGTCGATATGTCATCTCTTTGAGGCGTGGCTGGAAAGATCTCACGGCGTCCTTACTCCTTACCTTTCGCATGACACAAGTCCTCACCGGACATGGCAAGTTCGGGAGGTTCCTGTTCCGGATTAAAGCGGAAGTGACGCCCGGGTGTCGCCACTGTGCGGAACGCCAGGAGGACACGTCGGAGCACACAGTCGAGGTGTGCCCTGCTTGGGCGAAGTGTCGCCGTGCCCTCGTGGGGACGATCGGCGGCGGAGACCTCTCGCGCCGGGCCTTGGTTGAGGCCATGGTTCGGAGCGAGGAGGAGTCGCAGGCGGTCGCCGACTTCTGCGAAGCAGTAATGCTCGCAAAGGAGGAGGCAGACCGCATCAGGCAACGGCGTTATCGCCGCCGCCGTCGCCGGGATTCTGATCCCGATTTTTGGCCATCGTAGGCGCGGGCTTACGGACAGTGAGCAATGGGTAGCTCGCTGTCCAGCCGTCTGGTAACTGTCCGGACCAAGCCCAAGTCGTCGACGACGCGATCTGTTCCCGCGCGCCGCAAGGAGTTGTCCTGCAACAGCAGGGGCCCACCCGGGTTGAAGCCTACTGAGGCCAGGGTTATCCGAAAGGGAACTCGAACCCCGCTATGAAGGCTTGAAGAAACAGGCTGGGTTTTTTAGTTAGTAAGAGTCTGACACTATCTCCCGCTCCGCCCAAGAGCGGGGGTTGTCATAGGATAATTTTACCAACCAAAAAAAGCACATTAATTGTGCCATCAGTTATGTTCCCGAAAATGGTCCTTAGTCATTTGTTTTGGTCCTAAGTTAAGTAGTAAAAGGGACCGCAAAACTATTCCGAGAACATTGCAGAATATACGCACTTAAGTATGCTTATCCGCCTCATCTAATAGGTAATCAAAGAAAAATCAGTTTTATCTTTCTATTTGTTTTCTCATTCTCAGAAGAAAATAGGTAATCAAAGCGTGGGATTCAGTTAATAGCTTGCCATTATCAGATGAGTCATGTGACGGGCCCTCATGCTCTCACGGCGTATTCAACATATTTGTGTTTCTATGTCGGAACGTTGCTTTTGCCATATTCATGAGTCATTTAATGATTTGTGTCTTCATTAGCGAGTCTGTCCAGAATTTATAAAAATGTTAAGTGGATACATAGATCAAAATAGTATCATGAGGTGTACATCTGATACGAACGTGAGACTATGCAGGTCAACATTATGATTCGAAAATGTCTTGCCTTTTTTACATTATAAAACTTTATATTTATAATCGTGGTGGTGACTATAGACATCGACTTTGAAACTCAAGAGAAAACATGTTTTTTGTTGAATTTTCTGCATTATTACGAAAAGAAGCACACACAGTGTATACCTAAGGAAGAGAAGGTCCGTAGTTTCTGACTATGCCTTTGGAAAAATGTGAGTTTATAAATAAATACAACATAGAACTGGAATAACGCACACGCTTATACGCTCTAATTAGAAATTTAAGTTATAATCATAAACATTGAAATAAGAAATTAGTTATTTATTTATTATTTATTATTTGCTTTTTATTTATTTATTACTTTATTGCACACCTTAGCTCATTATTATTAGCGTATTGCACAAGGCAATTTCTACCAGACAACCTTTAGATGGACTGAACGAGAAGAAAAGATTTGGGGTTGTCAGTGTACAACAACCTAAATAGTGTATCTATTTATATATATAAAACAATTGAATACATATAATACATAAATAAATTACCAAAAATAAACTAATAAACTATAAAATTAACAATAGGGAAAGGAGAAGACAAATTAAAGTGACAGGTAGTGCTCCTTCACTATTTTTTTTAAACTTTGGTAACGTTTGGGCTCGCCTCTTTTCTATAAGGTGCACAAATATATAAGCATCGGCGTACTACATTTTCAACACTGGTATTGATATCTAAGCATGCACATAACAAATACTCTAGTATCGTAACGCAACGCAAAATCAATCAAGAATTTATCACAATAGGTGAAAATGGATTCAGTAGCAGATTTTTAACAAACTATTTTCAGAATCTGCATTTATAATATTAGGTACATGTTATATAGCTTTTTCTCATATAAATCCTTTTGGAAGATACACATCATGAAGCAAGTCATGTGTCTAAGGCCATATACGGAATCAGACAGTTCCAATATCACTACCAATTTCTGAGATTATCCTATTTCCATTTGCCAAATTGTCTCTTTAGAGAGATAAGCACCTATTATTCGGACGATGATCTCCAAGTCAAACGCAGCTTAAATTATACCCCGAAACAGCGTGCAGTGGCAAATGACGTCATTGCAGTATGGACACAATGTTTGTTGGACTCTTGTGGCTATTTGGTGATCGTACAACCTAATGGTACGCTGGAATTAGGAAATATGCATGTAATTCTATTTGCAAACAAATATGATACACTTTTTAAAATAACATCATCAATAACAAAGTTATCTAGTTGCTAATAAGAATGAAAAGTTTGACGTGATCTTTGACGTCAAAGTTCATGACGCTTATACGGCTCTCACAGAAAAAAAGCATTTTGATGAGAGAGACATTGATATAATATTTGTTAAAAATTATTATATTGTGGGCTTGATTGCTTTATTACCAATTTTAATATTGTTTTTGAATATCAAAACAGGTAAAGAGTGTATCTTGTCATGAATGCTTTCTTATTTATTGGTACGTGCTTTAAAACGGGCTACTGAGCCTTACTGTTACAGATATTTGGAAATTAGTGACTGGTTTTAATCTACTTGACTACGAGACTGATTTAATGTAGGGAATTATTTAATAAGATTGTCATTCTCCCCTAGTATCTTCTGCAAAATGGTTAGTAAAACAAAGCGCTGTTGGTCTTCTTTATAGAAATGGGGTGGGTCGAATAACATACTTGATCCACACTCGTACGACCATACGCGCTTTGGTCGTGTAGTGGCGGATACAGAAATGATCAAATTACTTATATTGTTCTGGGTCAAGCGAGGGGAAGTGTCTAACTTTTACTAACCATTGATATTCCACCTGTATTCTTTTAGCTGCTCTTTACGTTTTAGGGCTGCAGTAACTCTCATAGATAATCTCGTAGACCCAGTGTTTCGGAATACTATAGTACTTCTTCTTCTTCTCAAATCGATATTTTCCCTCAAAGTTTTTGGGTTCAATATGTTACCACGTATAGAGCGTCATCAGTGGCGTTTTTTAGGTCTTCCAAAGTTCAGATGTTGGGACACTTTGGGCACTCTAATAAGTGAACCATTGTCTAGTCAGGAGAACAGCACTCGCACTGAGTTGCGAAGGGGTCTATAATACCCCATTTTGCCAGGTTATATTTGCAACGGCCTACTTG
The DNA here is from genome assembly GCA_929112965.1 of Mythimna albipuncta. Taxonomy (NCBI): domain Eukaryota; kingdom Metazoa; phylum Arthropoda; class Insecta; order Lepidoptera; family Noctuidae; genus Mythimna; species Mythimna albipuncta. The sequence continues at coordinate 24,046,999 of OV815961.1, read as the reverse complement.
GGTGCGCAGTCTATTGATCGCTTTCCATATAGGCCACTACAGATCGCACTATATCTCTAAAAATATATCAAATATTTTTGTAACTAGATAAGCTGTTTCGTTATACTAAAAGCTACAACAATGTACGGACACCACATTTGATGCCGATGCGCCCAATGACGCCTAATTAACTGGCGGTCATTACCCGCTATTGATATGACGTATTACCGTATGGGAGCGACGCCGAATTCAAATGATGAAGTGTTATTTTGCACGCTCGATCGGCGATGAATGCAGTGGCCGTAACTAGTGTTTATTTTGTTTCATACGGTTCGCTTAGTTGTATGGTGTTTGGGTTAGATGAGGATTGGTTAGAAATTAGAATTTAGTGACAAATATACCTACTTCTATGTACTTCTTAGTTGCCATCATTATGTACATCTGTGTATCTTTGTATTTCATTAAGTTTTAATAGCTACAACCAAGGGATCTTTAAGTCAAGAGTGACTAGGTTATTTCTAGGAAATCATGCTCCATCGACGATCACAGCGTCACTTAACATCAGTTCAGATAGTGGACAAGCACATTGGTCAATAAAAATAGAGTATGGGAACTTGGAACGAAAGAACTGGCCTCAGAACTGCTGTAAAAGGCTTATGCGAAACAGGGTGTAAAGTCCCATAAATCTGCGTTGAAAAAGGAAGGCCTTTCGACCAGACGGGTGTTGGTTCTAGTCCAGGCAACTACCCAATAGTTGATTATGGATTACTGTATACGTTCTAATCACACGGGGAACTCTGATACTACGCCGCAGAATTTTTATTTCTTGGTTTTTGGTAGCAAGATAGATGTCGCTACAAGGCATTGGTTTAGATTACTTTCAGTGACAAAGATGTAAGTGAATCGCTGATTATAAAGTATAATAATACAATCAGGTAGAAAGACGAAAAAAATTAGAAGGATACGGAAAACATATTAACTCATTGAATGCCGTAATTAGAGACACAATAGAAAGACAATTGCTTATGTCGAACTGTGTAACATAAGACATTCAAAAGGTTAATAGAAAGCGTACCTACAAGAACACTATTTTTTGGGGTGGAAAATCTTCAAATCATCGTCGCAAGTATTATGGGGAATCTCTATAAAAAAAACTTGTGGTCCGAGAACGCAATAGGCAACTGAAGGAACATGTATGGATTTTAGGTAGCAATAGTTTGACATGAATTGAGGGTGCTTTGCAATACAGCGGGAGAAGCAATTAGATGATTTCCCTCCTCACAAAAAAAGTTGTACCAGGAAAATATCTATGTGTTCGAGTCTACTCAAAAATGTGCAAAAACAATCACACAGTAACTACAATAGTACCCGATTCATCTCCCCAAACATTAGTCTTACACACAAGACAACGCCCGAACAATTCTAATATTGAATCAGTAATCGTACCGATTGAATCGAATACCGTGGTCGACTCGATTCCCTAGTGCATTGCGGAGGAATATCCAATCGATTGCGGAATTGTTTCCGACTAGAGCTGTATCGAGATGTTCCGAATATTAGATGGATTTTAGATAGAATTGTTTGATTGGAATAGTTTAGTGTGTTGGAAATTAGGTGTTTTGTTTCCAAGATTGGTTATGATTCAATTTGGTAAAGGAAGATTTCTCGCGCATACATTCTAAATAAGTCTGGTTTTCTCAGGGTTAGTATTTTAATGAGACAAATATTTCTAGTATATAAGTATATAGAGTAGAAAACTGTCACAGCTCTGGCTACTTCTCTTTTGTTCTAGTGGGAGATCATCAAATAATTCCACCTACTTTGGATGGAGAGAGAAATGTCAGGCTTTTATTGAGTGAAACCCACCTGTGTTTTTTAGTAGCTTTTAGCATTCCAAGGCCGCAGGAACTCTTTCGAACAATGTTGCAGCTGGAAACTACCCTAGTCTAAATATTAATAATAATAATTTACTTTATTTCAAGTTTGCACTCATAAATGGTTAGTAGCAATATTAACTTAAAACTATGTTAGTAGCTATTAAAAATCAAAATGAATATACAAAAATAAACTAAATTAATTACAATATGTTAAAATGTTACCAGTAAATATTATTGTCATCCATCATTGCCCATGGACGACGTGAATCAGAAAGTTTCTACTTTCTTGCACGTTCTTCTCCTTAGAGAAATAACCAGCTTCATCTTTCTGACTGACTCTTACAAAAACATACAGTACATGCTTGCAATTATATAGGTATTATATAGGTATAACACGATGTATTATATGGATATAATATGATCTTATGGAGTCTGGAGCCTATTCTAGGAACCTGTGTAACGGGACTCTACACTTCCAAATTATAAAAATATAAGATAGAATTCAGATGAATAACATAATGTGTTATTTTGAGCCAAGTATTAAGCTTAGACACATTATAATTCATTACTGGACAAGAGGTGAGAGACAAAATCTTTCTACCATAATAATTATAATAGGGTAGTGTCCAGGCAGGGTCAAAATAATTATATTTTATTTAGTCCGTATTTTAGATTATAAAAAGATATTGGACACGTATTTTCTCTTTTTTTGATTAAACAAAAAAATAACAAAGATATAGCCCATTAAAGTTACGTGTGACGTCACCCCGTGCGAAAAAATGCAGCACGGCGTGACGTCAAACGCAACTTTCATAGGCTATATCTTTGTCAATTTTGGTTTAAATTACAAATAAAAAAATACGTTTCCCTTATTTTATTGAATAATCCAACAGACAGACTAATTACATTTTTTCCAGCCACTAGCCTATTCTTCAAAACACATTAATAACACACACACACCGAAAAAAGAAAACACAAATTATTCAGCCTAAAATGTGTTATTTTGTGCCATGTATAAAGCTTAAGACACACCATAACTATAAAAAAGCTCCATATTTAACTCTTGTACCAGACCTTGAAAACATTAAAATCTAATCCACATCAACAGACAAGAGTCACAAACGAAGATATTTGCCGAACGGCTTCATAACCTTCTCGTAAACTGTCTAATTTACGAGAACGTTTAGTGATATTCGGATGAAGCGCGTCCGCCTGACGTTTATGGAGACATAAACCATTTATGATGGTCACTAGCCTGTGTTATGTTTGGTGTGTGCGTTCATTTGCAGGTTTTGTTTTCATTAATGTAAAAAGAGTTGTGTTTTGTCTTTAATTGAGTGCGTGACTTAATGAAGAAGTGGTGTCATTGATGAGCTTTGTAATATCCAATGAATTTTTCAATACAATTTTTTTTTTTAATTGGTATAAACTATTGCTTGATTGCAGTCCCACCTTATGGAAAGCAGTGATGTAATCTCTGATGACGAGGCATTATTAAGAGCCTATTCACTCCAGCCTTGAAGACAAAATTATAATCGGACAGGAAGACCGCAGTACATAAATTGACACTTACTCGAAACCTCGCACTTATCCCATAGCTCTACGCAATAGACTATTTTCCGCACTAGTGTAGAAAAGTGCGCATTCTCTCCCCGCCACAATTTTATTACATTTAGCTGTTGATGTTTTCTTAAATAAATTAATTTCGTACATGCGTAAATTAATACGAGTTTTGAAAAAAGGTACTTTATTTTTTAATTTTATCTTTACAAATCGATAGTGTTTCATGTACTGGATCGACCTTCCACGGGATTAAAACGATTAAAATTTAACGGTGTATATCGTTCTTGCTAGGGCATTACTACTCATTTATTTTGATTGCTTATATATTTGATCTGCAACTATTATAATAATAATATATTATGTTGACTAACTTATTATTTTAAATACTTACCTACCTACTGCTAAACGACTTATAACATGTCTTGATAATAATTGTCTTTTCCAGGTTCCCTGAAAGAGACCGCGAACTGCGATAAGCCGATAAAGCTGCCAATTATATACATCTTAACTTACGATAAAATTGGTAATTAAATTGTAGATTTTATATTAAAATCAATTTTACTGAGAACAAATGGAACAAACAATATTCTACTGTGGTTTTTTGACTTGTAATAATCAAGTGACATAAATGCCATTCGAATTGACTGTAATAATAACGAAATTGTTTACAATATTGACTTAAACACCACAACCGTAAATAATATAATTTGCAAACCGCACTCAGCCTTCCCCTAAACAACACGTTACCCTTCTTACATCGACTTTTAATTACCCCAATTTCCCTCAAAGGCAATCAAAGTTTATACGCCCATGATAATAACATCTTCATTATAGGCCTATAGAAACTGCATCCCTATTATGGAACTCGCTCAATGTAACAATAATTTAGAAAGAGAGAAACAAAGAAAGAAAAATTAAATAATGAAAAAAACATTAAAGCTAAAGGAAAAATAAATAACGAAAAGGAAAGAAATAAATAGAGAAAAAAGCAAGAAAGCAAGAAAGCAAGAAAGCAAGAAAGCAAAAAAGCAAGAAAGCAAGGAAGCAAGAAAGCAAGAAACCAGAAATTTCTAATATTGTAACAAATACCACACTACATTGTATGTTTCATCATCATCTCCCTCGCCTTTTCCTAACTAGCTTGAGTTTGGCTTCCAATCTAAGTGGATATGGCTGAATACCTGTGTTTCACATGGAGCGACTGTCTATCAGACCTCCACAGTCCAGTTTGCTGGGCAACACTATACTCTTTGGATAGATTTTTGGTCTGATTCTGTTTTTGTTCTTTTTTGATCTTTATTCTTTTTTTTTAAGTGGAACATCGTCCAATGACTTCTTTCGGATTTAATGGAATAAGGTAGCATCTCAAACTTTTAATAACTAAAACCTACATGTGTTTGAAAACACTTTTCATAAATTTTTGATCTCAGACATTACTTCATAATTTTATCGTCAGTTCAACAACGTAATAAACATTGCAAAATTCTAAAACGAACGTAGAAAGTGTGTCACGTAATAAGGCCTTACCCACAATTTCAATCCCTTTAATCAATCCCTAGACGTGAATAAGGGGATGATCACCTCCCCTCAAAAACTTCAGAACTGCAATTATGGTGCACCGATTTAGTATTGAAAGCACTAATTTGTGATTTTCAAAATTGCAGGGGGACATTCTGTATACTGTGATTAAGTCGCTTGTTTCTTGTCGTTTTGAAAGGAAATCCGAGGTATTTTTTGTCGTAATCTTTGCGTTTTTGAAAGGGATATTACTATGACTCATGTTTTGGGAATTAATGTTTTTTTATACCACTGCGGTGAGGGATGTTTTGTGCGCATTGCGCAAATTTTGGTCTAATGATACGAAAAGGCAGTTCCTTGTTGGTTTTTGACTGAAATAGTATAATGTTTTCGTTTACAATTCTATAGTTATATAGGCTTCGTTTAGGTGGGAAATCATCCAATGATTTTTCCCGCTCCTATGTTCCGCCTTTACCATGCATTTCAAAAGTATGGAGTTTCCTTTTGGAACCGACCCCTTTTTCCTAGTAGACTTCGGCCCTGCAGGTCTCCCTACGTTTTGGCTGATATCTTTGAGACGCGTATGGAACACTTCGCGTCGTCGACAATTCGGGCTCGATTGGGCCGATTACTGCAAAAAAAAAACTTTAAAAATACTTTCAGCCACAAAAACACATTCGAGATTTTCGATAGTATAAAACCAAATATTTGTTTCACTATTCTTAAATACAGACATCTTCTTGGCTTCTCTGTACTGTTAAATTCTAGATAAACTTTAAACTAATTTGCAGTCCTTGATACAAGGAGTCGTGTTTCGCCACTAGGGAAATATGGGGAAGATACTAACACACTTGTGAAGTTCGTGCTAACAGTTTGAAACTAGGTTGCTAGTACATTGCTCATCAGATGAGAAGTATTGGTTATGTTATGAATATACCACTTGAACTATATAAGTGTTTCTGCGTTGTGACTGAAACCATAGTCCTTACGGAATTTGACGCCATGTGAAGGGGGGGGGGGGCACACGTAGTGGGAAAGTGAAATTCGGGGCCCTTAGACGAAGACAACGAAGGAAAAGGAGTGGGTGTTTAGTCAATAAAAGTCTGACACGAAACAGTGGGGATGTCATTGGATGATTTTTCTAACTAAATGTGAAGGCCTTCACCTGCGGCCGGTGCAGTGTGTGTGTGTTTTTATGGAAATAAGTTTTTTTTGATCCGTCGACTTTCTGATTTTTATATGTTCAACAGTTTTTGGGTACAATTGGCACGGTCAATTGTTATAGTTAAGTATGTAACAGCTCATTCAACACAAGAAACATGAATGGCCGGGATGTTAATTTGAAAATAGGTATGTGCAGGCACAAAAACCAGAATTGTCATAAACTTTAAAATCAGATGTTCTTTATATATTTTTCGAGAATAATTTATCAAAATTACATTCGCTTTTAGTGACGATTTTTATAGTTATGCTTCAAAATAATCTGCGATAACTGAGGAATGGAACGATGACCCTACTTGGCAAATTTTAGACACAAATTGGGAAATGATTTATCAGTACATTGCAGTTCAGTCCGCCAAAGTTTTATGTAGACTAAACATTATCTTGAATGAGTGATTAAGACATATATTTCCCAACCGTAACAACGCGCTACAGTCTGATCTACAGATTATGAAGTAATCATGCGTGTTAATGTTGTTTAGTGGTCATAGATTAATCAAAAACAAAAAGAGAAGGGTTTGATTAAGGTGTACCATCAAAAACATGCTTAACAGCTTAAGCATGTTTTTAATGCAAGACTGCAGACTTCAAACTGGTTTGCATAAAATAAAAAATACGAAGACTCATCAAATCAATACTTTCCTCAAAGAAGAAGAAAGCAAATAGCTTCAGGACTACCCTCTTCCAAAATGATTAAAAAATAAACACCCAACTGCTGAATCCAATCAAAACGAACAAATAAATAAAAAAAAAACACTTAACAAAAAAAGCGAATCAGAATGTTTAGCAACAGGAAATCTTGGTGCTCAACTTAAATCACATTAAGTCGACAAGGCTTTTTAACCTTCCCTCGTCGCGGGGGTAAATAACACCGCGACAGCCGACGGAGCCGTGGTCGCCAATAAAACACTAATTTTTCCCTGTTGGGCTAGCTGTACACTGAAAGATATAAAGAAGATTGAAAAAAATAGCAGAAAGAAGTTTAATCTAGGGACAATGAAAACGCTGCGTGATACATGCCTTATACGTTTGTACCAGCGGCGGTGAGAGACGCGAAGACAGGAGGGAAACCTCTGGTCGAGTCACTACTAGTCTCCAAATTTGCTCACTGGTGAATATGCCTCACGATCTATTTATACAAAGGCATGAAGATGATAATGAAGAGGGACTGTCAACTTCTTTATTATTTCTGCAGTTGAACTGGAAAATATACCACTAACTAAACGAAAGCGAACTAAAGCTATTCTGTAACTAATCGCTCTCTTTGCACTGGAAAAAACCCCCGGACTCTTGGTAGATTGGACGAAACAGGAAATTAACTTTCGCCCTCTCGCGTGACAAGTTTATTAAGAACAATTTCTCGTTTATTCTTTTTACTTTTTTTTGTTTCATTAAACACAGTGACGCCGGTTTGGGCGGCACTTGCATTTTTTAATTAACTAATTTTCCCTTTAAATGTTTACAGGTACGTTTGATCCAGGTGGAGAGTAACGGGTTAAGTTGTAAAGTTTATGTGGGCCGTAATTATTATAAAAAAAAATTTGCTAAAATTAATCATATTTTTAACCGACTTTCAAAAAAAGTAGGAGGTTCTCAATTCGGTTGTATTTTTGTTACCTCAGAACTCCATCGTTTATGGACCGATATTCAATTTTTCTTTTTTCAAATTTGGTCAAGTTTTAAATAAATTCTCGTAATTGTCATTATTTCAGCCAAAACACATCCAGTGCCTGCCAAAACTACCATAACTTGTCTGTGTGTCTCTCATCCATCAGATTCCCACAACCCTCAGGTCGTCGTTGATCCACGTTGTGGGAGGCTTTCCAATGCTACATTTATAAATTTGTAGTTTAATGTATTAAAATCTATTCATATCTTTTAGTCTTGGGTGTGAGTGCTGCAATAAGACAAAAAAATCTGAAGTAGTCTTTTTACCTAGAGTCTACCAACTTTTATCGTGTTTATTTAAGAGCTTCCGACGCTAAGAAACAAATCCAAAAGTACTTATGCCCCACAGTATCAGCTACCTAACTAACACACATTTCACTTACCAACTTTAAAATGCAGAGCATGAAGGTAAAACCTAATATCACCTACTCAAAATTTAAAACGCTAGACCACGCAGCTTTCCCGTAGATCTTAGAAGGAGACGCTAAACTGATTTACGATGCGGAAGCCAGGCCGATTCTCACAACTACGCGGGGAACCGACAAAGATTACAATATGATTGAAGATGCGATGCTAACATGAAAATTGAGATGACTTGGAGGAACAGCTGTAGAATTACTGCTAAAAAAATCAAGTGCAGAAGGTATATTCCGCATGCCTAGTTTGGTTTACTTAGTATTATTATTAGAAGTTATGATAGAAAATCAAGCAGAGTTGACAAATTTTATATGGTAAATAGATATAGCTACAATGGATTTGATGACAGGCAACATTGCTTGCAGAACAAATCGTCGATGGGGACGAAAGGTTTCATAGTGGTGACTAAACACCGGAAGACGTAGCGTTAGAAGGCCCGACAACCTATGTCCCACAAAGTGGCCCGATGACCTGCTGAGGGTCATGAGAACATTATGGATGCAAGACCCACAAGACAGGTTATTATGAAGACACTTGGGAGCGGCCAAAATGATGAAGATGATGATGATGAATGAATTAAAAAAGAATACAAAGTGGATTACTGAATTATATAGCAGCAAGTTAAAAATAAAACTTTTGTAAATACCTTAGATGTCGAGATAAGATTTTACCTACTTGACCATCTACAGATAATACATTTTTCTATTAACAAATTGCAAGTTCTACTAGGAATGGAAAGCTTAGAACATAATATTCAGAACTGAGTTCAAATCGCGCGTACACAGAAACTTTGTAACATTGTATAATACTTGTGAAATTTACTTTATGACTTCAACTATTTTATGGGTTTCTGTACCCGTATGAAGGATTGAATGACTGTGTTACTTCATGACACTATTTTAAATAACGATGTAGACTATATTTCAAGGTATCGTGGGTACTGAGTCTAAGTTTTAAAGTAGGTTAGAAAAAAAAACAAAAATCTAATCGTAAATATATAAATGGTTAAGAGTGCCAAGACAAAGTCTTATTGTCTCAGTATAGGAATAAATATATAAACAAAACCACTGATTTCAGGTGACAATTCCCTTTTCACAAATACTTTGTAGAAATCAGAAACGTTCATTTCAAATAGACCAATTACAGGTTCTTTTTAACTGTCAGAATTTCGGTCAGTCAAAAAAAAATTGAAGCCAAATAGCACTATAATATGTATATATGTATAATTGATTAACATTTATCACAAATTATAATTATTAACGTTGAGATAGAAAGTGTTGCGCCGATCCCAAATAAAACGGGACAAGGGCAGGAAGATGATGATGATGATGATGATGATGTGATAGAAAGTCACTTTGATTAAAGAACGACGTGGTTTACTTTTTATTATTAAAAAAATAATTGACGATCCGATAATCCACACAGTGTGCATCCGAAATGTATACTTACGGATTTTCTCACCACAACAAACAAATTGTATACAAAAATGCCGGGCCCAGTAACCAGTTTCCAGATTTTTCCCGCTGCCCCACTGAGTGAGACTAAGTGGCCCCATCTGTCCTTATTACGGAAACTCACCGATATTAATTCTGGTATTACACCGACTTTGTTTTATTGTGAACATGCGTCAAGAAGTAGACGAAATTTGTTATTTTTGTAAATATAAATAAGAAATATTAAAGAAAGGTTTTACTGGAAAAGGTCAAGTCATTGTAAAAACTTTGGAGTAATATTTTTTATAACCTAATTTTATTTTCATTTATTTTTATATGCATTATAAACTTGAGTTTGTGTTTATTTTGTCACACAGGCTGTCTGGATACTGCTAGTATGATAAGCTTAACCGATACAGGTTTGTGCATGCCATAATCATGGCAATATGTCCCTTCTTTGAAGACTGACTGGAGAGGCGTTATGGCGTCATCACCTACCGCATAATGCAGGTGCTCACCGTATATGGTAAGTTTGGGAAAGTATTGCATCAGATTCAGGCAAAAGAAAAGCCCGGGTATCACCATTGTGTAGACCGCTTGGAGAACACGGTGGAAGTGAGCCCTGCTCCGCCCACGGAGCACCGCCATATCCTCGTGACGGAGAACTCTCGTATCAGGTCCTGGTTCAGGAGTTACCGGCTTGGACTGAGAGGAAAAAGGACACGGTCTGTGAAGCAGTAAGTCTAGTCAAAAAGTCATTAGATGTTAACCCACGTCTAAAAATAACAATTCAAATAGGCTTTTAATCTAGGTTATCAAATTCATAATACCACCAGTAATATAAATTGTAATTTTACTAGAACAGAAAATGGATTTGCTTTATATTTAACTTGAAATAACAAGTCTTGATCACATTTGACCTGATTGCAAAACTAAGTTGATTTACTATAATTTCTTCGGTTTTGTTATCTCTTTATTTTATCACACTATTGATCAAAATAATGAATATGATAATCCGTCAAGTTCTGTCGTTAGAGCAGTGGACAAAGTTTCAAGTGTATTCACCATTAGCATGCTTCGCTCGCTTAAACTTGAAGTTGCTACAACACCATCGATCGATTGAGACGTTGTCACTGTAGGATAGTGTTTCAAGATCTTTAGGGATTATGCTAAGTCAGGTAATAAAGTATGGAGTAAATTGTGATAGAACTGGAGAGAAATATGTACCTATGTTGTTGTTGATCCAATTATTCTTGTAACATTGTGATTGGTTTTTGCATGACAGTGCAGACTTTTCACCTGGAATTTGCTTTTTGCCTCGTTGTTTATACCATGTACATCAAAGGACTGGAATAATTTGCCTACTGTAGTCTTCCCACCCGATTAAAATTTATATATCTTCAAGGCTAGAGTGAATAGACTCTTAGTAAACTAGTGCACTTTACCATCGACGATGGCATCACTTCGTACTATAACATATATACAGGTAAGATCCCTGTAGGCAAGTACAAGTTAGTATGATTAAAAAAAACTCTGTAACAGCCTGAAGTTTGATTCATGTGCGGTTAAATTGAGATAGGCTATTACACAGGCTTTAATAAAATTAGCAAAGTGTGTACCATAGATACACCTCTCCAGACTCTTTTAGAAATTCAGGCGTGATGATATGTTAAGTATGCACGACAGTTGTATCACGATATAACCAAAGAAAAAAAAGTACTTGTACAAGCATTATTTCTCGGACTACTCCTGTTGCTATTATAATATTTATATAACTGGTCAGCTTCAATAATTTCTACTTGAGAGCATATACTACAATCCCTACTGGCAGAATCAAGAACCCTTATGACGTTATCATTAATATTGCATACGCAATTAAATTAAATATTTGATCAGTATAAGCATAAAGTTGTAGCAAACAGTCCGTCAGCTATGCGTCGACAATATCACTGTTTACTTATCCTTCAAAATGCAACGAACACGAAGACTGTGGACTTGAGACAAAAACGAAAAGTAGTTTAATTAATGATCTTCTGAAACCAAAAATACAATTTATTATGCTTCTGAAATATAATAAGTTGTGTTTTTGGTTAGTTTTCATTATAAAATATTTCATTATCATCATCACCAACATTTCAGCCGAAAGGAGTCCACTTTTGGACATAGGCCTCCCTCAAGCGTACCCACAATAACCGATAACCTGGTCAGGGTGGTGTGAATCCGATGGATGCGAGACTCACAGGACCAAAATATTTAGTAGTGATTATTTAGAAAACCTAGTTTAAAGTTTGAATTGTCAATGCTAGATGGCAAAACTGAATTATCACATTGGTAATCCTAGAATAAATGATTATATATTTGTAGCAAAACCGTTTCGAAAGACAGCTTGAGCCCTGGTATGAAGGCTAAAAGGAACGGATTGGTTTTTTAGTCAGTAAGAGTCTGACACTATCTCCCGCTCCGCCGAAGAGCGGGGGTTGTCATTCGATGATTTTTCCCACCATAAAAAAGCTAGAAATCTAATGCTTGAGATTTCACAAAATTCATTTATTTTAAGGACCGTGTCTTATTTTAGAAACTATGATGCTCATGGTGCAGGAATAATAATGCTGTCCATGATGTACTTTTACCAAAATTCAAGATAATTTTAAAGCCATATCTAGTTCCCACCAAAATTGCAAGTCATTCTAATAATTTTTCGCTTTAAACGTTTTCACTTCAGGTGGTAGCATCAGTAATCAAACCCCTGACTTACTCCAGCTGGGGTAAATTGGTAAATTACCCGCAGTGGGGCCCCCGCTGTTTACCTTGCGATCCCCTTGCCCTTTTTGAAGCTACCTTGCATTTTAGTTCAAACAGTATTGATTGACGGCATTAAACTTTGATGGGAGTATTGCTATGAATCGATTTTTGAGTGGCAGTGAGGGGCTTGAGTGTTCGAAGTTTTGAAGAAGTTTGTTTACCATTATTATGAGTTGACTGAGTTGGCTTAATTTAATTTAAAATAATTTTAGTTTTTACTTGTTGTCCGGAAAAGAGAAACTTGTGGTATAATTATAAAAAAAGGGTCGGTCATATATCTTCACCTCTTCATTTTTAACATGTATTATACAAATATGATGCAGGGACATTGAGACAACTGAAAAATGTGGGTGTACCAGAATAGTATAGCCCTGTGCTAAGCCTTTTGGTATAGTTTCAGTTTTTTTTTTTGCAAACCAAAATAGGATCAATACTCAATACTTAGCTTAAATCTATGGGTACGATGGCGGTTTTATCGCTGACAGATTACCAGGCTACCTTAGGATGGACTTCAAGAACATGAAATAAAAAAGAAGGTAGTTCACGGTGTATGTACTGCAAATTAATAAAGTATTAAAGAACAATGTACAGTAAATTTAATTTATTTTTTATTTAATATGGTCCTTATAATAATTTTATTCTATTCTAATTGTATTAATAAGAAAATGTTTACAATATCGAATGAAAAATTAATAAGCATCGGTCAGAAAATAGTTCCTTGAGGGACGCCTATTAAGATCTAATGTCTTTGCTTCAATCATGTCGATGAACAGTTAGCCCAAACATTAAAGTTAATCTTCGGAATTTGACTGCAACTAACCAATGGGTTCCTGTAATGAAGAGTTGCATTAGATCATTTATTTAATTACATACAAAAGCAAAGGCTTTCCTCAAACTGCTTATTTGCACTTTGTATACAATCAGTACACTGGTGCACACCTAAGATGTGAAAAAATTTACTTTATAATGTAAAATTTTTCACTTCTTAGATGTGTTACGTTGGTGAAAATTTTTAATAAGTGTTATTTATATTTATAAAAATAAAGTATTATACTAAATTTTATTTCATTAATTTTATAGTTCTCTTAAATTATTTTAGTGGTCTATGAATATTCAAACTTACTCAGGACTTATATTTGTGAAAGCATGTCTCTGAATTTCTGTGACGCCATCGCCAACAGCGCAAAGCAAAAAAGCTAAAGACGCTTTTCTGATTTCTTGCAGTTGAGCTGAAAAATTAACAATTTATGTATTCGTACTGTGTTTTTAATATATTTTTTTTTTAATTTATTAGTATTTTTAATTACTTTAATAAATAAAAAACTTTTTAGACGTCCCCTACGATTTACTTACCGTGAGTAAATGCATAAGGTCGATTACATCTCTCGTACCAATGTCTATCTCCCTTCATAGTCTTGAAAACACTGTCCATTAACAAGCAAGTAAGAGTTGGAGGAATGAGAGCACCTTTGTCAAGACGTTCAGTCCATATACCAGCCAAAAGATCAATGTCTCTCACATCTTCATACACTTCCTGCATTATTATGATTTTCTGAAATATTAAAGAAGTTTTCTGAGCCATTGTCTTCTATTTCCATAGCAATCTCTATCACAGAATGTCATTTAGAGATTGTATTATTTTGTTTTTGGAATATTTTTACCTTACGATGTCCACAACTTAACAAGATATGTTTGTTAGTGTTTAGAGCTTCATTTATGATCTTTGACCAGATCTCTTTTACTTATAGGGCAAAGTCTTGTCATACTTAATTTGTTTACATTATATCTATATATACTATCAAACGTTGATACAACACTTCGAACTCATTTTCGACTTCGCTTGTTTGGACAAAAAAGGCATTATATATCTAGAAATAAAAAAGTATGGATTTTTTAAAATCAGGTAATTAAAAAATAATCTTACGTCTTTGTCCATGACCTTATTAAGATCATTCCAGCATCTGATTTTATAACCAAAACAGTGGTGAACATAGTCGACATAAGGCTTCAAACCGAACAAGCGGTTCTTATGCAAATCACTGGTCGGGACGTCAACAGAACGCTGCACGTACGGTAAACCCATTTCAGCAAGCTAGAAATGGATTTAACAAATATTGTAGGATTATTCGCTATTTTTGTTGATTCTGTTTAATGAGGAATGCAAGATGATTATATTTCTCAATTAGTACTGTTGAGGATGGATCAGAACAAGAACATTATGATCACAAAGTCGCGATCATAACAAATGCATCGTCGACCATTGATTAAGAGTGGTTTATGTATCATCGAAGACACTTCTGCCTGACCACCTCTAAGTTCACTTTTGCTTGCAATCGAAACCAAAATTTCAAAGGGTTTGGTTTGGCGCCGCGCCGCAGAATTGAATCAAAATTTGTTTTAAGTACACAGGCAGAAATGACCGCGATGGTACATAGTTTAAGTGACTGAGTGTTAATTGTTTTAATGTTTCTGCATATCCATCTATATTTTTTATGGCACTGGCCTGTAATAAGACCATAAATAGCACCTAAACCCATTTTATTACTAAAAATGAATGAATTTACAATCTTCGATTGTGATAATTTGCTCTTTTGTTCGTTTTATAAATAAATGGGATTTTTTTTTTCACTACATTCTGATAACAAAAGCTCCACATTCTCGATTAGTAGTATAGTAGGTGTTACACTTACATCAGGATCAACCCCATGATTAGCTTTTCTAGCCGGTTGTCTAAATTTGCCTTGTGTGAAATAGAATATATTTTTGCCTTCTGCTAATTCTGCTGTCCTCAAAGTATTGTTGACTATGGGAAAGTCTTTAAGGAAAGTGCCGTCAGTATCGTACATCCTAGAAAAAAGTAGTTGAGAAACAATTTGAATTTGGGCTTAAACTTTATTAATGACGCCAGTATCTTTTTTTGTATCAAATTTGACTCAAACCCCAGGCGATTGCGAGTGATTTTGCGCCATTCAGTTAAATACCAAGCGAACGCCGGCTTTCGCAATTTTATTTATTTTCAATATTGAGCCTTTTAACTTATATGATATTTATCCAAGAACGTAAATGAGAAGGTCTTTTTAAAGTAGTCTTTAAAAATCAAAAATAATTAAACCTTCTCGTTATTTCATATACATACCTACATAATCTTCTTCTTCTTTTTCTTCCTGCCGCTATCTCATATTAGTTAGGGTCGGCGCAATACGTTTTTTTCTTCGATTCTGTCCTGTCATCCGTCAAACTATCACTCCATTTTCTTTCATATCAATTCTCACACAATTCATCCATCTTTTCTTCGGCATCCTCTCCCTTTCCATCCATCCACATGTATACTCAGAACTCTTTTAGTCATATGAGCCTCATCCCTCCTCTTCACATGACCATACCAAGACAATCGATTATCTTTTAACTTTTCAGTCACTGGCGCCACTTTCAAACTTCCCCTAATATGCTCATATTTATAATATAAACATATCATTATAATATATACCTACATAATGCGAGGGCTGAAAAGTTATTCACCAAAAAGAAACTAACGGGTTATATGTACATAGCTTATACTTACTTTGCAGAACCGTCCTGAATGATATGGAACCAGCGGTTTAAGAGTGTATATTCCAGAGTTGTTTGTGGGTACGTTTTATCATAAAAGTCTCTACATCCGCAATGTCTTGATGCGAAACCCATTTCTATTAATTTTTCCTTACCTGAAATATTTTAAATTTTTTTTTCCAGATATCTATAGCCTAGAGGTTTTTAAGTCTAGAGTAAATATGTCAGTTTTAGGCAAGCGTTGATCACATCATCGCTTAACATCTGGAGAGATAGTGTTCGAAAGAAAGTCTATCAATAATAATGTTTAAAAAAAAACACTAATTAAACAACTTGGTTTTAGCGATATCTACGCAAATATTGAAATGCGGAAATTAGAAGATAATATGCACTGTTCCCGCGCGCCTCAAGGAGTTGTCAGCAACAGCAGGGACCCAGACGGGTCGAAGCCTACTGGGGCCAGGGTTATCCGAAAGGGCGCTCGAGCCCCGGTATGAAGGCTAGAAGGAACGGGGTAGGTCTTTTAGTCAGTAAGAGTTTGACACTATCTCCCGCTCCGCCCAAGGGCGGGGGATGTCAATGCATGATTTTTCCCACCATAAAAAAAGAAGATAATAAAAAGATAGTATAAAAATAATTAATTGAAAGAATAATCACTAAATACTCACCACCTAAAAGCGACCAAAATTCATAAATATGAATTTGTTGTGAGATCGCAATATTTATTTCTCTTGCAACAAAGAACAATTGATTGTCATCCCAGCAACGATTGACTTTAGCGAGGTGATCGGCAATGTAATTGTGTAGCCTTATAAACCATGTAGTGAATAACTGTATAGCTAGCAAGGAGTTTGAATCTAGAAGAATTAACACTTAATTTAATTTAATTCTAAATATTTTGTTTCACATAGGCCTATATGGGCACTTATAAAACGACAAAAGCTAGTGCACGGTTCCAAATTAGTCGTTTAATATGGAGAAGAACCGGCAGGAAACTCCAAGGTTACATACTTTTTATGAAAAGTGTTTGATGCTAAAATATTTCTGTATTATAATATTAATAGAATATAATATATTAAGTAAGAATAGTGTAAACCAGTCAATAACGTACACAAAAGTATAATAAAAATAATCATAATAAATAGAAGTAAGTCTTGGAAAAAATCTAAGAATTCGAAGTTTACAGTGTTCTTACATTCACATTATAAAATAGAGGTTACATAAAAAAAAAATAACATTATTAAGACGATGTTATTCGCAAAAACTTTAAAAGCGGAGTCGAATCTATTTATTTTTAGGCAGAAAATCCGAAGCAGCAACGAAGTTACTCCTGATTCTGTTATCTGATTTAAAGCGTTTATATTATTAAGCTCGCTTTGCTTGCTCTTATAAGATACTAAGAAGTCGGTGCTTCTAATTTCATAACATCACCATAGCTGAATTGATTACGAGGATGCGACTCAAGGAGCAGGCAAATAAAACTTACAGTTTTTGAAGCATTTTGCACGAGGAGGGTTGGCAGGACAAAACCCTGTTCCATTGGGAGGCCAGGAAACCCCGTTTTCAACCTCTGTGAGCAGATGTCCTCCTTCAAACGATCTTACGATAGCATCACCTTTGTTTCCAGCATTGTATACTGGTGATAGATCGTATACAGCGGTAGCTTGTTCGATCTGAGAAGTTAATTTATAAGTACACGGTAAAATATGCAACCAATGTTACCTTTGCGCTGCCAATGAAAATTCTATAGAAGTAACTAAGTTTCGAGCCTAAGAAAATTGGCTTACTGTCTTTTTTGATGTCATTGGCACGAGTCATTAAGCAAGATTTATGTACAGCGTCAAAGTATTTGTCATTATTATTATTTCATGGATTTATGAAGATTTATTGAAATTAAAATTAGGTTGAAGTCTTATTGACAAAGAGAGTAACTAAATCGATGGTAGGTAGTGGCTAATCAAATCAAATCAAATCAAATCAAAGCATTTATTTCAAATAGACCATTTACAGGCACTTTTGAATAGTCAAATGTCGGTCAGTCCAAGAAAAGTGAAGCTAAATTGCACGTTCCAAAGAGTAGGTCTCTATGGAGAAGAACGTGCAAGAAACTCCATGGACACTCTTTTAAATCAATATGTGTTACATATAATGCTTGGTTACATATTACTTGTTGCTTCTATCATGTGAGCACAATGTCGATAGTGAAATAAAAATGTAAAATAATTAAAAGATAGAAACTGAATTAAGCCACGGGCAGCTAAGAGATGACCAGTCCCATCTGGCTAATGGTAGCAAGGTCAAAAAAATCTTCATTTCATTCATTTTTAACCGACTTCAAAAGGAAGGCGGTGTAACGAAGAGCAGTGGACGTCTTTCGGCGGATATGATGATGATGAAAACGAAGAGACAGAACTCTTATAGAAACCTCAACTTCCGAAATTAAAGTTATTTACATTGAAGTCGATTGTATTTTTTTTTTTAAATATTATCTTAGATGAATACAAGGATAACTACGAGTAATTACTTTGTAAAACAAAACAAATGAATACAGACATATAACTAAAACAATCCATCTTACCGGTGACGGTGTAGTGTCATTGGTACATCCAAAGTACTGGAAATCTAGTGGTCTGGTCAGGTTTAAACATCTGATGCCAGAAAACCTATGCACGGGGTCGTCTTTCGGAATGATGTTGGGAGCACACATGTAGTCATTTCTCCCGGTTGTGCAACAATCAGTCTTGTTTACTAAGTAGAACCCTGGCGATAAATAAAAGAAAGTTCAGAAACGCAGACCTGATATAGACATGTCTAGTATTTTTATGTAAAGCATCTATGTACAAAATTTCATAACTATAACATAAAAAATCTTAAAGTTATAAGCTTTTCATGTTACCTAGTTATCCGCACAAATACATGGTCTTGCTCCCACAGCTGTGCGCTGGCGTCAGAAATGCAGACCTAATATACAACATCCGTTGTTGTATAAGCGAAACCCTAAAAACTTGTCTAGTATTTTTATGTAAAGAAACCATGTACAAAATTTCATAACTATATCATGAAAAATCTCAACGTTCTATGCTTGTTACGTTATCTAGTTATCCGCACAAATACATGGTCTCCTGCACCCAGTTGTGCGCTGGCTCCTAATACCCGCTATGACCTGCCGTGACCTGTATTATATATTATAAGGTCACAAGTTCAACACAAATGAAACTAAGGTGTTAGTGGTGTCCAACATGTGACTTTAAGAAAAATATATTTAGGAGAAAATTTGCCCCCCTAGTCAAGTTACAAACGTTTCGCTTGCGCCGAACGCTTCGAGATGACCTTGCCGCCAATTCTTTTGTTCTGACCACGTGAGCGTTAAGACGACGTCATTCCCTTATATTTAAATCTTTCTACAAGCGTTAACTATTGCAGATTAGCAACTTGGCTACGGGTACTGATTTGGTATAAAAATTATCAGAATCGATTCATTAACTAATTTTGAACAAGCATAAATGTATTCAGGTTTCGCATATTTACTAAAAATCATGTTATTTAGGTACGGACTGCAGAATTGTTTGAAAGAGTCGTCGCGATCCTGGAACGCAAATGGGGCTCGGTCCGGGCGGTTACCCGACGAGCTACTCACTGTTCATCATCCACAAGCCCACGCCTATGGTTTTACCTGAAACTTAAAGTCTTACTTATATCGTGCTGTGATCCAACGTCCCCGAAAGCGAATATAGCGAAGTCAGGCACTGCCTGTGTCAGAACAGTATTCACTGAAGTGCCTTCACACAGCAGTTTGACGCGGACTATTCGGGGTAGCGTCAGTTCTCTGCCGGAGACTGCCTTCCTTGGATAAGAGCCTGTAATAAAGACTTCATGGTTGAAAAAAATGCTGAAAGATTGGCATGCAGCGTAATTAAAACATCCTTCTTTACTCTGATCGAATTTTTTAATATAATATTTTTACTTTTTTTAATGAATAGACGAAATTATCTTATTAATCAAATTGATATTGAATACAATTACATTTTTGAGCCAATAAATATTGTTTTATGTCAAATAATTTAAATCAGATACTTAATTAACTCTGACATTTAATTAGGTACATACTTAATTGACATTTATTTTATTTTAATAAAATAGTGTGTTATCAATATATCATTCAAATTTTTTTGCTTGAGAAAGTGTTACACTGTGGTTTATTATTCATTAATATTACTGTTGTCGTCGTCAAAGGCATTATCAGCATCGATATACGACTTTATAAGTACTTTACCGATTTTGTTGTATATTTAGTATCTCTAAGTTGGATGACTTTATTTTCTAGTTGCAACGAGATATAATGTACATAACTAGAAAACGTCACATACCTACTGGGTCTAAATCTACATTGATTACAAATATATATATTACAAATATACAAAAAGAGGAATTAAAGACCTACAAGTTGGCTAAAAAAACAGTAACGGCTCTTCTTATAGTATTGTTATTTGTATATAAGATGATTGACATTTATAAATACTTAGTTTACAGCACATTACCATTGAAATAGCAAGGTGGCAAGATTCTCGGATGAACAACGGTAAATGTTCCCTGTGATGGGTGCTTGAGATTATTGCAAGTTCCGTCTACGCGTCGACGTTCCGTTGGATCACAAGGTTTGACATTAACGGTGCAAGTACTGAAAAAAAAAATACAAAAAGAAATTATATTGTGCAGGTAATGCTTTCAGAAATTAAATTGTCAGTCAAGGCACAAACGCAACTGCTTAGTATGATGTTCTAGTTTCAATTCTAGATTAAGGCCCAAGCGCCAGAGAAGTGCCATAAAACTGTGACTTTCTGAAGCCTACTCCTCAGTAACGGCCAATTTTTGCAATTTTACCCTATTCCTTCGAAATAGCTGGGATCTTTAGAAACATTTTTACACATAAAAATTAGCGGTTAAATATGTTTCAAACTGAACACAGCATTCAGCATAAAATCAATCAATATTGCGCAAAGAAAATGGAAAGGTCAGCGTGGCTCTATCCGAGAGCAGCTGGGCGCAATTAAATGCACAGATAATTGTACTGCCGCCTAGGCGGGTACGAGTGTTGTGTCCATTTAATTTCGGCCAGATATTCAAGAGACCTTAGGCCTTAAGCAAGTCCATACTTACTTCTAACCACTGCAACCATAATCTAGAGAGTATCGGAGTATCGGAAGAAAGCTATGGCCATATGTTCTATTTCTCAGAAGCAGCCAGGATTTCTGACCAGTTGTTGGCAAACGATATTTTTACACCATACAACATTGGATAAACCATAATTATAGCGGTAAATCTCCTCTTTGATAAATGGCTTGAGAAGCGTCATGGCATCATCACCTTTTGCAGGAAGCAGGTCCTCACTGGACATGGTAAGTTCGAGGGGTTGCACTGAATTCGGACAGAAGAAACGCCCGGGCGTCACCATCATGCGAACCGCCTGAAGGATACGGTGAAGGATATGGTGAAGTTGTGCCCCGCTTTGGTGAAGCAGCGCCGTTTTCTCGTAGAGGCCATCGATTGCAGCGATTTTTCATCGGAAACAGGCTTCCTCACATTGCAGTTACCGCGACTCTAATTCCACTACACCACCAACCACGGCAGGCGCGGGCTTGTGGGCGACGATTATTGGTTAGCTCACCGTCCGGACTGAAGTCAAGTCGTCGACGGCAAGTAGTGTTCCAAGCGCGCCTCAAAAAGATATCAGTAAAACCGTAAGAGCCCAGCAGAGCTGATGCCCTCTAGGGCCATGGGGAATTTCTGAAACGGAAGCCGATGGTCTTAGAACGCACAGGGCAAATAAAGACACAGATGTAGTATTTTCAGTAAAAGTCTGATATGCCTTTTGCTGCAATAACTCTTTTGGGCTATGCCGATGCCCGCCCCTTTAGACAAAGCATATATTTCTGCGACATCCTCAGACGAGCTAGTGTATGGTTATATTAAATAATACATACTATGCCAGCTAGATACTGCAGACATGTCTATCGGTGTCTGTAAAGAATTGTAATTCATGGATAAAGATACTAATATAATGGTATTTAGAACGAGTTTGAGTGATATCAACTCGACGTTTTAGCAAGTTGGTATTAGGGTTCCCGCTAAAAAAGAGTGTACTCGTAATAGCTGTGGTAATAGTTTGGTCGTCAAATCGAAGAGTAATGATGTTGAGTGTAGAAAATGTAATATAAAAAGTTAACTCCAAACATTCCTTGGGTGATCACAGCAGAAATGAAGATATCCGTAGGAGAACCAAGTTTACAGACACAGCTTGACGAATAGCCAAATTTTAGTGACGAAGGGCAGGACAGATTGTACGCAAAAAAGATGGATAATGGGGACGAAGGGTCCTGAAGTGACCACTGCGTACCGGAAGACGCAGCGTTGGAAGGCCTGCCACGAGATGGACCGATGACTTGGTCAGGGTTGCGAGAATCCGATAGATGCGAGACGCACAGGATCGGTTGTTGTGGCTACGCTTCGGGGAGATCTATGTTCAACATTGGACTTTCGGCTGAACTGATGTTAAAAATGAGTATGCAAATCTTGGGCTTACCTTCCAATAGCTATGTGTTGCATCATTGGGTAGGTTGTATACTCTGAACGGACGAAGATCTAGGATTTGTTGCCATAGTAACATTCAGCTCAAAATTACCTAACCAACGTTATAGCTACTGGAAAGTGGGCCTGAATTTCATAAAAACCCAGGCATCACTATTTAAAAAGTAAAACAATGAGAGCTTGTGGGTGGTAAGTGCTCAATTTTTTTACAAAGTGTTGTTAAACACCATTTGTGTATTTGCCATGACTTAATTTGATTATTCCAATATTGTGATCCTTAGTATTGTAACCGATATTGGATCATGTGTATAGCGTGTTTACTGCAACTACAATTTAATATTTGAATTTAAATCCATGTAAGTAAAGTTTGTCCTAATCTTGTGAGATACGAAGATTCGTTCTTCTAATTCACGAACATAACAATAATTAACAATAAGGAGTGTATTAGTCAAGAAACTCCAAGCACTTTATTTTCGTTCCTACTAAAATGTCCAATAAAATCTTAACAGAACTACTCACCCAAGTCGTCCCGTTGCGTTATAGTATGCCAACATAGTATCTGAAACTTTTGTGCCATTGTAATAATCATAGAAAACAGCATTACTGAACACCACGCAAATACATAATATATAAATACTATTCAGCATGTTTAGACCCCACTTTCTACAATTGCTTTTAGTTAAATAAATAATTGAAACTCGAATGTCCGTAACAACTGATAGGAAGTCTCTTTAATTTATAGCTTTTTCAAAATTAAATTATCAGTTAATGCAGTTTTAGTTAAATAAAATGCAAAATGATGTACCTATGTATCATCAACGGTTATATTGTATTTTATAATGTAAATAATTTAAGGCCATGGCTTGTATGGCGCTTGATTATTCATTTCATCCCTCCTGTTGAAAACATAATTATGCATTTGGTTGGAGAGTAAAGCCTGGACAAAAAAAAAAAAAAAAAAAACGTGTTGTGCCGACCCCTAGTCATATGGGAAAAGAACAGGAAGAAGAAAAAGAGAGTAAAGCCTCAGATACCTAAATTAAGAGACAAAACGTCCCTCAACGTGTTGTAGCTCAATCTACATGACGCTATAACATTGCTCAGTGTCCCGCAACTTGCCCCTCAATATTTTACAACGCGACGCGGGGCATGTTGTTGGGCAATTTGGCAGCTTTGCGCATTTTAATAGAGAACATTTTGTCTCTAAGTGTACTCGAGGCTATAAAAGTAGCCCAAACAAAAGATCGATGGATCGTATGAGGATAGATCGATGGATTTAGTGACAGCGTGACGGTTGACAAGACAGAAGGAAAAAAAAACGTGTTACGCCGACCTCGAGTTATGTAGGACAAGGCAGGAAGATCGAAGACAGGAAAGGTCGTGCAAGATGTGTCTTTCACTGACTAAAATCTACCTGTGTTCTTCAGTTACTCTATGCTTTCTAGAGCCACGATCACTCTTAAACGTAATACTTAGTAGGCCGCCTTACTAGGCCCCTTCAGTTTTACTGACATCTCTTTGAGATTTGCATGGAACACTGCTGCTGCATTGCTGTTGGCTTGGGATTACAAAATATATGTTTAAGAAGCGCGTGTTGTAAAATTGTAAATATGCAGAACTTGCTTAGTTCTATATTCAGAAATAATACGTACAAGTTCAGAACCAATTTCAATCAAAATCTACTCAAAAACATAGTCAAGATAAACATATTTTGTCCAACTATTCCTTCTTCTTCTTCTTCTTCCTGCCCTTATCCCATATTACTTGGGGTCGGCGCAACACGTTTTCTTCTTCCATTTTGTCCACTGTCCCAAACTATTTATAATATACACATAATTTAAATAAAGGCCGTGCCTAGTTTTGAGCTGTCTTCCTCTTAAGGTAGCAAGTTGTTATTTCTTTTTGCTTGATTGTTTTATTCTGAATCGTTTAAAAAAAGATAATTCTGCAGTTTCTACAACAAAGGATAAGGGGTTTTGTTTTAAATATCTATTTCAGAGTTAATATAGCTTAGAGTAGCCAGCCTTTCGGTGTTTTACAGGATGCATTTTGGAGAGTGTGCGCAGGAATTGCATGACTTGATTCCGCCATCGCAATTCTACCATCGGACAACCCGACGTACGGCGAATATTCACCCTTACGTTGTTGAAACCTGTACGGTCCGGACTAAGCGTTTCGCCTCGTCGTTTATACCGCGTACGTCGAAGGACTGGAACAGTCTGCCTGCTGCGGTCTTCCCGTCCGATTATAATTTGGGTGTCTTCAAGGCTAGAGTGAATAGGCTCTTAATAAACTAGTGCGCCTCACCATCAAAGGTTGCATCGCTACTTACCATCAGGTGGGATCGCAGTCAAGCACTAGTTTATCTGAATTAAAAAAAAAAAAAAAAAATCTCCATTTTTTTTTGTACTTACATAAATTTATGTGCATTTTAAAATACTGCATTGTTTCTTACTGATTATGAAATAATGACAAATTCAAACTCAAACTGTTGCCATCAATAAAAGTTGTAAATCCAAGGTCAACCCACTTTCTCCCTTTTACCACAGGGTAATCTACCATGCAAAATCCTTCCAACAAAAGAAAAGTCAACCTCGGTGTCATTTATTGCTCAATGCAGTGGCGATGCTTGAACGCCGGCGTTCGCTCTCTCATTGTGTTTCTATTGTGTCTCTTATTACCGTATTCGAAAGGTTAATACTGTTGTACAAAACATCTATGCACATAGTGTTACCTTAAAACTTGAAAGATATTATATACTAGCTTTTATCCGCAGCGTCACTCGCATACATAAAATATAGCCTCAAGAATAAAGCAGCTTTCTATAAGTGAAAAAATTTTATTAATCAGACCAGAACTTTCAGGGATTACTTCCCACAAACAAAATAACAATCTTTACCGCTATAAGAGATTAGTCTAGATTAAATTCAGAATTCTTTAAAGAAATAAGGTTATGATTTAAAAAAAAAAAAATTAACGCATACTTGGAATAACTCCTGTAGGTGTCAACAAACATGTAAAAAACGGCGACTGAGAGGTTGTTTTGCCCTTGCATCCAGCTATTTGTTGGAGTCTAATGCCCGCTATGACCTGCCATGACCTGTATTTTTACTTAGTGTCGGTGGTCTCCAACTTGTAACCTTTTAAAATATTTTTGTTGAAAAATGTGGCGTAAGAACCCGTGCGTGAAAGGATTCCTATATCCATTCAGTAACTGATTCTAAACAAACTATAATATTTGGGTTTAAATTAAAAATAATGTTGTATGATACTTCGGAAAATATCTCTACTTGAGTCAAGGAGGTAAGAAAATTACGCACAAAACAGAAATGGTCTAAAAGAGATACTAATTATATAGGCAATTTGCCAATATCACTTAAATGTTAGCTAAAGAATATGTCCACAGGCAAAAGCCTCCCCTTTCTCTTTCCAAACCACTCTGTCAAGGACGATCCCTGGTTACGTTTGGTCCATGAACGTGGTTAGATCATCATATCACCTTCGCCAATGTCAACCTCGATGGCGTCGACCGCCCTCAGGCGTCCAGTGAGTGACAATCCTCGCCCATCTGTCCGGGTGCATTTAAATTACCCACTCCCACTTCAGTCTGACTGTTGTATCCCCAACATCTTCAACTTGAGTTAAAGAGCCCAAAGTCACCTGTTTATTCGCTTAACGCCTATTATACAGCGCAGCATTGCCTTTTGGGTTTGCAGCTAGCATCAAAATACCCAAACTCACATTTTCACCAATGATGAACTATGTGGTTTGTACTTAAATTCCTATAAAATAATAAAACAATGCCATTTCGATTTCACAATAATGAAATTAAAACGACATTTATTTTTAATAGTTTCAAGAAAAATATTTATAAAAATTTTGTACTGAAATGTTGAAGTTTTACTTAATTGTTCAAAAAACCATTGAATTATTATTTTGGCAATGTT
This sequence comes from Mythimna albipuncta, assembly GCA_929112965.1. Classification (NCBI taxonomy): domain Eukaryota; kingdom Metazoa; phylum Arthropoda; class Insecta; order Lepidoptera; family Noctuidae; genus Mythimna; species Mythimna albipuncta. The sequence continues at coordinate 24,020,440 of OV815961.1, read as the reverse complement.
ATCGTATTTCAAACTAGCTTTTGCCCACAGCTTCGCCCGCGTACATAAAATATTGTCATGTCACTGTACATATAGACACTATACTATACATATAGACATGTCATTCAAGAATAAAACAGTTTTTAATCTATGAAAAAATTTTAGTACTTCCAGAGATTATCTCCCACAAAAAAAAAACAACTTTACCTCTTTATTATATTAGTGTAGATAGGTGTAAAACACAGAAGATAAAAGAATACAAAAATATTTTGCTGATAAAGATTATTTATGTAAAATTAAAACAGAATTGGTTTAGTAGTTCTTTCGACAAATGAAAACATCGCTTCACCTTAATAAAATTATATAAATGATAAAAATATGATTATAATATGTGTAATATAGAACAATTTCAAGATAATTTTTTACTAATCAATCAATTTACTTAGGGCTTGCAAGTTTTTGAATCTTTCCAAGCAGACAAATCCAATTTTCCAATTTTGGAAGAACTGCATTTCACCAAGGGGTTTCTGTAATAAAAAAGAAATTAAAATGTGATGTCAAAAGCTACCCTAATAGATAGCCAACACTAGCGATAATGGATATTAACCTAATGCCTAGAGACTACACTGATTTTTTTTAAGTAAAAAAGAAAAAAAGGAAAAAATTATGTTTTTCAGTAAACACTGGTTCAGGGAACAAAAGACGAATTGTGTCACCGAGTGTGTGAGATTCCGATTCAGAGGATTAAAAGTTTCAACACGTGCAAGGTATACTTATTAAAGACATACTTAGAAGAAATGGTGTAAAAAGCCTTTGGTTGTATCTCTGTCACGTGATCGCCGACCCAACACAGCACACCTGCTATTGTCACCTTACGAATTGCTTTCAGTTGATCTGAAATTAAGCAGACAACATTAATATTCTACATAATTATTATTATAGAACCTAAGACTGATATTCAAAGTAAATACCTAAAGTTTGCTAACAACAATGCAAGGTTTTCAAAAAATCTCTAACAGTGTTATCAAGCCAAGTAATTGACCATCATGTAGAAATCTGTTACTCAGAAAACATAAGTTTTCTGATGGTTTTCAGAAAAAAGCTATAGAAAATAGTTAAATACAAGTATAGTCAGCGATTTTTTACTTCAATCTATCACGTTTAACAATTTATCACAATAATTTGTTGCTCATAAGAGATCAAAATGAGACTCACCTTCAGAAAATGCATGTGGTCTCTTAGAACTTTCGTACCAGTGCCTATCAGATGCAATAGTTCGTCTTAATTGATCTACCATCAAGCAATAAAGAGTTTCAGGAACCATTCCTCCTTTCACGTAATTCTCTGCCCATATTCCACCTAACAAATCAATATCTGAAGGGCATTTGTAATGTTGCATCAAACGGTATAAACGCTAGAAGAAATAATTAAAAATAAATTTTATGTTTATTTTTTCATTACACATATAAAAGTGCCCCAAACTGCCGCTTTAAAAAAAGGCCATGTAAAAAACTAAATGTATGGTAAAAAATGAATAAACACATTTGAATAGGGCGAACTTATCAACAATAAAAAAAACTATGTATCGTTTTAGATGTACGTATACGTGTATAGGTAGGCTTTTCGAATGTTTTCATTATTTTTTTCTAAAACAGTACATATTATACACGTAGGGATTATATACATACCTAATCTATACGTTTATAAAGGATATCCCCATGTGTGTAAAAGATACTACATTAAGAGCTTAATATGGTATGCCATAAAATATGGTATGCAAAAGAATGTCTAAAATTTATTTAAATAGGCATATCTTACTATGTATGACTAAACAACTAACTAACGATTACCTCTAGGTTAAAACTATCTTTCAAGTCAGAAAATGTCTTGTACGATCTTTTCGTGCAAAATTCTTTATACTTTATGTAGGGCGGGAAACCAAAGTATCTTCCTTTACTTATGTCACTAGCTCCCACATCTGAAGACAACTGTGCTCCACCTAGGATTCTATTAACCATCTGGAAAAAAAAAGAATTACTACTATGTATATAAAATACTTAGCTGGCGAGAATGATACTTTCAGAATGCGAGAAAACTCCTCATTCCGATCCCGTTTAGAAATAAACACTCAACCTTAGATTTTGAACAAAATAATATTGAATCACACTCAAGAGAATAATTATCAAAAAGTCCATGGATAAGTAGTAACAAAATGTCACGTTTTAGTACACCTCTATTTTTTTGATTATGGTATTCAATATGTTTGGGAACTATGTTAAACATTTTGAAAAAAAATTAAAAGCAATACTGTACAATCATAACATTAACAACAACAATAAAACTTCTGACAACATATCAGACTTCAGAGTTGCAAAAATAGCAGGCAGTATATGTTGGTTTGCGGTATAGCTAAAACAATGGTAAACGTTGATTTACAGCTCACTGTCTCACAATAAATTTTGACTGTTCAACGTCATTTTGTCTATCAATGTCCTTGTACCAAATACTTACGTCAGAATGAATAGTAAAATCAAATCCACCAGATGGCTGTCTGAAACTACCCTGAGTAATGTAAACAAAATTGTCATCCACAGCCAACATTCCTGTTCGAGCAGTAGCGTTGACCATTGGGAATGTTTTAACGAAACATCCATCTTTGTCGTAGAATCTAGAATCAAAGTAGTTGAAAATTGTAGCATGAGTGTGGTTTTCATAGTGAAAAATGAAATCATCTTTAATAAAAGCAATAAGAAAATCAATGTGTTTGAAATTTTCTATTGAATTTAAACATACTTCATATTAGCCTCCTGAATAGTATGGAACCATCTGTGCATATAGACGTATTCATCAGTAATTTGAGGTTGAATGTTTTCATCATACAAGTCTCTGTGTCCCCCATCACTGCATATAACGCCGTCCCTGATTAAGTTTCTTTTGCCTGTTAATATCAATGTTTTATTATAACTATGTTACAAATCAGCAGAATAATTTTAACTATAATAATAATACCCAATTGTTTGCGATAGAACTAGAGAGCATGAAAGAAGTCTCTTTAAAATATCCTCAAGGTAATTTTCTTTATCTTGTTTAATTAGCGTAGGTTACATATCACTTTAAAACTAATTTGGAGAGACCTCAAAAAAAAACTTCTTGTCCTTTTTACACTTAAGTTCGAATAGGCATTCAAGTAATTAAGGGGCCGGCGACCGATGAATTTCCATACAAACGTAATACCACGCTCATTTGCAGTTGGAGCATATTTCCAACATAGTATGATGATATTCGGTTATAGACAATATTTATCTAGGTTCCTACGTCTTTCTTTAAAAAAAAAAAACAAAAAGAAATTTAAGCAAATTGTATTTCGCACTTTTTTATAGCGTAAATGGCAAAACATGCCATTTGGCTTTTCCTGTATTAAAAATAACAATATTTCTAATATTCTCGACGTAGGAACCTAGATAAATATTGTCTATAACCGAATATCATCATAATATGTTGGAAATATGCTCCAACTGCAAATGAGCGTGGTATTACGTTTGTATCGAAATTCATCGGTCGCCGGCCCCTTAATTGTTTCTGAATTCACTACAGAGCATATTAACCCTCTTAATTCATGTGTGTATCAACACTCATGAGCTAATTTCATCCAGGCTTTAAACTAGATAGCATCAACATCGTTTGTCAACCTATCCGATGGATTACCAAAATTTCTACTAGAACTTGGCCGACACTCAGTTACTGTTCTATGTTAAACCAAAAATATTGTTCTCTTACCTAGTAAAATCGAAAATAGCTCGTAAAGAAATATTTGCATTGATATGGCAATGTTAATGTTTCTGGCGGTGAAGAAAAGACGTTCATCACTCCAGCAGGGGTTCAACTTGTGAAGCTCTTCAGCTATCTTATTGTGTTGTCTTTAGAAAAGTATCTCCATAAAATTCGAACCCAAGATGGCATTTAACACTGTAACAGACAAAATGTTATAAAATATTTATTTACTGATTTATGTTCAAATGAAAAGAATAAAGAATATAGCAAGAGAAAAATAGGCTTTAAGTTATTTAAGATGATTATATTTTTATAGTAAGAACTTTCCAAGGCTTCGCTGTCTTATTATAATTATTATAAGAATGCTGACTATAAAAGCCTTGATTTTAAATGGAAAATATCAAGCAGATGATAAAACAAAGTTAAACAAAATACACAAAACATTGTCACCATCTTATAAAATTGACAAAACCAATTTAATTTATTACACTAATACCTATTATACAGGCAAAAGTTTGAATGTAATGTTTGTTTGAAAGTTGGAATGTACCTACTTAGATAGAAATTGCCCTGGAATAGGACATAGGATACTTTTTATCCAGAGATTACATATGCTTGGAATAATTTTCTACTTTCACGTGGACTGAGCCGTTAACAGAAGCTAGTTTAAAATAATAATAATAAAAACATATATCTAAAATTGTTAATATAAATAAATTTGTAGTCCCTGAAAGTTCTGAGCTGCTACGATTCTGAAAAACTATTCAGTCCCAAAGACTTATCATCCCGAAAAGAGTCACAGTTCTTGTAAGAAGGGCATTTAGAGGAAAACTAGTTGATTATATTTTAATTCATACTTACAATACTTGTGGCATCGCGTTTCCCGTGGACGTTGATTTAATACACAAAGGATTGAATTTGGGTCTGACTCTGGAAATAACAAACCGTTCTCAGCGGTCTCTATTTTCAACATGCCGTTCTCAAATGCCCTAACATGCTCGCTAAAACCCGGTGACAAGTTGTAAATGTTGGATAAATCGTAGATTGAATTCTGAAAATTTATCTGAAAGAAAAAATTAAAGATTTATTTTAAATAGTCTTGTTCGTAGTATACAAGGTTATTTGTAAAACCACCTCTCTGCAATATTATTACTAACAACAACTTTCATTCTATGTTTTTTTTTTAATATTTAAATTGAACGTTCTAAATATTACGAAGTCTAAGCAAAGCAAGCAATAGTACAATAGCGGATGGGAGCGGGGATCAATCAGAGAGGATACGCTTGCATCGCGTATACAGTCTTAAAAAGTACGTCTTGAAAATTGGTTTTTGGTAAATGAATTACTAGTTTTGTAAAAAGTCATAGAAAAAAGTTATTGTTTATGATATTAGTAATACATAACAGTCCTGTCAGGTGTTTAGTGTTTTACAAATAACACTGTATACTTACAATAAACCCTTATTTAATACCCATGTCGTGTGGGTTCACAGAAACATTGCACTATTTTATGTTTCTAGTAGACTTTTAATATCAAACCTAAATATGTAAACAAAGTTTTATCCCAAGTGGAGATAATTATGTTTGTCACTGTTTTAAAGACCAATTGCAAGAGATGACCCTTACAAATCAATCTGCCCACATCTTTCCCAACCATGCTGGGGTTGTCTATCTACACGCTCGAGCATACCTAACAGGATTGCCTGCACAGTTATACATGTAAGGTAAGCTTGTAAGAAAACCTGCACAGTTGTGCAACATAAATGCTCCGCTTTATTTGTACAGGCAAATCTATCAGGTATACCCTGTCGTGTATGGCGGGCATTACCTGATGAAAGACTGACCGATCGAGCAACTGCCAATGGGACCTCTATAACCCAGTAAATAGATGATATCGTAACTGAGTCAGTTATACCAAGACATGTTAAATAATACATTGTTTATAAAGGTGAAGCTATTCAACTAAATATGCTCTGTTTTTAGTTTAACAATCTTGATAATCTTAATCATACAAATATAATGAAGGTAAAAATTTGTATATTGTGGGTTTATTACTTCTCTGCACTCAAACGTGTTAACGAAATGTTTGAAAATTTTAAAGTAATGTAACAAATATACCAGAATATTACATAAACTAATAATGTGGGAGATACTAATTCCACGCGGGAAAAGCTACTGGTCGAAGATAGTAGATAGATAGATATGACGACGATGTTTGAAAGATTAATTTGGTAGAATTAAACAATCAATTCACATGCAGCCAATAGTGCATGTAATCCTTAGTTTGGTCCGCTTCTTCTATCTATCCAACATTTTTTCTTTTTACATTTTTGTAAATAGTTCGTACTATTTTTATTTGAAAGTGTTTGTGTCTTACCCTGACAAAGTCTGTACCATTGTCCAAACATCCATATGTCTGGAAAGTCTGAGGTCTAGTGAGGTTCATGCAGCTGATTCCAGAGAATCTGTGCACAGGATCATCTACTGGCACTTTAATCGGGGTACACCTGTGGTCATTTTTGCCTTCTGGTGTGCAGCAGTATGTTATATTCACTACATAATTTACTGGAATTATAAAAAGTAAGCATTTATTAATTACTAAACTAAAATCATGGTTAATGATGAATTGAGGGTGGTTGTATCGAGGTTGAGTTAAATTAATGAAATGGGTCAGCAAAAATTGCAGAGCTGCACGGTGCATGTATAGCTATTAGACTCTCCCACATGCCCAAAACGACCAAGGAAATAATCTCACTGTATTTAGTGTACCAGACGGCAAAGAAGGTTATGTGGCTGGCCATTAGTAAGTCAAAGACGCAATCTAGAGATGAAATACTGTCGACCCTTAACCGGGTTTTGATAGTGTCCGAGGATAACTTCAGCCCTGAGTGAGGGAGTCATTAAAGGAGGAACCGCAGCTGCTAGTCGACGTTTTAGTACTCTTTCTTATGAGAGCAGAGCACGATCCATCGCCGATAGCTTCATCATACTTACTTAAAAAAAACTTATTCTTTACACAGAAATATATACCGCTAAATTTTAATCGTTTTAATCCCGTGGAGGGTCGATCCAGTACATGAAACACTATCGATTTGTAAAGGTAAAATTAAAAAATAAAGTACCTGCTATTCAAAACTCGCAGAAATTTACGCATGTACGAAATTAATTTCTTAAAAAAAACGTCAGCTGAGCGAGACCAATGAAATTTAACGTTGTATACAATAATAAAAATTTAAACTAAATATCCACCACTTTAAACAAAAAATTCAAAAATAAAATTTAAATAAAATTTAAAATATGGCTACTAAAATTTCCTGCTCGGCACTGCCGATTGAAAATGTACCTTAAAGACTGATGGCATTGCCACGTTGAATGGTAATGCTAAATCTCTAGGTGAGGTCAAAACCTTTGGCTCATGCGAAGCGTTAACGATAAAGACTTATTTAATATTAAAGATTTAATAAGTACCCATAATGAAACTTACAAATATCATGGACGGAGAGAACATCACCAATAGTAAATAACATATAGTGTGAAACCAGCTGGGTAAGCTTCATTTCTGACACTTCGCCAGAACTTAAAAGTTCTGTTCGTAATCTTCTCGCTAATTCTAGGTCTCCACCGTCTGAAGCTTTTCTTGGTTCATAATCTGAGAATCATAAAAATAGCGTTGAAAAAACAAATAACAATAGGCTTGTCACAATATCGCAATAAAATTATGACATAATAATTCTGGACTTAGTTTTTACAAATATTTTTGTTGGAAATATGGAGATATTGGACAAATACTACATACTAGTTCCTAAATAACAAAAATGATAATTTAGCAGGTTCAAAAGAAGACGGGATATAAATTTTAGAAAAGATTCATTAAATGTCACTAAAGGTCTTATGGGGTTAAGTGGAAAGAGGAGTAGGAATAACTTGCAGTGGAACTATCAATACTCAGAATACAATAATAGAAGGGACACAATATGTACAAAGGTTCTTACTTGAACTAAAATCAAATGGTAGTACTCTAGTTGTCGGAGTGCGGTGAGTGCCGCGGCTGGGATACTTCAGATTGTTGCATGATCCGTCCAGACGTTGCCATTCTTTTGGGTCGCAGGGCTTCACATCAACGGTGCAAATTCTAGGATTAGAATTAAAAAGATGACATAATGATAATGTAAACTGGGGAAAGTGTCGTGATAAGATCAAAATTTAACTTTCTAATTGATCTGTATAATCAACATAGTTCTAACCATATTTGGGAGTACTTTTCTACTTGTAAATAAAATCATTTACATGCAGAAAAGTCTTAAGAGCATAAAAAAAACAGTAAAAAGATATAGATTCAGTAAACTCACTCAGTATTATTTCTTTGCGCATAAATCCTCAGCTGATTCCTACTTGCAGGTCGCCCAGAAACGCAGTCATATAGAATAGCATTTAAACCACCAATCCACAGACTGACGTAAGTCAGAAGAATCAGTCGATTGACCATCTTCCTATCTTACCAAAAAATTTACAAATATGAATAATGTGAGTGCATTTATATAAAACTAGAGGTCCTATTGATGTTACTACTGAAGATCAATTGGAGTAAGAGGCCAATCGAGTCGGTATTTTGTTTTGAATTTGTTAAGTTTTATAGAATTTAGTGCTTATCAGTTCTTACTTGTTTTGCATATATAAGTGTATTTTGATGTTAGGCAATTATCTACTGTAACATTACAAATATCTGAGTACTTATGTACATTATTTTCTTCACCATATTTAACTTCTTACAAATATATCAGACAAACTGTCGATTAAATTGTTAAATTCAATAATAAATAATACAATAAATATCGTTCTGAACAAAATATGTTTGTCAAGTAAACATGTAAGATATTTTTTAAGTGCCTGACTATCTAAAGTAGGTTTAAATAAAATCATGCCTACTTTTGGGCCGTCTTGTCTATATAGTTCGTAACTGCTTTCTCTTTGTGCTTATCTGTTAATTTATTCCAAATGGCATGAAACATTGTACAGTTTTAAAAGTTAACTAAACAAAGTAGATATTGGCAAATAGTGAGTTCGATTTTTTTTAAGGTTCACCTTACACACACAGACACACGTGTATCCATTTCACTATTTTCATAGATACTTATGAGTTTGTACGGCTTAATTGTTCATTGTCCCTGCAGATAAATTCTTGTATTCTTCCCCTTAAACCCCAAGCGAACGCGTTTTCACGTGCTTTCGAGCCATTCGGTTGAACATTAAGATTATTAAAAGTCCGCGTAGATTATTAAAATTTTGAGCGTTTTATTTATTGGTTATGTATCTAAGAATATAAATAAGAAATTCTTCACAAAGTAGTCTGTAAATTTTGAAAATAAGCAGCATTTACATTTTTCCGTATTTATACCTATTTAAATGCTCAATATCGAAGGGCTAGATTACTGCAACTATCCTTAGCTAGTGACTATATTAATCTCAAACTGTTACTATCAATAAGAACCACCCAACCAGCCTCATTTATATGCGCTTCAATCTCAGTGTTATTTACAACACTAAAGTTTATCTCTAAATTTTTTGGTATTGCTGCAGAAGAGACCATGGGCGGTCACCATACTTTTTTGTGCAAATTGTCGATGTATTTGAAAAGGTTGCAAACTTAAAAATTGATCTAAGACAGGTCACAAGTCCCGTTTGCTGTATGCCTGACGAGCTGTGGGCTAGAAAAGTCAAGATTGGTGCCCTGACACAGCGATACAATCACGGCAGGTGACGAAAAGACTTGGATAAGAAGAACTGTAAAGCTATGACCGTTAAAATGAATGAAAGGAGATCTTTTCCCAGTATTAGGTCAGTAATAGAGTCTGTGCGGAAAGTAAACCATCGTGGGATTTGAGGACGCTGCTGTAGATAAATATCGTTTTTGTTATGTAAGCAACATTGTGACGTCATTATAGTGCGACTGTTAAATCTTGATATTTTGAAACTATGTTAGACTAGCTTCTTCCAGCGGTTTCATCCTATAGTAAAAATTCGAAAGGTAATACTAATACGAGTAAGTTTGTTATATTACACTGTTTTGTGTTTCATAATGTTTGTCATATATTTTTCTAGTATATGTGGTGTACAATAAATAATAAATAATAATAATACTTCATTTAGAAGTATTGACTAATGATAATTTGGTCGAGTTATTGTGGTTATAACTGCTTCTAAACTACTATATTTTATACCAAACTGAATTAAAATAAATTATACCGTCATTAGTTGAAACGAAATGGTGCACTAACAGACTATGTTATAGTTGTTATCTCAACATAACAGTTTACTAAACAACAAATTGAATTGAATAACACATACAGCAAATTTGACTTTATTGCAATGGCAAGATAAGACTAAAACTAGTACGCAAAGTTTTAAATTATTTGTTCTACACCAGTTTTCAAAAACTTCTGGTATTGTATTATCTTCCAATAGCATTAGTGTCTGTAGCGACATCTATGGCGCCACATAAGAACTACGAAGAAAGTACAAAATCCTGCATCGCGCAATCAAAGTTCTCCGCGCGATTTGAGCATATACGACAGCCCGAAATCATCTATCGGGCAGTCGCCCACCAGACCATAACACCTGTCTGGTCGGAGGATCCTCCCTTTTCAATGGAGATATGTGGGACTTTACTCTCTGTTCCGCATACCTCCAAATGTCCTTAGCAAAAATTGTTAGACAGTGTTTATTTTTATTTTTTTGATGAAGTTAGCAAATTACTCAGGAATAGGATACAATAGAAAATTGGGCTCAGACCAGATCCCTGAGAGACGCCACATTGTATCATAACTAGATCGAGTTTTTATCCCTATACTGATGATTATTACGACGCTTTCACCCGTAAAACACTGTTTCTGCATTGCTACTATCGTGATTCTGCTCAACAACTCGTACTATCACAATGCAGAACTCATATAAACGCAATGCAGTGTTCTACCTGTTTGTGGCATTACTTCTCTCTTAATTTGATCCGTTTACTCCTCTTGATACATAGTCGTTCTACAGAATTTATTTCACATCACTGTTTCAACCGCCTGTCCACATGCTAATAAAATGAAAAATCAGACAAAAGCTACGACAGGATCTTAGCTTCAAATAAAAAAAAAATATGAGTATACTCATAAAAAGGTTAGGCAACGCCCCTATTATCTAGATATCACTAAACAAGGTCCCTACTTATTTGCCACACTGAACTCCCTGAAGTATAATAATTCTATTATCAAATTAAAAAGTAATACTATTTCATTATGAAAAAAAAACTCATGGATAATAACTATGATGATCACTATCATTATAGTTATTTTCAACGAGTTTTTTTCAATTTCAAAATTCTTATCAGTATGATTTTTCTCTTATTGCTTATGCATAAAAAATACTATCTATACTTATATTATTATAAAGCCAAGGAGTTTGTTTGCTACTTTGTTTGGTTGAACGCCCTAATGTCATGAACTACTGGTTTGAATTGAAACATTCTTCTACTTTTGAATAACCTAGAGAATAACATTACGTTACGACCTACGAGAGCGGAACAGTTACCAAAAATCGCCGGAGAAACTGCGGGTGACAGCTAGTCTATTATATCTATTATATTATTAAAAACTTGTTAGGTTTTCAATAGATTAATCCGTATAGTATAGACATACAATGTTTATTCTGAATAATTTATAGTATATAAATTAATCTATTTTGTTTTCACTTCATTATCTGAGTGAGTGAATTAGAAAGACAAAAATATAAAAACAATAAATACTCGTATAATGAATAATAACGTTTAATTTTTTGATGATATCAATCAATTAAATTAGTGTTTGCAAGTCCTTGAATCCTTCCAAGCAGATAAGTCCAATTTTCCTATTCTGGATGAGCTGCATTTCACCAAAGAGTTTCTGCATGAAAAAAAAAATGAATTAAAATAATTGGCATGTGATGTCAAAATAGTTAATGTTGGAAAAGTCTTTAATACTATTGTTACTGGTGGTATTTTACAAGTACATATATAAATAAGAAAAAAAAAAATAAGGATGTTTTTCAATATATCGTCTGGAAGATGAAGAATTAAGGCCCAATTGTGTCATTAAGAGCCAGTTTTTGATTTTATGACTTAAAACTTTCTATATATGAAACGTATTAAGAATACTTTTATATATTGAAAGTTTTAAGATTAGAAATCGAGAATAAAAAACAAATAAACGTTATCGCTTGGAAACTCCATTTGAAGACTTTTCAATTTGAAGGAGTTTAAACGTTAATCCAAACTCATCCAATATTAATAAATATAATATTGGATGGGTATGTATTAATATACTTAGAAGAAATGGTGTAAAAAGCCCTTGGTTGTATCTCTGTCACGTGGTCGCCAACCCAACACAGCACACCTGCTATTGTCACCTTACGAATTGCTTTCAATTGATCGGAAATAAAGCAATCATAAGAGCATTAACAAATAATTTCTTTTAGAAACTTTTTGAAAATCATATTGTCTATGATCTAAAAATTATTCGAAAAATGAGTAACTTTCACAAATTATAGGATACCTGTGTACCTACTAGCAGTGAAAACATTACAAGTTTAAAAAAAAAAGAAAACACCCAATTTTTATTGAAATAAGTACATATCTTACTATGACGGACAAACAAACTAATTGATGAGTTAATTTTTTTTCTAAAACATATTCCAAAAATAATATAATACTATTTTTTTTATTTTCAATTACCTCTGGTTTAAAATTATCTTTTAATTCATTAAACCCCAAGCGAACGCCGGTGTTCGCGCATCTATTGTCTTTCAATTGTGTCTGTTATTATCACGATTGAAAGGTTAAGTCAGAGAATTTCTTGTATGATCTTTTCGTGCAAAATTCTTTGTACTTTATGTAGGGTGGGAAGCCAAACAATCTTCCTTTAGCCAAATCACTAGCTCCAACGTCCGAAGCAAATTGTGCACCACCCAGGATTCTATTACTCATCTGAAACAAAGTAAGAACCCAAATAGTATTGTCATTATTTTAAATTGCGGGGATCTAAACTCAAGTGTTGCTCTAGAGAAGACTACTAAAAGCTAAACTCTGTATGTGTACTGTGATATCGAGCTTCGCTTTTTTATAGAGCCATAAGTCATCACTTATTACGCACAAATTCCCTCCCCAAGAGAAAATACTTTAGTCTCAGCAATACGAAGTTTATGAGGCTGATTATGCTCTGCTATATGCTATATATTTTACGTAGAAAGTCGTCACTTATAACTGTTGTCAATAAGCTGACTAACAAGTACTGCTGTATCGTTTAAAAAGAAAGAAAAAACATTTATTAGAAACACTAAACAATAATAACATCAACAACAACACAAAGATATTAAATAATCAAGTCAGTGATCAGCCACATCATCGCTTATTATTAGGTGAGATATTGGTCAAATGCAAGCCTATTTATAATAATAAAGAAAGACCCTATACCACATATCAGATTTTAGTACGACAGAAAGGACGGGCTCAATATATCATACGATACTGCCAATACAGGTCAACTCTGATTTACAACCCGCCCCTATCTTATTACTGATTTTGAAGTTTTGACAATATATCTCACATATAATTTCATACACTTTGTCTAAAGCATCAATGTGTTCGTTCCGAAAACTTACTTCAGTATCAACAATGAAATCGAAAGCGCCAGATGGCTGTCTGAAACTGCCCTGAGTTATGTAAACGAAGTTGTCGTCTAAGGCAAACATCCCTGTTCGAGCAGTAGCATTGACCATTGGGAATGTTTTGACGAAATGTCCATTTTTGTCATAGAATCTGAAAGTAGTTTAGTAAATTAGTATAAAAATCATCTGAAATTAAAGAAAAGTGTTTTTGTTCATAACAGTATGCCTTAAAATCTACCAACTAATATTTCATAATTATGGAATTAAAACTAAACATACTTCATAGTAGCCTCTTGAATAACGTGGTACCATCTGTGCATATAGACGTATTCATCTGTCATTTGAGGTTGAATATTTTCATCGTACAAGTCTCTGAATCCTCCATCACTACATATAATTCCATCCCTGATCAAGTTTCTTTTACCTATATATCAAAGTTATAAGTACAACTATGTAGCAGCATAAGAAAATACAATTGTTAAATTAGAGTCCAATGATTATTAGAAAGAGTTACTGCGGTCCTAGAATACAAAAGACAACTAAAGAAGTTCAGGAGGGGTTCTAGAAAAAATATTTTATAATGTCCCAACTTTGAAAATAATTTATAGATAGCCATAGTAGTCCAAGATCCCAGAGTCGTACAGACATCACGTATTTTCTCACGAAGGAAACATTTCTTCAATCGTCCACATGGACGATTGAGTACTGCTAGTATGTACTAAGAACACATGCCTTTCTGCTAGCTTGCTTTGACGGCCAATTTTCAGGTATCAGGTAATCAAGATACACAAAAACAGTACTTACTTCATGTAAATTCTCCAAGCTTATTTTTACGTATATTTTAGGCAATATCTTTAAAATCAAGTCGCCAATACTCTCAGACACATTCCGTGGGCCGTATTACTTTACAGACGCTTTAAAGATCCCAAAATAATGACATAACTTCACGTAAATTCTCGTGCTGAATTTTTATATATGTTCACCAGACAACTATTTTAAAACCTTTTACAAGAAAACAAATCAATCCAAGGGGCCAATCATCCTCTAAACTCAATTTAAAATTCAAAATAATAGAAAACATTATCTGTGATTTAAACAACGTTCCTGGAATAATTGATGTATGTGCTGCCTGGCTCTAACTGTTTATTAACAATTATATGGTCCCTTGGACCGGTCTGTCTTTTAGTACATACTAGCAGTACTCAATCGTCCACATTTCCTTCGTGAGAAAATACGTGACGTCTGGCGACACTGGGATCTTACTCTATAGCTATAAGTCGAAATGCTTTTGGCTATTTAGACCAAATCTGTTCGAGCAAGCTAATATGGTAAATGATTTCATCAATTGTTGACCATACGCCTCTCCTAATAAAAACATATCTAGCTTATATTCCCAATGGCAACAACATCGTTTGCCAATTATGTGTTGATCAATTAACACTTTTCCTACTCGACAATCGGTTATTGCCTTAATTCATATATCTGCCCAAATTAATTATCATCTTACCTAGTACAATCGGAAATAGCTCATAAAGCAGTATCTGCAAAGATATAGCAATGTTAATGTTTCTGGCGGTGAAGAAAAGACGTTCATCATTCCACCTGGGATTCAGCTTTCGAAGCTTTTCAGCTATCTTATTGTGTTGTCTATAGAATAGTATGTTGAGAAAATTCGAACCCAAAACGCCGTTTAATACTGTAACAGTGAAAGATAAAAATAAATTCTTACATTGTTAATCAAAATATTATGATGTTACGTAATGAAAAAAACCAAATGTATTAAGTTTACCATGCCTCATGTTAGGCAAGTAGAAACCAGTGTGCCAATAAAAGGTAAAGAGTTGAGTCCTGAAGATACTACAGTGTTCTTGGGCATTACTCTAGACGCTAAGCTTCAGTGGGGCCCACATATAGACAAATTGTCGAAAAAACTTAGTTCAGCAGCATATGCTGTAAGACAAATTCGAAATTTAAGTGATTTAGCGACAGCCCGTTTAGTTTATTATCATAATGTCATGTCGTACGGTATTCTATTATGGGGAAATACCGCCGATATACGGTAATTTTTGTTTTACAGAAAAGGGCAATTCGTTCAATTTATAAATTAAGCCCCAGATACTCCCTCAGAGATAAATTTAAAGAAATTAATGTAATGACGGTGCCTTCACAGTATATTTACGAGAATATTTTGTATGCCCACAAAAATATAGACATGTTTAAAAAATACAGTGATATTCATAATTTTAATACAAGAAACAAACATTAGGGGGCTCATTTAGATGCCAATGTATACACTTCTATAATAAACTTCCTAGTCATATTCAACAACTAAGCCTTAATAAGTTCAAATCATTTATAAAACGAAAACTTTGTCAAAACGCTTTTTATACTGTTAAGGACTATATTCAGGACAAAATGGCTTGGGATTGACCTGCTCCAGTACCTACTACAACTGTTGTCATTTTTATTTTTCTTCTTTTTGTAATTTTTTAATTATTTTTATTTTCAAATATGCTTTTTCTTTTTATTTTATTTAATTTTTTACAATTTGCATTGGAGATTATTTTTATTTTACAAATTGACATGTATACTTTTTAAGTACTTAAAGTATTTTTTTCATTGACATAAATATTTACTTTGCTAAATATTTTGTAAACTATCAATTTCCTTATATTATTGTAAATGTGAGGACTATGTTGATTGCTTTTTCTTTTCTTTTCAGTAATTTTAACGTATGTCTGGCAATTTGAGTATTTTCTACGGCCTAGCAAAAAGTCCTTTCTTTGTATTGTAATGTTTGTCAAGTCGTGGAGCTCCTTAGTAGTCCTAAGTTGAGCTTTTCGAATACTGACAAATGCTTACACTGATTGGACAGGTCCACTCAAATCTGTATGGTTCTTTCTTTAAAAGACCATCTCAGACAAATCTGCATGGTTCTCATGTGATTTGACCATTACATATTTACTGTATGGACTTTAAAAGAGACTTTGACCCCTGAGTTTGTTTCGGTGTTTCTTCTCAGGGTAGACAGACAAGAAATATCGGCCTCATCTAGCATAAACTGACGAAAAAAAAAATGACATGTAAAAGTGTTTTTTAAACCTATTTACAAAATAAATATCATTTATCATTATCATTAATATTAATTCGTACTTACCATACTTGTGGCATCGCGTTTCCCGTGGAGGTTGGTTCAAATAGCACTGTGTTGAATCGGGATCTGTCTCAGGAAATAACAAACCGTTTTCAGTAGTCTCCATTTTCAACAAGCCGTTCTTAAATGTCCTAATGCGGTCGTTAAAACCCGGCGACAAGTTGTAAGTGTTAGATAAATCAAATATTGGAGTTTGAAATACTATCTGAAAGAGAATTTAAAAACATTTTAAAAATATTATTTTTGTTATACTTTCTACTAACCCATGTTTTCAATATCATGTGAGTTTATAAAAATCTTTATGAGCCTAACAATCCATTGTGATAAAATTTAAAGCATATTTAAAATTTGTATGTCACAATTTTTATTTTCTGGTTCGTTTAGTTGCCTTTTGCATTCTGAAGCCACAGTAACTCTTACCAACGATCCTGCAATCTCAATTGTTTTAAAATTTAGTTGTACTGGTGATGGATCACCTGTTACATCAAATCAATCTTACTTTTTTTCCAACTATGTGTCGGCTTACAATCTAACCAGGCATCTAAACTCACTCACAAACTCACCGAGTAATTGTTTATTTGACCTCTGTCTATAAAATATTAGGTATCAATCTAACAATACAGTAATTAAGAACATATCCATATTAACTAACTAAAACAAATTTAATGAAATATTGTTAAAAAAGGTACCTAGTCATTCAACAAAATATACAAGTTTTACTCTTGTTTGGGTCGGTTGTGATAAATTTACGGTTATGTAGCTAGCTCTATCGTATAATGGAGGAAACTTTGAAAATTCAGTTCAGGAATTAGTCGATGTTTGAACTTTTATACTATATCACCAAAAAAGTAAACAGTGGCGTATTATTTTGGGTTCATCTTTCACACAATCCTTCTTTTGATCTCTTATTTTATATTTCTCACATGCTGCTTATTCGACCGTAACTAGTAGTTTATGTAGCTATTATTTACTTCTTATTTTAATAATATTTGAAGAATTTGATACTTACCCTGGTAAAGTCAGTGCCATTGTCTAGACACCCATATGTCTGAAAGCTCTGAGGTCTAGTGAGGTTCATGCAGCTGATTCCAGAAAATCTGTGCACAGGATCATCTACTGGTACTTTGATCGGGGTACACCTGTAATCGTTTCTGCCTTCTGGTGTGCAGCAGTATGTTATATTCATTACGTAATTAACTGGAATTATGAAAAGTTACCGTTAGTTTACGGTATTTGTAAATTAGTGAACTGTCTTACTCACAGTCACCAATGTTGAAAGTCTTTTGAAAGACATTTTCTTCACCTGACTAAGTCACCATGACAAAGGATAAAAGTCTACAGTGGAGAAAATTTATCAAAATCTGTTAAATAGTTTAAGCATGAAAGCATAACAGCAGACAGAATTACTTTCAAATTTTAAAATGGTTAATGATTTAGAAAGTAGGTACTTACTAAATCTTCTATTAATTATTAGTACATGCATCTACAAAATTAATAGGTACTTACGAATATCATGGATGGCGACGACATCAGCAATACTAAATAACAGATAGTATGACACCAGTTGGGTAAGCCTCATATCCGATACTTTGCCAGAACTTAACAGTTTTGTTCGTAATCTTCTTGCTAACTCTAAATCTTCGCCGTCTGAAGCTTTTCTTGGTTCATAATCTGAAGATCATATAAAAAAAAAAACAAAGACAATGATTGACTGTACATTGAGATAAAATGGCAAGACAAATTCTTGAATGTTATTGTTAAAACATTTTTGAAAAATTTAGATATAAGCTGGTATTATCAGTCACATACGGAGAAATATTGCAGCAAATCGCTACTTACCTAAGTAACAAAACGATAATGTGGCAGGCCCAGCAAGGAGACGACGAATAAACAAGACTTTTTCACAAAATACTGGTCGAAACTATTAAAGACCAGGTTAAGTGGAAAGAGCAGAAGGAAACTATTGCTATCTAGTAAGACTATACTAGCTCATCATACAATAACGGTAGACACGCAAAGGTTCTTACTTGGACTAAAATCAAACGGTAGCACTCTAATTGAAGGAGTGCGGTGAGTGCCGCGGCTGGGATACTTCAGATTGTTGCATGATCCGTCCACACGTTGCCATTCTTCTGGGTCACAGGGCTTCACATCAACGGTACAGATGCTAGAAATATAATTAAAATCAGAATAAGTCTTGACATTTGTCTGAATTTGGAATTATTTTGACAAAATGTTATCAAAACTTGTTTTTTCAAAATTAAAAAAAAAAATGTTTTGATTTCTCATAGGCCTACATGGGCACTTGTAAAACTTCAGAATTTAGTGGTTCCAAATTGTTTATTTCCTGGTTTTGAAATTTTTACTATTACTTTTATTTACATATATGGATAAAAATCCAGAAATCATTAAAGAATTGCAAAATAGAGAGGTTATCTTAACTCACCCTGTATTATTTCTCTGCGCATAAATTCTCAGCTGAGTCTTATTCACAGGTTGCCCAGAAACGCAGTCGTATAGGACGGCATTCAAACTCCCAATACACATGCCGATACAAGTCAGAAGAATCAGTCGTTTGACCATCTTCCTTGCTTATTGAAAACTAAGCTATTATGAGCGTTGTGGGTCCGTTTATGTAAAATTAGGAGCTCTTTTGACGGCTCTATTGTAGATACATTAGAATAAATTGAGCCAATTGAACTTTCTAAAATATAGTAGAATTACGCGCTTATCAGTTCTGAAATAGTTTTGTATTAGCACCTTCTAATTCTAGGCAACTATCTACTGTTGCGTTGTCGAATTTAAGTAGATGTCTGAGTACTATTTTCTGTACGAGGTCAAACTTGTATCTCTCATTTGCCTGTAATCCAACTTTGTTGAAGTTTGCGCAGCAGTATATATATGTACTTATAGTCACAATCTTTTAGCAATGTTGTCCTACATGAAACAATAAAGTAAAGATAAACCATTATTATAAATATTATTTCTCAGTCTCTAATTAAACTTGTCTCTCCCCCTTAAGGTTCCTAGTTCTTTTTACTTATCTGTAAATTTATTTCTACTTGCCTTAAAAATAGATACAATATAATCCTCTACAATTTATAAAATAGTTGACAAGGTGTCTTGTTTTTAATATATATTTTGGAGTTTATGCAGCTTGATTTTTTCCTTTTTTGCATCTATATATTTTTGTAACTCTTAAATTATTACTGTGTGAAGCCTTGCAACCAACATCATGGCAGTCATGATGAGATTCCTTCGAGCAGTATTTTTGTATTGGAAGATTGTCCTCCATAATGCTGGCTACGCTGCCCATCATGCGATAGTATGGCCAGAGGTGGCATAACAATTTAGGCTAGTACCAAGATATATGAGAGAGACATATACTGCGATAGTCACAGTTCGTTGCCTGGAACCAGCAGTTGCAGAAATGTACTTTTATAAAAGAAAATCCTTACTTTTGAAGACTAGCGAATTATAGATAGCAAAACCACGCTTGGGATCATTAGCAACAAACCGTTCCCTTACTTAATATCTTCTAAATAATTGTGTTTTAAAGTGTCCGCTCTATGTACGAACTAGGTATATTTGAGTAGGTATATAGCTCGTAATCCACAATCACACTGAAAGATGTAGATTTATTTTCTGATGATGGTTGCGGGTTATACCAAACCAATTGTTGTGACAATGCTAGTTAACCACCGTAGATGTGTTTTGTCTAAAATGATGAGGATGCTGATGAAAATGAGGATTCAAATTGTACCTATTTCATTAAAGCGGTACACGTTTAGACAATTTTTGGTTTTAATTTTTTGTCAGTAACTTTTTTTCTCTTGGCATTCATGCAAATTAGAAATAAATATTTATGAATACTCGCTATGTTTTCAATTCAATTAAATTCAATTCTTTACTTACTTCTGAACAGTTTTCTCATTCGCCCATCAGCTGATATAATAGGAGGCAAAGGTTAATAATAATAATAAAAAAACTTCTTTAACCATTTTTATTACTTCAGGTATTATAAAAACATGCCGTGGATGAATTTTGTGATATCAATAAATGTTAATATGGTATACAGTATAAAGCAATTTTTTGAAACCCATCAATTAACTTATTGCTTGCAAGTCTTTGAATCTTTCCAAGCAGACAAGTCCAGTTTTCCTATTCTGCAAGAACCGCATTTGACCAAAGGGTTTCTGTGAAAAAGAAAACAAAATTAAATCATGAAAAAGAGCCAATGTTTAAAAACTCTCACACATAAACAAGAAAAAAGGTGTTTATCTGTAGACATTCATTTAGATTAGAAATCGGAAATTACGAACAAATAAATGGTATCGCTTGGATGTCTCCAAGCGATACCATTTATTTGTTCGTAGTAACGGTGTCCCGTTTGGACATTTTTCAATTTGGAGGACTTTAAACGTTTATCCAAACCCGTCCAATATTATAATACATACTTAGAAGAAATGGTGTAAAAAGCCCTTGGTTGTATCTCTGTCACGTGATCGCCGACCCAACACAGCACACCTGCTATCGTCACCTTACGAATTGCTTTTAGTTGATCTGAAATGAAGCAAGCATATGAGTATTATCATCATTAATTTTTCATTTTTAGACACTACGACTGTTAGTCAAACTAAAAAATCAAGGATAGAATAATCTACGATCAACTAATATGATTTTTTTTTATTCAACGCAAAATTTCAAAAATATCTAGCAAGTCGATCGAGTAGACTTAATACTATTATTAAAATTGTTCGTCACTTTGAAAAGCTCATCTTTTACTTTTAGAAAGAAGCTATATCGGTACGTCGCAAATCAAACATAAATCAAATCAGTGATTGGAGGTTGATTTATTGTATATACTATATCGTGTTTGACTATTTATCAAAATAACTTGTGCCTATACTTTCTTAGGAGTGGAGCACTTATTAAATACTTTTGTACCAAGTAGTTTCGTATTAGACTCACCTTTAGTAAACGCATGTGGTTTATTAGGTCTTTCGTACCAATGTCTATCAGATGCAATAGATCGTCGTAGTTGATCGACCACCAAGCAATACAGAGTTTCGGGAACCATTCCACCTTTCACGTGATTCTCTGCCCACATCCCACCTAATAAATCAATGTCTGATGGGCATTTGTAGTTTTGCATTAAGCGGTATAAACGCTAGAAGACAATATGTAAAACATATTAGAAAGATTTGGCTGACAAAATTAAGCTAATTAGACTGAGAATTTGCAGTTAGAACGGTGTTTGTTTAATAAATCTATAACTATACTGACAAAAAAAAATTATAGAAAAAAGAACTAAATTAAACCAAGTAAAAAAATAATGATCACTTTAGGGTACCTAAGTCTTAGGGTGAGTTGCACCATTTAACTATAACGATAACCAAACCATAACCAGTGGTGAAACGGCCGCCTATTGGTCAATTCGACGATTTGACGGCTGTTAACGGCTTTGTTATCGTTATAGTTAAATGGTGCAACTCAGCCTTAAAGTTTTAGATAGCAAAAATCCCTCTCACATAAAAGATGCCTGTGTCTCAACACGAAAGCGTTAGAGGTTAAATAAATATGTCATGCTCAAAAGAGCATCGAATTTTCATTTGAATCGGTCTAGAGAGGAGGCCTCAGGCTCAGTAGCGGGAATATTAAAAAGGCTAATTATGCTAAATATAATATATCATAATTAGCTATTTACTCAAATTGTATGCACAGTAATGCCTAGCCATAAGACAGCAGTGGAGTTAACACAACAAAGCATTCTCTGTCAATCTTCAGGTTAAAAAAAAACTAGATACAGTGTAGTAAGTGAGCATAATAGATGAATATAGATGGCTATACTCGTTTTTATAAACCATTCAAAATGAAAGTTCTTGCTTAAAAATAAAAGTGATAGATTTCACAGAAGAACATATACATCATAAATAAATGACTTACGATATAAATATACTGGTATTGGTAGTACATACATATCCCTATTCCCAATTATATTTCATGAAAAAAAATATTAAAACATCGGTTACCTCTGGATTAAAACTGTCTTTTAAGTCAGAAAATTTCTTGTACGATCTTTTCTTGCAAAATTCTTTATACTTTATGTAGGGTGAGAAGCCAAATAATCTTCCTTTGACTAAGTCGCTAGCTCCCACGTCCGAAGCCAATTGTGTTCCACCCAAAACTCTATCACTTAACTGAAACAAAACCATGATACCTATATATGAAGATGGTTATAGATACCATCTTTATAATGATATATAAATGTCACGAGAAAATTTCAAACGCCGTAAAATTGTAAAATAGCTAATGTGATAAATCTCTTCCGGCACATCCTACGTAGATCTGGACTATCATCATTAGGATTTAGATAAACTACCCTTTTGTCACTCACAAAGAATAAACTTTCCTTGCTAGCTATGAGATCTATGAATCCGCCGAATCCACAGTTTTCTCGCATAAACATATAAAAATAAATCTATCAATAAATGAGATGTTATTAAAATATATAGCTTACTACCCTTTCACTTTTCTGATTTTAATTTTCATTTGCCAACGACATTGATTAATGTGTTTGTGCCAAATACTTACTTCAGGATCCATAATAAAGTCGAATGCACCAGATGGCTGTCTGAAACTGCCTTGAGTAATGTAAACAAAGTTGTCATCCACAGCAAACATCCCTGTTCGAGCAGTGGCGTTGACCATTGGGAATGTTTTTACGAAATGTCCATCTTTATCGTAGAATCTGAGAACAAAATGGTTTCTTTTGCATGTGCCTAAATAATTTTTTTGTCGCTTATTTAAAACTATTAATAGTATTGTTATGGTTTTTATTTATTTGTTATTTTAATATTTGAAATATAAATGCACATGTTTGTATGTCATTTAAGTGCAAAGAGTGATATTGAAATAAATATAAATCATCTTAAATTATTGCATCTAATAAATTACTGTATAGGTTTTTGCCATTGAAAGATGCTATTTTAATTTTGCCATTTTAATATCGCGATATCGAATCAAACCTTATAGAATTAAAACTGAACATACTTCATAGTAGCCTCCTGTATAACGTGGTACCATCTGTTCACATAGACGTATTCATCTGTTACTTGAGGTTGAATATTTTCATCGTACAAGTCTCTGAATCCTCCATCACTGCATATAATTCCATCCCTGATCAAGTTTCTTTTACCTGGATATATCAAAGTTATAATTACAGCTATGTAGCAGTGTAAGAAAATACAATTGTTAAATTAGATTTCAAGAATTTCCAGGTTTTGCGGAATCGTAGAGAGCAATAATGGTGGCCGAGTGGTAATGGCTCCGACTTACGAATTGTAGGTCACGGGTTCAAACCCTTCCAGGCGCATTACTTTATTTAATTTATTTCATTACTACTGCTCTCAAAACGGTGAAGGGAAACATCGTGAGGAAACCGGCATGTCCTAGAACCAAAAATTCGAAGACATGTGACATTCACCAACCCGCACTGGCCACGCGTGGTGGATTTCGGCCCATTCCCTCTACTAGATAGTAGCCTGAGTCCCAACAGTGGGATCATTAAAAAGGCTGAGAACGAATGATGAAACAGCAGTAAAATAATTAGCAATACTACAGTAATAATAGCGATTAATTCATTGGACTCCAAGAACCTAATAGTGGTTTTTTAATCTATCCTCAAGGTGATTTCCTTTTTTTTATTAATTAAGCACCATAACGATTTACTCACTAAGACATCACACGACAAAAGAAGACACAAAAAGTTTTAGACACAGTGAATGCGTCACTTACTAAGGTGTACAGTACTGACAAAAAATACTTAACAATTAATTTATTACAACAAGTACAAGTTTAAACATATACATGACACGGGTAAGCTATTATCCAAATAAACGAGTTTTTTTTTTCTAATTTAGTACAGTGAAAAGACTTGACGTGACTTAGACGTTGAAGGCAGCAGATCGCAAACGCATTGACACCTTTGAGATTTGGTGCTGGAGAAAAATGCTTCGTATCCCTTGGACAGCATTTCGGACCAATGCCAACGTATCCACTCTGTGTGAACTAAAAATCTCCTCGCGGCTGTCATCCGAGTGTCTTCGCAAAATTCTGCAATATTTCGGTCACATTGCAAGGAAAGAAGATGGAAACCTCGAAAGGCTAATCGTAAATGGAAAAAAGCCTTGCGGGCGCAGCCCAATACGTTGGTCTGACCAGATCCGCACCGCTCTTGACTTCGACGTCTTCTCTTCGCCTTTGGTATTCAGGAAAGTAATGGCACTCTTATTAAATCAGGCACAATTTTGCTCAGTAATAGGTTATTTTTTATTGCTTTAGGTGGAGCAAGAGGGAGTGTCGGATTTGTACTGACAAAATCTCAACTGTGTTAAGGTAGCAGTGGTGCAATCGTTGCTGGTGAGGTGCACTATGGGCCTATTCACTCTTTCCTTGTAGACACCTTAATTATAATCGGACTGGAAGACCGCAGCAGGCAAGTTGTTCCAGTCCTTTGATGTACGCGGTATAAACGGCGAAGCGAAACGTTTAGTCCGAACCGTAGAAGTTTCAACAATATATGGGAGGATACGCGACGTATGACGGCGTCTGTTACCTTTGACTTCCAAAGTCGTAGTAATTCTTTCGAATAATCACGCAACGCTGGAAACCACTGACAAGCACAGCCCTTTTATTACCAATACTTAGACTCTTATACCCGATGGCAACAACATCGTGAAAAGAATTACTTTGAAAGACCAACACTTCATCTACCAAACTTATTGTCACCTTACCGAGTATAATTGGAAATAGCTCATAAAGTAGTATCTGCAATGATATGGCAATATTTATGGATCTGGCAGTGAAAAAGAGGCGTTCATCATTCCAGCAAGGGTTCAGTTTTCGAAGCTCTTCAGCTATCTTATTGTGTTGTCTATAGAAGTGTATGTTGATAAAATTCGCACCCATAACGCCGTTGGACACTGTAACAGTTAAGTAAATGTATATTTTTAATAGTCAGAATTAATTTTTCAAGTTTACTCTGTCTCTTCACAAGTAACAAGAAAGAACTGACTTTAGTTTTCTCCAACTTTATTACGAAGAAGAAGATGAAACAAAATGAAATCAGGAAACATGTTAAAATCTTGTACAATAAACTATTTTTTTTTTATTATTTAAATAATTTAGAAAATTGGATCTAAATGAAATTCTATAAATAAGTTTGTAATCTCTGGTAGACCTGATTCCAAAGAAAATTTTGGTAACATAAAGTTATACTGTCATATATCATCGTGAAAAAAATAACACGGATCCTATGAGGTAAGTAACGGAAATAAAATTGCGGTAAAAACTAGTTTAATTTGTACTCACGATACTTGTGGCATCGCGTTTCTCGTGGACGTTGATTCAAAAAACAGTTAGTTGAATCGGGATCTGTCTCTGGAAATAACAAACCGTTCTCAGCAGTCTCCATTTTTAACAAGCCGTTCTTATATGTTCTAATTCGATCGATAAATCCCGGGAACAAGTTATAAGTGTTGGATAAATCGAAGAGTGAAGTCTGAAAAACTATCTGTAAGAGAAAAAAAACTTTATAAGAATAACTTTTTTGATGTTGAAATCTCACCAAGTTCTTTCGTTTGACTATCATGAGGGAACATAAAATCTAAAGAATGATCAACATCTTCATCAAAACCCAATTACACAAAATTTACGTAACTTTTTTTAAATACAGTTGTTTTTGAAAGCCAACTTATGGCCCCAGTCAGCTTCGGACCGGCAGATGTAATCGTGGTTTTGCTGGTACAAACTTTATACATCAGAATGTCATAAAATTATATTATAAAAATCATCCATATAATATATTTCCATCTTTGGGACTTAGGCAGATTTGTAACACCTCTCTAAGACAGGGAATGGTCTGTAATCCACTATCTAGGCCCAGTGTATGTTGGTGGGTGTCACATGGCTTTGAAATTTTGGTACTAAGACATGTTAGTTTTCTGACGATGTTTTCCTACAACGCTATAAGAGCAGTGGTGTAAATAACACAAAGTAATGTACCTGGCTGAGTTTGAAACCACAATGTATAATATATTCCGGTACCAATGCCGGAGAGAAAGTATTAATTTGACATTGATTGTAATTTTAATTTATTTAATTTGATTTTAATTTGTATTGATTTTAATTTATATTGATTTTAATTTATATTGATTTTAATTCGTAATGTTTTTCTTAATGACCTTGTTTTGATTATTTTAATTTAATGTATTTGATTAGGTTTCAATTGTATTTCTTTTTGTTTTGATATAATTTTGTGAAGATGGGTACTTTGACCTGAATAAAGATTATTATTATTATTATTATTTTATTATAATTTGTAAGTCGGGGCTGTTATTACCGGACTAACACTGCTCCTCAATATAATATTCTAATAATCTGTAATGGGGAATGAAATGGAATAGAAACATGAATTTCACACAGGTGCAAAAACTAGTAGATGAATAAATGTAAAAGCAGATGTTTGAACTTTTAAACAACTTTAGATTCTGTCGGTGAACTACTTAAATGGTCAAGTCACAAAAAAGGCAACAAAACATTATTATTTCGTGTTTCTTTTAGTTGGCTTCTTCTTTCTAAAAGTTAGATTTTCCTTTTCACTTAACTACTTACTTATTCATTGATATTTTTTTTAATTTGAAGTATTTGATGCTTACCCTGATGAAGTCAGTGTTATTATCGAGACACCCATATGTCTGAAAGCTCTGAGGTCTGGTGAGGTTCATGCAGCTGATTCCAGAAAATCTGTGCACAGGATCATCTACTGGCACTTTGTGTGGAGTACAAACGTAATCCTTTTTACCTTCCGGTGTGCAGCAGTTTGTGATATTTCTTACATAATTTACTGAAAGTGTGAAAAGTTAACGCTAACAATTATAATATTACCAAAATACATATTCAAAGTTCCTTAAAGAAAACCTCTACCATGCTACACGACTCAGTTGCCCCAATAATGACATAGCTCTCGAATCGAGTTCAATAAATGAATCAGTAGCAAGCGAGTCAAGTTTGAGTTAAAAAAATCAAGTGGGTAGAAGATGCCGAGCTGTTTTTCGTATGCGTGGCAGCAATACCAGAACAATCGACACCGATGACGATGTCGGTATCGGCAAAATCCTGAGGAGGAAGTCGTGTTGTGTACTACGAGATGAAAGAGGCTCTGTGGTTGGTCATTGATGAGCCAAAGATGTGATGTAGGCAAAAACTGCAGGAGACCCTAAACTAAGACATTTTACACGGTTCGAGAAAAACTTCGACCTTAGGCTCCCTACTAACAACAGGATAAGAGCCGCAGCTGATAGAGGACGTAGTCTTAGCTCTTTATCTTATGAGAGTACTCTACCACAGGTTCACATTCTGAAGAAGAGGAGAAAGCAAAACCCCTAGAAATTAAATAAATTTTATAGAGATCGAGCCATTGCTCAGAGCTCCATTAGGTAATTTTTTTAATAATTATTGATAATCTTACGTTTGACCACCATCTCACCTGTTTGTAAGCTATGATGGTATGATCATGGTGGTACAATAGCAGAAGAAACTATTGTATCCTACTATCAACTTCGATATAATAGAAACGCTTCAGCCAGTGCTCGACCGCTGATTCGGAAATAAATACAGCTCCCTGACGTGTTAGGTGATGCCTGCGCTTTCGAAGTAAAGCTGCTTCGAGAAGTACTTACCTGTGTTGCAACTTACCTGTAACCTACATTGTACGACCAAACTGATTCTTTAATCATTAGTCTATTGGAAATTCTAATCTCTATCTATTGGAAGTGTGTTCAAGCGTAGTTTTTCAATACACTTGCTCAGAAAGTGACTCTTATTGCACTGCACTTAGGTATATAAAGGCACATAGTACCAAACTGTGACATTTTGATTACCATTACGCACTAGTGCTGTAATGTAGTTAAAACCTTTTTGTTCAACCTCTTTGTTCGCAAAACAAATTTTGAGTACGAAAAAATTTCACAAAGTTATTGCGTTCTATGGTATATATTAGTGTTTTACTTATTTATTTCATGCAATTTTGACCATTTTAACTTGTACAAACGATTTATTTAATTAAATAAAAAACATTTATTAAATAAATCGTACATTCAAATAAAAATGTTTTTTTTTTGTGGCATTGCGCATCTTAAAATGGCTGCCTCTATAGCCGCCATTTTAAGATGCGCGCTGTTTTTGGCTTGATTTGTTCGAGAGAAATTCAGTGTTTAATTTAATTTAATTAATACAGCCAGTATTAATTAAATACTACAAAATCATTAGAAAATTTTATATGCGTATTCCATTGTCACTACGAAAGACATAATAGTAAAAAAATTTCACGCATAAAACAAAAACGTAAGACTAGGTAGTATGATCATAATACCTTAGCCTTCCCCTAGAGATAAATAAAAAAAATACCTATGCGCGCGCATATGAAAACAGATTTTTACCGCTATGTCACAAAAAAAAAGTACTAGTTTTACTGTTATTTTCTTCACAAGAGTATTGAAAAATGTCGTATGATACACGTGAGTAATTAATGATTACCATTCTCGGCTCTCTTAAGACCCTCGCCACGGCTCGGGTGCAAATACCGCCTCGACTGTAATCACTAACATTAGACACTTACATCATAATGTACTATTCAGCATAAATGTAATGTATGACAATGTATCAATATATTCTCTTGGATCGTGAAAAGTGTCAATTAAGGATTAAGAGCTTCTTAATAATAAATTTAAGATTCAGTAAGTATACACAATAATACTTACAAACGTCATGGATGGATAGAACATCACCTATACTAAACAACAGATAGTATGAAACCAGCTGAGTCACCCTCGGTTCTGATACTTTGCCAGAACATATAAGATCAGTTCGTAAGCTTCTTGCTAATTTTAGGTCTCCACCGTCTGAAGCTTTCCTTGGTTCATAATCTGAGAATAAAAAAAAATTTAGTACGTATAGAAAATACAACAACTGGGTCGTCATAGTATTGTGATAAAATGTTGAGACATATTCCGGATAGACTAAAACATTTATTTACAACTAAATAACTACAATTATAGTAATTTAAAAAAAGAACCCTACGCTAATTCCAACTAACTAAAATCAAACTATCCTAAGGCGTCAAAAAGCTCTTCCACATCGCTGTCGACTGATAATGTGCCCAAAAGACTGGCGACATTGCCACGCTGTATGACAATGCTTATCCTCTGTCCGGGGTAAAAGCCAGCCCTTGGGTCACGCGAAGTGTCAACTAGACGTTTCGACAGATCTATAAACAACTTGTGAACACTCGGAGTCCACGATCCGAGAGTTTCAACCCGAAACGGATCGAAAATATAACTTCCAACAAGGTTGTTGTATTTCCGCCACTTAGGTTCTCGCAGCCGTGGCGGCAGCACCAGTACGACACAAGAATATCGACACAAGTAGCATCCCATACTAAAGGTCTACTCATCTTCCAAGGGAATAACGACACGCCGTCCGGTCTTTTGCTATCGTTGCGTGCCAGGCCATGGGGTTCCAATACGGCTGGAACGCCGACGGTGACAAGAGCGCGTCTGATGATGTTGTTGATAATCGCGTGTCGCTATTCCCTTGGAAGATGCGACCCGCACTTCGGCTGCATGACTGACCGTGGTGTCCGAGGCCGTTGACGACTTCGCCACAGGGCAGCGATGAGGAGAACAGCAGGGAGCGCCTATACGTAAGGAAACAGCGAGGCGAAAAGTATAATCATCGAGCAAGGTGCCAATGTTCGGCGACGGAAGTGCATGAAGCCAGAGACCCGACTCCTACTCTTCCATAGCCAGCAGGCGCGCTCGCTCTGCAGGAGCAGTAAATGTTGCAACCAGGTTTTCCTGAACTACTTTGCAGAGTAGCTCATTCCACTGTCTTTGTTATGATGGTTCATCGGGTGGATTAGGATTCGGGCAAGCGAGTCTCCAGGCATCTATAGCCTCGATGAAGCACGGCACATTGAAATCAATCAGTGAGGGAGATCATGAAATATAAGCTGGTCTTGTCTGCCACCTGTATAGAAACGATGGGCAAAATTTCCGCATACAGTCCACTGAATGCAAGTTCTCTTAACGTTGACTCGATCGAAACGCTTATCACGGTTGGCTCTCTGATTCGTCAAAAGCTTGAAACGGGCCAATCGGAGCACCGAATGTCATAAATTTGTCGATTGTGTTAAATTAAAATGAACTCGCACTTGGCTCTCTGGATTCTAAATAATAGGTACAAAACAATATATAGCGACAGGCCTAGAAAGATACGACTTATAAAATGGTTTTTTTTTTTATAAAAGGGAAAATTAAAAGGATTTGTTTACTCTGCAATAGAATGATACCGATGAATTATACAGACTCATAAGGTCCTTACTTGGACTAAACTCTAATGGTAGCAGTCGTATTGTAGGAGTGCGGTGAGTGCCGCGGCTGGGATACTTCAGATTGTTGCATGATCCGTCCACACGTTGCCATTCTTTTGGGTCACAAGGCTTCACGTCAACGGTGCAAACTCTAACAAAATGATAAAATAGATAACTATTATATTATATTCACATAAATCAGTCAGTGTCGTAATATTGATTTATAAGACAAAAAAAATATAAAATAGAAGTCTTTAAAAATGTTTAAGATTGCTTTTACTCGTATTTACAAGTAAAAAAGTCAATAGGGTAAAAAACTCAAAAAAAGATAAAAAATCCGCAAACTCACCCTGTATTATTTCTCTGCTCATAAATTCTCAGCTGTGTCCTATTTGCAGGTTTTCCAGTCACGCAGTCGTATAGGACGGCATTCAAGCCACCAACAAACAGGCTGACATAAGTCAGAAGAATCAATCCCATCTTGCTCGCTTGCTGGTACTTAACTATTATGAAGGCTGTGGATCCATTTATATAAAATTAGAGGTTCTATTGATGTCACCACGAAAGAGCGATTAGAGTAATGAACCAATTGAGTCGTTGTTATTATGCGCTTATCAAAAAAACAAATAGTTTCAAAAAATGCATTTAATTGGGGCGCATTCAGTTACGTACCGGTTTATAATTGAATTTAAGTAGGTCAGAGTATAATTTTTGTATTAACTTTGGTAAATTCGCGCTTCTTTTGCAAAATTGAGTGCAGTATTTGTTTTTTTTTTATTTGGGGTCGGTGCAACATGTTTTTTTCTCCCATTCTGTCCTGTCACCCGTCAAATTCTCGCTAACTCCCTTTTCTTTCATATTACTCCTCACACAATCCATCTATCATCTATCCTTTCTTCGGCCTTTCTCTCCTTCTCCATCCACCTACATGGATACTCAGAACTCTTTTAGTATTATGCGCTTCATCTCTCCTCTTTACATGACCATACCAAGACAACCGATTACCTTTCAACTTCTCAGTCACTGGCGCCACTTTCAAACTTCCTCTAATATACTCATTTTTCACTTTAACCAGTCTCATCACACCACACATCCATCTCAACATTCTCATCTTCGCTACATGCTATAATATTTTGGAGTACAAGGAAAAAGCAGCAGCTTTTTTTTATGGCAATTGAGCCGATAGCGACTATTCTGCCAGTGTCGTGTTAAGACGGCAACTTGGAAAGGTCCACCGTGTTAAAATAAATACTTCTTGTATGAGCCTAATCAAAACTCTTTTGTTAAGCTGTCAATAGCATTGTACTAGAAAAATATAACTGTTTCTGTCAAGACAAAAATTCTTTCCTTGCTCCATAATTTTTCAATTTATTTAATTATTCCAACACACCGTCGAGATTTACATTCGTGGTAGAAAAATATAAATAGTAAGGAATTAGAATTTTAAATCATTTTCGTTTAAAAAAGTTGCTAAAATGTAAGCAGCAGCGTTTATTGACGTTTATTTACAAGGTGACACATAAGTCACCTTACCATAAGATATAATAGTATTAACCAAGTAGGTAGTGTAGTACTCCTCCTGAACTACGTCAATCATTATATGTTGACCGCGCTTCCCGACTCCTCGGACCGTTCGGGCTGAACCACAGCAGACGCCGATGATACACAGCTAGGTGGATCCAACTGGGATAGTTCGGTATTTGTTGGGATTACAAGCAAACTTCTAAACCTACGCTTAAGTTGATCGATGTGTCTCTTGCTATCCAGAATTTGAAAATCATGAGCTCCCGAAGATCTCGCCACGGACCCCGGTTGCCAATTTTCTGTTTTCAAAAACTGGCGATACCAAACGTCCTCCCCAATTCCTACTTCCCTATCTACTCCACCTTTAGTCCTAACTTGCCTTTGCTGAGCTTCCCGAACTCTTGCTTCCCTATCCGGTTTCAAAATATCCAACTTAGTTCTAAGATATCTACCCATTAACAACATAGAAGGACTCTCACCAGTCGAACAATGCTCCGTGTTAAGATAATGTATTAAGAAATTATTTAAAGTGGTTTCAATATTTTATTTTCCGCTAACGCCTTTTTAACAACTTTTTTCAGAGTTTTTACTGCATTTTCAGCCACCCCATTAGAAGCGATGATACGGTGCAGTAAAAATGTGCTCAATACGATCGCCACTTAAGAAACTTGCGAATTCGCTACTCGTAAACGGTGGTCCGTTATCTGTAACAACTTGTTTTGGAATTCCAAATCTACTCCATAACTCCCTTAGTCTAGAAATAGTGCTTTGCGCTGCCGTGCTTGGTACCTAAAAAATCTCCAGCCATTTCGACATGGCATCTATTATGACCAAAAATATTTTGCCATCTATCGGTCCCACATAATCCAGGTGTAATCTGGTCCATGGCCTGAGGGGCACGGGCCAAGGACGTGGAGGAGCACGCGGCGGAACATCAGCGAACTTGGCGCAGGTAGCACACGCCTTGCACTAGCGTTCGACCGCCTCGTCGCTGCCGGCCCATCACACGTAACTACGAGCGATAGCTTTAGATTTTACTATTCCCATATGTGGCTCATGTATAAGTTTCAAAACTTTCTCTCGGCAACATTCTGGGATCACCACCCTGTGACCCCACATCAAACACCCCAGTTCCTCATATAACTCAGATTTCCTATTGAAATATGGCTGCATACCTGCTATGACGCATTTCTCCGGCCAACCGTCCCGTACAAAGTTAATACCTTACTTAATATATAATCTTTTAATGTTTGTTTTCTGATTTGTTTATGATCTAACAATAAGGCATCCTGAGCAAAATGTAAATAAGTTTGTTCCGGAATTAAGTCCTTCGTCTGTTCGGAATCACAACTCGGTAACCGAGATAGGCCATCCGCACAGTTTTCATTAGTTTTTATATATTCTAAATCATAATCGTAAGCAGATAAAATCACTGCCCACCGCTGCATCCTACTAGCCGTCATAGTTGGTATACCCGCATGAGGGTCTAATATAGACACCAATGGCTTATGATCAGTACGCAGTATATACCTACGCCCA
Organism: Mythimna albipuncta; assembly: GCA_929112965.1. Taxonomy (NCBI): domain Eukaryota; kingdom Metazoa; phylum Arthropoda; class Insecta; order Lepidoptera; family Noctuidae; genus Mythimna; species Mythimna albipuncta. Next base: position 23,986,362 of record OV815961.1, on the reverse strand, counting down.
TAGAAGTAGTGGTGAAATTTTTTAACGCAGAATATTATTGCTAAAGCTCCGCGCTGTATTTGTGAATAATTTTTCTGCAGGCAGTCTCTAAGTGGGGTGAAGCCAATCTGGTGGGATTCAACGCCGCCAAAACACAATCGTGTCTTTTCACCGCCAAAAGAAACCCGTGCACCTTGGTTCCTACTTTTCAGAATCTATCCCTGGAGTACACCGACAGCCTTCAGCTCTTGGGGGTTGAAATTCCCTCAGACTTTAACTTTGGGCGGTTCATTGAGTCCAAAGCCAAGGTAGCTGCTAAGAAGCTAGGCGTTCTTGCAAAAGTCCGGCGGTACTTTACACTGGGACAGCTTTTAATGTTATACAAAGCACAGGTCCGCTCGTGTGTGGAGTACTGCAGTCACATATGCGCTGGTGCTGCAAAATGCCACCTGGCAGCTTTGGACTCGGTGGAAAGGCGTGCAAAGAGGCTAATTGGCGATCCAGATTTGGTTAAGTCCAACCTTCAAAGCCTTGAGCACAGGCGTAGGGTAGCCAGCCTTTCGGTGTTTTACAGGATGCATATTGGAGAGTGTGCGCAGGAATTACATGACTTTATTCCGCCATCGCAATTCTACCATCGGACAACCCGACGTACGGCGAATATTCACCCTTGCGTTGTTGAAACCTCTACGGTCCAGATTTAGCGTTTTGCCTCGGCGTTTATACCGCTTACGCCGAAGAACTGGAACAGTCTGCCTGCTGCGGTCTTCCCTCGCCTCACCATCAAAGATTGCATCGCTACTTACCATCAGGTGGGATCGCAGTCAAGCAATAGTTTATCTCAATTAAACAAAAAAAAACATATAAATAAATTCGAGCACATTTTATATGAAAAATAATTTCGGACAAAAGTAGTGGGATCATTTTGCATTATATCTTCGCCTAAATAGGATCAATTTATTAATAAATACGAGTTACATCGGTTTCAAAGCGGTAATCGTCTATTATATATCAAAGTAGAAAAAAAGGTTTCCCCAAAGCCCCACAGAAAGTAGCCAAGCGGCGCACAGTTAAGCAGTCACGCGATCTCAGTGGATAGTGAATGGAGATCTAGTGGGTATGATTGGATTCATGCGGAAGTGACGCCTGGGTGTCGCCACTTTGCGGAACGCCCGGAGGACACGGTGGAGCACACAGTCGAGGTGTGCCCTGCTTGGGCGGAGCATCGCCGTGCCCTCGCCACCGTCGCCGGGATTCTGATCCCGATTTCCGCGATTTCCGGCCACCGTAGACGCGGGCTTGCGGACAGTGAGCAATGGGTAGCTCGCTGTTCGGCCGTCCGGTAACTGTCTGGACCAAGCCCAAATCGTCGACAACGCGCACTGTTCCCGCGCGCCTCAAGGAGTTGTCAGCAACAATCGTACACTCGAAATATGTGTGTATACCATGTAGTTGTCTGGCATTATTGCTGAACTGGACCTATTTGGCGCCGCCGTGAGACACACATTGCTAGTTGTGTTTTTTTTTTTTAATTATAATAATTTATTAGTGTCTACATGTTGTTACTACATTGTGTGTATCTACGAGTGTGTATGCCAAATAAAATAGTTTTCTTTCTTTCTTTCTTTCAACAGCAGGGATCCAGCCGGGTCGAAGCCTACTGGGGCCAGGGTTATCCGAAAGGGCGCTCGAGCCCCGGTATGAAGGCTAGAAGGAACGGGGTGGGTCTTTTAGTCAGTAAGAGTCTGTCACTATCTCCCGCTCCATCCAAGGGCGGGGGATGTCAATGCACGATTATTCCCACCATAAAAAAAGTGGGTATGATTGCAGTGCTCGCCACGTTGGACGAACAGATGGAAAACAAATACTGATTTTTAAGCTATCCTTTAACAATTTGTCATTTTGTGGTCAAATGAAAAACGTGCCAAAGGAAGATGTGCCAAATTTTATGGACAAAAACCCAGAATCTATAAAAGCGTAATATAGGTACAGTACTAATTGGTTAATTAACCCATAAGTTAACAAATGAGCATTTGATGAAACCCAAGGTTTTTAGATTTATAAAGAAACTATGTTTATATAAATTTGTAGTAGTTGATGAATATAAACCGCACATTTTTTTGGTATTTAGTTCTGGTTTATTTTGGGATATTTCCTGTGATAACTGCAGGTTTAATGCTGGTGTACGCTTGAACTTTACTCCATATATAACGATAACCTATCACTATATATCGCGTAAAGTTCAACCGTACAACAAAGTAAAAAATACAGATTAGGTTACAATATATATTTGTGATGTAAGTGCAAAATATTTTTATAATTCTTTATGCCAAGTACAAAATTTATTCAGTGCTTGCTTCTTTCCAAGCAGACAAGTCTAACTTCCCTATTTTAGAAGAACTGCATTTCACCAAGGGGTTCCTGTGAAAAAAAAAAAAACATATTAAAAATAATTCCTGTATTGCTAAAATGATTAGAACCAAGATATTTGTAGAACTCTTTCAACAAAAAAAAAAAAAAATATTATGAATCTTGATGTTAGTACAACATATTAATGGAATTTAAAAGAAATAGGAAGTTTTGAACGTAGTTTAAAAGAAAATCTGTTTTTTAATCAATTAACTTTATATTATAGAAGTTTGAAACTACTTTCAAGTCGAATTTAGAACTAATATGCTAAAAGGTTGTTTTTATTTCCTGTATTAGTTTCCAGAGTCTTCAAATTTTGAGAGTACGTTGATTTCAGGGTGTGAAAATTAACTAAATATTCCAATGTATAATACAATGTGAAGAATTTTTTAAACTTTTTATTTTATTTATTTTTATTTTATTTGTTAGCCTGTTCTGTCCCTTAAACTTTTTAATATATGAAATTTACTTCGAAGAAATGGTGTGAAAAGCCTTTGGTTGTATCTCTGTCACGTGGTCGCCGACCCAACACAGGAAACCTGCTATTGTCACCTTACGAATTGCTTTCAGTTGATCTGAAATGAATCAAGCATGAACAATTAGTACCAAGGTTTACAATGATGAAGTTTAAGTATCTGTAGAATCATAATCTTTATGCAATAAAATTGGATGACTCAGTATTTAGACAATATTTTTTAATCTTTGACTTTCCGAATTTCAGAAGACAGTAAATAGAAAAAGATAGACAGTAACAGATTCAATTTGAACGTGATACTAAAGCTAAATTTCAGAGGAACAAATACATACACGCATCATAAATAAATGTAAGTTGAGACTGTAATAGTCGGTTTCCGGAAGGTTTGTAGTCATGATCCTAAAAACTATCAAAAACTACAGGCCCGTTTACGAGTACTACAAAATAAACACCAAACAACTGCAAAACTTGGCCTAATGAACGACATAACGTAATTGTATACATCAAAGAACAATGCCAAGGAAATTGTTGATCAAATTATAAGTTTCTATTAATTTACTAAGTTGTATCAAATCAAGCTAATGTCTAGACTAAGTTTTGCAAAAAAAAAACGTTGTAATTGGAAATTAAATTGACTACATTTAAAAAATATATATATATTAGTCAAGGCAAAAAAAAGTATAGAAGTTAAAGTTACTTATTTACTTTTGGTTAACCTTAAACAGGCAATAGTCATAAGTTCAATCCAGAAAAAAATGTTAAAATCATGGCTTATTTCTTTTTTTCTGACCTAACTTCATGACTTTTAGCTAATTAAGTTTAACCTAAAGTTAACTTTTAATGGTGCCGCCAACATAAATCTTGTTCAAGAAATATAATGCTTTGCTTTATGTATTATACTCGTATTAATATACTTAGAACATACATTTCTACATTACGAAAAAAAAATTATAATAAAAATAACTGTTTGTGCTTAGATTAAAGTAGTAGTTGACAAATAGACATCGACAACGTTGACATCGTTGTGCAATTTGAGTATAGCAATATCACCCAAAAAAAAGCCTTGAATTAAGATATTTCAACTTTCATCCAGCTTTAATCTACACTAACTAACATAGAGACAGACAGAATTTCCCTTTAAGCATTAAACTTCGATCTTATATTTTTTTTTTTTATTTATTTATTTATATATACTTTATTGCACATCAAGATTATAAATTTACAAAAGAAAACCATAAAATAGAAAACACACAATTGGCGGCCTTATCGCTCTAGGCGATTTCTTCCAGGCAACCTTGATATATATAATACGATATCACAAACCAAATTTTAATACCTACAAACGAGAATTAGACTTACCTTTAGTAAACGCATGTGGTCTATTAGGACGTTCGTACCAGTGCCTGTCAGAGGCTATAGTTCGTCTCAATTGTTCTACTAGTAAGCAGTAAAGGGTTTCAGGAACCATCCCTCCTTTCACGCGGTTCTCTGCCCATATCCCACCTAGCAAGTCTATGTCTGATGGGCATTTGTATAGTTGCATTAATTGGTACAATCGCTAAAAATATACAAATTATTTTTTCAGATTTGGTCCCAAAATGCTCGCCTTTGACATAAATTATTTACATAATTTAAATAACCTAAAAGTTTCTGGTATAATTTGACGGGTTCCAAGAACAAAATCGTATATGAAAAATTGTCGACTTACGGTGTGAGGTTTTAAAGTTTTGTGAATAATATTGCATTGCGCCTTATTTTTCGATAAAATTTAGTTCGTGGGACCCGTCGAATTGTTTTAAAAAATCACCGATTGGTTTTTGGAAGATATGCGTAAATGATAGCCATTTTTTTTATTGAAATAAACTAGTGCTTGATAGTTACCCACCTAATGTTAAGCAGTGATGACAGACTATTCACGACCATAATAGAAAAAAAAAACAATTTAATTCTTTTGGTTCATATTTACCTCTAGTTTAAAACTATCTTTCAAGTCAGAAAATTTCTTATATGACTTTTTCGTACAAAATTCTTTGTACTTTATATATGGTGGAAAACCGAACAATCTGCCTTTAGCTAAGTCACTAGCTCCTATGTCTGCAGCTAATTGTAAGCCACCGAATACTCTTTCACCCATCTGGAATAAAAAACTAGTAAGAAAACCTTTAATTTAATAAGCTGAGCATAAATTCATGGCCGGTAATGAAATAAACCGTTCAACAGACGTGATAAATCTTTAAAAACTCAAGGATTCAATAACTTAAGCAAAAAGAACACACAGACTTGCTTCAAATACAAAATATTTACGAAAATATGGCAAAAATTTCAAAAGAAGTTCGAATCTGTCAATGTTTTAGTTTCGTATCAATAGTAAATTCGAATCCGGAAAAATTCTTACATCAGGATCAATAGTGAAGTCGAATCCAGCAGATTGTTGTCTGAAACTGCCCTGAGTTATATGCACCATGTTGTCATCTACACCCAACATCCCCGTCCGAGCAGTAGCATTGACCATTGGAAATGTTTTGAGGAAGCATCCATCTTTGTCGTAGAATCTGAAATTGGAGCAGTATTAAATTATCATAAAAATCGTACTCAGTGAAAAATTGTGTTAATCTAAACATACTTCATATTAGTTTCTTGAATAGTGTGGAACCATCTGTGTACATAGACGTATTCATCTGTCATTTGAGGTTCAATATTTGCATCGTATAAGTCCCTGAACCCTCCATCACATGATATGATTCCATCCCTGATCAAGTTTTTTCTGCCTGAAAGAAATAAAATTATAAAAACAGCAATTTAAAAACCATTGCGTAAAATGATTGTTATTGTTATGTAAGGGTCCAAGAGCTTCTCAAGAAGCCCATTGGAGCCGAAGCCTGCTAGGGTCCCGGCAATGTTCCATAGAGTTACCGTGGCCCTAAAACGCAAATAACAATTAAGGAAGACATCCACATGTCTTCTTTTAGTTACCGTTTGCAAAACCTACGTTTTAACCAGTATAATTCTCACTCCAATCGCAGTAAGAGAAGTTATTTGATGATTTCCAACCAAAAACATGTCAGTGGTGTCTTTAAACTAATTTTATTGAGATTTTCTTGTTTACAACGTAGCGCTGATGATCCGACATTAAATGAATGCAATCGTTGTTGGATTAGTTCCACTGGAAGATTTTTAAACTACCAAGAAAAAAACCTGATCTCGAATTAAAAAAAAAAAATTATTCCATACAAACTAAATAGCATAAAATCTTATACAAAATAGAACATCATTTAAATTAGCACTACTCCGTATAAAACTTGTAAAAATAAAAATTGAATCTTATTTCTATATGGTGACTTTATTGTCGCTTCGACACTAAGTCAGTTATTGCTTGAAATGATTATTATTACAAATAATTGCCATCGTCATCTACAGATTGACATCACCAGTAGCTGATCATAAACCCTTTTTTGCTTTAACCAAAATTCTTGCTCGAGTGTCTCTTAAATCTCATATTGTTTGCCCATCTTGCCGCAGAAAGACTAAGAGTTCTCCTGCCAGTCCTTAGCCAATTCTCTGTCACTACCTTATTCCACATGTCAATCCAATTCTATTGTCATCTTACCTAATAAACTTGGCAGCAGCTCATAAAGGAGAATCTGCAGTGATATTGCAATGTTAATGTTCCTGGCGGTGAAGAAAAGACGATCATCGTTCCAGCTAGGATTAAGTTTACGAAGCTCTTTAGCTATCTTATTATGTTGTCTATAGAAAAGGGTATTGATGAGATTTGGACCAATAGCGTTGTTGGACACTGTAACAATTAAAAACATTTATTTTAGCAAAACATACTTCCGATGCCTCCATTTAAAATTAAGGAAGTAAATACCAAAATGATATCTTTAAGAGAAGTATAAAAGAAAACAAAATCACACTAAGGCCACGTTACTACCTGTAACTATCTCGCGTGCAAGTTGCATAAATTGCGGTCTATGGAGATAGAATGTTATGAATCTATATGTTACAATGTTATTAAATTTGCATGCGAGTTGCTGGCATACTAATTTCCAATAAATTTCTTGTCAAATAAAATGTAGAAAATGAAAAAAAAACAGAATGATATTATTTTATTAAATGAAACAAAAAAGAATATTGAGTCTTAACCTTTCGAATATCGTAAATAGAGACACAACAGAAAGAAAATAAGAGACCAAACATCAGCGTTCGCTTGGGGTTTAATGAAAATCAAAAAATTTAGGTATAAAATTTTATATTAAAAGAAGTTTTTTATATTCACCTGTAAGCACTCTTAAATATAAAAAGCCTTACTGTGATCGAAAGCGAACCATTTGTAATATTCTTAAGGCTCGTAATGAAAATTTCAGTTTCTATAAAATTGGTCACGGTAACAAAGCCTGGGGACAAAATTTCTTTAATAACATAAAATTTAATTTGTACTTACAATACTTGTAGCATAGAGTTTCCCGTGGCTGTTCATTCAATGTGCAGATAGTCGAATCAGGATCTGTCTCAGGAAATAATAAACCGTTCTCAGCTGTCTCCATTTTTAGCATGCCGTACTTAAATGTTCTAATTCGATCGATAGCACCCGGGAAAAAGTTGTAAGTGTTGGATAAATCGTAGATTGGAGTCTGAAAAACTATCTGAAAGACACACAAAAAAAAAGAAAATAAAAATAAGCTCTCATTTCTTTTTTGTTATATTTGAAAAGGTTGCGCTTTACCCCTATATTCTAATCTGATGGTAAGCGATGATGTGGTTGAGAATAGAGCATACTTGCCTAGTAGTTACCTATTCATTATTGACTTACAGACACCTAGGTTGAAGCTATCAGGAAACTCAGTGGAGAATTTCATCTTTAAGGTGTACACGCAAAGTGTGCTTTGTGAAAAATGTGTTTTTGCTTATGGGTCGCCCATAACCATATGTTTGATATATAAAATAATATTTTTTTTTTTTAATTTAGTAGAACTTTCCATATGCTCCTTATTCGTCCATGAACCAATTGTTGATTTATCATTTTTAATACTTAAAGTATAATTTGATTCTTACCCTGACAAACTCGGTGTTATTATCGAGACATCCATACGTCTGAAAGCTCTGAGGTCTGGTGAGGTTCATGCAGCTGATTCCAGAAAATCTGTGAACAGGATCATCTACTGGAATCTTGATTGGGGTACACCTGTAGTCTTTTCTGCCTTTTGGTGTGCAGCAGTATGTTATATTTCTTATATAATTTACTGAAATTATAAAACGTTAATGTAAATATTCATACTATTAGTACATTACAAAGTATATAATGTTAATAGGTATCTTTTATTTTACAGCAACTTTGTTTAAAATGGTTCTAATGTATCGACATATTTATGTCCGAAACAGTTATCCATTGTCAGCTAGACGACCTTCTTTATGACACGTTTGATGTAAACTGTGTCACAGGCAGCCAAAAGATCAACGAATACAACACCTGGAACATTGTTCCCCTCTAAATCATCTTCAATAAATTGCGTCAGTTGAAGGGTCTGATTGGTACACCATTTTCCTGCTCTAAAGCCAGCTTGCTCAAGAATAAGATTTGGTACAATAATGGACGAGTGAAAAGCATTTTATTTTAGTGACGAAGAGGGAGCATTGCTGGTGAGATAAAGAAAATACACAAAACTAAAAGATCTTTCTATAGTCGCGAAACGCGAAACAAATTGAAAATGAATGATACACTTACAAGGATCATGAATAGAGTTGATATCACCAGTACTAAACAATATATAGTATGAAACCAGCTGCGTAAGATCCATTTCTGATACTTTTCCAGAACTTAAAACTCGGGTTCGTAATCTTCTTGTTAACTCTAGGTCTCCACCGTCTGAAGCTTTTCTTGGTTCATTATCTGAGAATTGTATAAAATTAACTTAGAAAATGCAACTTAAATATTGTATGTCGTGGTGTCTCTTGGATGTTGTCGTGATATTGACAAAAATAAATAGAATAACTTGATAAGGACGTCACACAGCCACGAGGTACTAGTTAGTAAATTATAAATATAAGAAATTGACAAAAAAACGGATAAATGATGGCGCAATCAACTAGACTCTTTCTCAATGGACAGGCTCAAAATTGCAAAAGACTAAGAACAGTGAAATTAAGGACAGAATGCTTTGGACCTGCATTGGACCAGTGCATTGCCATTTATTATTAAAAAAAATGAAATACTTACTTGGACTAAAGTCTAACGGTAGCACTCTAATTGTAGGAGTGCGGTGAGTGCCACGGCTCGGATACTTCAAATTGTTGCATGATCCATCCACACGTTGCCATTCTTTTGGGTCACAGGGCTTCACTTCAACGGTACAAACTCTGGCAATTTCATATGTAAATTGTTAAATATTCAAATAAATTGACATTTTTGATATTTTCACTCTTTTCATGATATTCTTGTACAATTTAACCAAATGTCATAAACACTTCCATTAGCAACAACAGCATTCTGAACGCAATAGCTGTGCGCTTTGACTATCCGTTTCAAAATTATTGGGTCATGTCTTGTATAGGTGTGGCCAGTCATGGCAAATAAACAAAAAATGTATTAGGTTAAGTTTTCTATGGGTCTATGCCACCCGAAATAAAGTTATTATTATTATTATTATAAAACATGTAATCATATATTTAAAAGGAGAAACAAACACTCAAAAACTTTTCCTACTGACTAGGAAGATGAAAATTTGCAAAAATATTTATAATTATGACGTAAGTGAGCGCTAAGAGAGGATTTTTCGAAATTTAATTTAAAAAGGAATGAAGCAGGGGTCACGAGTTTGTACGGAGAAACTTATTGTCACGTGGGCGAAGCCACTGGTAGAAGCATGTTACATATATTTTAAGTTGTGTTGCCTTGTCACATCTTAATAATAATACATTGCACAACTTTCACACAACGCCGTCTAGTCCCAAACAAAGCAGATCTTGTGACATGAGTACCAGATAACTGATAAACATACTTCTATATTCCTAAATAAATACATATTTTAGATAAATTACACCCAGACACAGAACAAATGATCGTGTTCATCACAAAAACGTTCGTCCTGGGTGAGAATTGAGCCTACGAGCTCCGTCATAGCAGTCAGGGCAACTAACCTCTAGATTTTTCGAGTCATCAAGACCCTAGCTGGGATTTTGTCCTTTAGTCCAACTTGATGCAGCTGAATACCAGTATTTTATAAGGTGTGACTAACACAGCCCTTCTTCTTCTTCCTGCCCTTATTCCACATTACTTGGGGTCGGCACAACACTTTTTATCTTCCATTCATTTTTTCAAATCACTCCTCTCACAATCCATCCATTTTTTCTTCGGCCTTCCTCTCCCTCTCCCTCTCCATCCATATGTATACTCAGAACTCTTTTAGTAATATGCGCGTCATCCCTCTTCTTCACATGACCATACCAACACAACCGATTACCTTGCAACTTTTCAGTCAACTGCGACTAACACAGCCCATTAATTGGAAAATTGTATAACCTTCGGCAAAATTGCTTCTAAAGTAGAAAAACAGGGTAAAAACGACAAACATTCTGTGGACTCACCCCGTATTATTTCTCTGCTCATAAATTTTCAGTTGAGTCCTACTGGCAGGTCGCCCAGAAACGCAGTCGTAAAGGACGGCATTCAAACCTCCAACACACAGACTGACGTAAGTCAGAAGAATCAATCGTTTGACCATCTTCTTCGCTTACTGCAGACTGAGTGAGAATAAAAGCAGAATGCCTGCTAATATAAAATTGGAGGTTTGAGGATGTTACTAGCGAAGAATTATAATCAATTAAAGTAAGAGGCTAATTGAGTCATTACTTTACTTTTGAATTTTCTGAAATGTTTCTAAAAATTTTTGCTTATCCGTTTGTTACACATCAGTGAATTTTGATGTCAAGTAGTTTTCTACTGCAAAATTATTTAATTTAAGTAGACGTTTTTTTTATAAATTTTTTTGAGAGGGGAAATCATCCAATTACTTCTGCAGTTCTACAGGAAGAGTTGAAGTGAGAAGGCGTGTTAGACTTTTACTGACTAGTTTCTTTCGCTGTCTTTTGCGTTCTAAGATCACGGGTAACCTTTTTAGAAGTTTTCCCAGCCCTAGCAAGCAACGGCTCTACTGGGGCTCTATGATTTTGTTGACTTATTTTTGCGGTGCGTACACTTTTGACGACTCAGTCTCAGTTCGGACGGTTACCGGATCGCTGGGCGGTGACCCTTTGCTAATCACCTGCAAGCCTGCACCTATGATGGCTGGGAGTCGGGGTCGATATTTTGTCGGCTGGGGCCTGAGGATGTCCCTTCCCGGCCGTCTCCTTTGATATTTTGCTTAGCATTACTGCTTCAACCTTGCCAGATCAACCTTGGTTCATATTGAGCAAAGTACACAATTCTTTTGGGTTATTTCCTGAGTAACAAGATCTCCGAAGTTTCCGTCCCGGAAAACTCCGGATATGAAAAATATAAAAATTTGTGTGTTTGTAATACGTTCTATTTTCAGCTATCGCAAAACTGTCCTATAAAGATACGAGTGTTTTGCATTTACTAATTTTTTAGGAGACCTTAGTCAAATATTGTTCTATCGCCTAAAAAGAGTATTTTTATTTTTTTAATTTTGTTTGCAGGTATTTTTTTGCTAAAATTAATAAGTTACAATTATCAATTTATGACTATGAGAATAATAATTTGATTTGCTCTCTTTACTTATTCCATTTAATGACCTACTTTATCATTATATAAGATATTGGTGGAAAGGGTCAGTATGTAAAAAATGTATTTAAATAATTTAATCAATTTAAAAAACAAAACTATTTCCTGCTTTACATAGAATACTAAACAAAAATTCTAAGGGTGTATTTAACGAAATTAAAAATTGGGCGATATTTTGTTAAAAACCAAAACAACAAACAGATAAACACTTTATTTTCAATCAGTAATAAAAACGCTCTGTGCTTGCAAGTACTCTATTCTTTCCAAGTGGACAGGTCTAAATTCCCTATTCTGGAAGAACTGCATTTCACTAAAGGGTTTCTGTGAAAATAAAATCAAATTGAAATTAATTTTACGTGATGCTAAAACACGAAGTGATTATTAAAGTCCTAAAATATTTATATGCAGTTAGAAAGGAATAAACAGTTTATTAATTTATTTATTTATGTATTGGTCAGGATTTAAATAACAAAACAACTGTCTCTCAGGTTTAATCAGTTTTAAATATTTTAGGAGCCGAAAATACCTAATCTATTTGATAATAACGCTGAAATCATAAGATATCAATTGTTCCCTCGTATCGAACGTAAAGATAGATTTCATTTTTAAGAGTATTCTTATTTCAGATGGTACGGTTAGGACAGTGAAAGATTGGCTGCTACGCTACGTGTTGCAGGTTCATAAAATTTATAAGGTCCAGGTTCATGAGGTTAACAAAATGTTTTTTTCCGGGGCTGGATATAATGTGTAAGTGAGATTACAAGTTTGTGAACGTTCTCGAGATACAGGAGTAATATTCTCTCTCTTCCTCCAATTGTTTTTAATGATGCCGTCATCATTAAAAACTATTGGAGGAAGAGAGTTAACCACCACTCTATCTATCATGAGCGAGCTACCAATAATAATAGCCTGACACTGATTATTTTGTATTGTTAAGTGAGGCCCTAAATTAAATAACAAGCGACAAGTATAGAAAAATGACGATGATGACGGTAATACAATAACAATGATTTTTATTAATTGAATTAAAGAGCTTATTGGTTGTTTTTAAATATTTTTATTATTAGCCCTTTATAAATTAATATTTTTTTATGAAACCATTAGAAACAGTGAAACTTTTTACATGATAATGAATAAATTAAATACAACATTTACCTGCTATAGTAGTCAGAATAACCACATTATAATAAATGATTGGTCTAAAAAGAAACCAAAATCAAGTAAATACTTGAATTATTATAATTTTTTTTGGTCTTTTTCATTTACGTGAAGTACTTTAAAAATATACCACGGGAAAAAAGAAAGAAAGTAAAAAATATGCAGTATACACTATATTGGTGATACATAACGATTTTATAATTTTTATTTCTAGCACCAATTAAATGAATAGTGCTTGCATGTACTATCTTTCCAAGTAGACCAGTTTAACTTTCCTATTTTGGAAGAACTGCATTTCAGTCACTGGTGCCTCTTTCAAACGTCCTCTAATATACTCATTTCTTACTATAACCAATCTCGTCACACCATACATCCATCTCAATATTTTCATCTCCGCTACATGAAATTTTTTTCATCGGTCTTTTTCACAGCCCAATATTCTCCATACAGTATGACAGGTCTTATTACGAACTTGTCGATTTTGCCCTTCAACTTGGGAAGCATCTGTGGGTCACAAGTTGTTCCAATGTCACCATTTCATCCATCCTGAACTGATCTGATGTGTTTTGTCTCGATCTACCTCACCATCTCCTTGAATAACTGACCCGAGGTACCGAAAGCCGGAGCAGATTGGTATGGGCGTCCAGCGAGAGCTAAGGGCACAGAACCGAAGAGATTCTCCCAAATATATTTTGCTGCATATTCAGCAATCTCATTCCAGCAATCTCATTCCAGCTTTTATTTATACTTCGGTCGCTCATGTCTCCCATCTTTATCATTTTGTCCACCACTCGCTTACTGTTCTTTACCATTTGCCATTTTATTTTAGGGGAAGGACGCTCTTTGGTTTTTTGTCCTGTGTCTTGACTACTGACACCATAACCAGGGGTCTTTGTTGTGCGACTAGATCTTCACCTGGAAGCACTTTGCAGTCTTTGACGTGCTTTAGCTGACTGCACCTAACCAGGAAGTAATCGATTTGCGTCTTGTGGTCACCGCTTTTGTACAAGGTGTTTGTCTTTTTTTTTTTCGGTGGGTAAAAATCATCCAAATGACATCCTGCCCTTGGGCGGCTTACTGACTAATAAACCCACTCCGTTTCTTGGTGCCCTTATACCGGGGCTAAACTACCTTTCGAAACTAACCCTGGCCCCAGTAGGCTTCGACTCAGCCGAGCGATGTACGCGCGGGAACAGTGCCGCCGTCGACGACTTGGGCTCTGTCCGAGCGGTCGGACAGTGAGCTTTGCTAGCCGTACGCGAGCCTGCGCCTACGGTGGCCGGAAATCGAGATCGGGATCCCGGCCGTTGCCAGATGCGGTCGGCCTCCTTCTTTGCTAGCAGTACTGCTTCGCAGAAGGAGGCAACCGCCTGCCACTCCTCCTCGCTCCGGACCAGGGACTGTACCAAGGCTTGGCGCAAGAGATCACTGCCGCCGATCGCCCCCACGAAGGCACAGCAATGAAATATATAGCGATAGATTATCGCTATATATCGCGTAAAGTTCACACGTACACTAAAGTAAAATATACACAATAGGTTACAATATATATTTGTGTTAAAAGTGCAAAACATTTTTATAATTCTATATTTCAAGTACAAAATTTACTCAGCGCTTGCTTCTTTCCAAGGAGACAAGTCTAACTTCCCTATTTTAGAAGAACTGCATTTCACCAAGGGATTCCTGTAAAATAAAAAATAAAAAAATTAAAAATAATCCCTGTGTTTCTGTATTAGTTTTTAAAGTCTCCAAATTTTGAGAGTGCGTTGATTTCAGGGTGTGAAAATGAACTGAATGTCACAATATGTAATACAATGTGAAGGATTTTTTAAATATATATTATTTTTAATATATATTTACGTATAAGAAATGGAGTTAAAAGCCATCGGCTGTATCTCAGTCACGTGGTCGCCGACCCAACACAGGAAACCAGCTATTGTCACCTTACGAATTGCTTTCAGTTGATCTGAAATTAAAAACAATCATAAGAACATTTGAAAGGTTTACGATAGTAAAAAAATATTAAGACTCAGGTAGAAAATTGGATAACTACTGATAATGTATTTAGACAATCTTTTTTAATCGTTCACTTTTCCTAACAGTAAACAGTAAATAGCATTGACTTATATTCTAGTGAGTACATATATAATATCGATGGTAAATACTCGTAGTAATACGATAAGAGATTTAATTTAAACGTGACACTAAAAGCTATAGTTGTTGAAATTATAAATGTCTACTTATTTACTAAGTTTAATCAAATCAAACTAATGGCCAGTCTAAGTTTCGTAGGAAAATCAATAAGTATATATTGGAAACTAAATTGACTAGATTTTTAACGACAATAGTTATGGCAGATTAGTCAAGCCAGAAAAAAGAAGATGATAAAATTATTGCCTTGGTTCTTTTTTCTGGCTTAGTTTCATGACTTTCGGTTAAACTTATCTTTTAATATGGCCACTGATATAAATCTTGGCCAAGTAACATTATTTGCTTTGCTTCATGTGTTGAACATATATTCCCGCATTAGGTAATAAACATTATAATAAAAATAACTGTTTGTGCTTGGAATAAAGTAGTTATAATAACACATATGCCATCGTAGAGCAATTCGAATATGGCAACATCACCAGCAAAAAAAGCATAGCATTAAGATATTTCAACTTTCACCCAGCCTAATCTACACTAATATTATAAAAAGACAAAGAGAATTTTCCTTTTAGGATCAAACTTCGATCTTCTTACGATATCACAAACCTTTTATTAACTACAAACGAAAATTAGACTTACCTTCAGTAAACGCATGTGGTCTATTAGGACGTTCGTACCAGTGCCTATCAGAGGCTATGGTTCGCCGCAATTGTTCTACAACTAAGCAGTATAGAGTTTCAGGAACCATCCCTCCTTTCACGTGATTCTCTGCCCATATCCCACCTAGCAAGTCTATGTCGGATGGACAATTATATTGTTGCATTAATCGGTACAAACGCTACAAAAAAAAAAATACAAATTAATTTTTCAGATTGAGTCCCAAAATGCCTTGACATAAATTATTTTCATAATTAGAGAACCTAAAAGGTTTCTGGTATAATCCCAAGAACAAAATCGTATTTGAAATATTATCGATTTACGGTATGAGGTTTTAAAGTTTTTTTAATAAGTAATAAAATACATTGATAAGATTTTGTTCTTGGGACTCGTCGATTAGTTGCAGTCAAGTACTATTTTATAACAGATAAAAAAAAATTAACCGATTGGTATGGAAGATATGCGTAAATGATAGTCATTTTTTGTTTATTGATATAAACTAGTGCTTGACAGTATCCACCTGATAACAGACTGTTCACGACTATTGTAGAAAAAACAATTTTATTTTGCTGGTTTACCTCTGGTTTAAAACTATCTTTTAAGTCCGAAAATTTCTTATATGACTTGTTCGTGCAAAATTCTTTGTACTTTATGTACGGAGGGAAACCGAAGAATCTGCCTTTAGCTAAGTCATTAGCTGCTACGTCTGCAACTAATTGTAAGCCACCAAATGCTCTTTCACTCATCTGGAACAAACAACTAGTTAGTAAACCTTTAATTAAATAATTGACGCATAAATTCATGGAAGGTAGTAAAACTTAATCGTTCAGCATAAAATTTTCGTGATTCAATAACTGACGCAAACGGCTCAAAAGATCTGCTTCAAATAATAAATTTCGAAATTTAAAAACTAAGTTCGAATATATCAACGTCTTGGTCCAGTTATCAATAGTAAAGTCAAATCCGGCAAAGTTATTACATCAGGATCAATAGTGAAGTCGAAAGCGCCAGATTGCTGTCTGAAACTGCCTTGAGTCATGTGGACCATGTTGTCATCAATACCCAAAAACCCTGTTCGAGCACTGGCGTTGACTATTGGAAACGTTTTAAGGAAAGACCCATCTTTGTCGTAGAATCTGAAATAAAAATTCAAATTAGCATAAAAATCGTACTCAGTGGAAACTTGTTTTGATAACCAAACATACTTCATAGTTGTTTCTTGAATAGTATGGTACCATCTGTGCACATAGGCATACTCATCGGTGATTTGGGGTTCTATATTTTCATCGTATAAGTCCCTGAACCCTCCATCATATGATACGATGCCGTCCCTGATCAAGTTTTTTCTGCCTGAAAGAATTAAAGTTACAATTTTAGTAATGTATCTACCATTATGTTGATCAACGCAAGTATTATGCTATCTACATCACGGTGTTCTAATCTTCCACCTAATACCTCTTAAGTTCTCATTGGCCATGGTAAGTTTCACGGGTACCTGTTTTAGATTCAAGCAGAAGAAACGCTCTTATATAGCCATTGTGTTGACGCCCGGATGACATAGTATAGTATGCATCGGAGCTGTACCTTGAAGTATGTTTGTGCAAATAATTGCCATTAATATCTTTTCTACATCACCAACTGCTGAACATAGGCCTCTCTTATCTTGTGTAAACTACCATGTTTAAGGGGCCGGCGACGGATGAATTTCCATATAAACGTAATACCACGCTCATTTGCAGTTGGAGCATATATTGTCAACATATTATGGCATTTCGCACTTTTTTACAGCTTAAATGACAAAACATGCCAGTATTAAAAAAACTAATATATACGTCGAAAATATACTTTCTAATATTTTCGACGTAGGAACATAAACATTGTCTATAACCGAATATCATCATAATATGTTGGAAATATGCTCCAAGTGCAAATGAGCCTAACCTAGCTAAACTCATCTAGGTTATTTGTGATGTTTACCTATCTTGTATTCCAAAGACTTCTACCAGTCTTTGGCTGATGCTCAGTCACTACCCTTCTCTACATGTCAATCCAACTCTATTGTCACCTTACCTAGCAAGGTCACTAGCAGCTCATAGAGTAAAATCTGCAGTGCTATGGCAATGTTAATGTCCCTGGCGGTGAAGAAAAGACGATCGTCATTCCAACTGGGGTTTAATATGCGAAGCTCTTCAGCTATCTTATTGTGTTGTCTATAGAAAAGGATATTCATAAAATTTGGACCGACGCCGTTGTTTAGTACTGTAACAATCAAATAAATTCACACAAATGTAGACGTAAGAAAAATTATTTTTAAATTTTTACAATTAAAATTTCTAAGGGCTTGTATACAATTGAGAGAAGTATCAAAGAAAACAAAAGAAAATCCACGTTTCCAACTGCAACTGGCACGCTTGTTAGAATAAGTAAGTAATCTTTGTAAGAACTTTCTGAAATAAAAAACCTCTCAGTACCTAAAAGTTAAACTATAACAAGATTATAATATTCTCAAAATATTATTTAAAAAATCATGTTTGGTCTAGGATTGGTTAGGGAAACAAAGCAGTGAGATAAAGATAGCTGAATAATATTTAAATCTGTACTGACGGTACTTGTGGCATCGCGTTTCTCGTGGACGTTGATTCAATCCGCAGACAGTTGAATCGGGATCTGACTCTGGAAATAGTAAACCGTTCTCAGCGGTCTCTATTGTCAACAAGCCGTTTTCAAATGTCCTGATTCGATCGTTAAAACCCGGTGACAAGTTGTAAGTGTTGGATAAATCGTAGACTGGAGTTTGAAAAACTATCTGAAAGAAAAATAAAAATATTAATTCAAAAATATAAAATAAAAACTTTACTCTTAGCATACCTATTAGTTTGATACATGAACATATTAGGTGGAATTATTCTTCTTATGGTGTATATGAATAATTTTACTCAATTATTTGGTAAAAATGAAAAAATAAAATCACCACAAGGTCCACCTTAATTACCACCGCCACATATCACCTTAGAAGACGAGGACCACCTTGGTTTTTGTATTTTCGAACTGTGATCTCAATAGATCGAAATACGTGACATTTTTTTACTATTGTCTGTGTGGTAAAAGAATGGTTGTTGCGTAAAGTGAAAACCACATTAAGTTTTTAAGAAGCAACCCAACACAGCCATCCGTCAACAGCCAAATGTCATATCATGTTGACGCAGGTTTGTTTACCTTGTTATTTTATTGTGATTTTTAATCGAAATCTTATAAAAATTTCGATAAAAAATTTCACTGAGCCACAAGGGAAATAATATTTTAATTCAATACAGTTTTCCAAAGGTGGCAAATCGCACCATTATTGAACAAAACAAAGTCACGAACTTGGGAAACATTCGTATGCTGTTTTTTTTACAGCAGTTTACTCTCGCTATTTTCTTTTACTGGTGCTTGTTTGCATTTTAATGTTCATCATCATTTCAATCGAAAAACATCCACTGTTGGATATAGGCCTCCCCCAGGTATCACCACAATTAACAGTTATTTACTCATTCACGCAAAAACTTATAAACGGATGAATTTGATGATAAACGTTGCAATAATATGTATAGCTTATAACCTATATTTTTGCTAAGTTTTATCACGTGAGCAAGTTCAACAAATATTATAAATGCGAAAGTTTGTGAACATGAATGGAGGTACTCGTATGTAGAGATGTGACGCGCAAAAACTAGTAGACGGATGAACTTAATCATAAATATTGTAATAATATAGCATATAAGCTATAACTTTGCAGTTTCATTAGGTTAGCAAGTTTAGCCAGTAGGATAATTTTTATTTTAAGCCGCCGGAAGAAGCTAGTCTAACACAGTTTCAAAATATCAAGATTAACAGTCGCACTATAATGACGTCATAATGTTGCTCACATAACAAAAACGATATTTATCTACAGCAGCGCCCTTAAATCCCACGATGGTTGACTTTTCGCACAGACTTTACTTACTTTACTTTTGAATTTTTAAACAAATTTAGACTTATATTTGTATAGATATTTTAAACAGTTAAATCTCAAAACAGCTATCAGTGCAATATTATTTTTGGTTCGACTATTTTTTCAGCTCTTTTAGACATAACATTTTCTTTTTATGGTCTTGCTTTATAGTTTACGAATCAATTGTTCATTCATTATTTATAATTAAAAGTGTTAAATATTTACCCTGACAAAGTCGGTGTTATTGTCAAGACACCCATATGTTTGGAAGCTCTGAGGTCTGGTGAGGTTCGTGCAGCTGATTCCAGAAAACCTGTGTACAGGATCATCCACTGGAATTTTGAGCGGGGTACACCTGTAGTCTATTCTGCCTCGTGGTGTGCAACAGTATGAAATGTTTCCTAAATAATTTTCTGCAATTATGAAAAGTTTGCGTTATTAATTATGATTACGTAAATTAGTTATCATATCTATCAGTATATAAATAGAACCTAAACTAACTTAACCTAACCAAGTGACTTCTTGATAATTCAAAGGTGCCTATAAACAGTTCATTTGATAAGAATTCACTCACTCAATTGTTAAGTGATGAGTTTACACTCATTACTGCCTACAGGCCTAGCCAAGTTACGATCAATTTGGCGCATAAGCGGTTTAGAAAAAAAAAACTTTGCTACCATATAACTACCATTAATACCATAACAATAAAGGATGTAGCGATGAACGTAATAGAAATTATTTCATTTTATATGATAAATTTTCTACTCATTTGTTTTGACCACGTGACTTTAAGTTGAGATAATGTCATTTTCATACATTTAATTAGTTTGTTATTTAACTTTAACAATGGTAGGACATGTTGCAACACAAAATGTTAAAAAAATGTATTCTATGTAACCTATTAGACTTAACCGAGAGGTTTTCTAGAGAAACATGATCCTTTGCTTAATACATTGGTATCCCATTGTGGGCTTAAAACTTAAGAATAAATGTAATATTAGAGATATACTTACCAAAGTCATGAATAGAGTTGATATCACCAATACTAAATAACAAATAGTATGAAACCAGCTGCGTAAGCTTCATTTCTGATACTTTGCCATCACTTAAAAGTTCTGTTCGTAATCTTCTTGCTAACTCTAGTTCTCCACCGTCTGAAGCTTTTCTTGGTTCATTATCTGAGGATTGGAACAAAGTAGTTTAGAAACCGAAAGTCAATCATTGCCTCGTAGTGTCACGATTAAATTAAATATATTCTAGATGTTGTTGAAATATTATTCTCAAAAATAAATTAAATACTGGTACTTGTATAGTACTAGAAAGTGGATCGTGAATACCAGGAATCGATAAAGCAAAGGAATGGTGGATTGATGATAGTAGGATCAATGGGACTTTTCGGCTTAAAATCTCAAAAGACCGGGAAAAGTGTGGTTAAATAGGGAATGGAGGTTTTTGCCCTATAGTGGAGAAGACAGGTAGTCTAAAAAGTATCCAACCTAACAAGGATACAAGATATTTTTTCTTACATTTCAATTTTCTTCTTATAAAATATCTCCTTGTTACTTTACCCACTTCACCCGACAATGTTCCCATCTCTCTAAATCGTTCAAATAGAAGTTGGCGTTTTTCTCTGCTAAATAATTATTCTCGAAGTTTGCCTCTGCATTTGATGAAAATCTCCATCATCCAAGCGCAATTACTAGATGAGGGAATAAAAATAACTGGGGCTAGATATGGTGAGTAAAGCGAATGATCGAGCATTTTAAATCGAAATTTGTAGTTTTTAGCCGTAACAACCGCTGATGTTTGAAATGGCGCGTTTTTCTTGGTGAAAAAGCATTTCCTATTTCTGCACCTCACATTGACTTACTCAAATGACTGTCAAATAATAACTGCTAGTCCAAAATGGCTGAAACTTAGGCAATTGATAGTCAAAACATGCACAACTACATACACTAGCTTTTATTGATGAGTGTTGCTATCTTCACATTAAGGTCGGAAACTTTTCAGACCATATACGTAGTATAGACTCATAATCCTACTAATATTATAAATGTGAAAGTGTGGATGTTTGGATGTTTGTTACTTAATCACGCAAAAACGGCAGAACGGATTTGGATGAAATTTGGCATGCATATAGCCTTCGATATGGAAAAGAATATAGGCTACCTTTTATCCCGATTCCTTAAGTACCTAATGCCAAGCGGGCGAAGCCGCGAGCAAAAGCTAGTATTATATAAAATTGACAAAGACACAAATACCTACTTGGACTAAAATCCAATGGTAGCACTCTAATGGTAGGAGTGCGGTGAGTGCCACGACTGGGATACTTCAGATTGTTGCATGATCCGTCCACACGTTTCCATTCTTCTGGGTCACATGGTTTCACATCCACGGTACATACTCTGGCAATTAAATTTATAGATTGTTTAACTCATTGAATGTCGTAATTAGAGACACAATAGAAAGACAATTGCTTATGTCGAACTGTGTACCTTAAGACATTCAAAAGGTTAAAAGTTCAAATTGATTCAAGGTGAAAGCACTAGCCATTTTTTTTTATCTTAGTAAGGCGTTTGACACGGTATCAATTCCGTGTAAAACGCCTTCTAGCCAAGTTGGAACGCCTGGGTGTAAGAGGTTTGCAGCTAAAACTGTTTCAAGATTACCTAAGGAATTGTAAACAATGTTTAAAAGTAGACACCTACATAAGCACTGACCAATCTGTCTCTGTTGGTGTTCCGCAAGGCTCGGTGCTAGGACCTACGCTCTTCTTAGTGTATCTAAATAAGCTGTGCGGAATGAAATTAGAGTAGGGTGCCATCATTTCTTACGCTGACGACACTTTGTTGCTGTTTTCTGCTGATACTTGGGAAAACACTTTTATGTTGGCTCAAAATGCCATTTTATTTACGAAATTCTATTGCACTCCTCCTTGAACTTACGTTAAAATCACATTCAAATCTTGTAGCCTCTTCAAATGACACTACTTGAAATTGCCCTTGTCTTATTAGAAGACCTGAAACTAAATAGGTACCTAGGTTTTATACTAGACTCTCGCCGCTCTTCAGTGCGCAAATTTCTATGCTTCAATCGAGACTTAGAAAATTGATTTATATTTTTAAGAACTTACGCGATGTAGCAGATATTTTAATCCTAAAAAAAAGTTTATAGAGCACTTTGTGAATAACATTTAACTTATTGTATTTCCAGTTGGGGTGGAGCTTCCAAAACTACTCTACTTCCTCTTGAAATAGCACAATTTATGTAGGTAAAATTCTAAAAACTGTTTTATCATTATGTCACAAAAAAAAACTATTCTTGTGATTTGGAAAAATCTTCGTAACTCAATTTGGGAATTGAACTGTTTTCATGTGTAAATTTGTACGAAACCCTCAGTGCGCGAATCCGACTCATTTTTTTTAGTTGATTTCTTATATATATATTTAATCATAAATAACAATAAGATATTGTTACTTAGACAAATAATAAAACAATTCTAAGCATTTGTTGAGTCAATTTACTTGCTATCACACATCCAGAATCATAATCTGCATGCTTTTTTGAGTCTAAAACCATTCACAGAAGGCGGTCCT
Source organism: Mythimna albipuncta (assembly GCA_929112965.1). Lineage (NCBI taxonomy): Eukaryota > Metazoa > Arthropoda > Insecta > Lepidoptera > Noctuidae > Mythimna > Mythimna albipuncta. Next base: position 23,963,224 of record OV815961.1, on the reverse strand, counting down.
CATATTTTGCATACTCAACTCCATTTGGTCCTGCTCTAAATGGTCCTTTTCTCTACAATAAACTAAAAACCACTGTCAATATCTACACACTAAACAAACAAAGATGCAAAATATATTACACTATTATAAGAAGAAAACGTTACAATAAAAAAATAAAAACATACAATTGGCGGCCTTATCGCACTTGGCGATTTCTTCCAAATTGACTTTCTACTCACATGTCGAGATTAAAAAACTACAGAAGACCTTCTTAAACCATGAGATAAAATATATATAAATAAAATATATAAATAAAACACCAAAAACGCACGAGGCACATACACACAACACACAATTTTGATTGCAAATTGATATTTTGTTAAATTATGTAAACACAAATGCTGTTATATTGTTAACTTCTTTCCTGGGAAGAACTGCGTCCTGAATATAGCTTTTTTTTTTGGTGGGGAAAATCATCCAATGACAACCCTCCAACCGCTCTTGGGTGGAGCAGCAGATAGTGTCAGACTCTTATTGACTAAAAAACCCACCCCGTTCCTTCAAGCCTTCATGCCGGGACTCGAGTTCCCGTTTGGGTAACCCTGGCCCCAGTAGGCTTCGACCCGGCTGGGCCACTACTGTTGATGACAACTTTTTAAGGCGCGCGGGAACAGTGCGCGCCGTCGACGACTTGGGCTTGGTCCGGACGGTCGGACAGCGCGCTACCCATTGTTCACTGTCCGCAGGCCCGCACCTACGGTGGCTGGAAATCAGAATCGGAATCCCGGCGGCGGCGAGAGCGGCGTTGCCTAATGCGGTCGGCCTCCTCCTTTGGGAGCATTACTGATTCGCAGAAGTTGCCGGCCGCCTGCCACTCCTCCTCGCTCCGGACCATAGCCTCAACCAAGGCCCGGCGCGAGAGGTCTCCGCCGCTGATCTCCCCCGCAAGGGCACGGCTCCGCCCAAGCAGGGCTCACCTCGACTGTGTGCTCTACCGTGTCCTCCGGGCGTTCCGCACAATGGCGACACCCTCGGCCTAGCTCAGGCGCAGCTGCACATATTTCTTATGTATTTGTATTAAGTCACCTTCAATTTATTGCTCAAAGTACAATATTATTACGGAGAAATATATTATTAAATTATTATTATGGAGAAAAAATAAATTATTAAATTATTAATACTGAAGACTCAGCGGATTCACAAAATTTTCCATTTTGCCCCCTTTTGTTATAATTATTTTATTGCACTTTTTGGTTGGATTAAATATTGTTATAATTATGAGTAGGTATATTGTGGAATAGAATAGAAATACTTAATCGTTTTTTATTTAAAGATATTTAAGTTTCTTGTCTATTCTACTCCACAGAAAATGATCAATTAGAACCTAGCACTAGTTTTTGACTTTTTATAAGGCATGTAAGGCCTACATGGCTTACAAAAAGTCTGGTGAATCAAAATATGTTGAATTGAACAAAATACAAATGTCTTCGAAAAATTTTACTAGAAAAGAAAAACGATACCTTCAAAATAAAATGTTTGGTTGCTTAGTAGAAAAGTACACTGGGCAAAAAACTCACCCTGTATTATTTCTGAGAGCATAAATCTTCAGCTGAGTCTTATTCGCAGGTTTTCCAGATATACAGTCGTAGAGTACGGCATTCAAGCCTCCAACACACAGACTGATGTAAGTCAGAAGAACCAGTTGTTTGACCATCTTCCTCGCTTACTGCAGACTAAGTAACAATGAACAGTATGAGTGTGCTAATATAAAATTGAATGTCCTGTTAACGTTACTATTAAAGATCTATATTAATTAAAATATGAAGCCAATAGTTAACTCATTATAACCGACACGTTTACGCTGAGTACGCAGTCACCGTATTAATTGCACTAAGTGCGCATGTTCTTTGAAATTGGATTAATTATTTTTTATTGCATTATATTCAGTCTCGTATCCGCCACCGTTGTAATATCCTGTATTTTATAATTAAATTTTGTAATAATAAATATTTTTTAACGTAATTCCCGACCGGGCAAATATAATTCAATTGAGTCATTATTTTTTTTTTAAGTTTCTAGAATATATGTATAGTGCTTATCAGGTATGTACCAAGTTTCTGGTTTTGCATAATAAGGTGTGTTGATGTTTGGCAGTTTCTTAATTTTTTTCCTGACGGTGGTGTCAGACTATTACTGACTAAAATCCACTCCCGCTCCTTCTTTACCTTCGTTCCAGGACCCCGGGGTTCTCTTAGTTTCCTACTGGTGTTATACGATTGAATTTAAGTCAACTACTTCATGTAATTCTTGTCGCGGGTTCAAACACAGCCAGGCGCATTACTTTGTGTAATTTATTTCATCACCACTGCTCTCAAAAGAGAATCAAAAATTCGTTGACATATTACATTCACCAATCCGCACTGCGCCCGCATGGTGGATTACGTCCCATTTCCTTTTATAAAGAGAAGACCTGAATCCCAGCAGTGGGAACATTGAAAAGGCTTTTTTTTTTTTTCGATGGGAAAAATCATCTTATGACAACCCCCGCTCTTGGGCGGAGCGGGAGATAGTGTCAGACTCTTACTGACTAAAAAACCCATCCCGTTCCTTCAAGCCTTCATACCGGGGCTCGAGCGCCCTTTCGGATAACCCTGGCCCCAGAAGGCTTCGACCCGGCTGGGTCCCTGCTGTTGCTGACAACTCCTTGAGGCGCGCGGGAACAGCGCGCGCCGTCGACGGCTTGGGCTTGGTCCGGACAGTTACCGGACGGCCGGACAGCGAGCTACCCATTGCACACTGTCCGCAAGCCCGCGCCTACGGTGGCTGGAAATCGGGATCGGAATCCCGGCGGCGGCGAGAGCGCCGTTGCCTGATGCGGTCGGCCTCCTCCTTAGCGAGCATTACTGCTTCGCAGAAGTCGGCGACCGCCTGCCACTCCTCCTCGCTCCGGACCATGGCCTCGACCAAGGCCCGGCGCGAGAGGTCTCCGCCGCCGATCACCCCCACGAGGGCACGGCGATGCTCCACCCAAGCAGGACACACCGCGATTGTGTGCTCCACCGTGTCCTCCGGGTGTTCCGCACAGTGGCGACACCCGGGCGTCACTTCCGCTTTAATTCGGAACAGGAACCTCCCGAACTTGCCATTTCCGGTGAGGACCTGTGTCATGCGGAAGGTAAGGACGCCGTGAGGTCTTTCCAGCCACGCCTCAAAGAGGGGACTTATCGCCATAATTGTGGCGTGCCCAGCACTGGGTTGCGATAGTCGCTGACGCCATTCCACCATGAGATCACGTCGCCATGCCGCGACCTGTCGCGGCAGAACATTGAAAAGGCTGATAATGCATGTAGTTATCTTTGATTTAATTTGTTATTATCATCATAAAATGAATTGTAAGTAAGTTTTACAAAAAGAAATAATAAATAATTAAAAATAATATATACAATAAATATCTAGCTAAATATATGACGTCATAAAACTCCGCATCGCTGTCGACTGGAAGTGTGTCTAAAAGGCTGGCGGCATTGCCACGTTGTATGGCAATGCTTATTCTCTGACCGAGGTAGAAGCCAGCCCTTGGGTCACGCGAAGCGTCAATTAAGAGTTTTGACAATTCTTTAAAAAGCATATGAGCACTCGGACCCCACGGCCCGAGAGTTTCAACCCCAAACGGCTCAAATATAACCGCCGACGAGGCTGTTATACTTCCACCGCTTGAGGTTCTCTGCAGCCGTCGCGGCAGTACCAGCACAGCACGATGAGCTAGGAAGATGGGATGGCTCAAGAGTATCGACACAGGTAGCGTCTCACACTAAAGGCCTACCCATCTTCCTAGTAGTAGTTTAGGTTTTTTTCTATTTTTTGCAGTGAAGTGCGATTACACACTCTTGTTGCTTCACACAAAATTTGAAATGTACATATTTTAAAAAAATGCCTATTGCCCTTGGTCACGCCATCACGTGTGAACGGCTGGACCGATTTTGAGACCTTAAATTAAATAAGAAGTGACAAGAGCTGAAAATTATGATGTTGTTACATGCATTTACTAAAGTTTATCACGGTGAAATTATCATAATAATAATGATTTATATTAATTGAATTCATCATCTTCCTGCCCTAGTCCCGTTTTATTTGGGGTCGGCGCAACATGTTTTATCCACATGTAAACTCATAACTTTTTTAGCAACATGCGTTTCATCCCTCCTTTTCACATACCATACCAGGACAAACGATTCCCTTTCAACTTTTCAGTTACTGGCGCCACTTTCAAACTTGCCCTAATAAACTCATTTCTCACTTTATCCATTCTCGTCACACCACACATCCATCTTAATATTCTCATCTCCGCTATATGCAATCTTTTTCATCCGTCTTTTTCACAGCCCAACATTCTGATCCATACAGTATGACAGGCCTTATCACGGACTTGTAAATTTAACCCTTCAACTTGAGGGGCATCCGTGGGTCACGAGTGGTTCCCGTGACCTGTCGCCTTTATATTAATTGAATTGAAGGCTTTTATTATAATTATATTGTTCTTATTAGCCTTTTATTTAAATTATTATTTTTTGTAAAATATTATGAGCAGTACAATTTTTTACTTGATAATTCTTCTTCCTTCCCTGGTTGGTAATGAGTACATAAAATGAAATGCAACAATATGATCTTTCTATTTACCTGCTATATAAGTCAAAATTACCACATCATAACAAAATGATAGGTCTAAAAAGAAACAAAGTAAATATTTGAATTATTTATTTCATTTTTTTGTCCTCCTTCATTTACGTGAAGTACTTTAAAAATATATCACGGGGAAAAAATAAAGAGAGTAAAAAAAATATGCAGTATATAATATATTGGTGATATAGCATATGTAAAACAATTTTATAAATCTAATTTCAACCACCAATCAAACGACTCAGTGCTTGCATGTATTATCTTTCCAAGCAGAGAAGTCTAATTTCTTTATTTTGGAGCATTTCATCAAGGGATTTCTGAAAAATAAATAATTAAATTAAATTCTAAGATATTAATAGAACTCTTAAAACAAATAAATGGAATTTAAAACGGATAAAGAGGTTTTGATCGAGGTTTAATGAAAACAAATCAAATTACTTTTAATCAATTTGCAATATTTTAGGATTTCAAAATAGCCTACTTTGATGAATCTGGAAAAATATCTTTAATATAAGCCCTAAAATCCTCAAAAAGATATCAACAGTGCCTGCAAATTTTTATAAAATTCTGTGTGTGATTTCATATTGACAAGACGTACTTTCATTTCATTGGAGGAAAGAATAATTCCATTGAACTAAAAGTCACCCCGCTGAATATGCCTAAAAATGTTTTACATTTTTGTCCTTGGAAATTAATGTCTTATTTTCAGAAATTATCTAAATTTTTATATATATTTACTTAGAACAAATGCTGAGGAAAGCCCTTGGTTGTATCTCTGTCACGTGGTCGCCGACGGAACACAGCATACATGCTATTGACGCCTTACGAATTTCTTTTAGTTGATCTGAAATGAAGCAAACAAAAGATATATTATATCTATAATAATTAAAGACCCGCTCACTTTATTCAGTTTCTAATCAAATATGAGTTGGTACTTGGACTTTTTGTTATTGTAAACTTTCACCAATTTCTAGTAGACAGTGTCAATTAGATAGAAATGAATAAAATTACCATAAACATGATACTAGTTCACTAGTATCATTTCATATTGCTTATTTCATCGGAAGGGTAGGTTTAAGGAAAAAAAGCGTTTATCTGTTTATTTATTCAACCTAAGTATACCATTCAGTACACAGGTTAAGAGATCAAATAATGCTTTAAATCGAAGATGTATAATTATATACATTTAATTTGAATACCCTGTATACAATACAATCACATCAATTAACACGCATTTGACAATATTTAATTGCTTATTTTTTGTTTGCGAAACTGGGTCAAAGTCAATTATAGAAATCCTTTTATCGGATCAAACCTCAATCCTATAATTATAAAACAATCATTAACCAAATTCTAATAAAATGACAATTAAACTCACCTTCAGTAAATGCATGTGGTCTATTAGGTCTTTCGTACCAGTGCCTGTCAGAGGCTATGGTTCGCCTCAATTGATCTACTACTAAGCAGTAAAGGGTTTCGGGAACCATCCCTCCTTTCACATGATTCTCTGCCCACATCCCACTTAGCAAGTCTATGTCTGATGGGCATTTGTGAGTTTGCATCAGTCGGTATAATCGCTAAAAAGAAGGAACAAATATTTTAAATGTCAAAATCATACATAACTGCATTTTTTGACAAAATAAATAACAAAGTACTTATCATCGCATGATGAAAAGAAAAAAAAAAAATACAGCCGTTTAACCATGTATATATAAACCAAAGGTTGACTGGTAGAGAATGCCTTGTTGCATTAAGTCCGCCAAAAACCACTTCTGTACATGAAGTTTAAATAAATAAATAATATATTTATAATTATAGGTATATGCTCACCTCGGGACAAAAACTATCTTTTAAGTCGGAAAATTCCTTATATGACCTTTTCTTGCAGAATTCTTTGTATTTTATATACGGCGGGAAACCAAAGTATCTTCCTTTAACTAAGTCACTAGCACCCACGTCTGTAGCTAATTGTGAACCACCAAATGTTCTATCACCCATCTGGAACAAATGATGAGTTAGAATACCTCTAGATGAGTTTTAGTTTTAATTTTAGTTACTGGTAGCCGAAGTAAGTAATACGTTACTCCACGGGATCACACAGCTAATATGAAAACAGAGCTTTTCTTTGTAGGGAGTTGGACTCGCACACTAAGAGTTCCGTTCCATTATATATATATATATAAGTATAGATAATATATAAGTAGTTTTAGTTGTAGTACTTTTTTGCACAATTTAATTTATTCTTTTTTTTTGTATTTGTTGTTACAGCTGCCATAAAAATAAATCATCTGTCACTAATTTCAAGAGAATAGCAATTACTGTTCATGGGATACAGCCTAGAGACATTGACGGAGAGTAGAGCCTTAATAGAAGGGTTCCATTTTTACCCTTTGGATGCTAAAACCTAAAAATTAACTACTCAGCAGACGTGGCAAGCCAAATTACTGTCATGGAATTCCACAAAATAGATGACTCAAATAAAGAATTATATAGGTATTCACAAAACTACGGCAAATTTTAAAAATAAGTTCAAAAATGTCAATGACCCAGCACCAAATACTTACGTCAATATCAATAGTGTAGTCGAATCCGGCAGATTGCTGTCTGAAACTGCCCTGAGTTATATACACTATGCTGTCGCCTACGCCTAAAAACCCTGTTCGAGTAGTAGCGTTGACCATTGGGAAAGTTTTGAGGAAACATCCATCTTTGTCGTAGAATCTAAAAATAAAGTAGTTAATAAATTAACATAGAATTCATACTCTTGATAAAAAATAATCTTGAATTAATAAAAGTAAATAAAAGCATTAATGAATAGTAATACTTCATTACAAGTATCAAGCCTATCAATAATAAAAAACGGATTATTGTATTGTCATCAGTCTTTGATGGATGTGCAAAGTTTGAAGAAAATCTGATCGCCCAAAGTAGGTCAAAATCGAGCTCAAAGGCGTTGGTTACAAACATACAGGTGAAGCTAATATAAGCGTGTTAAAAAAGGAATAAAATTTCCTCTATACAAAGTCCACATATAATTAAAAATAATCATACTTCATAGTAGTCTCCTGAATGGTATGGTACCATCTGTGGACATAAGCGTATTCATCTGTTGTTTGAGGTTGAATATTTTCATCGTATAAATCCCTGAACCCTCCATCACATGATATGATGCCGTCCCTGAACAAGTTTCTTCTACCTAAAAGAAGAAAAATTATGATAATAGCAAAATTATACTTAAATACCTTTTGATAAATATGCCATTGTTGCGTCAAGGTCCATTACTTGGTTGTTACTTGAAAGAGACTCCCTTTAAATTATCCTTGAGATGTTTTTTTTTTGTATTTAACACTTGTAAAATCATCATCATCTTCCTGTCCTAGTCCTGATTTATTCGGGGAGTTTTTTTTTCTATTCTGCCCTTTCACCTATCATGCTGTTACTAACTCCCATTGCAAAGTCGAATTAAAGAGTGTTTTGGAATGTGACTGACTGGCCTGTTGGGCTAGTGGTTAGTGGGTGTAGGTTTCGATTCTCACCCAGCACAAATTATATGATGAGCGTGATCATTCGTTCGGTGTCTGGGTGTTATTTATCTATAAATATGCATGTATTTAGAAATATATAAGCATGTTTATCAGTTGTCTAGTACTCATAACACAAGCTCTGCTTGGCTTGGGACTAGACGGCTTTGTGTGATAGTCGTGGAATATTATTTAAAAAAAAAGTGCTATCTTGAAAAAACATATTTTCTTCTTTTTTCTGCCCCTATCTCATAATACTTGGGTTCAGCGCAACACGTTTTTTTTCTTCCATTCTGTCTTGTCACTCGTCACACTATCACTAACTTCCTCTTCTTTCATTTAATTCCTTACAAAATCCACCCATCTCTTCTTTGGCCTCCCTCTATATTGATATTCTATAAAATCTAACCTTGTCGCCGCCATAACACGAAACCATCGTTGTTGTTTTGACCGATACTGCATTATTTTTTATGTTACTCAACTCTATTTTCATCTTACCTAACACAATTGGCAGCAGCTCATAAAGGAAGATTTGCAGAAATATGGCAATGTTGATGCTTCTGGCTGTAAAGAAAAGACGTTCATCGCTCCAGCAGGGATTCAGTTTGAAAAGCTTTTCAGCTATGTTGTTGTGTTGTCTATAGAAAAGGACACTGATAAGATTCGTGCCGATGCCGTTGTTTGACACTGTAAAAGTAAAATACATTTACACAAATATATTTGTAAAAATTATAGCAAAAAAAAAACTTGAACATGAAAATTATAGTTAGTCAAAAAAAAAAATTGAGAGTGATAAAAATTATAAGGTGATGAAATTGCTTCTTTATGTTATAAGTTTGTAATCTTTGCAAACACTAATTCAATTTCGAAAATCTTCTCGGTGTTAGAATATGATTAAAATATAATATAACTAACTGCCTCGACAAAATATATTCTGCCATGTTAGTTATCAAAGAAAAAGGGTAACCTTCAAAGAAAAGGGGGGTGGGGGTAAAAAATAACCTAACGACAAACCTGCGAAATACAACATTTAAATTCATACTTACAATACTTGTGGCATCGCTTTTCTCGTGGACGTTGATTCAATACGCAAAGGGTCGAATCGGGATCTGACTCTGGAAATAAGTAACCGTTTTCACCTTTCTCTATTTTTAACAAGCCATTCTTAAACGTTCGAATTCGGTCGATAAAACCCGGGTACAAATTGTAAACGTTGGATAAATCGTAGATTGGAGTCTGAAAAACTATCTGAAACAGAAATAAAAAAATAATAATAATCAGAATCAATTTGGTCTCAGAAAACCGCTTTCATTTGATACCTATAACATCTTTTAGAATCTATTAAAATTTGGATTAAGAACTTACACATAGGCTGCCATCACACGGACTGCATTGCAGCAACCGCACGCCATATATTCAACTGCATGCAGTTTGATCTGACTTTGCGCAGTTGACGCCACGCATTTAGCCCAGGAGCTTAGTGTATGATTTGATCTTTAAGCGCCTCAAAATAAAGTTGACAATGTCAATATGCATTTGATCTTTTTAATTATCTGCACACTGACTGTATGCGGTTAGCGATGGACAGCGTGCATCGACACTACACGACTGTAGCCGACCACGTAAAGTTAAAGGCATGACTGCATGCAGTTGATATTGACTTCACTCGACTGCAGCTGACCACGTGCAGTTGATATCATGACTGCACGAAGTCGAACGTACAACTACATGCAGTAAAATATATCGACCGCGCGGTCGCTGCGATTCAGTCCGTCTGATATCAGCCTTAGCTATGCGTGCTGTGTCATCCAAACTAATTGTATACACAATTTTATCTCAATTAATTGAGGATAACTGTTTTAAAAATTGAATTGCAAGAAATAATTCTGCCAACCGAATTCCAATCACGGTGACCAATCTCTGTTGAGATTAGCTAATTACTCAGGCGATATTACAGTGAATAATTGAGCGCGTAAACACAGGTACATTCTGTGCTCCATTATTCCTGTGCTGTATTGCTGGCTACCGAAACAGAGTATAAAAATTATTTATTCCATTTGGGCCGCTTCGCTTCGCGATCGCGTTGTTTCGCCTACGTAGCTCTTCTTATCTATAGGCATATATAGGTAATAACTGAAAGGTTTGCTTAATTTTCAAGCTTATTTTCGATATTTATAGACTATTTTATGAAAAACTTCTTATTTATGTTCTTGGATAACTCTATATATAAAAATCAATGCCATTTTTAGTTTTTAGTAATTTTATAACTCAAGAACAGGCTCACCTATCCAAACGTTTAGGCTTTGTTCGGATTATTTAGTAGATAGAGTTTATGTGAAGTTTGGTAGGGTGGAGTAGGGTATAGTAGAGTAGTGTATAGTAGAGTAGGGTAGACTAGGGTGTAGTAGGGTATGGTAGGGTGGAGTATGAAAGAGCAAAAGCTAGTACCCTATAAATAAACGCGTTTATTATTTATACGGCGTTCGCTTGGTGTTTACCGAATTGACGCGAAATCACACGCAAACGCCGTGTGAGTGAGATTTGAATGAAATACTGATGACCAGTGATATTAAATGAACAGCCCCCTAGCCAAGTTACAACCGTTTCGCTTGCGTCGAGCGCTTCGAGTTGGTCGCGACTCTGAATCTTTTGTTCTGGCCACGTGACTGAGCGTTAAGATGACGTCATTCCCGTACATTTGAAGCTTTCTACAAGCGTTAACTATTGCAGATTAGCAGCTTGACTAACAGATTTCAGGTAAATTTTAGAACTTTTACACAACTTAAGATACTTTCTCTTCTCCTTCGATATTTTAGAGTTTCATAATTTTAAACTTTCATGTTACTTTATTTATTCATTTAAAGTATTTAATGCTTACCCTGACAAAGTCAGTGTTATTATCGAGACATCCGTATGTCTGGAAGCTCTGAGGTCTGGTGAGGTTCATGCAGCTGATTCCAGAAAATCTGTGGACAGGATCGTCTGCTGGGATCTTTAGCGGGGTACACCTGTAGTCTTTTTTGCCTTTTGGTGTGCAGCAGTTTGTAATATTCTTTATATAATTTACTGAAATTATTAAAAGCTTGTGTAAATAATTAAGGTAAATGTAAATTATATAGTATCTATGTTATTAATGCGTTTCATTGTATAATTGTATTTCTAGCAAATTACTATATTATTATACAGATTTTATCTTAATTCTTAATTCTTTATTGTACACACAAAAACTTAACTTTAATACATTTATAATTGACAATTCATGTACAAAGGCGAGCTTAACTCAACAATGAGTTTTCTCCCAGCAAACCTTTGAGTGACAGAGAGAGAGATCACATTCGAGGGTAGGATCACAGTATACAACATAAACCTACATAAATACGACTAAAATATATATATATATACATAGACATATTTTATATATATACTAATATTATGTCAATTGAGAAAGGAAGTGCTCTTTAATTTTCCTCTTAAAGACATCCAGAGAAGGGCTGTCGCGAAGGGAGTGTGGGAGAGAGTTCCAGAGACGCACTGCAGTTACAGTAAAGGAGCCATCATAGCGGCTGGAAGTGTGGCGGGGAGTACGAAGGAGAAGAGAATTGATAGTGCGGCAGGGTTTGCCCCTTGGTACAAGGTATTCGAAGCGTTCACGAAGGTATTGCGGAGCATTGGGATTGTGCAGGATAGTAAAGAGAAGGGATAGAATGTGAATATCTCGCCGACGCCGAATTGGCAGCCACCTTAACCTGGTCCGAAACTCCGACACATGGTCGTATTTGCGGAGACCAAAAATAAAGCGAATGCACAAATTCTGCAATCGCTCGAGTTTATTTAGAAGTACCTCCGTAGCATCTAGAAAACAGACATCCGCATAATCTATAAGCGGTAGAAGAAGAGATTGAGCAAGCGCAACTTTTGTATGAAATGGCAAGAATTTTTGGAGACGTTTAAGAGACTGAAAAGAATAAAATACCCTCTTACTCACATCGGCAATATGAACCTCCCATGAGAGATTAGTGTCAATATGGACGCCAAGATTTTTAGCACTTTTGGAGTATAATATTGGTTCAGAATCATACACTACTGGTGGGAGCGACTGGTAATCTAATAGGTTGAGCATGTATCTGCCACCAATAATGAGTGCTTGAGATTTTTTTGGGTTCAGTGAGAGTCCATAACATTTAGCCCATTTATGGATATTTTCAAGATCCTTATTGATGTCAGCCACAGTCCCAGCAAGTTCATCTACTTTAAAATGCCGATATAGCTGCAAATCGTCTGCATAGAGATGATAATTAGAAGTTAGGACCTTAGTGAGAGCATTTATAAAAACTGAAAAAAGTAGAGGAGAGAGGACGCCACCCTGAGGAACACCCGCAGCCAAATCACACCATTCAGAGGAGTCCTCATCAGATCGAACGGACTGCGAGCGACCCCAAAGATAAAATTTGAACCACTCAATAACCGAATCAGAGATATTAAGGGAAGATAGGATTCCTAAGAGGATGTCAAAATCAACCGAGTTAAAGGCACTGCTGAAGTCCAGTAAAACCAATACCGTTAAACACTTATGATCCATGGCCAGTCTAATATCGTCAGTTATTTTGACGAGAGTTGTGACAGTGCTGTGGCCAGGTCTGAAACCAGATTGGTAAGGACTCAGCAGGTTATTAGACGACAAATAACAGGACAGTTGCTTTTGCACAACACTCTCGAGGACTTTGGAGAGGATAGGGAGGATGGATATTGGGCGGAACTGGGATGGGATTTTATTGTATCTTTGAGTTGGGATGGCGCCAGTATCTGTCCCACAGTAAATACTAAAACCAAAATTGCTGTGTCATTTACTATATCATAGAAAATAATATAAACGACTTTCTATATTACTATACTGCTTTATTAGGACGATCATTTTGACAAGTTTTTGGTAATAGACATATTTATTATTCATTTCGATAATAAAAACTTAAATAAAGTTAACTAAGTATTTGTACTAAACCTAACTATGTACATATAAAATTTTTCGCAATGCTAATTCTTTGGGTGAAGAACATGCCAGAACTCTGGTCACCCAAAGTGTCGACCAGTCGGTGTGAAATTTCCTTGAAAAGGAAAAGCGCACTCGCGTTTCGACCCCAAACGGCTCAAAGGTTCAGGTTCTCAGCGGAAGCACCGGCAGCCTGCTTAACTAGGAACATGGATTAGCGCAAGTGTGTCGACATAGGTTGCGTCTCACACCGGACGCCTACCCACCTTCCATGGCACCAACGTTATTTAAACACTAATTTAATTTCAAACACATACTTACAAGGATCGTGGATGGAGTTGACATCACCAATACTAAACAACAGATAGTATGTTACCAGCTGAGTAAGATCCATTTCAGACCGTTTACCAGAACTTAAAAGTTCAGTTCTTAGTTTTCTTGCTAACTCTAGATCTCCACCGTCTGCAGCTTTTCTGGGTTCATAATCTGAAAATCGTGCAATTACAACAGGAGACATCGTAAAAATAATAATCGTCATTTGTCATCGTAAAGTAATTTAATTTTATCGTGATACCACGATATACATATCACGATAAAATTAAATTACTTTTGGGTGTTGACTAATTAATGTCTTACATAAAAAAAAACAAATCGAATAACTTCACAGGAGAGGCTGTGTAGCCTCTAGTTATTGGTTTTATCACATCCCATGGTGATGAAGCTTATGTGTTCAAAATGAACATATGAACTGACTATAAAATGAATCCCAATCTCTAGAAATTGACACCACGGTAGGCCGGAAGATAGGTGATGTCAGGATTAACCGGACTCCATCCCAAAAAATGGCCCTTATGCCATAGTTGCAGAAGACCAGAAAAAGTAGAATTAGGAAAGGGCTGTAACAAAACACTATAGACTAAAAAATGCTGATACGAAAGAAATACTTACTTGGACTAAAATCGAACGATAGCACTCTAATTGTCGGAGTGCGGTGAGTGCCGCGGCTGGGATACTTCAGATTGTTACATGATCCATCCACGCGTTGCCATTCTTTTGGGTCGCAGGGCTTCACATCAACGGTACATACCCTGGCAATATAATTGATAAATTAGTTACAACAGTTAACAGCTAGTATATAGCAGTCAGTGTCGTGTTATTCGGACAAGATATTATACAAAACAAAGAAAATGTTATCAACAGTTGTGTTTAAAATTTATTTGAGATTCCTTTTATTTTAAAACTATGTGTGGATCGGGTTCAAGTCTAACTGGATGCAATTGAATACCAGTATTCAAGGAGCAACTATCAGAACCCATTGATAGGAAATTTGTATTACCATAGTCAAGGTGGCTTTTATTGATAAGTAGAAAGGATAAAAGTCGATAACATTTTGTGATCTCACCCTGTATTATTTCTCCGAGCATAAATCCTTAATTGAGTCTTATTTGCGGGTCGCCCAGAAATGCAGTCGTAAAGAACGGCATTCAAACCACCAAGACACAGACTGACGTAAGTCAGAAGAATCAGTCGTTTGACCATTTTCTCTGCTTACCGAAGACTAGGCTACGGACTAGCTATTAGGAACACTGTGGGTCCATTTATATAAAGAAAGTTCTATTGGTGTCACTAAATGTATTTTGTTATTGTATTTTGAATTTTCTTAAATATTTTAGAATTTACCGCTTATCATTCTCTGCACCTGTTTTGCAGAAATGCATTCTGATGTAAGGCAGTGTTCTATTGAAACACTGAAGAATTTAATTATTTGTCTAAGTATTATTTTTTATAGCCAGTCAAACTTACATCGATTTCTTGCACTTATTTCAATTTCGTCAAGGTTGCAGCATTATTTTGCTTTACAACATATCAGATAAGCTGTAATTTCAGAAATCACTTTTTGTTCTAATATAATCTTTTTTTTTAATGATATAAGCTCACGCTCATAAAATAAGTCTGTGTAAACATTATAGTAGGTAATATTTTAGTATTTGGGTGTAGTTACTGAATGCGCACTGTAGTAATTAATCTGAAAATCTTTTAACCGATGGCAGACTCAGGTTGGCCACTGCAGAAATAATCTGGCCAAGTGAGGCTTCTTCGACCCATCTCAAACCTGTACCAATGTGGGGTCGCTTCATAGGGTGTGCGTCATTTGCTATGCTACACAATTTTCTGCACCTTTCAGGATTTATACGACGCCTATGATAGAGCTATACAAGTTGCCAAATACTGGTCCGAGAAAATTTAATCTGAGTCCATTGACTCAAAAAGTTACCTGTCTAACACAGGCCTTACGTAGTAAATTATCATGCAATGAAACCAAGAATAAATGTTGACCTTATTGAGTATCTTAATGGCAGTCCACGAAAACAAATTTAAACTTTAGTAGCAAGGTTTTATTTTTGTTAACAGATTAAAACCATAAAGTGTTTACTCCATTTTCTAGTTAAATATTAAAAACTAGAACAAATAGATTACTCGAGCATATTTTTTTCAAATACTTGATAACAGTTTTTTAAGTAAAACTTCATTAAAAACCATAACCCCAGGGGAGAGCCCAAAGAATCGTCAAACTTAAGTGGCAGTGAACAGAGCACATTACTCGCAAAACAGATGGTCGATGGGGACGAAAGATTCTGGAATAGCGACCAAGTACCGGAAGACGTAGGTAGCGTTTGAAGGCCTCTCTCAATGTGGACCGATGACTTGGTGAGGGTTATGGGAATCCGATGAATGCGAGACGCTCGGGACCGGTCATTATGGAGGCACTGGGAGAAGGTCTATATCCTACAGTGGTCGTCTTTCGGCTGAAATGATGATGACGTTAATAACTTGTCAAATACGAATTATACTGAGCCCGCTATAATATATGGCGGTAAGTGGGGACTTAAAGAGGGGTCTTTGAGGCGTGGCTGGAAAGACCTCACGGCGTCTTCACCTTCCATTTGATGCAGGTTCTCACCGGACATGGTAAGTTCGGGAGGTATCTGCACCGGATTCATATGGAAGCGGCGCTTGGGTGTTGCCACTGTGTGGACCGTCCGGAGGACACGGTGGAGAACACCGTAGAGATCTGCCCCACTTGGACAGAGCATCGCCGTGTCCTTGATCAGCGGCGGCGATCTCTCGCGCCGAGCCTTGGTACAGGACATGGTCTGGACCGAGGAGGAGTGGCAGGCGGTCGCCTTCTTCTGCGAAGCAGTAATATGCTAGGAGGAGGCTGACTGCATCAGAAAACGGCACTCGCGCCCAAGCCGCAGGAGCTGCCGGGATTCCGATCACGATTTCCGGCCACCGTAGGCGCGGGCTTGCGGACGGCGAGCAATGGGTAGCTCGCTGTCTAACCGTCCAGTAAATGTCCGGACCGAGTCTAAGTCGTCGACGGCGTGCACTGTCCTGGCGTGCCTGAAGGAACTGTCAGCAGTAGCAGCAGGGGCCCAGCTGAGTCGAAGTCTACCGGGGCCATGGTCTAGTTCCGAAAGATGGATTCTGAAGGATGGAGATATGGAAGGCAAGAAAGAACGGTGTGGGTTTTTTAGTCATTAAGAGCTTGACATCTCCCTACTCCGCCCGAGAGCCCGGATGTCATTTGGATGATTTTTACCCACAAAAATAAAACACGAATTATATCAAAACTTCAGTGAAAGAAATTAGTTAGTCTGTGTTACAAAATTATAAAAGTTGCTTTTGCATGTACAGGGTTTTTTAAACCAAAGGCTTACAAGTTCCCCTGCAACCTATAAGTATAGGGCTACTTTCTTTATTCATTTCAAAACGATTTTGATTTCCTAGCGAGTTTAAAAAAATGCGCACAATCGGAGCATAAGTTGGGATATTTTAAATTATAGCTAATAATATGATTTATAGACTCATAATATGATTTAAAAAGAGTATCCATGGAGTTCCTTTCACGTTCTTCTCCATAGAGATCTGCGCTTTGGAACGTGCAATTTTGCTTCAGATTTCTTGGACTGACCGACATTTGACTATTCAAAAGTGCTGCTAATGGTCTATAAGAAATAAATGTTTTTGATTTGATAGCAAAACCTGTGAATTGTTTTATTATTTTCCTTCCAACTTCTAGAAATTAATATTTAACAAGAAATATGCCAGTATTTTAATGTCTTAGGAGTTCTCTTTCTATCCGTTTGTACACATTATTATTTTCAGTTTGTATATACATTATACAAACCTATGGAGAGGGGAACCTATTGGAAGGCCTATGTTCAACAGCGAACGTCTTTTGGCTGATATGATGATGATATACATTATACGTTTTAAGCTATAATAATTAGTGATCTATAATATAGAGAAGTATCCAAAATAAATAGTGATATAACAGTTGAAGGTTTTATATTTCTTCGGCTCGTCTTTGTTCATCATTATCATCATCATCATTTCAGCCGATACACGTCCACTGTTGGACATAAGCCTCTCCCTAGCGTCGCCACAACGAACGTTCTTGTGCGTCCCGCATCCATCGGTTTCCCGCAACCTTCACCAGGTCATCGGTCCACTTGCGCTGCGTCTTCCGGTACGCGGTCGCCACTCCAGAACCTTTCGGCCCCAACGGCCATCTGTTCAGCAATCAATGTGCCCTGCCCATTGCCACTTAAGTTTGGCAATTCATCGTGCTATGTTAGAAACCTTAGTTTTCCTGCGGATATCTTCATTCTTGTCTTTGTTCAGCTCACAAACATAGTGACCTATTTTTACTAGAAGATCATTTCGCAAAGAACCTGAAATTGATAATTTCTTAGATTTCCTGAATGCTGGAGGATTTCATCGCTTCGTGTCAAACTAGGCATCTAAGGGATTACTGGGAAGTGGGACAATAACATAACTGTGTACTGATTCCACAATCACAGATCTCGATAAGCTTTACGATCGTGACTGTCATTGATTACAATTTGAGGCTTAATTCAGTTAAGTTTGTATTTATTACGCTTGCCTGCGTGCATGTACTAATAACATTTCCAAAAGATTTATTCCTCATTAATCGTTAAAACTTGGAAAAGTTAAATATATACGTGTTATACATGTATTTAAAATATTATATATAAATTATAAGTATAATTATTTTCATATTACTGTGTATAAATATAATACGGATGTTAAAAAAATATGCTTATTAATTAATTTAATAAGAACTCAGTAATTTTAATAATTGTATTTTTTTACTTTTTTTTAGGCTTATTTACCTAAAAAAAGTCAAAAAATAAAGCCGACTACGACAAAAAAAAATGACGCTAAAAAAGTATGAAACAAGATTTTCAGTATGCTGAAATAAACAAGGTAACTTGAAAAATAACAAAGGTGAATTGCACTAGTTTATTAAGAGCCTATTCACTCTAGCCTTGAAAACATCTATCTTTCAATCTTTCCGTTTCGGTATACTACCTATTAGTACTCATGATGCTTGTGTTATATTAGACGATCCCGTGACATTTTCGTGTCAACTACAAACTCCTCATGATGACGTACACGTTTTTACAAAATGGAATTTTCTCTAGAACCTTGAATTCCAGATCGCAGACTCAAATATTTTTCAGCAAATATGGAACAACTGCAAATACTCGTAGTTGTTCCGTTTGGTAAATAAGCCAAGCCTCTCAGTAATCGATTTGTCTTCGCACACGTGTTACTAGAAATATAACAGTAATCATAATTGAATATGGTGGCAACCAAACGCCAAATTGTGCTAAAGAAAAACGATAGGCGAACTATGGCAAATGTATTATTGAATAGGTACTTAAAATCATAACTAAGTTTCTTTCAATATTTTTCATTTTAATTGACCATGTAGGATACTTCACAATTTAAAGTTGGTTAACAATTATTTTCCGTTTCTCTTATATTATGGAGAATAAAAGTAAGAACAGGAAGAGACAATTCCAGAGATGTACTGAGTTCCTCACTGACAAACGATGAACAATTTGAAAACATAAAAAAATCCAAAATCTAACATGTGATTAAACTGGATCAAACTAAAATAAATTCCATTAACTGCATCAGACTGCTTGAAACTGTTTTTAGTATTTTCATGCAGTTGGAAGTTTTGAATTTTTTGGTTTTTTTTTTATTCATATTTGAACATTCAAATCAAATTGTTTTTTTTATGGGTACTTATAAACTGTCAGAAGCTAGTACACGTGCTAGTGCAAGTTTCATGGGAAGTTATGATTTCAATATTTTTTACAGTTAATGATTTTTTCGGGTTTACTGTAGGTTTTTTTTTTATTTTATACTTAAATATATAATTTTAATAAATAATACATTAAAGTTTTCGTTTCTTGGCTTAGTCGGTACATACTTCTGTTATGTTCACTCAAGTATCGCCTTTATATACAAGGACTTGCCACTTCTTTTGTTCAAACTTAACCCAGCACTTAGCTTGAACATGAAAATATAATCAAGGGCTTAGAAGCCGGCTTATATTCCATAATCTGGGAAACCGGAGACTATTGTTTACGGGTAGGACGAAGCAAAAATAAACAAAACGTTATTCAATCTACCCTCCTACTGTAAGCAATCACTTGATGGTGGGGAAGACGACGGAGGTGTGAGCCATGAAGTAAGCGAGTTAGTGTACCTGTATTGATAAATAAATGATTATATATATCTTATAATCAATCATTTGTAAATCGAAAAAAAAAAACTTATATGATTAAATTCTCAAGCTGAGATAATAAGATAATATTTTATAATTTAACCATTTTCAGTCATTTGTTTTACCATCCACTTAAAAGAAGATTTAAAAAGTGTCAGTAGGGTAGTCTTGTCTCTAATGCTTACCTTTTTACGGTCACTCAAACTTTATCAATTTTGTCAGCCGTTCAATTCATTAAAAAAAAAGCAAGAGATTATAATAGTCACCATTAGGTCCATAATAATGATCATTTATTTATCAGGAAATTATTTCCATATTATTAAACACAATCATTACAATTAACATAAATACCCAATAATACACCTGTATGTGTATTAAATTCAAATTCTAATTCATTTTCTATCCAACCCATGTCAAACTAGTTCTAAAATTAAATATCACTTATTATTAATATGCATTGTCCGAGCTCGCTTATTTAATGGCTCCGGTCTCCCCAACAAGCTGCCACATGACGTGACAGGCGGCCGCGACTGACATATCCGAAATCGCTGCGACATTCTTCCTAAACGTCTTCTCAAACAATGCAACGAGGGTCCACTAACATACCACATCTTACTTACCATCTTGCAACAGCTTAACATCTAAACAAGAAAGATCACTTTTGTCTGTTTCAGCTTCTTCATTATCTTTGTCTGATGACCAACTATATTTACAGATATAATATATTTTATTTTTATATATATAAGGGCGTTTATCGCATGTTGTAGGACAGTTGTAATGTTGTGTAGGTATCTCAGGGGTGTAACGTAGAGTATTTGAGAAAGTTTTCGATTTGCAATGAGGTGATGGATTCGATTTTAAATGTTTGTTGTTGGATGGAGTCTTATTGGGGGAGATAAATTCTATCTGCCATTTATCTACCTTTAAAATATATAGGTATACCTTATTTGCTTTTCTGCTGGCAATACCCAAAGCGTAACATTTATTATGCTTGATAATCATGATCGTCATTATACTTTATATACACTGTCTAACTGCAGTAAAAAACAATAATTGTACAGTTACAATATTATTATATTAATGTTAATACTAGAAATTGAAAAAAAAAAACACAAAATTTGATGAGCTGAGTTCAGAGCATATATAGCCTCGAAGAACACTATACTTTATAATAATAAAACATAAACAGTAACACACAAAGGAAAACTATAAAAAATAGTCGAGTAACATGAAAGAAAAGAATTAAAAATTATTCAAATATGGTGTAAGATAATAATGTTACGTTGAAAATGTTTACCATATTTCATTTTACAAATTCTAATACTTTTTTCACTTCATTGCTAGCCATCTCACTATTGTATCTCATAATGCCTTTACAAATTTCATGCACGTTACCCAATACATTACAACTCCGACGTAAAACATTCCCAACTCCATCCTTTTACTAGAAAACAAGTACCAAAAACTCCGTACATTTAGTAGCAAATGGCCAGAGCATGCGATTGCTCGCATATTGAATGCAGCGAAATGCATACAAATACTGTGTTTACTGTCTACCCCTTGATGGATGGTTCGGGATACTTTTTGTAGACTTCGCTATGAATTTTGGAATTCTATCTCGATTCGTGAGATAGAGTTTCTCTTTTAGGATTTTTGGGAAAAAGATGCTCGTTTGAAAGTTTCTGCAGAAGTTTAAGAGGAAAATGTATTACAATATTTTGATATTTACAAAATCCATCAGATTGAGGAGAAGGATACCTCAGAAGAAAATCTGGAAAAAGATATCTACGAACGAATCACTGCCGATGATAAAACGTGTTTTTTTTTTTGAGTTTGGAATCATCAAATTACTCTCTCTAGAATGGAGTGAGAGTGTGACAAACTAAAACCCACCTTTATTTGCTCTTTGTATTCTACATCTATAGTCACACAATTCTTTCAAACGTTCTCGTAAAAAATTGGCACGTTGGGGACGCCATAATCATGGCAATCAGTCCCCTGTTTGAGGTATAGCTGGAAAGACGTCACGGCGTCCTCACCTTCTGTATGAAGCAGATCCTAACTGGACACGGTAAGTTCGTGAGTTTCTGCACCAATTCAGGCTAAAGAACCACCTGGAGGACGGGGCAGAGGATGGTTTGGAAGAGTTAAAAAAAAAACGTGTTGACATGTGTGAATCTCTTTAATTCTTTATTGTACACTATAACAACTTATAAAATAAGTGGATAACAAAGTTCATGTATGTAAGCGAGTTACTTTAAATTCTACTTAGCTTCTTGATTCGATGCCTCAACTGTTACTATAAATTTACAACTAGCTACCATGATCGTCAATTCACAATCAGACTCGATCAAATACCTCGTCAGATCTAACGACAAATTGTTCATTTACTGCATTTCATAAAAGCACAAACTACATAATTGACATAGTAGCCATGGTACCGATCAGGCCTCACTCAAACACTGCCTCAGTCAGTCAATTTGAAGACCGCAAATTGGCGCCTCTTGCTAATTAACGTTTGCCGTGCACCAGTTTGTAAGTGGCCAAGAAGGAAGCGATTTAGGTGGTCTTATTTGATTGATTAATTAATAGGCTATCAATGAATTTATTTAATTCGGCAAGGTGATACTGCACAGGCATACTGCAGCTTCTGCTTTGAAAGCGATGAGAAGTAAAAGACTTCGGCAATCTGACTGAAAAAGACTGGCCTGCTTCAAGAAAGATGAAGA
This sequence comes from Mythimna albipuncta, assembly GCA_929112965.1. NCBI lineage: Eukaryota > Metazoa > Arthropoda > Insecta > Lepidoptera > Noctuidae > Mythimna > Mythimna albipuncta. The sequence continues at coordinate 23,940,721 of OV815961.1, read as the reverse complement.
TGTGTATCATGGTTATAATGGCATCAATAATGATTTTATATTTTTAAACCTTTGTTTTAATAACATATGTAGTTTTTTTTTTTAAACATAAAGAATTCAATGACAGGTAATGTTGCATACGATCAAATAGCATAACAAAATTATGTGGATACAGAATTGAATGATGCAATTTATTATACACTCCCTAGCCGATTTCGGCTATGGTGTACTGATTTCTGGCTTATTGCAACTACGGATTGCGATCTCGACATCAGGCGTGATCCAATCAAGAATAAGCAGTTTATAATATCTTCGAACAACAAAACTCGCCAACGTCAAGGCCTCGTCCACCGCAGCGCAACAATAATTGATAGTTTCCAGTCGCGGAGACATTCCTACTCACTGGCGCTGTTATTTAGTACCGACATGTTGACAGTAATAACAGTGGCTGACCTATGTTTATTTACATAAAATTGACACCACACTAGTGTGAAAAGCACTGCTATTGAGGATTTTCTATAGGCATGCTATTATGTATTTGATTGACTGGCAAATAGAACCCGTTGATGGTAAAATCAGTTACAATTTTGTTGTACTGTATGGCATGGTGGCTTTCTTGAATTCTGAACTTGCTTTGGATGGAAAGTTTTGCTGAGGTCATAGTAATACTAATAAAACAACACTTTCTAAAGTCTATTCACTCAGACGCTGTTTAGACATGTACAAATTGCCTTAGCCAGAGGAAATGGAAAGTAGGAAAGTTTACCATTATTGTAATAATGATAGAAGTAATGAAAAAGATGACCACGTTATAGCTAAGGTAAACTCATAATTATTGATTAATCCAAAATATGATAAAACTAAAGAGTAAAAAATATATAAGTAGAACTAAGATACTGAAAAACTAACGTCACTTTTTATCTACACTAATATTATAAAGAGGTAAAGGTTGATCTTTTATTTGTAGAAAGTAATCTCTGGAAGTGCTGATCCGATTGCTATTTTTTTTCTGCCATAGAAAGCTGCTTTATTCCTAAGTGATATAGGTTATATTTTGTGTGATATGATATATCTAGTATGATATATCCAATATTTCTATTGTTGCTAGTAAGTCTCAAAAGTTCTGGAATGAAAAGGATAATGTACATAGATGTTCGCTGACTGTACGTGAATTGTAATCGGTCCGGACAAAGAGCGACAACAAACAGCAATTTAAATCGCTCATCGGATTGAATCGGAACAAGAGGTCGTGTTGCATCAATTAAAGGATTACCGCCTGCTGTTAATTCGCTACCGTTGTTTTGTAACCGGGCTGTACGTCTGTGTTGTTTGTTTTCATTATACGGACTGACATTATTTACATTATCTTAAACGTAATTAATAATGTGTATATCTGATCTTTATCCAACTGAAGTATGTGTGACAACTATTTGAATAAATACACTTTTACTTTCTTCTTTGCTTTTCAAACATCATCGGATTTTTAAATCATTTTTTTTATTATATAATTTGGATTTAATTTCAAGATTTTACCAAAGAACAACAACCACTGACCACATCAACAACTCTGACATCTTTGAAGATTTAATTATTACCAGGAAGTTTTTGTGTCCCAAATTCCAACCACGTCGATACAACCTCTTTTTTTTAAAGTTAACCTATACATACTTTCATACCTTTCAGAACCCCATCGTTCGTTGCAGCTCTACATTACTGTGCGAGTATGCAATGAAGCGGAGCGGCGCATCAATTAAAGGATTAACGAGATGGTGCGTTAAATGTATGCAGTTGTTCCGTCCGCTGATTGACCGTTTATATAGACGGACGTTTTAATCTTTCAATTGATTTGATTTAAAGTTCTCTAGTATATTTTTAATGTTGCTTCAGTAGTTGTGTAACGTTGTTTTGAGATGGTTATTATCAACACAAAGTTCTTTATTACAATATTAAATGTTAACGTATACGATTTGGATAAAATTATATGTTTTATGTGTTGTCACCCACAGCATCGCTTCTGTAGCCTATTCCACAAGTATAGAATCAGCAAGAGCAATTTGTATATATTAAAAGTGTAAACTATGTGGCTGTAGAGCCTCACAGTTTACAATTCTTGGTAACAATGTAGATTTCTATTTTTTTTCTTTATTATACAATTATGATTTCCAAAGATTCTATCAGCACCAAAAATAAACACAAGTTTAGATAAGAAAAATATTTCGAATCTTTTGAAACTACCTGATGCAACTTGTAGGAAATTTTAAGCAATGTGTATAGACACACTACATATATACAATCCACAATCCATGAAAAGTTCTATGACATGATGTTAAGCATTTAGAAAGTTTTGCTCATCCAGCCTAAGACCTAAGTGCAATTCTTTGAAAATAATCCACAATATTCACAGCACAGTAAGATCTATTTGTATCGAACATGAACTCAGTTTTTATTTGCTCAGTCCGCAATCATACGGAGATGCCCCGTTGTGACGGGCGACTTGAAGTATTTATTGCACACTATAAGATAACGGAAACTGCGGAGAAAATATCAGGCGTAGATATTTTAATGTTAAGAAGCTAGTACATTTGTAGGGGTAGTGGTTTAAGAACATAAATATGAAAAATTCAAAATTCAAAATTCAAAATCATTTATTTCAAATAGACCATTTGCAGGCACTTTTGAATAGTCAAATGTCGGTCAGTCCAAGAAAAGTGAAGCTAAATTGCACGTTCCAAAACGTAGGTCTCTATGGAGAAGAACGTGCAAGAAATTCCATGGACACTCTTTTTAAAATATATTGAGTTACATAGATCTTGGTTACATATTTCTTGTCGCTTCTAATATGTGAGCACAATGTTGGTAGATACGTAAAAATAATAGTTTATTATTCTTTTTATTAAATGTAATTAAAAATAGAAACCGAATTAAGCCACTGGCAGCCAAGAGATGACCAGTCTCAACCGATGGCACCCGTTCACGAGCATGACACGTGCATCAGCCCCACTCAGCTCAACCATTTTAAAGGGAACCGAATGACCCAATAACACGTGCCACCACCAGCAAGACATTTGGGTGAGCATGACAAACTCTCAACTGCCATGCTCGTAATGTCAAACAAGTTGTAACCTAATAAAGATGCTCCATGGTGCTTCACATTCACAAAAACTTGAAAAAAAGAAGAAAGTGCTTCTACATTATACAATGCTATTTAGTTTCCAATTAAAAAAAGTAATAAATTATCATAAGCTCTATTGAAATAAACAAATAAATAAAAAATACATTTCGAAAGCAAAAAATACAAAAAGGGGAATAGTATCTCTTCCAATATTTACAAATATATTTATATATTTATAAAAAAAACTAATTTGAAGGTAAAAGTGGCTGTAGTTGTGGAGCAGGACCAGCATTTAGCCAAGCATTTTTGTCAAGGAGATAATCTTCCAGTTTATAATATGCTTGTCTACATAGTGTGCGTTTAATGCATGTTTTAAATTTGGACTCATTTAGTTGTAGAATCTCAATTGGTATTTTATTATAAAATTTTACACAGTACCCCATGAAAGAGCTACGTACTTTAGCCAATCTGAATCGAGGTTGATCTAATTTGTTCCTATTCCTAGTATTAAAATTGTGCCTGTCACTTATCTTAGTAAAAAGATGAATATTTTTCCGAACATACATGATGTTTTCATAAATGTATTGACAAGGGACCGTCAGGATGTTTATTTCTTTAAATAGTTCCCTAAGGGAATCGCGTCTGCGAAGGTTATATATGGCTCTGATAGCTCTTTTCTGCAGTATAAAAATAAACTGTTTAGAAGTAAGATTGATAGAAATTCTATGAGTTCGTAGTTTAGGTAAGTATTCTTCTCATAAAAACCAAACGTTTGAGGAACAGGTTTATTTTTCGTAGAGCTATTGAGTGGTATTCCCAAGCGGTGTTACGTAATTGCTTACCATCAGGTGATATAGTGGTCGAACGCGAGCTTATAATCATTAAAAAAATAGTATATTGGCTGTATGTAAAACTTTTAGATAGAAATATAAGTAGTTTTTTCGTTGCAAACCAGAACATACCTATTCAAAATCAACCAAATAAATTAACTACGATAATGATTACATAAAATAATATCAATAATAAGACACAAATGTAGAAGAAGAAAAGTCTTTAGAATCTTTTAGTCAAGAAAGACACAAATAGTTTGAGTACAAAAAAAAAGAACGACATTTCGTTCTTTTTTTTTGTAGATGTAAATATAACTTGGATAGGATTTGAAGATCTCAGACCAATAAAGTGATTAATTAAAGAGGTTAGACTGAAGAATCTAAACAAGGTGATCTTTCTAAACTCCATTAATTCTCACTTTAAGACTGTGAACATTTGTATACAACACACATTCCTTCCCACTGCTGTACTCTCTTCCCTCGTTGAACGTAAACTTAAAACCTAACGCTCTTGTTTTGAAGAGATTCCAAGTAGTCCATTCAATAAACTACAAACTGAATGTGTACGATCCTTAACAGCAGCTTAAAGACGAGCACAATTCAATGTGTTGTCTCGACGCGCGATTTATTCTCATAACAAGGCACTCGTATAAAAATAGTCAACTTTAACACTGCAGCTATGGGATAGAAGTATGTTAGAGATATTGTGTTTTGTGTGGGTTCTGTTCTATAGTGTTGATGTCTTCATATGGATTTTGACTTTAAGAGGCTGTATATCTATTGCTAACAAGTTCAAATTGTAAATGCATGTCATGCCCTATCGAAACGATACTTCGTTAAATATTTTGACTTTTTGACACTCGTTGCCGCTGATAGAGAGTCAGTCGTTTGTGGAACCTGAGAAGTTTGAGATCTTCATTTGTTCGCAATTTAGTATTTCATTGGAGCTTTGGGTTATTGAGTTAGTAAAGGTTAGTGTGAGAATACTAGGATTCTTTTGTATTTTTCTTTGGAACACTGCCTAAAGAAACAAAAAAGGAAAAAAATAGTATAATTATGTATTTATGAATTCTAGAGATATAGTCTTTGGTCAGCAGCCGTTTAATATTTTGGTTGTTTTCTATTGAACAAACTTTTCTAGTAAAGTTACTAAAGTTATAAAATATATTTCTAAAGAAAAACGTGCTCCAGAAGTATGTAGGGCATGAAAAGGTCAAATACGACATCTAAAAATACGAGCTATCTAACAGTAATAACGCCATCGATTCCAACTAAATAAAAATTCAATTGCAGAAAAATATTCTTCTCATAATAAAAATATCCTTAGCAGAAATCCATTCACAGGATACTCACCCTTACATTTAAAGACACAGAGTCGATAGTAGTTCAAAAATATTTGGAAAAAATGCTTGGACAATACCCGTTACCGTGGAAACGGCACGAACGGTGTACAAAATTAATCTTGCATCTGCAGAAACTAATAAAACCATTGCTGCAAGAATTAAAATCGTTTGACAGGGTGGTATAAAGTAAGATTGTTATCAAGTAACAATGTCGAGTGAAGTGGACAATGGAGTAAAACTGTTTGCCTCACTCTTAAGGGCTATTAGAAATGTCTACGAGTTCCGTAAGGGTCTATACGATTTTGTTCGTGGGCTATTGTTGGAGTCCGAGATGTTTGCACGATGTTTTACGATTGTTTGCACTGAAAGTTGAGGCTTATCTGGTGCAGATTGTCATTGGAGCAGTCCAGAGTCCAAGAGAATAGAAAATATATTGGCTGAGTAAATAATGGTGGATGTTAAAAATTGCACAGAAGTATTTAGCTTCTAACTTTTAAAAGTGTCTCGATTTCTTAAGAGTGGACTTGTCTGTTTGATAACTAAGCGCTCGAAATTGTGTTGTACTAAACCCTAATAAGATGAAAGAGGATGAGTCAAAGTTAGTAGGGTAAAAAAGAAATTACTAAATTTGATGTATTTTAATTGGTATTTTGGCAGTAAAATGCTAAAAAGCAAAAAAAGTTTATAGGTGAGTAGTTGTCTCATTATACTGCTTAATGATCAATTTCTTCTAACCTGACATCTCAGAAACATTCTTAACCATATTATATAAAGAGCATACCTTTAAAATACCGTTAATCAGAGATACAATAGTGAGACAATGACAGCGCGAACACCTTCGTTTGGGGTTTAATGAATATAATCTATAATTCACATTGGTTAGTTTATGATTGTAAACGAATGATTCTCTCAACCTCATCACTTTGAGAAAAAACTTTTATGTTTACAGTTTTGACACTTGAAAGAGGATTTGCTATGTCTTAGAAAATGTTTTTTTTTTTATTGTTACTGTAATTATCGGAAAATTGCAAAATTACAGATAACTTTTTTTACTTTGCACCCCAGATTTTGAAGTGATTAATATTTCTCAAACCTTCTTATAGAATGAGCATTTTCCCTTTAGCTGGATGATATTCTCCCAATAATCGCTTAGTCTCCCCTAACGATTATTGCATAAGAACATAACTGGATTATTGTTTACCGTTCGTCTGCTATCACCATAGTAACACGAGTCCCCCAATTGACTTGAATATCGCCAAGAAAATGGATGGCAATATATCAATACTTGAGAAGTTAGAAGGACAAATAATTTGTCGGACTTCGTTGTTTGAACAAATTAATAAAGGAGGACATATTATATTATAAACCATGTATTCAGCTGCTACAGGACTTGTAACTGTGCAATATAAAAAGTACTTAACGAAGTTACTTATTTTAGAACTGAAATGAAGAAAAGTCACCATGCATCAAACACTTTCGTGAAAATCTAAAAAACTATAGAAATCCATAGTCTTACAATCGCTGCCTCCTATAGCGTGCATTTTTTTTAGGCAGGTAATCAGCAAATAATACCTCTAATTCGTGTGAAGCGAGAAGAAATATCAGAATTTTACCGTCTAAAACTCGCCCAGGTTTCTTCTGTGACCTTTTGCACTATATTGCCACGGTAATTCTTTTAAACAATACCGATTTTTTGAGCAAACTATGCTAACTTGATATAATGATATAAATGAATCTTATTCTGGTTTTATTAAGTTTCATGAATGTGAAAAGTCAAGAGCACTGCAGTTGTAGTGGAGATATTATTTAAATTTTGTTTCTGAAATCAGATTTTTTCAGAGCAAAGCATCGCAAAATACTCTAAGCATATTAAAATAAAACAAAGAAGACTGTCAACAACAAGTCTGCAATAGTCACCCCAGAGCAACCCAAGCAAAGAATTCGAAATTCTCAAACTCAGTTTTAATTAGCAAAAAGAAATCGGAGGAAAAGTTTTTAACAAAACTCCCTCCAACGACAAACTGAATAATACCATTTTAATTGAACTTAATTAACAAAATTACACAAAAACGTTCCTGAGAAGAATAAAAAAATAATTGGAACAGATTGTCGCGGACTTGTTATAATTTTATGACTATCAAAGTTTTGATGTTGTGAAAAATTCCTTTTTGAAGACTTTGATATTATGTCTTATGTTTATTTGATGATGAAGAAAAAATTAATGAATAAAGCTTTGTAACTTAGTGAGAAATCAAAGACTAGAATTAAAATTATTCGACAAAGATTCGGGCTTTCAAAGGAATAGAAATTTATGCTAAACACGTTTACGTTTTCTAAGATAGACAGTGAAAATAATATAAAAACCACCAAATACTGGAATGTTTAACAATGACACTGATAGTTCTATCACATTATTCGAATCTCCAAACGTCATATCAAGAAACAGAAACAAGATATAAATTATTATTCAAAATAATACATGATTCAATATTATTTTGTAATCTTAATACAATGAAACTAGATACAGACATATCAATATGCAATAGACTCTCGCAAAGACGTACGATATAAGCCTTCATGAAACTCAATCTCAATGTTTATATTCGTCATTTTGATTTATTACTTACTTTTTTAGACATTTACACAATAATTCATTCAGAAACACGGAAATAAATTTATTACCGATCTTTGAAGTTAACAAATTTCTCAATATCCGTGGCCTAAGTAAATAAAATCTTGGGGTTAGTCATTAAGACATCCGTGTTCTTAGGTATGTTAAATTGAACTTAAATGTCGCGTGCAGTCTGTTGGTTAAACTGGTACAGTGCCGCACATTAGTCAAAGTAAGCGTAGCATGCTGGTACATTTGAATAGAAAATACTTTGATGTTGGTCATCGCAAACAAATTTTACTGTACCTTGAAGATTGACGTTCTCGTGTGGAGAAAGATGATTCATTTAGTTTATGTTGAAATATAAAATAAGGTTTTCATTATTGTAATTTTTTTTAAATGAGTAATGCATGCATGTAGGAGTATCTTCCTTCGGGATTATTTTCTGCAATCACGCGGGCAAAGCCCTAGCAGCAGCTAGTGTCATAATTATTAATTCTGCAGTCCAGTTACTAATAGTTTGTAAAATACAAATTAATATCGGCAGTAAAAATAAAAACATCATAGTATATAAAACACTGGTGTTTAGCTATATCTTTGTTAGACTCAACAGTCTCCAATATAATTGATTAAAAAATATATAATAATTCAAATAATGATGATGTATTCAATAATTATGATTACGATGCAATCTTTTATTTTTTTCATGCACCTGCAATATTTTCTCTGCACCCTTGATTGACCGGTAGATAATGATGAGGCATTCTCTATCCTAAACGAAAGTAACAAAAAATCTAGGTACAACGATCAATTGTATGTAGTGAAGTCTGTTATTTTTTTTACTATTATCTCAGGGTTTAGTTGTAACTTACTTTCGATATTTTAATACTCACACTTTCATTTGTTCCCCAACATTCTTTTGTTACTTAAATATATTCTAACGTGTTCCGTATCCACCAGTACACCACGTCATCCCCATTTGTCAGTCGGCTGTTATAATTGGCACCAGACATGCGCCACTCCTGCACATTCAAATAACCCGAGCTTACACGAACATACACGAGTATTTCCGAATTACAAAGTGACAGGACGAAGCGGAACTTACATTGATTTGTGGGTTTTGTAAATAAATGAGGTTTTCTTTTGTTTGTGTTTCAATTCATAATGTGGATTGGGGAACTACTTTAAGAAAAAAATAAATAACAGGATGTTTTTTTTTTCTCCTGTTATCCTAATCTTTGTTTTTATTATTGATAGGCTCGTGTTTGACCACCATCTCACCTGTTGGTAAGCAGTGATGTTGGCGACGATGGAGTAACCAATTCACTCTTGACTTAAAGGCCATCAGGAAATACAGACTCCGGCAGAGAATTTCACTCCTTGGCTGTACGCACAATAAATGTTAAATATATATTGAAATTATAAAAAGTTAAACTTTATTTATTTATTTTATTATTTATTTATTAAGGATCGCCAACATTACAGGCACTGGGAATTAACATAGGTAATCATTTTGTTTACTATTCAAGTGCTGCAACACTTACAGACAATCACTACATTAATGGAGAACATCAGATTTTAAAACACATAAACATATAAAATTAGTAAATAACATTTTCAATTGTATTCATCTAGGAGATGTTAAATTATTATGTAGCTGCACTACCTCTAAGTAATATAGGCTATAAGTTATTTTTACGTCTTGAGTTTTGCGAGAAAAGTCGCTACATAACAAAAAAATATATTGGAAACTAGTATACAACAAAAAAAAAGTGATGAGTGACAGTTTCTCAACTCTTATTATATCTTCTGTTGGGCAAATATTTTCGCCATGGCCCTTTTTCACTTCAATACTTTAATTATTTTTTTATTTATTCTGGAGTGTATTCTCAAAGTGTTTTTCTATTTATGTCGTGACTAGTTGTTAAGGCCTTTATAAAAAATTGTTCTAATGACAACTATTACCATGATCATCATTATCAAATCAGCTGAAAGATGTCCACTGGTGGACAAGACAGTGTCATAACAACTGGTCCTATGCGCCTCACATCCATCGGATTCCCGCGACTCTCACTAGTTCATCAGTTCAGCTCATGGAAGGCCTTCCAACACTGCACTCTCTAGTGCGCGGTCACCACACCTTCCACCTTTCAACCTCGTCGACTATCTGCACTGATAGCTATACAACATTAATTTTAATAAATAAGCAAAAATATATATTAACCGGACCATCCAGACGACTGAGAGATTGTTTTGCACTTGCACCCAGCTAAAAAAAAAATCATATATATGACATCCCCACCCTTGGGCGGGGCGGGAGATAGTGTCAGACTCTTACTGACTAAAACCCACCCCGTTTTTTCGTGCCTTTCATACCTTGGCTACCTTTCCTTGTCTACCTTTCAAAGCTAACCCTGGCCACTAAAGACTTCGAACCAGCTGAGCCCCAGCTGTAACAGCTCTGTGCTGCCCGTTATGACCTGCCGTGACTTGAGTTGTACTTAGTATCGGTGGTATCCAACTTGTGATTTTTTAAATATTTGTTGGAAAAAATATAACATGGTGTAAAAACTATTGGAATCCATTCAGTTACTGATTCTAAAGAAATAATGTAAATTCAGGTTTCGCATAAGCTAAAAATAATGTTAACGTGAAATAAGTTTCATAATCACTCCGGTGATGCAAAACTTAATTCTAGTAAAGACAGAGCCGACATAATGTTACTAATTGTATACTATTAGTACTAATTAAAATACTACGCGCACTCACGCGTAACTCATTAACACTTAACATTTAGTACATGTCTAGAATACTAAGACCTATTGTGATAGGAAATAATATGTGCTACATCTTTATATCTCGCAATATTTATTTTGTAAGGCAGAATTACGAGTGTTTAATGAGGCATTTAATTGCATTTTTTTTTTGCTCAGCACTTTAAGACATTGTCACAGACGTACAGACGGTTGGTACAGACGTTTTTTTCATCTTTTTACAACCCCCGCTCTTGGGCGGAGCGGGATCCACCTTGTAAGGGGCCTTCTAACGCTGCGTCTTCCGGGCCGCGGTCGCCATTCCAGAACCTTTCGGCCCCAACGGCCATCCGTTCTGCGAGCAATGTGCCCTGCCCCCTGCTCATTGCCACTTAAGTTTGGCGATTCTTCGTGCTTTGTCGACACAAAAAGTACATAGGCGGACTTAATGTCTTAGGCATTCTCTGCAAGTCTACCTAGCATGGTGAGGAAAAAACAAGGCAGATGCAAACAAAATATTATTACGGAAAAACAAGGGTTGTATGTATGTACAAAGTACTATGTCTACAGCGCGCAGACAAATTTGTTTTTCGCGCGTTTTAAACACATACAAAAGTCCAACTACAACCAGACAACACCCGTCAGGTCGAAGGATACGCCGTTTTCAATGCACGATAGATTGTGACCTTACACCCCTGTACTACCTACTACATGCCTGTTCTGGTCAACTCCAAAAGTCAAATCACTGCATCGCACAGCACCGCTCCGACCCATAGAAGCCTGCAGTTTTTTTCGATCTACTGGAGTCTGCAACATCATCCTCACTCACTGAGACATCGTCATCATAACCCATTGGTATGTCATCACCCCCACTTTTTGGAACACCATCCAATTCATCACATATGGGTCCGGCTCACTGTGAACTATGCGGTTTCCAGTTCCGATAAACTGACGTGCGAGCAGCACGCATCATATAATATACATATGACACATTCTTCTTTCCACCTCCGGTCTTTGGAAGAGAGTGATGTAATGGCATCGACACGACCACATAAAACCTACAAAAAATTATCTGAAGCCTTACCAAGTCTACCTAGCAGACATCAGTAATGTTCGGAGTATGATTATAATATATACAACTGCTGTTGCCCAAACCAGACACAATACTCCTCTGGTCATAAAATCAACTGCTATGGGGTGCTTCAATCTTTGACGCACAGACTTCAATGTAACTAATTTACGTTATTTATTACAAAGAATTAAAGTTGTATACTTTTTTAAATCCATTATCTTTGAAAGTACTTGTACAATGATGATTTAATTTTAGCACAAAATAGATAGGTACTTAGTGCTTAGTGAAGCTATACGTGTTCAAGCTAATTAGTCAATACAAAATGCAGTAAGATTTATATCTACACTTAGTTACCTTTTTATTTATTTAACCAGAAGAGCTTCTAAAATGAAAATCCTCCCCTAAAACGACCCACTGACCGCTCTTCTACTTCTTACATCAGACTTGACTAGATATTACAAAAAAAAAATCTTCTGGGAACCTTTCACGAGAAAGCAGCGCCTAATTAGCATCACAGTATTTCACAAGAATGAATCATAAACCAAAACTTTTACTTTACCGCATAAATGAGCGTCAATTTATCATTCGTGTACTAACAAGCCGCGTAAGTCCACACTAAACATCCTGTATTACAAAATTTATGATAATTTGACGTCCGACGGTAGCCGACAATTGCCGAACTCACCACCGACTGGTTCGTTACTGCACCCACTAAGTGCACTAACAATTGATATGAACTAGAAATCAATTACTACCAACATTAGAACAAAAAGGGGCCGGTAGCAGAAACGTGATATCTCTGAAATTTGATAATTTGGTTTAGAACCAACGGACAAACATGCCCGCATATTAACTCCATACTTAAGCCAGTTCTAACTTTATTCTGTTACTGATACAGTCTATTTTCCTTTACCTTATATTTTTATAGACATAGAGCTGTAAAAGCCCCTGTTAGCCTTTCCCACGTTGCTTCATTACATCAAACATTCTGCCACGCGTATTATGGTAATAGAAAAAAAAAAATAACTTGGCTACTTTGCATAATCCGTGAATGACAGCGTGACATTAAGTTGTCTGTTTATTTCGCCAAGATTATGACCTTTGGCCCATACTAAATAGGACTCTATCCATCACAAAATAAGGCTGTTTATAAAGGTGTGTAAGTATTTGTGAGATGGTAACGGTCAGAGTGATGTGACAGTGGTGTGAAGTGAATGATTTTGTTTTCTTTTTATAAATGTTTAGTCGCCATGTTTTTGTATACTGTCGAGTACTTATTTTTAGAATAATGTTGTTTTATTGAATGAATCCCTACTGCTAAATATAAAAGCTTATGCTTATAAAACTATTTCTCTTGTGGAAGTCTGAACAGAACGATATAACTGAATCTAAGTCTATAGATAGTTGGTAAAATAAAAGTAAAATTGGTATTTTATTTTTTTATTTTTTTTTTATTTTGCTATTTATGTACACACAGAAAAACAGAAAAAGATAAGAAACATTAGTACAAAGGTACTGCTTATTTCCAAAGAAATTTCTTCCAGAAGACCTGCGAAAGGAGAAATCAACAAGAAATGTAGACCATAGTGTGTAGGAAGCAAAAAAAGAATTTGTCAAGTGTTAATACAAAGTCACATACAATTATATATACCTTAAAATAATATATATATTAATATATACATTCTACTATAAATAAATATCATACATAATACATACAATATATGAATAAATATCACAATTGAGAGGAAAGATAGTATCGTATGTTACTTAGGCTTCGTTTCATCGCAATCGGTTGATTATATCGAAAGATATATCTTATTTATTCACTATTATGCGATACAAAGTAGGCTGGGTCAGCTAATCTGTAAATATTATTATAAAAACTATATTACCTATCAAATAAATATATTTTTTAAGATTATGAGCAACGGTGAAAATCATTAAAATAAGTTAAAAATGAATAAATATATAAAAAATACAATACACAAATACGTCGTTAATTTTGTCCTATTTTTATAATCTATCCCAAATCGGCATAAATACATAATGTCTATAAATACGATCCCTAAAAGAAATTCCCCGATGTCTCTCCTCGGAGCATTCTTAACATAAATAAAGCCCATGAGAAGAAAAAATAAAAATCTAAAAAGAAAAGTACATATAAACAAAATAGAATTTTGTCATACAAGATCATGTTTATTCCGGAACATCAAACGTATAGAATTTAATAATACATCATTTTATTACGGCGCCGTGTCTCACCCCGAATAAATATGAAGGGTATGGTATTTTCAACGTATGGTTAAGAAAAGTCTTGAAGCTATGCTTGTTTTAAATACTTACATTTTTATTGTTTACTGTTTTGTTCTGTAGTAATGATTTAAGTATCAGTAAATCTGAAATTAAATTTGTAAACATGTTTAGTTTGTAATTGTAATTTCTGATAAAAATTGTTGACAGTTTTTTTTTAAATCTAATAAGAACAACGGTTTGAAATGTATACATAATTCGTATTAGGACTGATTCCATTGAATCGAGATCCATTAATTATTTATATGTACATATTATTATTTACATTTTTAAACCTATAATACGGTACTTCTGATTCCACAAGATTGCATTTAAGAGCAAGTGGCTGGTGAATAATCCTGGCTACGAGGTTGTGTCTATGTAGTCTCCGTTAGCCAGATGAGGACACCCAGAAATAATGTGTCGAATTGATTCCCCGCGCCGGTGGCGTGCCCGAAAGATGTCAACCGTATCCTTCACAACGTATTTTCAGTATTAGTTCGTCATCATAACTTCGTCCATAATTGCAAAGACAAAACCTTCGGTTTCCCCGAAGAGGTCACCTAAACGTAACCAAGAAACGGACGCTAATAGGTCTACATCGTGCCCATGTAAGCCCCGGTTAAAGCGTCCGTGAAGCTCCTTGCTCTGCCATTATTATTGTATTATTATTGTTATATATTGCACCTCACCGTCAACGATTGCATCACTACTTACCATCAGGTGGGTTCACAGTCAAGCACTTGTTTATGTTAATTAAAAACGGTTTTGAAATCTGTCTTGAGTTTCATCGTCATCATTACAGCCAAATCACGTTCATAGCTGGACACAGAATTCCCTCAAGAGTAGCCTGAATAATTTCTGTGACCCTGATCAGATCATTAATCCACATTATAGAAGGCCTTCCAATGCTGCGCAATCACTTACGTTTATTTTTACTTTTATTGATAAATATGACATTTCTAGTCTAAGATCCGATTAAGAACGACCTTCACCGGTCTGTTTAATGGATGAAACGTATTTTATTATAAATTTAGTGTATTAAATAATATAACGCGGGTGGGTTGCCTAAGAAATTCCTGGCCAGACTATTATTAAATAAAAATTGAAAATTTATTTTATTTTTAGAAAAATGCACAACCGTTATCCATACCGATTTTTTTGCAGACAACACTATAACATCGTATTCGTAACGAAACCGCGTTTAGTTTGATATAGAATTTTTTGTATATAAAAAAAACACACCTGTTTTTACATGGCAACCCATAGCTATGCCAGGAAACAAATAGGCAACCCAACATTTTTATGTTCTAAAGGCTTCACGCTTTCGGTTAGTATTAAATTTATTCGTTAAACACAACGGTGCAGTTCTCAAAAAAAAAAAAAAAATTGTTTGGCCAGGAATTTCTCAGGCAACCCACCCGCGTTATATTATTTAATATACTAAATTTATCATAAAATAGGTTTCATCCATTAAACAGACCGGTGAAGGTCGTTCTTAACCGTATCCTCTACTATTCCAATCTATCTCGGAAAAGATCTTTGTCTATCTACATCGTAATAAAATTAACAAAAAGACTTACAATAAACTTATAAATTATTTCCCTTGCATTAGGTAACTTCATCTATTATTTAGTTGTGTTAAGATCGTTTACCCAATGCGTCCCTAACAGAGGGATCATGCCAATTTCCTTAAGAAAACAAGGGGTTTGCAACGGAAGACTTAAATTTTTAATGAAATCGATATCTTTCATGAGTTTTTTGGAGTTTTATTGCATTTAGATCAAAGGAAATAGTGGTGTTTTTAAGGCCCCGAAAATTTACAGGTTACAAAAATTCAGGAGTGGTCGATGTTGTGACGGTTTCTTTAAGAAGAGAAATCATCCAATGACTTGTCCCACTCTAGGTTGGTATGGGAGGGCTGTCAGACTTTTACTGACTAAAAACCCACTCCTGTTCTTACTTTGGCTTTCATACCAGGGCTGATTCTTCCTTCCAGAAGCAGACCCTTGGCCCCAGAAAGCTTCGACCCTGTTGGTGCCCTACGGTTAAAACATCTCCTTGAGGCGCACGTGGAACATTACGTGCCGTCGACGACTTGGGCTCGGTCCGGACGGTAACTGCTCGGACGGCGAGCAACCCATTGCTCACCGTCTGAAAGCCCGCGGCTACAGGGGCCGGAAATCGTGATCGGGACCTGCGCGTGGCGGCTGGGGCGTGACGGCCGCTCCCTTGCGCATGCACGTGCAGCCTCCTCCTTTGCTAGCATTACTGCTTCGCAGAAGAAGGCAACCACACCGGTGTCCTTCTGTTGCCCTTTGCGTTCTAGAACCAATCTTTCCTTCTGTTGTGATGTTTGGAGAAAACTTATGTCCAGCAGTAGACGTCTTTCGGCTGAAATAGTGAAGCAATGATTATTATTTATAAATCAGTATTTATCATGATTACTGTAAAACCTAGTTGACATTAAGAAAGTGTATAAGTGGAAAAATACCAAACCTTTTTACAGACACACAAAAATATACGATTTATACCAGCAATGGTGTACCATCAAAGACGCTTCCGCCTGACCACTGCCACTGCTATGTTCTTGCTTGCACTTGAAACGAAAACTTCAGAGTTTGGGATTCAAGCGTAATTTTTTAAGTGATCAGGCAGAAATGATCGCGATGGTATCTCATATACATAAGCTAGATTGTTCTAAATTCCAAAAGTTACCTCCTTTCTTCGATGGAAGGCTCGACTCTACAGCGGTATGACACGCACACACAGAACGAAATTGTAGGCAAGTCGTAACTCATTTACAATTAATCATTCCGGCTTTAGCTAATGTATTCAGGGGTTAAAACTATTTGCATACAGTTACATATCTCTGCGTTAACTAGACTTATGTACTTGAGTTATATATGGCCAATTTGGGGTTCACAAAATGATGCGTCTGGGGCATTATTACTCAGAGTATCTTCAAATATATATATAATATAAACCGTTCGTTTAAAAGGGGAAGAATAATGATGGATCATGGATTACATTAAATAGAACCATCCTGTCCGTTCATTTGTACGTTGTCTTTTGAAAAAGACTGACCATTATGTGGTGGACTTCCCGCTATACGTGCAAAACGTTCTGGGAACATATTCATTGTACGAACTTCTAAGGTGTTCCCTATTGGGGTATGTGTTTCCTGATAGCTACGACTTAGGGTCTTTACGGGATTAATGCACCGTGTCGATTGGTAGAAACTGTCTACTATTTATTTGAGAAAATACATGTCAAAAACAATTTAGACTATTCTTACAAAAATGTAAATCATGAAACATTTGATTGAAAAAATATAAAAATTCATTAATTCACAACTTTACGCTCTGATACTTCTTACTTTCCAGTAGCGTAGCTAGTTCTGAATTAGCCGCATCAATGATCCCCACTGCAGATTGGGGCTCTTATCATTGATGCGGCTGATACGGTGGTAGCTACGCCCCTGGTTACTTCTTTGCGCTCGAACGTATGAATGGATTTAGGTGGAATTTGGCACACAGGTAGACCATATCCTTGAATAGTACATAAGATAAGTTTTATTTCGGTATTATAATAATATATCTATACGAAAAATATTTTAGAGGTTCCCTTTACAATAGAATTATTATAAAGGGAACCTCTATAATATTTTTCAATAGCAAATAGATCGCAAACATAACAAAACCAGCGCCATCTAGTGATAAAAGACAACAATCATTTCTAAAGTCAAATTCTCATTTCTAAACTCTACTATTTATGACAGACAATATATGAATAATATAGAATCTTATTTAAATAACACATTCTAAAATGTTTACTTACTAATATCTTTAGAGCTACTGACGATCAACCAGTAGTAGATATTATTTATAACGTATAATCTTTTTGTGATAATACTTTTCATTGGTGTGTTGATTATCCGCACACACTTTCCAACGTAGCATAGCACAGCATAGTCGACCTTATGTTCCCACTGTTGGGACTCAGGCCTCCTCTCTAAGAGAGGGAATGGGCCGTAATGCACCACGCGGGCCCAGTGCGGGTTGGTGGATGTAACATGTCTTCAAATTTTTGGTACTAGGACATGCTGGTTTTCTCACGATATTTACCTTTACCGTTTTGAGAGCAGCAACTAATATTTTCTAATGTAATATGATATATTATATAGGAAATATTAAGTAATTGTTGCTCTGGCTACTTTTTTACTAATGAGCTAATTGATAGTTGAGCGTGTTGCACTGCGCGTCGCTGGTTTGAGTCCCACACGAAGCAAATCTTCGCATGATCTAATTTCTGTTATTCTGGGTGTAAGTGTCTTTTGTACTGTAGTGGACTGGAATCCGCAAGGAAAAAGAAAGCGTGGCCGTCTACTTCAGACCTGGCGTCGCACCGTGTTGGCGGAAGCAGCGAGCATCGGGTTGACGTGGAGCGAAGTGAAGCGTGAAGCTCAGGACCGTTCGCGATGGAGGATTACTATGGACGCCCTCTGCCCCATCTAGGGGACATAGGACATTAAGTCAAGTCTAGTAAGTCAAATGTCTTTTGTTTACGAGTTTATATACTTGAGAACTCCCTTACGATATAAGACTAATGGAGGAAAGTTTGATAAAACAATATTACTAAAAATAACTTTTTGTTCAATAACTCTTCTTTTATTTACCATCATCCGTGTGTCACTGCGGGGTGCCAGCTGAAAATCTGCGTTGAGTGTTTGACGCCCAGCAATTGGCGAGTTGGTGGCTCATTCGGTTCGAGCATATTCTGTGCAACTGTATTGTATTTCTGTACTCTTTTTTTTATTCTTTAATTCTTTATTGTACACCATGATAAATAACAAATATGTGGATATCATATTATTTTTATTGTTATTTTATGTTGTGGTATATTGTGTTGCTTGCGTCGAATAAATGCTATTCTATTCTATTAACTCATTTAAATTATTCAAAAATAATTTCTCCCATATTATTAAAAATAAAATTATTTCTAATAAACAAACAATTGTTAAAAGTCAACATGTAAGGAACTGAACACGTGATGTTTTGAAAGCACTTGATAATGCCATACATTTTAAACTCAGCTTCTAAACCTAAATAGTTATAATATTGAAAACCGATTACATTATTTTTTTCAGTCAATAATTTGAATATAATATCTAGGTAATTATTTTCACTAATAAAATGAGCTAAGTTTTAAGCCTTTCGTGGCCTATAATTTTAAACAAAGTATTATGTAAACAAAGAATCCTAAAACTATTAAGATAAACAATACCAAGAAATAAATTTAAAATAGATTGCATTGACTTGCATTTCACTCTCTCCAATATAGAAGCCGGAGCCAAATAGCAAATTAAAATATCAAGGGAGTAATTAAAGGCAATTTATTAGAGATTCATAATTATTATTACGACTTAACCCTCGGGTGCCGTACGATTTATTACGATCAACAAGTGTTCGATCGTATAAGGTATTCGTTTGCCTGATTAAAGGTAAGGTTTATAGAAATAAAATATATTCTGAAATAAATAATAATAATACGTTTTCAAGAGAAACAAATACTTAAAAAATATATTTCTGCTTAGCTTACATGAGATGGTTAATATGGAGAATGTGGACTCGGCTGGCATTATGTTAATAATCATTATCGTTAGAAGACTGCTGGAAAAAAGCAATGACGACTATCTAACTTGTCGAAAATGTCTCTGCGATTTTGGATCATTAGTTTGATACAGAAGGTAATACTCATCGATACGACTCGGATCGAATCAATACATTTTTCTTTTTTTAGTTGCTGTAAGAAGCAGATATTCCCGCCTCTCTAATACATTTATCATTAAAATTAATAAGTAAAACTTTCGTTTTCGCGTTGCCTGTTCTCCAGGAACCTCAGATTTGTATGGAAAAAAAATCAACCAATATTTGACAGTAGTTGTTCATTAGACTTTTTCGTTTAATGAAATCTGTATTGCATTAATTATCTTACAAACAAATACTCCTAAAAGATCTTTATCTGCGACTTGACCAGTAACCTCACTGTAAATTTTAATTGTGCCATCATTGTGTTTAATAATATTCGCAATGGTTTTAATTAATAAAATTGATGGTGACAAATTGTTCATACACTTAGCTAAACTAAGAATAACGATGTACCCATCACACGTCCCTGAGGCATACCAAAAATAATAATGACACGAGCATGAAATGTTCAACTGTGTTTCAACGAAAGCCATTAGAAACCAAATACTCCATGGAGACTTTACTGAAGATTCAAGTAATAAAATGCTTCCAAAAGCAGTCTCCCCTTAACATCAAAATATCATTCATGCCGATGATATTTATATCATATTTTACGACACACATAAACATGGGATGGGCGGTGACGACTGTATTCTGTTTACAACGTCGATCGGTATCTTGACGTCAAGATGTTTATCCATAAATGTATGGAGATGTATCTTAATATTCCAGTCAAGATAGGAGAAATTAATTATGATACTTCATTCATTTTGCCAAGACACTTTTATAGTGACAACTATTTCATTCATGTTTGTTATTATGATAAAAGGCCTATTTTTTCATCCTCATTGGACCTTGTTTCAGTTGTTATGTAAAAGCAATTGACTTTTTTGTGTATGCTCCTAGAAATCGTTTTGTGATTATAGTCTCAGTATTTCTGTTACCAATTTAATCACATGCATTGAAAATAGAGTTTCAAGAGCCAGTTATGTGCCACGAATGTTTTTAATTCATGAACGTAGCTTGTGTTGTCCGTGTCGCAATTATTGACTTACTTATGTTTGACGTTCATAATATCAAAGTCAATAAGTTTTGGTGTTCTTTACTATGTTAGCTATAAGACTCGAATTATTACAATTGAATCTGTTGTTATCTCAACAGTTTAAGTTTATTATCTAATTTATTTTTCTTCCCAGCATGAAAATGTAAGACAAATGTTAAAATTAATATTTCAACTTGTTATGAGAATCGCAATACATTAATCTCTCGTGAATGTCATACACCAAAAGGAATGAATGATTGCTATATTACTTGGAAAACTGGCACCAGTGAGCGAATGACCGCTCAGGTAATTGGTCTTCGTTAACAAGCGATAACAGACCTTATGTCTCTCTATCAGAGTTGAAATTTAGCTTTTGTTGATCGCAATTGAAAAGGAATTTCACTTTGCAGTAGTCGGATGCCCCGCGGTGAGGCCTGCAATTTTTGGAATATAATTTATTTGATTAAAATTTCTTTGTCCAGAATAAAATTTATCAAGGTGCCGAAATATAATACTGGGAGTAACCTTAAAAGGAAAAATGTTAATAATATTAATTCGTATTTTACAAAGATAAATGTTTCGTCACTCATTACGTATGACCACATTTCCATTTAAAACGTTCAGTTTGCTATCAATTTGTTATGTGTGTTTAGAAAACTTTTTGTGACTGTCATTTTTTCAAATCTTTTTAGCAATGTGTGTTAAACTATAGCAAAACGTTTGAAAATTTCTTTGTTACCAATTCAAACTAACTTTTGCAATAATGATTGTTCAACACACTCTTGATTGACGAAAGAAGACGGAATAATTATACAGAAGAAATACTTAAGACAAAGGTGTTTAAAGAACCATAATTAAAATCATTGACATAATAGCGTTTTTAGGTGTAATTTTTTTATGATCCCTGCTGGCGATTATAGAAGAGGAATGATTATTATAGAGTGTAGTCATAAATTTGTATTACTTTATGATCAAAATGAAGCTTAAAATATACGGCACACTATATCGCAAAATTCTAACCACAGACACCCAAACTCAATTCAACTAGATGCTCATATGTTTTAATTAGATAGTAACAATCGTTCAAAGCGTATGTTATTTCCATCTTCCATTTAAATGAGTTATAACTGTTTCTGAGAAGCACTTAATGTTGTTATGACGTGTAATAAATTGTCAAATCTACTTGTGTTCCAGCTATTTTCAGAGTTGAATTTATATGGGAATTTGTATGTTTTATTTAGTATCTTCTGTAAGTTTCATGACTTTTATTACGTGTCTAAAGTGAAGGGCTATTGCGGGATTTATAAAAGGGTTACTTTGTATTTTTAGCGTGTTTTAGATGTCAAGTTCTGTCATGTTTTGATTCAATATTGAAGGTGAAATGTTTTTCAGCTTTTATGAAAGATTTACCTACTATTTGTGACTAGTTTGTTGGTCTAGTAGTTAATGGCCCTGCTAAGCTGGAAGTCGTGTGTTTGATTCTCCAAGACAAGTGTTTATGTGATGATCATGATCATTTGTTCTGTCTGGGTGTAATTAATCTAAAATACATTTGTATGTAGAAGTAGGTATATAAGTATGCTTATCAGTTGTCTAGTATTCATAACACAAGTTCTGCTTAGTTTGGGACTAGATGACGTTAAGTGTTTGTAGAATATTATATTTTTGTACATATAGTATAATATTGAATTAAACCAAAAAACTGACAGAAACTGTGTTACCTTTTGGTGTACAATAAAGTTTTATTCTATTCTATTCTATTATTGTAACCTACATAATGATTTAAATTGAAAAAAATAAATTAAAGTGGCTTACCCGCCATTATTTCTGCTTAATCTATTACAGTTCTCAATTTCTCTTATTAGCGTATTGGGGTACCCCACTCTTTCTATAAAAACAGCTAAAAAATGATTCAATTTTGGTACGTACACTATTCAATTCTTGACTACTCCTCTTATCATAAAATAATTGGTCAACAAGATCTTCAATAGAGACATTTTGGTAAAACATTACTAAGACTAGTATCCACCCCTTATAATCCGCACCACACATGCAGAACCACTAACAATCTATGTCAACACACATGCGAACATCTTTAAATGTATGAATACCCTCAATTTGCGAACTTGGCAAACAGTTTGCGGCTGAATCGGCCGCAATGAGCTCTTAATCGCCGATAAACATGTTAAGCGTGAATAGGACTTCGCTATTGATGTTATGAAGAGCTCTAAGTTCTAGCGAGTCGGTAATATGTTGAAGAATTGTTTGGAGTTTGTTTATCAGGGTTCTTTAAAAGACTGTTTTGTGCAGTGGTTTTGGTTTTACGTTAAAAGTCATTCTATTAAGTTTAATGATCTACTCTTAGAAATGAAGTTGTTATTGATTTCTTGACCAGTAATTAATTAATTAAGTGAAATAATTATTGAGAAAATGCTTTAGCATTACCGTAGCCAAATACTGGGCCAAGCAAGAAATATAAAATTAGTTTTTCCATCGATACGCTAAAAAGAAGTGCTAAAACAAATTAAAATAACATGTCCTAGAATAACCTATGGGATATTTTTTTATACTTTCACGCAAGTGTAGCCATTGGCAATAGCAAATTACTTTTAATAATTAGTAAATTACTTTGGCCGCTGATAAACACTGCCCTCAGTATGCTTAAAAATATACTGAAAGCTATGACTAAAAATTCTTAATAATATGCCAGTCTCTCATTATTTCCATTTGAAACAATAAAAGCAACTGAATTGTTCTCCATCAGAGACAGCCGTGCCGTTGCTATGGCAACCTTCCCCCGACCTACCCTACACTAGAAAACCTAATAAAAATACATGGGGGTTGCAAATTTACATATGCTTGCACTGCAACCTTAAACTCAAGAACATAGAGTTGACATTTGAATGTTTAACAGACAAGAAGCTTGTTAGTGCTAAACGTATAAACAGTGGTCCCTCGCTTATTTAGTAATACAATACTTTTTTTATTTCAAAAAGGAAATGTTTGGTGACAGTTTTATTTTGTTTGATGAATTTTACTTTCGTTTTAGTTGAGTATAGTTCTGAGGGGTCGAATTTTAGCGATTGTGGTTATATGAGATTTATATGAAAATATCAGCTTCTGCCAGTAGCTTCACTTGCATGAAATTAGGAAATTTTCCATTGTGCTGTGTGTGTTGTTGTGTGTAGGAATTGTGTTTTTGTCATCATCATCTTCCTGCCTTTGTTCCGTGTTATTAGTGCTTGGCGCACCACGTTATTCTCTTCCTTTCTGTCCTTTCATCTGTCATGCTATCATTAACTCGCTTGTCTTTCATGTCACTCTTCACACAATCCATCTATTTTTTCTTTGGCAGCTCTCCCTCTCTATCCATCCACGTGTATACTCATAACTCCTGTAGTATATAATGTACATATACATGTGTTTTATCTTACCACATGACCATGCCAAGACAAACAATGATAAATTATATTTATTTTTTAAATAGGTTATAAAAAAACACTTTTACACGTCATTTTTTTTTCATCAGTTTAAGCTAGATGAGGCCAGTGTTTCCTATCTGACTACCCTAAGAAGAAACATCGAAACAAAGTCAGGGTATCTTGTCTCCTTCTCTGTCAAATCCATCCAAAGGTTGTCAGTAAAAATCACTGTTTCAATTAATTTTAAGCTCCAGCTGTATTTTTTATGAAATATAATAAAAAGTCTATCTATATATTTATGAAATCACTTAAAATAAACAATATATGGATACTTTTGAATTGTCAAGAACTCAGTCAGAAAAAATATGCTTATTCTGCAGCGTAGATCTCTATGGAGAAGATAATAATATTTGTTATCGCTTGTATTATGTGAACAATTAATTGAAATTAAAATAAGCCGCTGGCAGTCAAGACCAGTCTCAAATAACATCATTCGGTCATCAACACACCGCGTATATCAGCACCATACTAAACCAATAAAGTGTCCTATAAGCCCTTCCAGGATAACCTCGTCCGGGATTTGGATTAACACAAGGGTAGACCGCTATGTTTATATTAATATTAAAAAAAAAGTTACAAGTTTACAACCAGACAGACGAGTAAGAATCACACATTACAATTATAATAATTTTATGGATGACGATGTATCGTATATATATATATATATATCCTATGTATATGAAGACATGTCCAAAATATCATTTTGTTTATGTTTCATTATTTACTTTGTTTCATTGATAGGATCAATTAAACAAAGTTTGTTACATTATTTACTTTGTTTAATTGATAATATCAATGAAACAAAGTAAATAATGAAATAAACAAAAAATTATATAATATTCCACAACTATCACACAACGCCGTCTAGTCTCAAGCCTGTGTTATGAGCACTAGACAACTGATAAACATACTTATATATATTTTTAATACATACATACATCTATAGATAAATTACACCCAGACACAGAACAAATGATCATGCTCGTCACACAAACATTTGTCCTAGGTGGAAATCGAACCCACGACCTCCAGCATAGCAGTCAGGGTCACTAACCACTAGAACAGGCCAGTCATATTTTGATATTTTGGACATGTATACGTAGGAACCGTCGGTATGGATTGGTCACTTATTTTGATGTCTATCTAGTTATAAATGAATGTTTTGTTCAAAACCTTTTTCAGCCTCGCAGTAATTTTTATAGACTCATAATTATGACAGCTATCAAACGTGTTTCGATGTCGTGTACAACACTCGTGCAAATATTAACATGCTTTAATTTATCTATTTCCTATTCGCATGTCAGGAAAATCGTTGTATGAATATTAATTTTGTCATTGAATTATTAATTAATAATTAGTTGATTCATTGATGTATTGTTTGATATTGTGAATCACCTATTGCGTTTGTCTTTTGCATGTCTAATTATTTATAAATCACTCGATTGAATAAATCAATTAAAACGATTACTTTCTTATTCATAATAATTTATTGTGTATAGAGTTGTTTATTGTCAAAACCAATGGCAATATACTTTATTTTCTTGTTTGCTATTTTATCGTTTTATTAATGTTTAGTTTATTAATTACCTAAAACTATTTTAAGTTCCGAGAAAGTATTTTTGACAAAATATAGAATGATCACCTCACAAATTCGTTCTATTTAACATTCCAAAAACTACTATTACTACTACGTACTGGTGTACAGTAAAGTTTGTTCTATTCTATTCTATAACTGGTGCATTGAAATATATATAATTTGTAAAAAAACCGGCCAAGAGCGTGTCGGGCCACGCTCAGTGTAGGGTTCCGTAGTTTTCCATCCGTCACAATAAGTGTACCCACTTATGAGTTTAAAAAAATGCTTGCCTATACGACTATACAACAAACTTAGTCAAGAAATTATTTTGTAGAACCTTTTTGTCTTTTTGTACAAAAACTGTTCTTTCCATCAAGTTCAAAATAATTTTCCTAGAAAGTCCTTATAAAGTTCTACTTTTCAGATTTTTTTCATATTTTCTAAACTTATGGTTCAAAAGTTAGAGGGGGGGGGACGCATTGTTTTTTACTTTTGGAGCGATTATTTCCGAAATTATTGACATTATCAAAAAATGATTTTAGTAAACCCCTATTCATTTTTAAATACCTATCCAACGATATATCACACGTTAGGGCTGAAATAAAAAAAAATCACTTCCCACTTTACATATAGGGGGGGCTACCCTAATAAAACATTTTTTTCCAATTTTTATTTTACCTCTTGGTCGGCGTGATTGATATACAAATTGGTACCAAATTTCAGCTTTCTAGTGCTAACGGTCACAGAGATTAAGCGAGGACGGACAGACAGACAGACAGACAGACGGACAGACAGACATGGCGAAACTATAAGGGTTCCTAGTTGACTACAGAACCCTAAAAAGTCATTCTATCATATTATTAATTCATCATATTAATTTATTGTGTTCTATCATAGAAACACTAACCAGATTAGCTACTAATTAACTACAGCAACTCACATCATGAAGGAGAAATAACTACTAAATAATAATCTACCAACTAATATTAACACGTGAAGAAAATAAATACTCGTATATTAATGATAATATTAATTAAGAGTTGCTCGATCACTGAGTATGTGTGGTTCGACGAGAATGGATATAGTGAGAAATTAGTATATTAGAGAAATTTGAAAGTGGCACCAGTGTCTAAAAAGTTGAAGGAAAATCGTTTGTCTTGGTATGGTCATGTAAAGAAGAGGAATGAAATGCATGTTACTAAAAGAGTTATGAGTATACTCGTACATGTGAATGGATAGTGAGGGAGAGGGAGGCCAAAGAAAAGACAGATATATTATGTGAGGAGTGAAAGAAAAGGTAGTCAGTGATAGCATGACAGATGACAGGATATGAAATGTAAGAAAAAATCATGTCACAGAGTAGGAAGATGATGATGTATTGTTCTTAAGAGAAGCTTAATAATAATAAATCTAGGACTAACAAAGCTCAACCACACGTCTGCACTAACACATTTACAATCTAATTGACACACATTATGACCCCAATACAGGACGTGTTAACATTAAAAAACATAAAGGATGTGCTGCAATTGAAGGTGCAATGATCTATGTAAATGTCACTGATAGGAAATTCGCCAGACTGAAGAATGCGCAGATGTAGTGTAAATCAGATAAAGCAATGCCAGTGTCAAACGAGCTCAGAGCTACGGAACAGACTGGCGGGGGAAACGCTGCGGTTAGACAGCTCGAAAAGAAAACTACGTATTTCCATAATATTAGGTTTTAATAAATACTTTCTGTACTTAAATAAAAAAAAGTGTATCTTTGTCTTCTTTTTTATAGTCATGTGAAAGTATATTATATTTTATACCTATACCAAAAATATTTTTTTTTTTAATTTGTCTGTTTCTTTGTTTCTGTTATGTTTGATATAATCGGAATGATTAAGACATGACGTTTACAGGTAAATAACTCGCACAGAGACTCCGTTTTTTTTAATCGGACCTCGGGTCAAAAGATATCCTGAGTTAGCATAAGTACACATTTATTTACACAAAACGACATGATAATGTTACAAAATGGTTTTTTATTATTTATTTTACGGCTTTATTATGCTAGAGCTCATAATAATTAGTCTAATTTTTGACGTCATTGTTATCGTTTCACTATGTGCCATCACATTATGCATTCAAATTTGCATGGTTAATGCTGTATCTGTTTATTATTATTATTTCTGACCTAAAAATCTTTTTTATCTGACTAGAAAGCTCGCTCGTCTGCACAATAAATCTCGCACGAGCGATGCATGTAAAATGGTCAACGATTGAGTCAGCGATCGCCGGCAGAATTCTGAACGATTCTGACAACCACGCCGTTATTGACTTTTATATCGGCACAAAAACTCCTGGACATCCGTCGGCTGTGTGTCCTGTGTTATCGCTGTCAATGATATTTTGAACGCCTATTTGGTGTGGGGAAGCTGTGACCAGAATTTTAGTTGGTTTAAGGTGGTTCTGCGAAAACAGTTGGATAGTCCACCGCAACAGACATAGGCTGTGAACATAATTATAATTATTGTACTCGTATTTCATCGATTAAGTATTGTAATGGATCGCATTAACTTTAAAAGCAAA
This sequence comes from Mythimna albipuncta, assembly GCA_929112965.1. NCBI lineage: Eukaryota > Metazoa > Arthropoda > Insecta > Lepidoptera > Noctuidae > Mythimna > Mythimna albipuncta. Next base: position 23,912,309 of record OV815961.1, on the reverse strand, counting down.
CATTATAGTATTGTTTGATTGTTTTTTGTTCTAGAATCAGTTTTCAAAACATTTGTGCCAATTATTTTTAGACTATAAAAGTGGCAGTAACCAGTCTAAACTGAACTGTTAAGCCTAACTTTATATCTCTCACAGATAACAATTTAAACCGTTTTCAAAATCAATTAGCACAATAACATAATCAAAACAATAGAATGTACTATAGATAAACTAGTTACACAGCTATGCTATGGTAAGCTAGTGCTTTCCCCTCGTAGTGTTGACAACCAATTGCGGTGTCCAATTAGCGACAGTTTCACCACAAACTATACCGGAATATATCGATGGTTGAGCTGGATTATAGTTCAATGAACTGTTAAAGAATTAATGAAATTGGTGTTTCGAAACTGCTATTAAGAAGCTGAGAACGCCAATAGTGGATACATTTTATTTATTTACTAGCTGACACGGTGAATTTTGTACCACCTAATTGTCAATGAATGTAGTGTATCTTTCGATATAGTCAACCGATTGCGATGAACAACACTTCTTAAAGAAAACAAGTTATTCATGAAAATCTTTTTTTCATAGCATGCTTTTGTAGCGCACTATACCTGTATAATCTCACAGGTGAAACTAAATAAAAGCTTGTAAAAAATGAACACATATTCTAGAATATTATATAAAATACTTTTTATTTCGTATGTTTACTTGGGATACAGAAGCTAGAATTTAATATTTAGGAAATATTGTCCGTGCTATAAAAATATAACACCACAACAGATAATAAGCAAGTGGAGCGATGTAAAAATTGTAGCATGTGTCTGACAGCTCCCCGCTGTAGCCATGCTGCAAACTGACAGTGTACAGCGTGCTTGCATATTTTATATATTTAAACGTTATTATTTCTCTTTTCTATCCATGAATTTATCAACAATCATTTTATTTCGAAATTCTTTGAATGTTATTTATTATTGTATTATCATCAATGCAATGTTAATTATTTAATTGGCCAGTAACAAAAGGCTTTTTATTTTTCATTCTAATTTATTTTTATTTTCATTTAATTCGGAAACGATCTAACAATTAATGGGTTAAATTAAATTACTATATTTTGTAATTATTTTTGGATGTTTGTAATTATAAAGTTATTATTGTTATTATAATGTTGTTAGTCTGTTTGCTTTCCTAAAATGTAAAAAATAAATAGGATTTTAACAATGTTAATGTCATTTTGGTCTACAAACAAAATGTTGTAAATTTTTAAAATTAAACCAAAACCAAGGTCAATTGATTAATCAATGACAATAAATATAGAACTATCTTACATAGATGGAACCAAACAATAACGGTAATTAAAATGACTCCTACAAAAAACTTCATAAATAAATTATTACAAAAGTTTTTTTTTCTTTGAATAGCAATCACTTTTCTAGGTAGCTTTAATTGCTCATTTATTTTATAAATACACTTTATTTTTTAAATGTTTTTGAAACAACCTGTAACAAGCTGATCGAAATACAAATATCCAGTTTCTCTTGACCTTCGGTGCATCTTCCGTTGGGGAAAAATAGTAACGGCTTTCAAATATTTTGAGTTAAATTTACAATGGTCGGTGTTACAATTGATTGAGCGCAAAAATTATTATTTGTTCTGGCGGTGACGAGTTGAATCTTAAAAAAAAAATCTATTAAATGTCTGTTTTTAGTGATAATTTATCTGTTTAGTTGTTTATAGCTAGATTTATTATAAATCTGGAATTATCTGTTACTAGCTTCTACCAGCGGCTTCGTACGCATAGGTTTTCTATATGTTATAAAGCATATATGGGTTATTCTGATGTATAAACAAACTGACTTAGTTTAGACGCTCTTCATAATCCATTGAGTCGTTTTTCTCAAAGAATCAGAATACCAGAATACATTTGCTTAGTTTTTCATGAGAATACGGATGTAATACATTACAGTGTTTGGCAATAAACGTATTGAGTCAGCCTTTTCGGCAAGCTTTGCTGAGGTAGCCAATTATACAATAATATCAAATGTTTATGTGATGAGCACGATCATTTGTTCTGTATTTGTAATTTATCTTTAATATTTATATATTTAGAAATAAAAATATGTAAGTTTATCAATTATTTAGTACTCATCATAGGACAAACTCTAACAAAAAAAAAAAAAACTCAAACTCGAGGCCAACAATAGAGCCGTACAGGTTGCCAAATATTAGACAGAAAAAGTATAGTTTGAGAGCAATGACACGAAAAGAAGAATCACAAACTTTGCTTGGTTTGAGACTGGGTGGTTTTGTGTGATTGTTATGGAATATATATTATTTAATCTAGGCTCCATTTTACCGGGATCGCGCTTATTGCAATGATTCCACATATTGTCTAGTTGTGTAAATACATGATATATAAAATTAGTGGCATTTCAATTTCAAAATAATTAAAGCAGCCACTGATCTTCACTCGAAAATATTTCGCAAAAACTCTTAGAAAACATAATATTCACGTTTTGCTAAAATTAGGTACAATTTTTTCGCCATATATAATATTTCGAGCATGCCTCCCTCAAACGGTCACGTGTCGTGATCATTAGAACCAGATGCTATGGGGTCGGCTGCGTGTGAATAATAATAATCACTGGGGAGAGTAATTGACGGGTAGCCGGGATATGACAGACGCGGGTAGCTGAACAGAACCCGATGGCAGTACTTTTTTTATTTGGATACCTTCCTATAATTGATGTATGGTAACTTGTGGTATTGTTTTAAACATAAAAAGTCCTATACAAGGTGCAGTTTGGAACCTACACTAAACAGGGTGTTATTATTGAGTTTCTAAAAAATATGGTACTGTAATATTAATAATACTTGATATTATGCGTGTGAACACAACATTATGCTGAGCGTATGGCCGTTTTGCTCGGACGTGGCGCATAAAATTTTATTATTGTTAGTTAATTTTTTTATGTAAAAATATTGTGAAATAAAAGAATAAAAGTGCTATGTTAATCTTAAGCGTGCGCCTCTTCGGGCAAATAAAATTATTTTCTTTCTTTTTTCTGAATATTAAATGTTAGATATTCAGAATAATTCCCGCAATAAACTGATTGCAATTTATTGGCTATCCTGTCACTATGCATGCGTGTGACAGCCTGTATGAGGCTCCGCCCACGTACTCTGCTAAACGATTTTACCAATTTCGGACAGTTTTTTTTTCAAATCTAATTGAAAGAAATAAAGAAAGAAAAATAATTTATTTGGTACATCACAAGGCCTAAACACAATACTACACAATAAACACATCAAAAATAAAAGAAGCAAAAAAATAAAAAATAAAATAATTCTCAAAATCATTGATGTCTACCTCATGGCTGCACCAAAACAGGTCCAGTTCAGCATGAATGCCAGACAACTAGTGCCTGACGCTGGTTTTCAACTGAACCTGTTCAATGTTGTGTGTTAATTCATTTATTTGTAGATCATGATTTTTATGAACGAACCTAAAAAAAAAAACGTTGAGGCATCTAACGCGGGTAATATATTATAGTGAAATGCCAACGGGTTTGATCGTAAAGAAAATTCAAACTCTAAACTGAAGTCGGTTATGTTAGCCTTATTAAAGTTTGCTCTATCCCTTTTAACAGTCCCAAAAGAGCTGCTTATTTTTAGATGGGAAATCAACCATCGACTTCTCCATCTTTGGTATGGATTTGGACCCATCTGTGTCCTTCAGTTACCCTTTGTGTTCTAGAATTCCACGTATTTTTTTTTAATATTCCCCGTGTCTCTAGCGGGCATAATACGTAGAGCCAATCTTACGATTTTGCTGACGTCAATTTGAGGCGCACGTGGCAAACTTTGCGCCATTGGTAGCTCGACTTTGACCCGGATGAACCGGTCAGCAAACTACCCATTACTCTTCGTCTACAAGCTCGCACCTACTGTGACCAGTAACGCACTGAAACTCCGAACGCTTGGAGTGTCTACCAACGTGGTGGTTTGGGCCTGAGGATGTCCGTTCCCTCAAGAAGATATGGCTTTTTTTCTTCTCTGCCCATAAGTTTGTTCAGTTTTTGAAGAACCGATACCATAGTTACAGAGGTCAACAGCTTACCTCAAACACAGATTTAGCTGCAATAAAGGAACAAATACCATTAAAATATAATTCTTAATTACTCACCAAACCGCGGCTCCAGTATGCAATCACTATTAGTTTATGGCAATTAATTTGGAAGCAGTCGTTCCAAAGTTTTCGCCAATTAGACCAACTTCATACGATCGATTAGTAGAATTTAAAGGGCTGCAAAGCATGCAGTAATAGCGGAGGTTCTAATTCATATTATTTTGAAATTAGTGTCATTAACAACAATGAATTTATTTATATATCTACACTAATATAATAAAGAGGTAAAGTTTGTTTTTATGTTTTTTTTTGTAGGAGGTTATCTCTGTAAGTACTGGTCCGATTGTTTAAATTTTTTCACCGACAGAAAGCTGCTTTATTTCTGAGTGACATTTTATGTACGCGGGCGAAGCTGAGGGCAAAAGCTAGTATTTAGTATAATAGGTTTACGTTTAGGTTAAATAGGTTTATAGGTTTACTTTTACGGCCCGTTCAGCCTTGCCGCTGTGAGCGGTAGCTAAGCGCGAGGTGGTGAGCGGTAAATACAATGACAACCAATGTTATATGGAAAAGATGATAACTCCTCTAATGAGTTTTCGATGTTTCGTATTCATGATAAGCAAACAGTATAAAATCTCTGATACGGAACATGAGAAGTATGTAGTTGCATCAGTTTTTTTTTTTTATAGTGTATAGGCTCGCGTTTGACCACAATCTCACCTGATGGTAAGCGATGATGTGGCCGACGATAGAGCACGCTTACCTTAGTTCTTTTAAAGGAACTACGGTGATGAAAAAAAAATTGGTTGCCTGTAAAGTCGGTATACGGGCGAAAGTTTTACGTGACAACGACTTTCGAGTGGAAGGGACGCGTGCCTTTCACTTTTTATGTCTGTCTCTCTCGCTCTTAGGCGGGCTAACCATGCCCGAGTGGAAGGGACGCGTGCCTCTCACTCGCTCTCATTGTGAGCGCAAAACGTGAGCGGAGCGTAACGCATTTTCTTGAAGTGTCACCCGGCAAACCAATTTATAAGACGTTGTCACGTCAAAAGGGTCAATATTTCTTTTAGTTCCTTTGAAGGAACTACCGTGACAAAAAAACTTACAATCAGTAATTCCTCCAAAGGAACTGCTCAAGGAACTGCTGAGAACAAACGATAAATACAACTAACTTCCATATTTCATTTTTTTATTAGCCTTTTCTTTCTCACTCCTGAAAGGCGTCCATCCACTCTTTTCATATTTTGTGGGTCCTTGCTTTTTCTTGCCATTAAGATTTTAGGGTTTAAACAATTTGGAATTGTTTTCATAGTCTGTATTTCTCCATTGTTGGCTCTGACGTGTCTATTACCCAAATCCACTGGTCTATTATACTAAATTTACAATTTTTTATTCCGCTAATTAAAACCGCCGTAAATTACAATTATCTACGAATAAGATTTTGCATATACGCAACTGACGTATAAGATAAAACTAATTTATTTTACTATTGTTCGTCTTTTTTAACGTGTCTGTATAGCTACATTATCATAATTGTTTTATAGAATTAATCGTAGGTATTACTTGGCTCGGGAATCCGATACATACGGAACGCAAAAGATCGTTCATTGTGGCGACACTTGGGGGAGGTTTATGTCCAACAGTGGATATTTATCGGCTGAAATGATGATGATTACTTGGTACGAATTGTAGTTACATTCATGTACAAAAAAAATATTTATCAGTAACAGAGATATGGGCTTGTTTGAGAAAGGTTCAGCCAACTTAGATAATTATCTGCGACAGAACAAATAAATAAATAAAAAAAGAAATAAACAAAAAAAGAAATGAATAAATTCATATACTGTCAGTGATATTAATTGCCTAATGGTTTGCTTTGCACTACTGAAATGTCAATATCTCAATCCCAAATATTTTCGGCTTTCGCAGGAGGCACTCCACGGTGGACGCCATCAAGCGCGCACGAACCCTTACAACGAGGGATACGATGTCCCAAGACAGGTGTCTTGAATATCATAACTCACACAGATCGACGTAAGCAATTGTCTTTCTATTGTGTCTCTAATTAAGGCATTCGATGAGTTAATTCTCTGCCCTGGAGTACCATTGGGAGAGCACTCCGGTATCTCCGAGTTACCTCTTACCTCACTCGATTACCTCTGTTAAGACGAGGCCTACCTATCGGACAGGTACGTCATCTACCCTAGTCACCAGGAAGAGTGGAGACGGCGAGAGATGTCGTGCGGCGCTCCACAGGGATCGATACTAGGGCCGCCATTGTGGAACTTTGGGTACCAGTACTGACAGGGTCTGCGTGGACTGCTATGACTACACGCTGGTCCTGGTATAAGGAGAGTCGTATTAAATGGCGGTTGAAGTAGCAACACGTGGGTTGCGATAATCTTTGACAGGATCCAGCAAGTGGGACTCGAGATGGCACTGCACAAGTCCAAGGCCATGTGCTTCGACCCTAGGAACGCGCCATCATCGGGTTCCCAAATAATAGTAGGAGGAGTTTACATCGGCATTTGGTCGACAATGAAGTACCTGGGACTCGTCCTCGACAATCGGTGAAATTTCGAGGAGCATTTCCGACGTCTAGCACCCAAACTAAATTGGACTGGGGCTGCCCTCAAGCGGTTCCTGCCGAACCTGGGGGGTTGAGACGTCTCCTGCCGGAAGCTCTACATAGGCATCGTTCGATCCATGGCCCTTTATGGGCCGCTAGTGCAGGCGCCCTCGCTGAACTCATGCCAGAGGTTCATGGCCATACGGATTGTGCGGGGATGGTATCCCGCAAAGCGGCGAGCCTCCTTGCTGGCCTACCACCATTGGACCTGGAGGCAACAGTCCATGCACCCATGCACGATTTGCGCGTGGAGATGCAAGGCCGTAGTGAAACTCCACTGCCGCAACAAGTCGCGGTGTGGCGGTCAGAGTTCGGCGAGATCTCATGGTGAAATGACAACAGTGACTATCGCAAACCAGTAGTGGGCACGCCGTTATTATGGCGATAAGTCCCCTCTTTTAGGCGTGGAAAGACTTCATGGCGTCCTCACTTTCCGCATGATGCAGGTTCTCACGAAACACGGTCAGTTCGGGAAGTTCCTGCACCTGTACCTGGCTAACTTCTGGTCAGCGGCTTCACCTTCGTTAGTGTCGTAAATAATCACAAAGTAACCTAATTTCGGAATAAATGTATCCTATTCATTATTGTGAAACTCTCGAGGTTTCTCAAACCGAGTTTCAAATAAGCGCTTCCATTCTTGAAGAACTGGGTGTCAAGGAACGCTTGTCTACGCAGGTGCCCCAGTCATATTTTTAAATACTTTGGGCATATTTTTCGATGTAGAAGTGATTCCATAGAACGTCTTGTTTTACACAGAAAGGTGGATGGAAGAAAGACATGTGGCAGATCACCGATGCGATCGACTGACCAAAGCAAGCCTGTTGATGTATGCCAGTAAAGAAAGATGACGGGAAGTCGTGCTAGCGTACCCTTACAGCTTCCAGAGAGTTACTTTCGTGATAACCACGATCACTCTGGCAAGAGTGAAACGACAAAGAAGATGCGCCAAGTTTCTTCCAAATCCATTAAGACATGAAAATAGACTGAGTTACTTTCACATAATTATGTTGTGATATTACAGTTATGTTTATAAGTTTTTACCGCGTGATCATAAAAATTGGTGGTTCTTGGACGTTTACCTATTATTTTATTATTTTCCTTACCGTTTTTAAAGTAGTTTTAATGAAATAAATTACACAACTTATAGTGGGAGCAGTTACCATTTTACTACCATTACTCTCATTATGACAGCGCAAAATCATATTTTTGTTACGTTATGAAACATTTCAGAAGCATAAAAATTATTATAGTTATAAAATTATTATAACATAACTTTATAAAGACAAATCTTTGTGAGTTTATTTCGATGTTTGTTACTCTTTCACACTCAATTTTTTGGATTTACATAGCGGACAATCCGACCTTTAAGGACTGATAAGTGCGGTAAGTGCTATTATAGACGAACACAATATTCAATCGGTTTTTATATTGGGTGATACGAGTGAACCATGTCCTAAAAAACAGTATATTGGTTATTTTTCACCCGACCAAAGTCGCCGACAGCAGCAAAATTGCTAAAATAAAGTCTCGAGTGTCGCTATTCTGTGGCACGCCAAGAGAATACGGTTGAGCATACGTTAGAGGTGGACCTCACATGGCAAACCGTAAGGACCAAGCGGGGCCGAAGTTTACTGGAACCAAGGGTTGGCTTTCGAAAGGGAAACTCTGGTCCTGTAACACAAGACAAAGAAGAAACATAAGTGTGGTTATATTTAGGAAAAGCCGACATAGACTGACCAATCGAGGGGTGTGACATGACCCAAACCCCCTCGATTCGCTCTAGAGCGAGAGAAGTCATTGAATAATTTCCCACCTCAAAAAAGTTAGTAAATAAAGTAAGTAATAAGTAGAGTAAGCAGGTTTTTTACTTTTCATACGTGTTTTTGTTTATTTTTGTGTTTGGGCCTTTTGCTGTACCTACCAAAATAAATTATTTTTCTTTCTTTCTTTTTTTCTTTCTGTTATATAATACTCTCTTGGACAGGCACTGTGACTGTTCCGAAAGGGCGCTCGAGACCCGGTATGAAGGCTTGAAGGAACGGGGTGGGTCTTTTAGTCAGTAAGAGTCTGACACTATCTCCCGCTCCGCCCAAGAGCGGGGGTTGTCATTGGATGATTTTTGCCCACCATAAAAAAAAAAAGAAAAAAAAAGGCACTGTGACTGTGATGTGTTCGAAGACGAATACTTTCATGTCGGTATGTTTAGAGTTCTATGAGATGAGTGTGTGAATTTTATTTACAATAATATGGTATTTTTAAACTAATGTAATTGGCGGATAGCTGTTTTTTTTTTTTTTACTAAAGTCACTTTGTCTACAGGTCAAGTTTTTGGATCGCTTGTTCAAGATAAAAAATGCCTCAAATTAATTTTTCTTCTGACTTGTACCACCCCACACCGGACAAACTCGCTGTGTGAACATGACGAGGTACACGTGTCACGTCATCAGTTTGTTACTGTAATTAACTGTGTGCGTCACTCGCAGTCAGTACCGGACTGCAGGACCTCTGCTGGGGACAGGAAGGGTTGTGGCTAGAGGAGGTATAGATTGATGACGTAATTGATATGTTGTAACCTTTGGAAGGTTCGTGGCAAAATTATAACAGCTACACAGACTAATAATGACAGCTACATAGGCAGGTTACCTCTAGGTTAAGCAATGTTTGCTGAGGTCGGTCTTTGGATGTGCAACCATTCTTTACTTTAATTAATTTATTATAATTCTTGTTATGTGTGCATGCACTTAGCCTATTAAATATATTTAATACATCTACGCCAGCTGTTGTGGTACTTAATATGTGAATTAATATTCAAAGTAAGATCTCAATGTACCTAATTAAAAATAAATATTACTTATTCCTTGTATCTTTCTTTCTGTTTTTCCTTCTTTCTTTATTTCTTCTTGTTTAAAAAATTACCCCAGTAAGTGATGGTATGATCGACAATGGGGTCTGCTTGCCTAATTTAAACATAACTTATTTATTTTTTGTTCAATAACCTAAGCCAAAGGTCATCAGGACACTACAAAACTGGTTGAGAATACAACTTTTTTTTAATATTTTTTCTTAGACATTTCCTAATTACATTGAAATCGACTACTAGCCAAATGACCCTGATTGACCTTGATTTTAATCGGATTGTAGATATATTTTTTATTGTACACCAAAAATTAAAATTATATCAGGAACTTAAATGTAGGGTGTCACAATGGGCGGTCTTTTCGCTAAAAGTGATTTTTTGACCACCTTTCGATGGATTTGACAGAAAAGGAGAAAAAAGATACGCAGGTAGTTTGTGGCATACTATTTACATATTTACTATACATAAACTAATAGATTCGGCCCTAAATTAATTTATTTCCTTCGCGCTTCTCATTTTTGGAAACACCCTCATCTTTTGGATAAAATGGACCAAATTATCCGGCGAACTCTTACTTCAATTTTAAACGTGGCCATGGACGACCGAGCTTGGGCTCAAGCTACTCTCCCTATCCGTATGGGTGGCCTCGGCGTCCGCAAAATTTCTAGTATTAGTTTACCAGCCTTTATATCCTCGGTTCACGGCACTGAGAAATTAATCAGGAATATCCTTTCTCCCTCACTGATTGATTTCAATGAGCCGTGCTTCATCGAGGCTATAAATGCCTGGAGACTCGCTTGCCCGAATTCTAATCCACCCGACGTACCATCATCCCAAAGACGGTGGGATGAGCCGCTCTGCAAAGTAGTACAGGAAAACCTGATTGAAACATTTACTGCCCCTGCGGAGCGAGCGCGCCTGCTGGCTGTGGGAGAGTGGGAGTCGGGTCTCTGGCTTCACGCACTACCGTCGTCAAACATCGGCACCTTGCTCGACGATAATACTTTCCGCCTCGCTGTTGCCTTACGTCTAGGCGCTCCCTGCTGTTCTCCTCATCGCTGTCACTGCGGCGAAGTTGTCAACAGCCTCGGACACCACGGTCTGTCATGCAGCCGAAGTGCGGGTCGCATAGCGCGACACGCGAATATCAACGACATAATCAGACGCGCTCTTGTCACCGCCGGCGTTCCAGCCGTATTGGAACCCCATGGCCTGGCACGCGACGATGGCAAGAGACCGGATGGCATGTCGTTATTTCCTTGGAAGATGGGAAGGCCTTTAGTATGGGACGCTACTTGTGTCGATACTCTTGCGCCTTCACATCTTCCTAGCTCGTCGTGTCGTGCTGGTGCTGCCGCTGCGGCTGCGGAGAACTTCAAGCGGCGGAAATATAACAACCTAGTTGGAAGTTATATTTTCGAACCGTTTGGGGTTGAAACTCTTGGATCGTGGGGTCCGAGTGCTCACAGTTTGTTTAAAGATCTGTCGAAACGTTTAGTTGACACTTCACGTAACCCAAAGGCTGGCTTTTACCTTGGACAGAGGATAAGCATTGCCATACAACGTGGCAATGCCGCCAGTCTTTTGGACACATTACCAGTCGACAGCGATGTGGAAGAGTTTTTTGACGCCATATTTTAGATAGTGTATTTTAGCGTAGGGTTATATTATTTATTTATTTTGTAATTTACTGTAATTATAGTTATTAAGTTGTTTATAGGTGTAAATCAAACAGTTAATTTTAATAACTAATAGATTACACATAATACAGACAATATAGAAAGTAGAGAAATACTATACTTAATGACGATGTTCACGAGGAAAAATAGTGATCCTTTACCTTATTTTTAAAAATTGTGAGCGTTTGAGCTTGCCTTACTGACACGGGCAAAATATTTCACAACCGCACTGCTTGAACTGCAAACGTAACCATGCAGTTTCTTGCCGGTTCTTCTCCTTAAGAAACGACCAATTTGGAACCGTGCACTAGCTTCTGACGTTTTATAGGTGCATATGTAGGCCTATGTGAAATAAAACATTTTGAATTTTGAATTATACTTCCACAAACCGACACCAATGCCGTTTGAACCGAAACCTACCAGCAGACAGACACACGCAAAGTAATTTATACTTAAACAAAAGAATACTCGTAATAAGGTCCAAGGCCGCAATTCACAAAGGTAGGTTTTATCGCACACAGCAGTCACTTCCAGGTCACCTTTGTATTCTCGGCATAATGAAAAGACGATAAGAGTTGATAGTTTAATTAAAGGTATGTAACCTTCGCCAAAAAAACAGGCTGTGTTCTCAATATTGATTTATTTTATTTGCACGTATTGCCTCAAAAAAACCTTTTACTGGCAACAAACTGTAAAAAACTTACTCTTAGTATTAAATACGTCACCTTCCTTGACACTTTGTTTAGGAACTGAATTTTTGCAATCGGAATAGATAATCTGTAGAAAGAGTGAAAGTGGTCTCATTGCAGAGAGAGTAGAATTTCTGTAAAGCGAGTAGAATGATTGTAGAGAGAGTACAATCTCTGTAAAAAGAGAGAGTAGACTCATTGTAAAGAGAGTAGAATCTCTGTAGAGAGAGAGAGAGTAGACTCATTGTAAAGAGAGTAGAATCTCTGTAGAGAGAGAGAGAGAGTAGACTCTCTATAGAGAGAGAGAGAGACTATACGGAGAGTCTTCTTTCTCTCTCTCTCTCTCTCTCTAAAGAGAGTAGATAGAGTAGACTCTGTAGAGAGATTGAAAAACTTGGAGAGAGAGAAGACTTACTAAAGAGTAGACTAGACAACTTTTAACAACAAAAAAAATTCACAATGAGGATTGACATGTATACCTCCATAGTATTGAATTTTTTCAATCATAGCTCTCATTTTGTTTAGTGACCTGTTCGAATTTTCCATTGTGATTTTAATATAATAATTATCTTCGATTGAAAACAACAAAATTACTCGTATGTACATATAGCGGATTAATACATTTGTGGAAACAATACAGTAAATATTGTTTTCCGAGAAACTGTCAAGTGAATTACGAGCGGAGGTAATATCTGCTTCACCAGTTATGCAACATCATGCAAATATAAAACCTCAGAACATTCTGGGGCACTAAACTGTTTGAGTGACTATTATAACTTTTCTTCATATTTACTTCCTTATTGTTTTTTTTTTTAATTTTTGATAAGACTGGTAAAGGGATAATAAATGTCTGTAGATGTTTAAAAATATTTAGAAAAGTATATATATATTTATATTATGTTTAACAAACATTGTTTGTAGTCTGCCTGTATATTTATAATCAAATTAAGTTCTACAAAAAAAAAAAAACTTAAATGGTAATTTGTAGAAATAATATCAATAAAACAACATTTTTTATTTTACTATAATTATAGTTAAATGAATTATATTTTTAAAGTAACAAATTAATTGTCTACAAAATTAAATCTTTTACATAAGGAGTGTCTAAACTAAAATAAATATGAAAATAAAAATACGACTAAATAAATAATTAATATGACTAGTAAAAATTCAACGAGTTTCCTCATTCTTTTGTTTTAATTTAAAAAAATAAAATAAGCTATAAATTATCAAGTATATATATCACAAAAAAATCCCAGGTTGAATTTGTACTCGTAACCTGCTAGTCACTAGACTATAACGAAAAAAAATAAAACGTACGCCATCATGCAAAAAAATGGTGGATTGCTTTGTGTTAAAATATTCTGTATTATTAATAGTACATGTAACGGGCAATTAGACACATGAGAGCCATGAGCAATAAGCAACAATGATTTTGTTTGAAACGTGGAAAAATAAAGGCTTTTCCACAAAGGCATGATTTATCGAACGCCGCCGCCAACGACATACTTTTAACTGATTTAAAAAAAGGAGAAAGTTCTCAATTCAGTTGTGTTTTTTTTATCACTCTTTTTTATATTTATTACTTCAGAACTCTGTCATTTATAGACCGATTAGCAAATATTTTTTTTTTCTAAATAATTTTAATTTCATCGTTTTAATGTTTTGTTTTTTTTTTTGTAGTGTCGGGAATTTTTATTTTTGGAAAAAGTTTTTTTTTTCTCAATATTATTTTGTCTCTCGTACATTCAACTCTACACAGAGGTCTAATAAAAGAAGTCGCACGGCAATTTACATCTATCTAAAGGCGCCTTAACAAACGCCAGTTACTTATTAAGTATATAAGGAGATCGTAACGAATTACTTAAGTTATAACAAGTTACAAAGATAAACATGATTTTACATTTTCTTCTGTATTTTAGTGTTTTGTTTTGTTTAATCCAAGGGATTGTGTATGATTCGTACAATGGGAGTCCTATAAGCAACGAGGAGATTATTCAACATAGTATACAAAATACAACTTTGTAAGTACTCTCTTTTTTTAATTACTCTATTTAAAGGGTGTAAGGGACAGCCCTCCAAAAACTTTAAGGGCTTGCTCAGTAGACGAAACTGAAAAAAATCCGCCTCACCATATAAAATTATAAACTTGATTGGACAATTTGTATGGAGAGGCCGATTTTATTTTTCATTTCCTGAAAAAAAATAATTATGTAAGGTTGTTCAGTTTCATCTACTGAGCAAGCCCTTAAAGTTTGTGGAGGGCTGTCCCTTACACCTTGTATAGGTAACGCAAGCATTGATTTAAGATGTTTGGGTCGCCTATATGAGCATAGTAATGTTACACCCGTAACAAGCATCTATTAGGTTCACTGGTTCCACAATATATCTTACTACCTTATGACCTATGTTTCCATCAGACAAAATTGAGGTCAAGAGTTAGTTCATTAGAACAATTTAGAGAAATAAATAAGAAGCAAATCTTCGCACGTATACATATAATATAGCCTATGTCACTCAGAAATAAAGCAGCTTTCTATCAGTGAAAATTTTTTTACAATCGGACGTTTACCTACTACCTAGAGATTACCTCCTATAAACAAAAAAAAATAACAAACAAACTTTACCCCTTTATTAAATACCTACTAAAATAATAAAGAGGTATTTTTTTTAGTTTGTAGATTTTAGAAGGCAGTAGATTCTAGATTGTGGATAAAATGTTATTATTGTAAAAAGCTATAAAAGAAATACAAATCAATTTGAAAAAAATGCCATTTGTTTATACATAAAGTAGGTAACTGATATAATGATTAAATAAATATGAAAATGCAAGGAAAAATAATAAGAAAGAAAAATAAATTAACTTAGATATAGGTAATCATAATATTATGTTTTTACGCATGTTTTTTTGGAAATTAATTATGCTAATTAAGGTTAATAATAATTATGAGCATTGTAACGCATCGGTATCGTTGTTTACCACGTATGTTTAAACATACTAATGACGCTATCAAGATTTATAAAAATGATTAATTATTTTTATTCTATTAAAATAGGTGGAATTAATTCAATAGTCCATTCTGAACATAATATTTTGATGATACTAAGATGTCCATATAACATGTTTTGTAGAAAATATATCTTTGTTAGTCACATGTGTTTTTTTGTCATTCTGTTTGTGATACCATTGATTGTCGTGATTGAAATGAATAAAGACTCGTAGATTATTATTTTTCAATACGCTTACTCGAAAACAGGCTCTTATCGCACTACGAATAAGTTCAACATGCCATGTTTATCACCCTCATGTTTTTTTATTTTTTTATTTATCATAACAAAGGCTTTTTTCTTTCCTATTTCGTCACGGTCAGCCGTGATTATTATTATTTTTTAAAGCAAAGAGGCGGATATTTTTAATGTTTTAATATTTAATGAAAATTAAAATTGTGTTTATGAATAGAATATCATGAATAAATAAAATTATTTAGACAATAATTTGTTATTATCAACAAATTAACATTATTTGTGTTCTAAATTCAAAAATATTTGAATTCCTAATTTGAATATTATGTAGGATGTGTACGGTTTGATACCATTGCTTTTTCTTTAACTCCTGTGAATTTTGCCTCGGTTGCAATAACAAACTTTCCCCACTCGTTTCAAAATGAACTATTATCTAATCGCCAGCTTATGCGTTGTCGATACAAAATATAAACAAGACAGGCCTCTTGATTATATTTTGTATCGACAACAGTCTGTGCAAAGTGAATGTTCTCAACTAGTAACCCGCGTCCTTCCAGTCATTTGGGGTCGGCACAGCAGGTTTTTTTCCTCCATTCTATCCTGTCACCAGTCATGCTGCTATCACTAATTGTAGAGGTCAGAAAGGAAGGCTGTTTCAGACCAGCTGTCAGTCGTCCATTTCTTAGCGTAGTGGTCATAATGAATTTTTTGTATTGTACACCTACCATTTTCTGATATTCTTGTTAAAAGTTCACTGAAGGACTCTTTACACCTTAAGTGAAGATACTCAGCAGCTGATTTCTCTCTTTTTGTTATATGATTATACTTCGTGTACATTCTTTGGATATTAGCGACATGATACTTCACTGAATGCTGTGACCAATCAAAAATGAAGTTTCATTATTATAGTTTATTGATTGAAATATATATATTTAACACTTCTAGTTGGTGTATCAACGAAATTGAGCCCTGTAACCCCGAAGAATGGAGACGGCTGGATGGGTCGTGCAACAACTTGCGGCATCCGACCAGAGGAGCCACGCATACGCCCTTGTATCGCATGTTACCGGCATTTTACGATAAAGGTAAACGATATTAAAAAAAAATTCTTACATGACAAAATGTAAATTAAACATGTGACATTCCAGAGTGTATCACAATCCCAAGCAATTTTAAATATTGTCATAGGCGTTATTGCTGATAGAATATTACTTTATTTAGAAGATGTTGATCAACCCTTAACTATGAATATTTCAATATTCAACTGTTCAATCCAAATTGATTCAATTTAAAATATTTTATTTTACATAAGCAAAATGAAAATCATTTATTTCAAATAGACCATTTGCAGGCACTTTTGAATAGTCAAATGTCGGTCAGTCCAAGAAAATTGAAGCTAAATTGCACGTTCCAAAGCGTAGATCTCTATGGAGAAGAACGTGGAAGTATCTCCATGGACACTCTTTTAAATCATATTATGTGTTACAAATTTTCATTTATAAAACATCAGAAGTTAATGCACAGCAGAATAGCATAATCAAAAAAAACCGGTCAAGAGCGTGTCGGGCTATCCTTATTGTAGGGTTCCATAGTTTCCCGTCTGTCAAAATAAGTGTCCCCACTTAAGAATTAAAACAAGTTTAGGAATAGTGCGCTAACGTAAACGTGCTGCGAATGACTTAAATTATTCTATATACTATAATAGACTCGTAATATTCCATTGATGTAATAAATGCAAATTCAATATCCTACAAACTCGACTTCTCCGCCATAATTTGTAAATGAAATTCGTCTTGAGGCACAGGGTCTATTAGTTCCGAATAAAGAAAACGAGAATTCTCTAGGCTGAAATAATGTGCGTCCTTAGCATGACTATTACTGTTCAAAATATAAGAGAACATTTTTAATACCGGACAATAAGTAATTATACATAAGTGTTCAATGAAACTATATAATGTACAGGCAACACTATGAATTCTAACAAACTTGCCTACTTCAAATCGTAATTAGCTAGTAGTTGTATGTATCAAGTTACTGCGTACATACAAATTAATATGAACAATATCATCAAGAAGTCGAATTTCACAACGTAATTTAATAATTAAACCCAATTTCTCACAACGTAACAAAACCTTTAAGCTACGACGACTATCAACCAATTTTTTCCCGTATAAGTTGAAAAATTAAACTCACAGTATAATTTACATAAACACAATTACAATTTCCCACTATACCAAATATTCCTATTAATAACAATGAACGACAGACAATGAGCAAGAACAAATACCACCAATGCTAACGAGAGACCGACCGAATAATTCAACAATACAATAGCTCATACCCGTCCTGACGTCATCAAATCAGGAAAAACCTTTTTTTTAAGCTATTGCATAGCTTCTATCGCGGGCCTTGAGCGTGGAGACCGAATCCAGAAATTCCGTAACGAAAATAACCTAACACCGGACTCTTTTTTTTTTGAGCGTGGTGACCGATAAGAAAACAAATGAGTGAACAATCAATCAAAATTCAATTCAATGTGTGAAAGTGTAACTTCAATTAATATCAAAGAAAAAAAAACAAAGAAAAAAAATACTGCATAAATAAAATAAATAAATAATTATAATTGCATAAATTGATAAAAATGCTATGCAACAGCTTTACCGCGGCAGTCCCCGAGTGTCACACGTCTTTTTTTACTTTTGGAGCTATTATTTCCGAAAATATTAACCTCTATTAATTTTTAAATATCTGTCTTACAATATATAATATTATTTCATTAACCTTTCAATCATGGAAATTACAGACACAATAGAAAGACAATAGGTGCGCGAACGCGCATCTATTGTTTTAATATTGTGTCTCAAATTGACGGTATCTTAATTATGTTATATATTGCAAATAATTATTATATAACATAATTAGCGGTCCTGATAGACGTTGTTCAGTCCGAAAGCTGGCTTTATGTTAGAAAAAACAATGAAAATCCGATTGTAGTGTAACCTATCGAGTTCAATTGTTTTTTTTTCAAGCCATTCGGGGATCCACTTAATTATACAAACACAATTTCATCCAGATTGGTGAAATCTTTTAGAAAGAATTAGTGACGTATGGAAGAAATATATATATATATATATATATATATATGGATAATGTTATTAAATTACATTTTATAAGTTGAGTAAAACTAAATCTAAATAATTCAAGGTCTCTCCTATTTCAGATTTTGATGGAAAAAAATCCAAACCAGGTGATCTACCTCTTGTAAGGCGACTGCGCACAAGTTTGTTACCAGTGGCCAAAGTATCGGATCAAGTATTTACTATGCTGGCCTCATATTTCCTCCTTTTTGTTGCATCTGACATCGCCAATCTTCATGATACAGGTAGGAAATTGCTTCTTAACTAAATTGAAAAAGATTTACTAATCAGCTACCACAAAATAATAATAATATTTTTTTTTTACCAAGTTTGGTTTAGTACTGAGTAAAAACTATGTCATTTAAGTAGTTTTTGAGATAAAGAGATGGTAATTAGAAATTATTGAGATCCCCGCAATCCTAAACCGACTGGCCACTGGGCGTAGAGTTCCGTCGTTTCATAAATAACATTGATAAGGAGGCACGTAGGTATTATCGACATAATATACGTAATCTGAACAACTTTAAACTAGAATATCTTTAACACATGGATTCTATTAATAGTAATGTCTGAGAAAAAATTGTTTGGAAATTTAATCTATATACTTCTGTATATTTTTCATCATTAGACGCTAAAAAAATATGCCAGCAAAATGTCGTTTGGGACTTCGCGATGATCCTTTGGATTTTTTTGTGACCTTATAAAGTTTTTAATTTTTAAAAATTAACATTATACACACTTGGCCAAGAAATCTTGCAAAAAAATTTAACAATTTTAATTATTTTTCAGTTAACTACGTACAATGGACTAGTCACTGTTGTACTCCAAAAGGGAAAGAAGAACCTATGTGCGCCCCTATAGAAGTACCAGCTGACGATCCGCTACATCGGTTCACTGGTATACGTTGCCTAAACTTGACGAAACCTTTGACATTCCAGACAGTAGGGTGTCGAAGGAAAGACACGCCACCTGAACGGGTAAATCCAGTTCAAATAAAAAAAAAAAACAGATTTCATTGTTTAAAATATCCTGGGGTCTGACAATGACGTATTAAAAAAAACAGTTGTGCAAGCGAGAGAGAGGGATAGAACTACACATCCTTTATAGCTAAATCGCTTTAATCATTTTATTATTATTTTTTTCATTATTTATAATTTATTATATTATTCTTTGTTGTACACTACAAAACTTTACCATCTAACTTACTTCACCTACACTTTTACAATAAGTAAACAAAAAACACAAGACAAAAATTATTAAAAATTAAAAAAATATGCTCTTGTGACTATTCAAAGCTTACGTCAGCCACATCTCACCTTTAAGTTTAGAACGAAAAAAGACTATACGGTTAACTATACATTTATAAATTAACTTCATTAACACTTGCTGTATAGCCAAGAAGTGTTAATGAAATTTATCAAAATTTGTAATGCATTTAATTTCAATCTTTTGTGTCTTTTGCTTGGAAATCGTCATTTAAATTCTTCTGCTCTATTGTTTCAGTTATTATTCGTTTAATTATCACTTAGACTTGGTCAATAACGACTCATCCATCTTCAATACCCCTATCGACAGCTTATTTATTTATGAAAACAATATTATCAATTTAGTGTAGACCAAAAAAACTACAATCCGTTTGAGTATCATACGTGCGTACGCTGTGTCGTACCGCGCGGAACAGTAATACTGCACAAAAATGCGGTACAACTAGTGCGTGTTGTATTGCATTTTTATGCAGTATTTTTGACATTTTTTCTAGATACTGTCTGCCACTCCTTTATTTGATTTATCAACGGTCTATGGAAACTCTCTCGACAAAGCATTAGCAGGAAGGGCATATCAAGGTGGGCTTTTAAAATATGAAGTGGAAGATGGTCGGATTTGGCCTCCACAGGACATAAACAACCCCGACTGTATTATGAACAGAAAGCCTTATGAGACAAGATGTCATAAGATGCGTAAGTTAAATAAGAATTTTTACACTCGGTACTTTTCCATTTGAATAAAAAAATTGTTTATGTCGATGCCACCCTTATTTTTCATATATATAAGGTACGATCCTTCATTTTGGTTAAAATATGCATAATAATCTGGATACCAACTTTTAAGAATGATTTGACCTGAGGTTATAAAATAAGTGGCGAAGTAATGAATAGCTTGGGTTGTGTTAGGAGTGAATTAGATATCGTGATAGTAACCGAAGCAAAATTACAGGAGAAAAAAATATGGCATGATTGTAATAAATTGTTTTTAAGTGAGATTATTATTATTGCTATTATCATCTTTCACATATCCATCCACATGGGTCAACCCTAATCTTGTAAGGGTTTATATTATTTCTTCCAATCCTGTTTGTCGACTGTTACCAGCACTAACACCTTTTTCTTACTTACGTCACATCATTATTATCAATTCATGATATGAGGTGACTCCATTTTTTACAGCATCAGATGAAACCAACACATTAATTCCGATAAACTTAGTTTCTATTTGGTTTTGGAGGCTCCATAACTACCTAGCTGATCGACTTGCCAAGATAAATCCATGTTGGGACGATGAAAGATTATTCTATACCGCAAGAGATATCAATATTGCTATTGGGATACAAATTTTTTTATACGAATTGTTGCCTATGATGATGGGTAAGTTAAATGTTTTTTTTTTTTTTCTGGTTTTCATTCGATTATTTAACGCTAGAACCGTACTATATTTGACTTTAAGCATTACAATACCGAGGGGTACATGAGTACCCCAGCAAATTAAATATCTTTTTCACATAAGAATAAAAAAAGATTGATAATCAACTTACATAGACTTTTATGACACTTGTTAGATAAATCTTTATTTGGTGCTCTAAACGTAAACAACTCTTACGCTTTTGTCGTCGAATGCGTGATTTATGGTCTTTTGACTTAAGAAAAAATATGCATTTTGCAGATTTGGATTCTGAAGGGATTGAAGTAACATAAGACAATTTTTTTTCTAATATTTTACCAATACTTACTCGGAGATATGTAGGCAAATTTTGTACAAAAATCGGTTTGCCAAGAAAGGTTCAACGTTATAGTCCTCCCCAGAAACGACCTCTTCTTTATTGATAGTGTCCAGAAGTAGGTTTAAATAATCTGTGTTTGATTTTGACATCTTAAAAAAAGAATAATTTAAACTACTAGCAAAAACATGCAATATTACTAACATCTAAGTATACAATCAAAACGCATATGAATATATATACAAATACGCTTCTTTTTTCAAGAAAGTTATTACTGAGGTAATTATGTAAATAATAAATATATATTAAATTAAAAATTATGTACGAAACACCAAATTAAGACGCATTATGTCGTAAAAACAATGAAATCATAGTAATTAATATAATTATCTTAACTGCATCTAGGGGTACTGAAGTACCCTACGCATGTCTTACCACTAAAACAATTCCAACAGAAGTTCTACCAGATTAGAAATATAGAAATAACATAGTTTCGACTATTTGTGTTCCTAGTTTGTTAGTTCACACAAAATGTAAATGATTTTATAATTTTCACGCTGTCTTATTCTCACCAAAACAACAAAAAATATCTAATAGACCGCTACCCTGCTAAAGGCCTCTCATACTCTTTTGGATTCTTTGGCGTTCATTTCATACGTACGTAGAGTCTGTCTAATAAACTAAACGACTTGGGTAATTATTATGATTTAATGAAATCTGATGTAGTCAACACGGGTTCAATAATCAAGGTTGATTAAGAGATAAAGATCATTGTTTACTAACACAAGAACCTAATAAAATATATATATATATTTTATAAAGTATATTTGTATTTTTTAAAGGATTAAATATTATCCAAATTTCCCAAGTCGGTTGACTTATTAGACAGACTATATCTGGCTATACAAGCCGCCTGTGGTGAGAACAGCTTGCTTACAGTTTCAAGATACGAATCTCTATTTGCAGGTTTTGAGAATCTGGTCAACGATGGAGTTTTGCATCCAATAGGATACAGAGATTTATATAATGACAGAATATTTCCACAGTTGTCAATGGAATTCCCTCTGGCATTACGGTGGCTGCATAAAATGCAAGAAGGTACACTGAAGTAAGTATTCAAAACTAACAAGTACTGTAGTTTTATAAAACAGAAGAAGTTGACCGTCCGTTGTCTCAACACTAATGCCCAAAATGACAAGCAAGAAACTTCTGTTGGAGTATGTACATATATAGAGTACCACTCTTCATATGATTCATTGAAAATTTGAAAGTTTTGTGAAGTATTTGAGTAAATGATGGATTTGCCGAAAGCCAAAAGAGTTTTCAGGCATTATCTCTCTTTTTACCCGACTATAGAGGGTTATGATTTTGACAGGCTATGTATGTATGTGAGTAAGTTCATCTGTTCCCTCATTTCACATTGCGTCTTCATCAAATAGGACTGCGCTGAATGAACTAGCTTTTAACTATGCCTACGATGACGATGAGTGGGAAAAGGACATCTTACATCTGGTTTTTTACTTAATTGGCAACCAATTTAGAATGTCCTTTGATAAAGTCCTCCTCTAAAGCTTTTAATTTTTTTCGATCTATTACTATCCTTGTCTTAACATCGTGCCGTCTGACGCTCTTCATCTCCTTTTTCACCTCTTAGGTATCAGTCTGATAATAATCTCGCCCAATTTTCTTCGGACATAAAATAATTATAACATAAAGTTTAAACATCCGAGTTAGCCACAATTCCACTCCCTTCTGAGGAAAACCTAAAGTCGTTGACGGCGCGCACTGGTCCCGCGCGCCTCAAGGAGTTGTCAGCAAATGCATTGGCCCAACTGGGTCGAAGCTAACTGGGGTTAGGGTTAGTTTCGAAAGATAGCTCAGTCCCGGTACGAAAGGAACTAAAGAACAGGAGTGAGTTTTTAGTCAGTAAAAGTCTAACACTATCTGCCACTCCACCCAAGAGCGGGGGATGTCATTAGATAATTTTCCCACCGGAAAAAAAAAACTTACCTACTGGTAAAACTCAAATAAGCGTGACAAAAAATATTACCACAGGTGTTACTAGTGCCTACTCTTTACTTGAATAATACAAGTGTCACGTGTTATTTTATCAGTCAATATGTACATTTGAATGGCGACGTAGAACAGAAGACAGCCATTGGTACTCTTTATAAAATACTGAAATTCAGTTTAATTCATCATTTATGAAGAACTGACTGTAGCGACATCTATGGCGCCACATAAGAACTACGAAGAAAGTACGAAATCCTGACTAAATCGTGGCTAAGATCGGGAAATAGAAATCAAGTGCCTTTAAAATTATGTTTGGTAAACGATATTACCACAGTGATTGGTAGGTTCTGGATGAAGAAGGCACAGAACCAGGAAATATGGTAGAAAAAAAGCGGTCTCTACTTAGCATTGAGGCATTCCAGGCTGAAGAATTATGTAAAGCTGACTCCAGTTAAAGTTGGAAAATATTACTCTAAAAATTCATTTAGCTCGTCCCAACACGGTTTTTTGAAAGGAAAATCTACTGTCATGATCCTGATTCTCCTGACTGAATTTGTCACTAACGCCATGGATTAAGGGGTGCAGGTCGATGTTGTTTATACGGACTATAGCAAGGCCTTTGACCGAATTGCTCATACTATTCTAATTGCAAAGTTAAATAATACGGGAATACGCGGAGATCTAATCAGATGGTTTATCTCTCACCTGGTAAATAGGTTCCAAGCAGCGGTACTCAATGATCTTGTTTCTAGCTGGTTTTTTGTTCCTAGTGTACTACCGCAGGGTTCATTGCTTAGTCTAATGCTATTTATAATCTATATTAACAATATCAACTCTTGCATGACTTCATATACATATACTACTGTGTTTTGCTAATAGTATGCAGATTTATGCCACAATATCGTCGTAGATGGACGTAACAGCACTTCAAGTTGACCTGCACCGTCTTGAGAATTATTGTTAACAAAACAAACTGTATCTGAATTATTACGTATTATCTAAAGCGTCCATTTATTTTTGCATCATATACCCTAGGTGATCAAGTTCTACCTAGATCAAATTTCAGTTGTGAAAACAGCATGATATAGATCCACTATTTACCGTGTCCTCGGTTAGGAAGTGCTTGCTTGCTTTGAATCTTTGATTAATAAAAATAAAACTTTATTTTTCAGTCTGTATGATGCTCATGGTAACTTTGTAAAGAAGGTTAATCTTGTCGACCTTACTGTAAGAACAGGTTACTTGGCAGTTGATAACAATATTGACTATCTAACGCAAGGCAGTTTTAGACAAGCTAGTGCCAAAATGGACGATAATATCGTTGATCCTGATGTAAGTAGTGCTTTGTTTATATTAAAACCGACGGGAAAGGAAAATAAAAAGTTTAGTACCGTGTTCTGTAAAACGAGAAATTTATTTAGTGAATTGGTTTTTACAGGTCAACCTTTTTTGTCTATTTAAAATCAGTTAGATTTCAGTTAAGATCTATTACAAATATTCTGTGATTATAAAGTTATGTACTTTTTTAATAATATGATCATAATCAACCTTATAATTTTCCCGCTACTGGGACTCAGACCTCCCCTCTAAGCGAGAAAAGGGGCCATAATCCAACACTTAGGCCCAGTGCGGCATGGTGGATATCATTTGTCTTCAAGTTCTAAGATAGACTAATAAAGATATTTATTTAACTGTTTCCAAAGCAGTGGTGATGAAACAAATTATATTATTACTACTCATATCATCATCATCAGCCTTTTTTAATTCCCACTGCTGGGACTCAGGCCTCCTCTTTAGGAGAGGGAATGGGCCGTAATCCACCACGCGGGCTCAGTGCGGGTTGGTGGATGTAACATGTGTTCGAATTTTTGGTTCTAGGAGATGCCGGTTTCCTACTATTCATAAGTTGGTGCCAAAACTACTGGGTCACCATTACTTTTACTTTCTTTATATTTTATCTTTTTGAATAATTTTTTATAATATGTCATTTTGCAGATGGCTGAGAAAGTATTAGGAGAAATTCAACCATCTCAAGATGCTTTTGCAAATGATTTGGCTAAAAATCGACTCATGTTTATGCCACCTTACGTCAAATATTTAGAATACTTTTCCGGAAGAAAAGTCACGTGTTTTGATGATTTAGTGGAGTTTTTTGAACCAGAGGTAAGATGATCTATAACTTAGAACCGGAACTAAACCACTAATTTATTATAGAGCAATAAAAATATTTGTTTGTATGGTTTGTATATCGTAGTAGTAACTAAAAGTAAAGATCAGATTTCATGTAATAGAACATTATAAGCCAGTCATTTAAAACTGACTAATTGTACGTCTTTTTTTCGGCGGACGAAAACTGCGATAATGACCAAAACATAACCAGCTTATTACATTTACCATAACATTACAGAATTTTCAATGCACACGCTAAACTATTACGAGACTTATAAGCTCTGTGGAGTGAGAGTGTCAAATTTTATTAAAGTAAAACACACCTGAATTCCTTCAGTTGCTCTTTTGTGTTCCAAGGCTGCGGTATATAATTTTTCAAACAAATTTGCAGCCCTTGCCATCTAATTGCTCAGTGATTCTAAGATTTTTTAATTTTAATGTAGCAATAAAAAGTTGGGACTGAAGAGTTGCATTAATAAGCGTAAACAAAGCACTCGTAACAAAGTAGGTATATTTAACAATATAAAATACAATGCATTTTGTTCAATGCATCTAGCTCGTTAGTGCCTTTTCACAAACATGCCCATAAATATAGCGGAGAGGCGATTTAAAGAATTATGACAAAATTCCATGGGTGTGAAATGGAATTATTCGTAATTTAATAGTGTAAACTAGTAGTGTAGTTACCGTTTGCAACGTCCAAACAATTAAAACGTAGAATTATTTGTGACCTCGTGTTTAGTCCACCTACGTTGACTGGTCAGACCGCTTAGTCAAAAAATATGGTACCTGTAAAAAGGCCACGGAATCCGAAAGCATTATAAAATAAAAACTTTGTCGAACATTATGCTCCATTCGGAAATACTGCTAACACTCATTATGTGCACACCTGCACTGCGTAGACTATCGCTGTAGATGATGAAATATTGAACTTTAATGTGATATGACATTGTTTAACTGTATCTGTAAAGGAGATGTCCCAAAAAAACTCTAAAAAAAACACCAATAACTATGTGCGGGTTGTGAAGACTATATTGTAACTTGCAAAACTTTCTTAGTAGGTACTCGTTTGATTCGTCATAAAAGGAAGCCTGCAGAAAATACGCAATCATTAAATTAATAAACCATCGGGTGTTAATTATATTTAGGGATTAAAAGTTCAAATTCATAGTAATAAGTAGTAGTTATTGTTAAAAAAGAAAAAAATAGTAAGTAATAAGATAAATACTAAAATAATATTAAATGAGTTAGAATTATACTACTTACTTGAGCTTCGGGAACCAGTATACTTTGTAATTTTTTGTATTACCTTTGTATTACATTTACTTAGTGTTTTCTAGATTGACCCTTTAGTGATGTCAAAGGTTTAATTTAATTTATCCATTGTAACGTATTTCATTCTAGTCGGTTTTGGGTCTTTTGTCTATACGATAGATAGTGTCAGACTCTTACTGACTAAAAAACCCACCCCATTCCTTTTTGCTTTTCATACTGGGGCTGAGCTATCTTTCGGAGCTGCTAACTCAGGCCCCAGTATTGACATCTTTTTGTAAGTAGGTCGCAGTTCTATTAATGGCATATTTACTTTTACTCAGGTATTGGAGAAGTTATCCGAACAATATGAGTCGGTTGAAAATATAGATCTTCTTGCTGCAATGTGGGTAGAGAAGTCAATAAGAGGTGGTCGAGTCCCTTACATGTTTTATAGTATCGTAGTAGAACAGTTGTTACGGACCATTCAGTCTGATAGACACTGGTATGAAAGGCCAAATAGACCTCATGCTTTTACAAGTGGTAAGTACTTTTATTAATTTATTACGTTGCGTAAATGTAGATGAATGATTAGTGTGACAAAAAAAAGTTGTATGGATTGTATGAGATATGAAATAAAGAAAAGAGAGCAAATTAAAATGTGATGGTTAATATGGAGGAATGTAAGAAGAAAAATATTGATTTAATTCTAAGTTATACAGAACAAAAGCGAAAAGATGATATTGGTAAGAGCTTTGCTTCAATACTTGGATGTGATATTTGCTTATCATAGTCTCGTGATGAAATTCAAAATTCATAATCTATACTAATAATAATAATGTTAGTATGGAGTTACCACGGAGTTTCTTGCCGGTTCTTCTCCATAGAGAATGACCAATTTGGAACCGTGCACTAGCTTCTGAAATAAAAATATTTGAATTTTTTTAATTTAAATTTTAGTATAGATTACGAATTTTTTTAGCTTTTTATAAAGCCGAGGAGTTTTTTTTATTGATCGCGCTAATCTCGGCAACTACTAGTTCGAATTGAAAAAAAATCTAGTATTGCATAGCTCATTTATAGGTAGGTTATGAAAAAGGAGGAAAGCTTTAGGATGTAACCTAATGTTAGGCTATAACCGAAATAGCCTTACATCAGGTTACAACCATAAGAGCGGAACAGTAACCAAAGACACGTATGAGAGAAGAGGCCCGCTAGTTTCCACTATTTCAAAAATATTGCTTATTTAGAGACATTTTTTTTTTAATCTTGTAAAGCCGCCAAAAAAATTTCTGTTACTCTTGACGGATTAAGAGGTAAAGTCAGGCGTGTTTTGACTAAAATTCACACATCTTTCTTCAATTCGCTTTGCGTTTTACGGTTGCGGTAATTGTTTCAAAAAATCCCTCAGTCTAATTGACAAATGATTAGATTTCAACTGTAGACGCACTATAATGCTTGCCGTGTGCCAAAACCTTAAGTACTTTTAATTTATGTTTTGCAGAACAACTGTATGAAATAAGGAAGGTATCGATAGCTAGACTTCTATGTGACGTTGGAGACTCGGTCACTCATATACAACCAAAGGCCTTCCAGAGGATCGGACCAGGGTAAGTGATAAAGATGACGATGAATTTACCAGAAGCTCTCTTTCAACTATTGTCAAAAAGGCCAAGATGTAGAAGATAAGCTATAGGCTTGACTACTATCTCTATGTGGAGCACGTTTGCCTAAAAGTAACCTATTCACTCTTGACTCAAAGACCCTTAAGTTGTAGTTATCAGGAAACAGAGACTCCGGCAGGGAATTTCACTCCTTGGCTGTACGCACAATAAATGTGTTCCCAAAACGCTTTGTGCGTATGGGTGGGATGTCTACCATGTATTAATGGCGCAACGCCGTAAGTCTTGTGGTCCGATGATGGAACGGACTTGGCGGAATTAGATTGTGCAATTTCAGTGCACACTCCCGGAAATGTAATCGATAAAAACAAAATAATAAAAAAAAGCTCTATGAATTTTACCTATTTACGTAAATATTTATACAAATAAGTATTCTGCATCACAAAATCAACACGAGACCATCCGTGCTTAGTGTGATTTATATTAAATTATTCATTATATAAAAACTGATCCATTATTTTTATTTTAATATTCCACAACCATCGCACAAGCCCGAGCTAAGCAGACCTTGTGTTATGAGTACTAGACAACCTATAAACATACTTAATTATTTCTTAATACTGTATATTATAGATGAATATCAAAATAAATTAATTTACCGAAACTTGAAGCATATTGTTGTTTGGGTTAGTTTTATTATAACCTAAAATTTACATTAATTCATTATATTTACAGAAATGAAATGTTGAGTTGTGAAGAAATACCGGACATCAATATAATGGCTTGGAAAGACGACAGTCCCTCGTTTTAGATCTATCTTGTTTTGAGGTTGTAATCTAATCTAATTTTAATAATGTAATTAAATTTAATATTATAAGTTATAGTGTTTTATTTTTTTAAATTATAAAAAAAAAATTGCTATATTTTTTTTTTGTTTTATTCACTTTATCTTGTTAAATGCATTTAATTATTTCAAGTTTTTTGCATAAATGCATAAAAATATGGTACATCTGAGGTATTATTATATAATAATAGTATTGAATGTTTCGACATTTTCATACGACATGGCATAATGCATGGCAAAAGCAATGAAAACTATGTGATAATACAAAACTGTGAAATGGCTACTAACTTCTGTACAGACAAACAAAGAGGTGGCACTTGTATATAGTAAAGAAAGGGTAGTAATAAAAGCTCCGACAAAAAAAGAAGAATTGTCCTTACTCAAAATATTAAATCTACTGCCTAAAATACTAACTTTCCGACTACTTTTGTCCGAATAAAAATGACGAAACGACCGAATGAGATACTGAAATCTTCGAAAAATAAACATGACTGTCTATTGCTATAATACTTTTCTACCAGCATAAATTACGTTCTACTGAAAACTTTGCTTTGTAATTTTTATCTTTACTTGCCTACTATTAATTCATAAATTACCTTTAATATTTCATGGATTGTGGTGCTATTTTAACTGTCACATTATACTGAAAATATTATTCTAAGTGGCTACACAGAAACTTATAAAAAAAAAAGACGGGTTGTACTCCGGGAGTGCCGGCAGAAGTGAAAACTTGATTATTAACGTTGAGCATGTTTGATATTTTGGAATGGTTAGGGAATAATTTTGCACCAATTGCTTTATCAGTATAAAAGTACTATCATTTATGTGTTAGAATACAATATTCATTTAATGCGCTATCGTACACAAACATGACAATTTATATTACATTAAAAATTTAACACTTTAAAACTATTACAATTATTTTACATTAAAAAGTTTATCTCTCCGAAAAATCAACGTCGCCCATTGACTTATATTCTAGTGATAGACAGGTCCTTTCATAGAAAAGATTTGTCAAAATATTGAAAAGTTAAAACGAAAATCTGCTGCAGCGCTACATTGGCATTATGTCGTCTAACAGAACTATTAAAATATAAAGCGCTGATAGCTTTTAGAGGATAATTTTTTCACGACCAAAACGTCTTAAGCGCCATGAATTTCGAAGTACTTACGCGTTTAGTTCAACATAGTGTAATGACATGTTATCCATATAGATGTTTATACCGCAGAAGTGACATAGTTTTTGCCTACAATACTTCACATTACAATAAAACTCTATTTAAAAATTTTACCAATAGTCCACGTTAGTGTAAATTCAGAAAAATACGTCTAATAATTAGTGAATTCAAAATCGTGTAAAATAATGAAACCATTGAACCACCAGAAAATGATGGTCAGGACTGCGCTGCTAATATTTAGTAACAAAACAAACAACAACTATAACTATAGCGTAATCAGCTTTTTAATGTTCCCACTGCTGGGACTCAAGCCTTCTCTCTAGGAGAGGGAATGGGCCGTAAACCACCACGCTGGCCCAGTGCAAAATCAAAATCAAAGCATTTATTTCAAATAGACCATTTACAGGCACTTTTGAATAGTCAAATGTCGGTCGGTCCAAGAAAAGTGAAGGTAAAGTGCGGGTTGGTGAATGTCGCATGTCTTTGAAATATGCTGGTTTTCTTATGATGTTTTCCTTCACCTTTTTGAGAGCAATGGGGATGAATTAAATTACATAAAAAACTAAAACTTTTTTTAAATCTATTTTCAACTTTATTTTTCGGGGCGAATCAAAAATTGATTCGGAGTCAGAAATTTGCACTTGGTTTAATGATGTAGGGGAAAGCTATAAATGTTTTAAAGGCACATTCTGAAGGAATAGCATTACTGCAAGGAATAACCGACTCATTAGAAAACGTTTTCCAGCTTTAGTATCATCAGTTTAAAAGTGTGAAGAGCAGATAAAAGGATATTTTGTAGGAAGCCACGTGTTGTCACGTCTATCCTCTTAAGATATTTTATCAATTTTTCTCTTTTCGGCTGACCAGAGTGAACAAACTTGAAATAATTATAATTATAGTTTATGAAGGACGAAATCTCAATAACAGTAATGATCACTTAGTGATGTATCACTTATATTACACATATGACTACAAATTCAACTGAACCTGAGTTTTTACAGTATCGCAAAACAGACGTATTCATATTTATTGAATTTGACGGAATTCATTGGTACCTATTATTTATACAAAAAAGAAAAAAAATATTAAACAGAATATTTAAAAAAAAAAAACAAACGGAATAAAACATCATGCAAATTCGTGTTCACTAAATCAGTTGTAGGTAAAAAACCCGGTTTTTGTGGGATGGAACATCTGCATGTTTTAGTCTATGATTGTAAAATGGAAAATCTTTTAAATAAAATAATATAATTTCTAACATACTATTACGAAATTTGAAGCAATTAAATTGCTTGAATAATCAATTATTTTATTTTCATGACTACTGAATTATTATTTACGTCCCAAATTCACTTTCTTTTGAATTTATAAGCTCCGCTCTCAACTGTATGAACGTCAAAATTGCACTAAAGTCATCAATGTCAATTTGCCTAAAATTCAGTGCAAAGGATTCGTTTGAAGTGAGTGTTCAGCACGCCCTATCTAGTACTTAGATATCGATGACGTTGCCGTCTTACGCTTTTTCGATCAGGGTCACGTGTCCTGACGCGAGTTTAGGATTTTATACCCATTACAGAAAAAGTGCTCAACGCCGCTAAAGAAGTTTTCACTTCAAAAATACAAAAATGTACTTGTAACAATAACTTTTAATTGCATCATATATCATGAATTTTACTTACCAAGGGTATGCTTCGATATCGGTACCTATTTCAGGCGTCAAAAAGTTAAAACAGTCGTATTCATAGGTACCTACGTATAAAATCCCGAATTTTAAATTACCGATAAACAAAATCCCGAAAATTGAAACGCCAAATAGTCGGATGGTCGAAAATCCCGAAGTTCAAAATCCTGACTCGCCCGTGTCGGAGTGCCCTTAGGTCCCGATTTGTTTTATTTTGAGAAGTAGCACTCGCCGACCGCTGCCGCGGCGCCGCTCGCTTCGCTCGCTCGGCTCGCGCGCTTTTGGTCACAATTCTAACCTAACCTAACCTATTTCAGCCACAATCTCTCGTAAAAATGTGTTTACTATTGTCTAATAGTCTAGTCACAGGTAGATTGTATTTTGATTGCTCTTTGATCTGGGTGAAATAGGTTAGGTAACGTTAGAACTGTGACCAATTTCCTAACTTTTATAATGTCAGCGAGAACAAAGATAAAAATAAAACAAAACTCAGTTTATTATGAAAATGTAGTTACGTAGTAGATCCGAACCCCATCGTGCGGGCCGAAATGTTGAGGTATTTTCATCATTATTGAGAGCTAATAAATCAATTTGATAACCAACAATAGAAATTAAAACAGTTAATGCAAGTTGTAAAAATATGATTATTTTGACCAAACCTCTGTTGTCGGTAACTTAGTAATTTTGTCGGAGGTAGAATCTCTGTAGAGTGAGTGGACTCTTTGTAGAGAGAGAGAGTTGACTCATTGTACAGAGAGTAGAACCTCTGTAGAGATTGAACGACCTGGAGAGAAAGTTAGCTCTCTAAAGAGTAGACTAGCCAACTTTTGACATCCAAAAATTCAAAATGAGGATTGACATGTGCCAACAGAATATACAAAATGGTATACCTCCATCGTAATGAACTTTTTCAATCATAGCTCTCGTTTTATTTAGAGACCTGTTAGAATTTTCCATTGCAATTTTAGTAGAATAATTATCTTCATTTGAAAACAACAAAATTGTGTACTTATACCGGATTAATACATTTGTAGAAACAATATAGTAAATATTGTTTTCTAAGAAACTCTCAAGTAAATTACGAGCGGAGGTAATATCCGCTTCACCAGACATGCAATATCATGTAACTATATTGCGTGTCTTACTTACTCATATTTTCTCCTTTGCTGTTTTTTTTTTTATTATTTTTGATAAAATTGTAAAAGGGATAATAGATGTCTATGGTTGTTTAAAAATAATCAGGAAAGTATAAATTATTTTTATTATGTTTTACAGGCATTTTTTGTTGTCTGCCTATAAATAAGAAAGAAACAATGCAATCAAATTATTAAGTTCTACAAAAAACTTTAATAATAATTTGTACAAATAATATTACAGTAAAATAAAATAAAAAAATTGACAATATCAATATCTTTTACTTTTTTTATTTTACTTAAATTAATTGTCCACAAAATTATACTTTTAATTAATCTATTACCGAAGTGTCTAAATTATTAAACTAGTAAAAATTCAACGAGTTTTCTCTTTCTTTTTTTAATTGGAAAAAAAACAAGCTATAAGTTATCAACTGTTTATATATCACTCAAAACTAAATTCCCAAGTTCAAATTTTACTCTAACCTGCTAGTCACTGAAATTAAAAAAAAAAAACGTATGCCATTATGCAAAAAATGCTTAGTTAACCTGAAAGGTTTGGGAAGGAATTGTGATAATTACAGACACAATTGAAAGACAATAGGTGCGCGAACGCCGGCGTTCGCTTGGGGTTTAATGAATTAAAATACTCTGTATTATTAATAAGTACACGTAACGGGCAATTAGACACATGAAATCCACTAACAATAAGTAACGATGATTTTGTTTGAAACGTGAAAAAATAAAGGCTTTTCCACAAAGACATGATTTGTCGCACGATGCCGCCAACAACTTACTTCTAACTGATTTAAAAAAATGGAGAAGGTTCTCAATTCAATTGTTTTTTTTTTATCACCCTTTTTTTATGTTTGTTACTTTAGAACTTTGTCATTTATGCACCGATTTGCATTTTTTTTTCTAAATAACTTTAATTTCATCGTTTTAGTGTTTTGTTTTTTTTGTAGTGTCGGGTATTTTTATTTTTGCAAAAAGTTTTTTTCTTAATATTATTTTGTCTCTCGTACATTTAACTCTACACAGAGGCCTTATAAAAGAAGTCGCACGGCAATTTACACCTGTCTAAAGGAGCCTTAACAAACGCCAGTTACTTATTAAGTATATAAGGAAATCTTAACGAATTACTTAAGTTATAACAAGTTACAAAGAGAAACATGATTTTACATTTTCTTCTGTATTTTAGTTGTTTGTTTTGTTTTATCCAAGGGATTGTGTATGATTCGTACAATGGGATTCCTATAAGTAATGAGGAGATTGTTCAACATGGTATACAAAATACAACTTTGTAAGTATAAGGTTTTTTTTTTAATTACTATGCGCATATAGGCAACCGAAACATCTTATAAGACTGTGCATAGTAATTTTAAGCTTATAACAAGCATCTATTAGGTTCACTGGTTCCATAATATACCTTACTATCTTATGACCTATGTTTTCCGACAGGCAAAACTGAGGCCAAGAGATGGTTCTTTATAATAAATTCGGGAAATAAATAAGAAGCAAATCTAAATGAAGTTATATGTCACATTTTCGAAGGGTTTAGATTCCAGATCGTGAATAAAATGTCACTTTTGTGTCCAAAAAAGGTAAAAAAAGAAAAACAAATCAATTTTAAAAAAGCCATTTGTTTAGACATTGTGTAACTCAACTATTAAATGATTAAATGAATAAGAAAAAGCAATGAAAAAAAAATAAGAAAGAAAAATGAATTAACTCGGGTATAAACATAATAATTTATTAATAATTAATTGCTTAAATTATGTTTTTCCTCATATTTTTTTGGAAATTAATTATCCTAATTAGGGCAAATAATATGAGCATTGTAGCGCATTGGTATTGGTGTTTATGCACGTACATAACAACATACTAGTAACGCTATCAAAATTTATCAAAATAAATAATTATTTTTATCCTAAAATAATAATTGAATATTTTGGGGTAAATTATTTATCGGCGGTTGATTCTGAACATAATGCTTTGATGTCCATATTATATGTTGTGTAGATGGAGATATATTTTGTTAATCACATAATATATTTTTTGGTCATTTTGTTTATGATACAAATGATTGTCGTGATTGAATAATAAACAAAGACTCATAGATTATTATTTTGTCTAGCCGTCAATGAAGCTATGCTTAGGTCTGTCTTGATTGTATTTTGTGTCGACAATACATAGTCTCTGCAGAGGTAATGTTGATAATGTTAAGAGGCCGGCAACCGATGAATTTCCATACAAACGTAATACCACGCTCATTTGCAGTTGGAGCATATTTCCAACATATTATGATAATATTCGGTTATAGACAATATTTATCTAGGTTCCTACGTCTTTCTTTTTTAAAAAACCAATAAGGAATTTAAGCGAATTGTATTTCATACTTTTTAACAGCGTAAATGGCAAAACATGCCATTTGGCTTTTCCTGTGTTAAACATAACAATATTTCTAATATTCCCGACGTAGGAACCTAGATAAATATTGTGTATAACCGAATATCATCATAATATGTTGGAAATATGCTCCAACTGCAAATGAGTGTGGTATTACGTTTGTATGGAAATTCATCGGTCGCCGGCCTCTTAATGTCAACTAGTAAACCTCCTTCTTCCTATTATTTGGGATCGGTACAGCACGTTTTGTTCTTCCATTCTATCACCAGTCATGATATCACTAATTGTTGAGGTCAGAAAGGAAGCTTGTTTCGGATCAGCTGTGAGTTCTTAATTTCTTAGCGTAGTGCTCATAATAAATTTCTTGTGTTGTACACCTATCATTTTCTGAATTCTTGTTATGAGTTAATTGAAGGACTCTTTAGACCGTAGGTAAAGATACTCAGCAGCTGATTTCTCTCTTTTTGTAATATGGTTACACTTCGTGTACATTCTTTGGATGTTAGCGACATGATACTTTACTGAATATTTTCACCAATCATAAATAAAGTTTGATGAATTATAGCGTCTTGATTGAAATATGTATACTTTACACTTCTAGTTGGTGTATCAACGACATTGAACCCTGTGACCCCGAAGAATGGAGACGGCTAGATGGGTCATGCAACAACTTGCAGCATCCGACCAGAGGAGCCACGCATACGCCCTTGTATCGCATGTTACCGGCAGTTTACGATAAAGGTGAGTAATGTTAACAAAATATTACTAAAAAGTACAAAATGTTATTAAACATGTGATATAGATTAAAATGTGGTCACAAGCGTTATTGCTGATAGAAGATCACTTTATTTAGAAAAAATACTTACCCACTCTTAATATTAATAGTTCAACTATTTAATCCAAATTGATTCAATTTAAAATATTTTATTTTACATTGAGCCTGTATAAATGCCAATTTATAAATCGTCAGAGTGGTTTCTTCTTCTTCACAGCAGAATAACATAATAAAAAATCAACATAAAATAATCATATATATTATATTTATAGTATATTACAGTAAATTACAAAATAAATAAATAATAAAACCCTACGCTAAAATACACTAACTAAAATATATAATATATTATATACACACATATATGATTATAACTAGCTATGCCAATAGACGTTGTCCAGACCGAAAGCTGGCTTTTTATAGAAACAAAAAAATGAAAACTCGATTATAGTTACAGTACACTTATTGGGTTAAATTGTATTTTCAAAACACCGTGTGATCTACTCAAATATATTTACATACAAAATTTCATCCAGATCGTTCATATCGTTTAGAAAGAGTTAAGTGACAAACAAATGTTTTAAAGAATTAAATGTATAAATATTACATTGTATTTTTACAAGTTGAGTAAAACTAGATCTAAATAATTCAATGTCTCTTCTATTTCAGATTTTGATAGAAAAAAATCCAAATCAGATGATCTACCTCTTGTAAGGCGACTGCGCACAAGTTTGTTACCAGTGGCCAAAGTACCGGATCAAACATTTACAATGCTGGCCTCATATTTCCTCCTCTTTGTTGCAGCTGACATCGCTAATCTTCATGATTCAGGTAAGTAAGATGATTTTCATATTCACAAGCACAACATGATTAGTTACGTTCGTTTTTTGAGACTATTTATTTGTAATAAACATGTCAACAGTACAGTCACTTACAATTAAAAAAAAACTTGCATCTAAAAAATGTCATTTCAGTAACCATGCAAATAACAGGTATGCATTACATTAAGAAAATAAAAAATTAGAGACACAGAAAAATAAAAAGTGTGTCCATTACACCTAGACCCAGAAGACTACAAAGACAAAACACACCCAACGAAATATAAATACGTACACTATTCACACTGTTTATACAGACGGCATCTGTATGAAGCAAAACTCATCGAAAAGACATCTATAGGTTGATCCATCAAGTTAGACCTTTCATTGTAAAGCCTTGCCATACGTGCAAGACGACTATTAAAAGTGACGTTTAAAGTGGATCTAGGCAATTGAAAAATGCGATAATGTCGCTGGCTGCATTGGCTAGCCCTAAAGTTAAAATAGCTAATCAACTCCACATCAATGGAACTATTTATAATTTTGTGAAGTAGAAGTAAATCAGAAAAACTATTATTTACACACTTTGCCTTGAAAAACTCTTGCAAAAAATTAACGATGACAATTATTTTTCAGTAAACTACATAGAATGGACTCGTCACTGTTGTACTCCAAAAGGGAAAGGAGATCCTATGTGCGCCCCTATAGAAGTACCAGCTGACGACCCGCTACATCGGTTCACTGATATACGTTGCCTTAACTTGACGACACCTTTGACGTTCCAGACAGTGGGGTGTCGAAGGAAAGATACACCACCTGAACGGGTAAATCTAATATAGTAACATAAAAATAGATTTCAGTTTTTAAAACAGGAGCCTGACCATGACGTGTTAAAAAGTCAGTCCAGCCAGCGAGAGAGAAGATAATTACCCATTATCAGTTCAGTTTAGGTCGTAAAGTGGATCGTGCTTAAAGTTCGTGGTCCCTTCCACCTTGGCCTCAGGACTGCGGAATTGTTCGAAAGAATTACAGCGGCTCTGGACGCAAATGGTATCAGAAACACAAGTGGGTGGCAGTCAGTAGAAGTTGGACAATACTTCTTAGTCCATTCAGAGCGGGAGGAGTTTTTTTATTTACTACCAAAAAAAAAGCGTTCAAAATGTATCTGAATGAGTTCTTGTTTATGCATCATTTGTTAAGTTCTGTTGTATTTGTTCTTTAACATTAACATGTAGGAATGACTTTTACTATCACATCACACCATCACAAGACTCCTCCCCCATCTTCAATACTTCCATCATAAACATTTTTTATATTAGGATACATAAAAAAAAAACTACTTCCCGCTCGAGTATAATACGTGCGTACGCTGTGCCATGCCGTGCGGAACAGCACAGTAAGCTGTATTTTGCGTTTATCCGGTATTTTTGTAATTTTTTATAGATACAATCTGCCACTCCTTTAATTGATTTGTCAACGGTCTATGGAAACTCTCTTGACAAAGCATTAGCAGGAAGGGCATTTCAAGGTGGGCTGTTAAAGTTTGAAGTGGAAGATGGTCGGATTTGGCCACCACAAGACATAAATAACACTGACTGCTTTATGAATAGAAAACCTCACGAGACAAGATGTCATAAGATGCGTAAGTAAATTTTTTTATTTCTATTTTTCTTAAGAAAATTGGTTACATTGATACTATCATTACTTACCGTATACAAGATAAGGTTCTTCGTTTTGGTCCAAATATGAATAATGATCTGGATACCAACATTTAAATTCTATCTATGTAAGGTAACAAAAGCAGTAGCGAAACAATTACATTAGTTTGGGTTGTGTTATATATGACTTGTAGGTTAACGTTTAGGTAGGTATGATATCGTGATAAACAGAGCAAAATTATATAAGAAAAAATATGGCTTGATTGTGGTGAATTGTTTTGTCTGAGATTAATTATTGCCATCAAAATAATTTTCATCATTTTGCTTCACTCATTTCAAGTTCTTAGGGTTGGTGCAAAACATTTTTTTCTTCAAATCCACTTGTCAACTGTTGCCCTAGCACTGATGTCTTTTTTTTACTTATCAATAACTTATTATTTATTTTCTTTGAGCCTCTTCTTCAGATTATTAATAATGATAATTGTGATAATGGTAAGCATCACATCATTATTATCAGTCTACGATAAAAGGTATCTCCATTTTTTACAGCATCTGATGAAACCAACACATTAATTTCAATAAATTTAGTTTCTATTTGGTTTTGGAGGCTCCATAACTACCTAGCTGATCGACTTGCCAAGATAAATCCGTGTTGGAACGATAAAAAAATATTTTATACCGCAAGAGATATCAGTATTGCTAGTATGATGCAAATTTTTTTATACGAATTGTTGCCTATGATGATGGGTAAGTTGAATGACTTTTTTTATGATTTTAATTAGATTATTCAATATAAACTTACTGATTCAGCACGATTGACACCTTGACACAAAATGGAAAAGAATCGAAAGAAATAGACTCACTCTTTTGTTGAATTACTATTATGAAAATCACAAGTTATTCCGTAGTAAATATTAAGTGATAAGAAATGTCGACATTTAATTATATTAGACGATACACAATACAGCTTATCAAGTTACAAGTCTATATTGCAGGTTTTGAGAATCTGATCAACGATGGAGTTTTGCATCCAATAGGATTCAGAGATTTATATAATGACAGAATATTGCCACAGTTGTCAATGGAGTTCCCAATGGCATTACGGTGGCTCCATAAAATGCAAGAAGGCACACTGAAGTAAGTATTCAAAATTAACAAGAACTGTAGTTTCATCACGCAGAAGAAAATCACCGTCCGTCATCTCAACACAGAAGAAGCAAAAAAATTCATTTTTTTTTTTAATTGGAATAAAATAGTGCTAGACTGCTATCCTATCTGATGGTAAGCAGTGATGCAATCGTTGATGGTGAGGCGCATTAGTTTATTAAGAGCCTTTTCACTCATGCCTTAAAGACACCTAATTCTGTTGGAATATGTATTATAAGACTACTACTCTTCGTATGATTCATTGAAAAGAGTGTCCATGGAGTTTCTGGCACATTCTCCTCTATATAGACCTACGATTCAAAATGTGTAATTAGTGTTTTTTTATGTATAACTAACTTCTTGACATTTCAAAAGTGCTCGTAAATGTTTTATTTGAAATAAAATGCATCTTAAATCATATTCATAATTCCGATGTACCTATGTTTGCATCATCTTTTAGTTAAAGAGTTGCAATATATTTTCGGGTAGTTTTTAACTAGTCCGATAGCTGTCAGTCTTACTTACTGTTCCTTATCTGCTTTTTTTTAGCTGTAAAGTTTCCATAATATTATTTAAATAAATGTCCAAATTTTAAACAGAATGTGGAAATAAATTTAAAAAAAAAAACTGGCACAAATGATGATATTTATGCATATACTAAGAGAATTCCAAATGGTTGAGTTAAATGGTGCTAATATACGCGTCATA
This sequence comes from Mythimna albipuncta, assembly GCA_929112965.1. Classification (NCBI taxonomy): domain Eukaryota; kingdom Metazoa; phylum Arthropoda; class Insecta; order Lepidoptera; family Noctuidae; genus Mythimna; species Mythimna albipuncta. The sequence continues at coordinate 23,871,570 of OV815961.1, read as the reverse complement.
TCCGTAAACAGGTGCTGTTTGTTAAGACTAGTCATCACTTAGCTATGATTGAAAAGAGTGTCTATGGAGTTCTTTGCGAATTCTACTCCATAGAAATCTGCGCTTAAGAATGTGAATTAGAATCATTTTTCTGATTGACTGATTTCTTGACAATTCAAAGATGATTGAATGATTTATTTGAACTAAATGCTTTGAATCTTTGAATAATAAAAATAAAACTTTACTTTTCAGACTGTATGATGTTCATGGTAACTTTGTGAAGAAGGTTAATTATGTCGACCTTTCTGTCAGAACAGGTTACTTGGCAGTTGATAACAACATCGATTATATAACGCAAGGCAGTTTTAGACAAGCAAGTGCCAAAATGGACGACCATATCGTTGATCCTGATGTAAGTAGTGCTTTGTTTGTGTTAAAACCAACGGGAAAAGAGAGGAAAAAGCACCGTGTTTAGTGAAACGAGAAATTTATTTTGTTAATTATTTTTAAAATAATTCTTTTACAGGTCAAACATTTTTGTCAATTTAAAGTCAGTCAGTCTTCTGCTCCTCTATTACAAATTTAGTGATGATTAAGTTATATATTTATTTTCTATAAATTATTTTAAACATAATCAACCTTATAATTTTTCTACTACTGGGACTCAGACTTCCCTTATAGGAGAGGAAATGGGCCATAATCCAACACGCGAGTCTAGTGCGGAATGGTGGATGTCACATGTCTTCGAATTTTTGGTTCTCGAACAGGCCGATTTTTTCACGATTTTTTCCTTTTCTGTGATGAGAGTAGTAGTGATGAAATTAATTACTACAACTCGTATGTCTGTGCCATTACTCTTACTTTTTTATATTTTATCTTTTGGAATAATTTTCATAATATTATGTCACTTTGCAGATGGCTGAGAAAGTACTAGGAGAAATTCAACCATCTCAAGATGTTTTTACAAATGATTTGGCTAAAAATCGACTCATGTTTATGCCACCTTACGTCAAATATTTGGAATACTTTTCCGGAAGAAAAATCACCTGTTTTAATGATTTAGTAGAGTTCTTCGAACCAGAGGTGAGATAATTTATAATTTAAAACTGGAACTAAAACGCTAATTTATTATAAAGCGGTAAAATTATGTGTTTGTATGGTTTGCATATCCTAGCAGTAACTAAAAGTAATAACTAGATCACCAAAACTGATTAATTGTACACCTTTTTTTTGTTGGACGATCATGAAATGAGTTCTGAGGAGCGAGAGAGTGTACATTTTTTTGTAACTACAACTCACCTGAATTTCTTCAGTTGTTGTTTTGTCTTCTAGGGCTATGGTCGGTAACTCTTTCAAACAAATCCACAGCCCTTGCAAACTAATTGCTCACGGACTCTAAGATTTTCAATTACAATGAGAGAGCGAATGCCAGCGTTCGCTTGGGGTTTAATGAATTAATGTAGCGATAAAAAGTTGTGACTGAAAAGTTGTATCGCCAAGTGTTAACAAAGCATGCGTAATAAAATAATATTAAATGAGTTAGTATACACTATTTACTTTAGCATCGAGAACCAGTACACTTTGTCACTTTTTGTATTACCTATGTATTACATTTACTTAGTGTTTTCTAGATTGACCCCTTAGTGATGTCAAATGCTTAATATAGTTCAACAATTGCTATGTATTTCGTTCTAGTCGGTTTTGGGTTTTTTGTCCATACGATTTCGGACATCTCTTTTTTATACCTCTGACATCTTTTTGTAAAAAGCTCGCAGTATTTTAATTGTATATTTATTTTTACTCAGGTATTGGAGAAGTTATCCGAACAATATGAGTCGGTAGAAAATATAGATCTTCTTGCTGCAATGTGGGTAGAGAAGTCAATAAGAGGTGGTCGAGTCCCTTACATGTTTTATACTATCGTAGTAGAACAGCTGTTACGGACCATTCAGTCTGATAGACACTGGTATGAGAGGCCGAATAGACCTCATGCTTTTACAAGTGGTAAGTATTTTTATTAATTTATTACGTAGCATACATGTAGATGAATGATTAGGATGTCAAAAAAAAGTTGGATGGATTGTATGAGGTATGAAATAAAGAAAAGAGAGTGAATTAAAATATGATGGTTAAAATGGAGGAATGTAAGAAGAAAAATGTTGATGTGATTTTAAGTTATACAGAACAAAAGCATGAAGATGCTATTGGTAAGAGCTTTGCTACAATACTCGGATGAGACATTTACTCATCACAGTTTCGTGATGAGATTCGAATCTGTCCTAATAATAATAATATTTGTATGGAGTTACCATGGAGTTTCTTGCCGGTTCTTGTCCATAGGAAACGACCAATTTGGAACCTTGCACTAGCTTCTGACGTTTTATAAGTGCCCATTTATGCCTATGTGAAATGAAAATATTAGAATTTATTTAATTTGAATTTTAGTATGGATTACAAATTTCTTTAGCGTTTTATGAAGTTGAGGAGTTTCTTTATATTGATCGCGCTAATCTCGGAAACTACTGGTTCGAATTGAAAAAAAATCTAGTATTGGATAGCCCATTTATAGGAAGGCTAGGAGGAAGGAGGAAGGCTATAGGACGGTTATAGCCTAACATCAGGCTACAACCATAGGAGCGGAATAGTTACCAAAGACACGGGTGAGAGAAGAGGACTGCTGGTTTACGCTTTTACAATTATACCGCTTTGTGAGTGGCATTTTTTTAATTCTTGTAAAATCGCCTGAATATAATACTTTTTGTTAAGCTTAATGGATTAAGAGGTAAAGTCAAGCGTGTTTTGACTGCCCATCTCTCTTCAATTTTCTTGGCGTTTCACGGCCACGGTAACCGTTTCAAAAAATCCCGCAGCCTAAGTGACAAATGATTAGGTTTCAACTGTAGACGCGTTATAATGCTTGCCGTGTGTGCCAAAACCTTAAGTACTTTTAATTTATGTTTTGCAGAACAACTGTATGAAATAAGGAAGGTATCGATAGCTAGACTTCTATGTGACGTTGGAGACTCGGTCACTCATATACAACCAAAGGCTTTCCAAAGGATCGGACCAGGGTAAGTGATAAAGGTGACGATGGATTCAGCAGAAGCTCTCTTTCAAAAATTATCAAAAAGGCCAAGATGTAGAAGACAAGAGATAAACTCGCACTTGACCACTACCTCACCTTGTAGTAAGCGATGATATGGCCGACGATGAAGCACGCATACCTAGAAATAACTTTTTCACTTTAAACACCCCCTCAAGTAGTAGAACTATAAAAACTTGCAGGGAATTCTACTCCTTAGCTGACACATACAATGAATGAGTTTCCAAAACGTTATATGCTGGCTACCACGCTTATATTTTGACTTTTCGACAGTTGTAATTGCTTATAGAATGTTTCTTCATGCGTTACAGCTCTATGAATTTTACCAATTTACATAAATATTAATACAAATAGGTATTTTGTATCACAAAATCGATACGAGACCCTCTGTATTTAGCGTGACTTCAATATATGAAAACGGATGCAATATTAAAATATATTGCATGTATAATTTACCATACCTTGAAGAATATTGCTGTTTGAGATAGTTTTATTATGACTTAAAACTCACGTTAATTTTTCATATTTACAGCAACGAAATGTGTAGTTGTGAAGAAATACCGGACATCAATATAATGGCTTGGAGAGACGACAGTCCCTGTTCTTAGATCTATCCTGTTTTGAGATTGTAATCGAATCGAATTTTAATAATGTAATTAAATTTAATATTTTAAGTAATTGTGTTTTATTTAATAAGATTTAAAAAAAAAACAACTTGCTATAAATTTTTGGTTTTGCTCATTTTATTTTGTTAAAGGCATGTAATTATTTTAAGTAATTTGCATAAATGCATAAAAATATGATACGTTTGAGGTATTATTATATAATAGTATTGCAATATTGCATGTTTCGTCATTTACATACGACATGACATACAAATATTTAAACAATTTGTTTTTGACTTTGGCTATGCATGGTTTCTGCATTTAGCAAGTTGTAAATTTACAAAGTATTAAGTTATTGACAGCGAACGCAGTCCTATTTTCAAGAAGAATGAATGTAACACATTTTAATCTGCATTTCAGCCAAAAGACATCCACTGTTGTATAAAAACCAACTATCGCCAGAATGATTGGTTCCCCGCATTTGCCATCCATCCATTCTAATATTTTGTAGTATTTGATAGCAATGTATTGAATTAACCTTCTCAGCAAAATTCGCTGCCGTAGTCCTACAGTGTAATTCTTTGCTCTTTTTTTTAGCGATATCATGCTTGTTACAATCAATTAATTTATTCGCTAGCACTTTTTATAGATTTTTTATTACATTATTACATTTTAATTGAAGTAATAAAGCTATTTTTTTAAGGTGTGCTCCAAGATTCTATTTGATATGACAATATGCTATAAAGAAAATTTGACAAAATTATGAACACCGGCTTGCGATATATAAAGAATTATCAAAGTAAACAAAACGAAAACATTAAATGAGCTCTGAAGTATTTTGAGATTTAAAGATTCAAGATTCAAAGCATTTTATCTATACATATAATAAAATCGTAGAAAAGTCAAAACTGTACATTAAATATTTTTTAAAAAGAATACTTGGGGCGTGATCTACAATCGATACCGAAGTCAAAAATATAGTTTTTAGAATTTTTGTCTGTTTGTCTGTTTGTCTGTTTGTCTGTATGTATGTCCGGGATAAACTCAAAAAGTACTGCATGGATTTACTTCAAATTTTGCATGAATATTACTAAGAGGTCGGGTCAACATATAGGCTACATATTATCACGCTATCACCTACGGGGGAGGAGCTGTGAATCTTTATTTTTCTTACGCATTCTGTGACAGCGTGTAATATAAAGACGCATATTTAAATGTTGTTTTTGAGTAAGTCATGCTATTATCTAGCTTTACACTATAAAAACTACGCCATTAAAGTAACTTGAGCAGAGAAACATAGTTTAATGAAGGTTAGTAGTATAACCACAATTTTAAAGCAGCGCCATCTATGAGATTTCATCAAAATCAAATCAAGTTATATGTTAACAGTTTTTGGAAAATAATCGTTTAAATTTGATCATGTTGACGAGGTTAGTATTTAGTTATTCTTAAAATTCATAGATGGCAATGTGCATTTTCTTCATATTATAGTTCGTTTTGACAAATTCAAGTTCCAACAAAACCCTCAAAATCTTGAGCCGAGTTGAGGAAGACCATTTAAAAAAAAAGGTGTTACATTGTGGCATTTCTCAGACTCTGTGAAGTCGACCAGTTTGCGAGATCCCTTACATATGACGAGGTGCCTTCATATTACACGTACGACAAGCAAAGGGGTGTATTCAACCGACATCGACGAGGAGGTGCTGTGAAAGGTTTTCCGGGAATTTTCAAGGACACCGCATTGGGTAGGGTTTATACCGTGCACCCGAATAGTGGCGAATGCTATATTCTGCGGTTCACACTGCATTACACTGTCCCGCTTCGCTTTTCTGAGAACATTCGATGGCGTGGAGTATCCCACTTACCGCGCAGCCTTTTGCCTAATTGGGATGACACCCTCGCGGAGGCAAGCGTCAGTGACGGTCCCAGCCACATGCATTATCTGCTTGCCGTCATCTTGGTGTTTTGTGGAGTCGCGAACCCGGTAGCTTTGTGGGAGAAGTATCGCCATCATCTGTTTGAAGATTTTCTACGAGCTTTGAGGCGTGCTACTAGAGACGAAGTCGAAGTAACTGATGAACGCGTGCTGAACACCTGTCTCAGTTCACTTCAAGATGTGGTCATTTCTATCGGCGGCAATCCACTGATCGAATATGGGTTACCAGCTCTCAAATCATGACCACATCAAGACCGTGGAAATCGGGAGTATAACGCTGAGACAAATTACGATCCGGGCAAAATAACCACCATACCAAATTACCATGTCGCTTTGTTCTCTTGAGAGCAAAAACAAAGTTATGACACCGCCCTTGAAATCATTGGGCAAAACCAGGGTAAAATGTTTTTCTTGGATGCTCCTGGTGGAATAGGAAAAACATTTGTTACCACTGGCATACTTGCAGAAGTCAGGAGCCAAGCCAAATTGCAATTGCTGTAGCGTCGTCGAGAATCACTGCCACACTGCTTCCGGAAGGCAAGATAGCACATGCCATGTTAAAAATTCCCATCGATTTAGAGAGCGCCAAAACGCCTGTTTGTGGTGTGTTACGTAACAGCGATAAGGGACACGTACTCAAAGATTGCTGTCTGATGATGAGTGTACGATGGCCAATAGGAAGGCAGTTGAGGTCGTGGACAGAACCCTGCAGGACATCCGCAGGAACTAACATTTGATGGATGGTGTCACAGTTCTGTTCAGTGGCGATTTCCGGCAAACACTTCCCGAGGTGACGCGGGATTTGATCTTCGTTGTGGTCACGAGTTCGTACACTGCGCTTGACCATTAATATGAGAGCTCGGCTCGGCGGCAATGCACGTGCTCAAGAATTCTCCGATGTCCTTCTAAGTCTTGGCGAAGTCACTCTATCAGAAGAGAGAGGTGGACAGGTGGTGCTTCCAGAGTCTCTCGGTAGAGTGGTATCCAGCTTAGAAAAACTCATTCACTGTGTGTACGGGGACATCAGTCGTATACCGCACCAGCAGAATTCTTGGGTGTGTGAGCGGGAAATTGAGAAGAATGAAGTGGTCTACACCTCGATAAACACTGTTGTCGAGCTAGATGATGCCACACGTTATTCCGTGGAATTTCTGAACTCCCTGTCAGCAAGTGGACTTCCGGCGCATACCATCAAGCTGAAGGTCGGTGTCCCGATTATGCTTCGAAGTTGACGGGACCCGCCTTAAAGTCATCTCGCTCCACACAGACACACCATTGAGACGGAAATTCTTACGGGTTGTGGCGTCAGCGAGGCAGTATTTATACCACGCATTCCCCTCATACCCCATAACTTCCCGTTCCAGTTCAAGCGCGTACAGTTCCCCGTGTGTGTTTGCTTCGCGATGACCATCAATAAGTCGCAGGGGCAGACACTGGGAGCAGCGGGTGTCGACCTCAGGACGAGTTGCTTCTTACACGGGCAACTGTACGTCGCTTGCTCCCGCGCCACCAGTCTTGACTCTCTTTAAATTTTGGCTCCTGGCAGTATAACTACCAACGTAGTTTATAGGGAAGTCTTGTAAGGTATGATACCTTTGTACGTATTTTTACTCTTTTGTGTTTCCTTCAGTCACATCTTATAACTGAACTCAGTAGGATTCTCATTTAACTCTCTTCACTTGCTTCATTTTCAAAGAAAACTTATATTATAATGCTATTTTAAAAGTTGTTTATTTATAATGCTATAGCGACACTGGCACCTTAGGTATTTTTAGTGCTGTAGAGGCTTCACGCAGACGACGTCGCGGGCAGCAGCTAGTTTTAAATAAACCAATTACAGGCACTATTGAAATTTCAAGAACTCAGTCAGTCAGAAAAAATGATGCTAATTGCACAATCCAAAGCGTAGATTTTTATGGAGAAGAATGTGCAAGGAACTCCATGGACACTGTTTTGAATCATGTCATGTAATAACAATGTCTCTGTTACATGTTTCTTGTCTCTATCATATGAGAACAATGTCATCATCATCATCATCATATCAGCCGAAAGACGTCCACTGTTGGACATAAGCCTCCCTCAAGCGTCGCCACAACGACCGGTCCTGTGCATCACGCATTCATCGGATTCCCGTGTCCCTGACCAGGTCATCGGTCCACCTTGAACAATGAAAATTAAGTAAAAAGAAAAACGAAATATACATATTAAAATAGCAACTGGCAGCTAAGAGATGACCAGTGTCAACTGATAGCACTCTGTAGGTCAGAGACCACCGATTACCGACAAGAATTTTTTTGAACCCACTTATCGCGACTGCGACTGCGACAGCGACTGGCCTGTTGGTCTAGTGGTTAGTGACCCTGACTGCTATGCCGGAGGTCGTGGGTTCGATTCCCACCCAGAACAAATGCAAAAATTTGACACAGAACAAATGATTATGCTCATCACACAAATGTGATGAGCATAATCATTTGTTCTGTGTCTGGGTGTAATTTATCTATAATATGTATGTATTTAGAAATATATAAGTACTAGCTGCTGCCCGCGACGTCGTCTGCGTGAAGCCTCTACAGCACTAAAAATACCTAAGGTGCCAGTGTCGCTATAGCATTATAAATAAACAACTTTTAAAATAGCATTATAATATAAGTTTTCTTTGAAAATGAAGCAAGTGAAGAGAGTTAAATGAGAATCCTACTGAGTTCAGTTATAAGATGTGACTGAAGGAAACACAAAAGAGTAAAAATACGTACAAAGGTATCATACCTTACAAGACTTCCCTATAAACTACGTTGGTAGTTATACTGCCAGGAGCCAAAATTTAAAGAGAGTCAAGACTGGTGGCGCGGGAGCAAGCGACGTACAGTTGCCCGTGTAAGAAGCAACTCGTCCTGAGGTCGACACCCGCTGCTCCCAGTGTCTGCCCCTGCGACTTATTGATGGTCATCGCGAAGCAAACACACACGGGGAACTGTACGCGCTTGAACTGGAACGGGAAGTTATGGGGTATGAGGGGAATGCGTGGTATAAATACTGCCTCGCTGACGCCACAACCCGTAAGAATTTCCGTCTCAATGGTGTGTCTGTGTGGAGCGAGATGACTTTAAGGCGGGTCCCGTCAACTTCGAAGCATAATCGGGACACCGACCTTCAGCTTGATGGTATGCGCCGGAAGTCCACTTGCTGACAGGGAGTTCAGAAATTCCACGGAATAACGTGTGGCATCATCTAGCTCGACAACAGTGTTTATCGAGGTGTAGACCACTTCATTCTTCTCAATTTCCCGCTCACACACCCAAGAATTCTGCTGGTGCGGTATACGACTGATGTCCCCGTACACACAGTGAATGAGTTTTTCTAAGCTGGATACCACTCTACCGAGAGACTCTGGAAGCACCACCTGTCCACCTCTCTCTTCTGATAGAGTGACTTCGCCAAGACTTAGAAGGACATCGGAGAATTCTTGAGCACGTGCATTGCCGCCGAGCCGAGCTCTCATATTAATGGTCAAGCGCAGTGTACGAACTCGTGACCACAACGAAGATCAAATCCCGCGTCACCTCGGGAAGTGTTTGCCGGAAATCGCCACTGAACAGAACTGTGACACCATCCATCAAATGTTAGTTCCTGCGGATGTCCTGCAGGGTTCTGTCCACGACCTCAACTGCCTTCCTATTGGCCATCGTACACTCATCATCAGACAGCAATCTTTGAGTACGTGTCCCTTATCGCTGTTACGTAACACACCACAAACAGGCGTTTTGGCGCTCTCTAAATCGATGGGAATTTTTAACATGGCATGTGCTATCTTGCCTTCCGGAAGCAGTGTGGCAGTGATTCTCGACGACGCTACAGCAATTGCAATTTGGCTTGGCTCCTGACCTCTGCAAGTATGCCAGTGGTAACAAATGTTTTTCCTATTCCACCAGGAGCATCCAAGAAAAACATTTTACCCTGGTTTTGCCCAATGATTTCAAGGGCGGTGTCATAACTTTGTTTTTGCTCTCAAGAGAACAAAGCGACATGGTAATTTGGTATGGTGGTTATTTTGCCCGGATCGTAATTTGTCTCAGCGTTATACTCCCGATTTCCACGGTCTTGATGTGGTCATGATTTGAGAGCTGGTAACCCATATTCGATCAGTGGATTGCCGCCGATAGAAATGACCACATCTTGAAGTGAACTGAGACAGGTGTTCAGCACGCGTTCATCAGTTACTTCGACTTCGTCTCTAGTAGCACGCCTCAAAGCTCGTAGAAAATCTTCAAACAGATGATGGCGATACTTCTCCCACAAAGCTACCGGGTTCGCGACTCCACAAAACACCAAGATGACGGCAAGCAGATAATGCATGTGGCTGGGACCGTCACTGACGCTTGCCTCCGCGAGGGTGTCATCCCAATTAGGCAAAAGGCTGCGCGGTAAGTGGGATACTCCACGCCATCGAATGTTCTCAGAAAAGCGAAGCGGGACAGTGTAATGCAGTGTGAACCGCAGAATATAGCATTCGCCACTATTCGGGTGCACGGTATAAACCCTACCCAATGCGGTGTCCTTGAAAATTCCCGGAAAACCTTTCACAGCACCTCCTCGTCGATGTCGGTTGAATACACCCCTTTGCTTGTCGTACGTGTAATATGAAGGCACCTCGTCATATGTAAGGGATCTCGCAAACTGGTCGACTTCACAGAGTCTGAGAAATGCCACAATGTAACACCTTTTTTTTTAAATGGTCTTCCTCAACTCGGCTCAAGATTTTGAGGGTTTTGTTGGAACTTGAATTTGTCAAAACGAACTATAATATGAAGAAAATGCACATTGCCATCTATGAATTTTAAGAATAACTAAATACTAACCTCGTCAACATGATCAAATTTAAACGATTATTTTCCAAAAACTGTTAACATATAACTTGATTTGATTTTGATGAAATCTCATAGATGGCGCTGCTTTAAAATTGTGGTTATACTACTAACCTTCATTAAACTATGTTTCTCTGCTCAAGTTACTTTAATGGCGTAGTTTTTATAGTGTAAAGCTAGATAATAGCATGACTTACTCAAAAACAACATTTAAATATGCGTCTTTATATTACACGCTGTCACAGAATGCGTAAGAAAAATAAAGATTCACAGCTCCTCCCCCGTAGGTGATAGCGTGATAATATGTAGCCTATATGTTGACCCGACCTCTTAGTAATATTCATGCAAAATTTGAAGTAAATCCATGCAGTACTTTTTGAGTTTATCCCGGACATACATACAGACAAACAGACAAACAGACAAATTTCTAAAAACTATATTTTTGGCTTCGGTATCGATTGTAGATCACGCCCCAAGTATTCTTTTTAAAAAATATTTAATGTAAAGTTTTGACTTTTCTACGATTTTATTATATGTATAGATGTTTATCAGTTGTCTGGTACCCATAACACAAGCTCTGCTTAGCTTGGGACTAGACGGCGTTGTGTGATAGTTGTGAAAATATTATTATTATTATTATCAGTAAATTTACACCAAAGTTTAACTACCTTACTATAGACGAAATTAACCTCAAAGAAACTTTACGCCTCATATTATATCACAATGAAATAATTTGCCTGCAGTGGTCTTCCTTTCCGAATATAATTTAGGTGTCTTCAAGGCTAAGGTGAATAGGTGCTTTATAAACAAGTGTGATTCACCATCAACGATTGCATCACTGCGTACCATTAAGTGATTGCAGGCAAGCCCTAGTTTATATCATAAAAATGTTTAGAAAATATAACCATGTGTCGGAATTTCGGACCAGATTAGGATGGCTGCCGATTCGGCGTCAGCGAGATACACATATTCTATCTCTTTTCTAAACAATCCTTCACAATCCTAATGCTCCTCAATACCTTCGAGAGCGCTTTGAGTAAATCGTCCCAAGAGGTAAACTCTTTCGCACTACCTCTTCTATTCTCCTTCGTACTCCGTGTCATACAACTAGCCGCTATGATGTCTCCATCTCTGTAACTGCAGTGCGTCTATGGAATTCTCTGCCACACTCTCTTCGCGACAGCCCTTCTCTAGATATCTTCAAGAGGAAACTTAAAGAGCACTTCCTTTCATTATTGACAAAATATTAGTGTATTTATAGTATGTATAATATAATTATAAATACTGATGTATATTATACTTAATTATATATTAGAATTAATTATGTAGGTTTATGTTGTGCACTAGATCCTACCCTCAAATATGTTTTCTCTCTGTTACTCAAAGGTTTGCTGGAAGAAAACTCATTGCTGAGTTAAGCTCGCCTTTGTACGTGAACTATCTGTATCTCTACATGTTATATAATGTCTTTGTGTACAATATAGAATTAAGAATTAGAACTAAAATAGTCTCAATACAGGACAATTGTTTTTCTTTTTTTCGAAATAAAATTTATACAGTATTTTTATTAGTATCAGTTTTAGGCTTTCTTTAGCATGAACTAGCTAGCCTTCATATTATCCTTGACTTGTCAATAAATTATCTGCCGACATTGTCGGTAAGTGAATGAAATGAATATTTTGGACTACTTATCAATTACTAAAACAGATGTGTGACGACATTGACGTAAGTCCATGGCCCTGTTTAATATAACTAACAATTCAAAATGAATGTAAAAAAAAAACCTAAAAATTATCACATTTTTTAACAAAATGCCATTTGATAAAATTGACATATGATAACGAGAAGCTATAGACAGGTATCTAAATTGCTGGTCATCATTAATTTACCTTATAGAGAGAGTCTGGGTGTCTGGTCTATGTGAGTTTACGAGGCAGGGGGTCGCCGACTTCTGCAAAACAGTAATGCTTAGCAAAGGAGAAGGCCGACCGCATCAGGCAACGGCGACGCTCATAGCGCCCCAGCCGCCGCCGGGATTTCGATCCCGATTTCCGGCCACAGTAGGCGCGGGCTTGCAGACAACAAGCAATGGGTAGCTCGCTGTCCGACCGTCTGGGAACTTTCCGAACCGAGCCCAAGTCGTCGACGGCGTGCACTGTTCCCGCGCGTCTCAAGGAGCTGTCAGCAACAGCACAGGCCCGACTGCGTCGAAGCCTGCTGGGGCCAGGGTTAATTTGAAAGATAGCTCAAGCCCCGGTACGAAGGCGACGAAGGAACAAGAGTGGGTTTTTAGTTAGTAAGAGTCTGACACTATCTCCCGCTCCGCCTAACAGAAGGGGATGTCACTATATGATTTTCCCACCACGAAAAAAAAAGACATCATCCAATGACTTCTCCCGCTCTAGAGTGGAGTGAGGTGAGATGGCGTGTCAGACTTTATCTGCGTGAGATCATCCGTTCTCTCACGTTTACAATTATCTCCTTCACTAGCATTATTTGCTTTGCAGAAGGAGGCGATCATATACCATTCCCTCTCACTCTAGATCATGGCCTGAACCAGGACCCGGCGCGAGAGATTATCACAGCTGATTGCTTTCCCAAGAACACGGAGGTGCTCCGCCCAAGTGAAGCACACCTACAACCGTGTATCATCAAGCATCTACATAAAGAAATAGATTGACACAACCATTTTATCAATTAACATCACAATATCAGAAAGCAGGGCACATATCGACTCAATCTGCCTCTTGCTACTGAATTTTGGTAAAGAAACCACAACAATAAAACCCAAAACAAATTACAGGTAAATCAACATGAATCTGGTGGCATTTCATTCATGACAGAAAGGTAAGTCAGCGCCATCGTCAAACTCTTCATCACTTACTACGTCACCAATAATACTAAAATGACCACACTCGCGTTGTGCGTCGCGTTGACCACACAGCGTTCCAGGGTAATTGTATTATTATATCTAATAAAACCTACTACTAATAAACTGGTTAGAATTTCAGGATTACGTTTTTTTTTTAAAGTCGTCTACTTTTATCAACAGAATGACTTGCGAAAAAGTTGTATGTATGGCGGCACATTGTCACTAATTTTAAATTATATCCAGATGGTTGCTACTGCTCATAAATCAACACCACTTATAAGGGGATAAACTATTACGTTGTCAACTTTAAGATCCTGGAAATCATATAACTATCAGGTTGCATTTTGGAGAGTGTGGCCAGGAATTGCATGACTTGATTCAGCCATCTCATTTCTACCATCGGACAAACCGACGTACGGCGAGTATCCACTCTTACGTTGTTGAAACCTCTACGGTTCGGACTAAGCACTTTGCCTCGATTTATACCGCGTACATTGAAGGACCGGAACAATTTGCCTGCGCGGTCTTCCCATCCGATTATAATTTAGGTATCTTCAAGGCTACGTGAATAGGCTCTTAATAAACTAGTGCGCCTCACCATCAACGATTGAAATACTGCACACATGTATCTACAATTTTTTATATGTTGTTAGGTTCCCTGAGAGTAATTTACACAGTTTGCAACCCTGAAAACCCTGTGCTACTCCCATGATGCTTAAAAAACTGCGAAATTTTGGCACTTTTTTTAGTTTTATCCAAAAATCTACACAAAGAAAGCGTCTTTCAAGTATATTTTCTTATATGTAATAAAACTCACTAAATATACTACAATTTGAGCTTAACTTTAGCTCTCTAGGTCTATAGGATGCAGAGATACAGCTTGTCAAAGTAGGCATTTTTTTTTAAAGTGAACATTTTGTGTTTATGACATATTCAAAGACATGTACTGACTAAATTAATAGCTCTAAAGAAAAGTATTAGTCCAGAATCTGTAGCAAATTTAACCTTTCAATCGTGGAAATAACAGACACAATGCAAACGCCGGCGTTTGCTTTGGGATTAAATTAAATACCAAAGTAATGCATCTAGGCTTCATAATTTCCACAAAAATAGTAAAATATCGTGTTTGTCTATATATATTATGTATAAAAAATCTGTAGAAGTGTTAAGTTGGGCGCGGATCACGTAAAATGTACGAAATAACTTTTATACATTAAAATTGTGTGTAACTTGATATTTAGGATTTGTTTTATCGCAATCAGTTGACTATATCGAAAGATATATACTACATTTATTGCCCGTTAGGCTATGCGATGTCCACCGGGTAAGCTAGTTAAATAATAAAGTCATTGCACTGAATTATGTATGTATGTACCTATATATTTTGTAAAAAACTAAGAATGCAAATTTCACATCTTACATGTATGTAACATTTATGGTTTCAAAACAAATAAATTTAAATACTGAGTAGGCAAATCAAAACAGTTTAGACTTTCGCCCTTAGGAAGGAAGAGGTCTCATCCAGTTTAGATCAGCGGGGAGGAGGAGTGGAGAAGGAGGGATGTTTTCTGGAGGTGGAGATGGGTTGAGTCTTCCATATTGTTGTCCTCCTCATCCAGGACGATAGGGATGGTGTTGTTACAATTTCGACCTTGGTAAAAAGAACATAGGATAAAGCACTTAAGCCTAGTCAAAAAGAAGGTTGCGGTTGGTTGCGTGCACTTGCTTTAGAATAGAATAGAAATACTTTTATTCGGTACAGACACAGCACAACGGTTATATACACAAAGTAAACAAGAATAAAAGTACAAAGTACACCGAGCGTTTCCAAAGGGTGACCACCTCAGCGTTTGCTGGGCGTTAGGCACCCAGCACTGATTTTCAGTTGGCACCCCGCAGTGACGTACGGACTAGGGTAAAGCATATATAATTATACGGGTGTAAAATTTAATTGAAGTAAAATTTGTGCCTATTGGATAAAACGATAAAATGTCATTGACTTTAAAAAAGAAGAATACCATTGCGTAAATTTAAGGCAGAAATAAATGTCATAGAAGCTTTCGTGCAATATAAACATAATTTACTTATTCAAATACAATAAAATATCTCGAAAAAATTAACAATATGCTAATGCACGTGTTACAGAAATGATACGACATTAAAAGTAATTATTACGTGCAATATTATCTTTGGTCAGCTGTTTAAATAAGTTAATTACACACTTACTTTTATAGGTAAATAGTTTCCGCACAATTTATGTTCTGGAAAATAGAAATAATGATCAAGTGCGATTGATTTATATGTCGTTGATTCCGTAGATATTTATTAATATGTAGTAAATTACTATTTTAAGCACACAAGCACAAGTCCAATTGAACGAATTAATATAGAGAATTGAAAGACATAATAATATAGTTACCTAAATAATGAAGAGAATAGAATGAAATAATCTTCATAGTGTTGCAGAAAAAGAAGATATTTTTGGACTAAAATGTGATGAAATTTTATCCATTTTTGCTCTGTCTTGTCTCAGGTTACTATTTTATAGCCTCAGGTCCTCTGATTGTTCATTAAGTTAAAAAAGTGTTAAAAATTCCAGTTTTTTTTCTATAATAGATAAAGCTAATGATGAAAAGTCATTGGTCTGCATAGACGCTACTGAAAGGAGATCGATTTCCCTGAAGCTTAAACTTATCGATATGTGTATCCTGCCCATTACCACCTACGTTGCTCAAACATGGTCGCTCACCAAGTCGCAAAAGTTTCGTCTTGCGAACGAGCAATGGAACTGAAGCGTTCTGGTTTTCAAAAGAGGTTACAGAATGAGGAACATCACGCTGTGCTTAAAGACGATGCGGAAAGGCTGTCGGGTTAAAATGGGATTGGACGGGTCAGATCAGCCGCATACACTCTGACTGTTGGGCAAAAGTCTCCACAACGAAGGTGCCTGAGTATAGAAAATGCTAACGAGGTTGACTTGGGAAGAGATAGCGAGATAACCTAGATGCCTACCACAATGACTGGTTCGGGGGCCTAGAAAAAAAATACCTGGAAAAAGTTGGGGAGGCCTTTGCCTATCAGTGGGAAAGTAAAACATAAATAAAAATAAATCATAGGTGGTGAAAATATTTTTAGCATGTTGTTTCTATTAAAAGTGTATATTCGGTATCTTCTATATCTTATAGTGTCTTAAGTTTTATATTCAGGTCGAACCTAGTCCAATTTTCTATCTGAATGTGGCCAAATTAGTCCAATTGTTGTAGAATGTTTCTTGTTTTTCGTTTTCAATTAACAGTGATAGTGAAAAGTAGTGAGTGTGAGTGTAGTGTGTAGTAGTCTGTGAGTGTTAGTAGTAGTGATAGTTAAAATAAGTGGAGTGTGGTCTAACCAAGAATCCTGTCACAATTCAGGTTTCAGGGTAAAAAAGTTTAAGAAGTCTAGAATTCTCATGAAATCTGCCCGTAACATGGTTTGTAGGTTGTAGGTTAGAGTAGTAAGATTGTTTTTATCTATGCTGGCTTTAATGTTCTCTTGTGATTATAAACTTGGAACTCAAGTAAGTGTGTCCTTCGGAGGTAAAGCCTACCTAAAGAAAGAAAGTATGACATCAATTCATTAATTTTATATCAGGGTGGACTGATAGCCGTCACATTAAGGCGTATAGTCCGTTGAACCATCTGGCCGAAATTATGTGAACGCAACTCTCGCACTCGCCTAGGCGGCAGTACGCAAATCTGTGCATTTATTAGCGGCCAGCAGCGCCTGGAAAGCGCTTTAAATCAATTTTCTCTGCGAGATATTGATTGATTTACATGTGCAATGTTCACTTTGAAGAATATTTATCCACCAATTTTTATGTGTAAAAATGTTTCTAAAGGTCCTAGCCGTTTCGAAGGAGTAGGGAAAAGTTGCAAAAAGTTGCGAAATTGCTAAATATTTTTTTATGACAAAAGTATTAATTGCACGAAAAAATCAAATGTTGATATTATTGAAAGAAAGAAAAGAAAGAAAAAGAGTTTATTCGCGTCAAACATGACGCATACCATAACAAAATAAATAAATAACAATATCAACTAAAAGTAGCACGTAAGATATGCGTCACATCCGCGCAAAACGGCCAGCGCTCAGCAAAATGCTGAGGCTCATGAAAAACAGAGCCACAGCGCTGATTTTCAGCACCAGCCGTCGTCGACGATGAGACGCCGATCGGTCAGCAAGGATTTGGAGGAGGTTCATGAATCTATAATAAACATATATTTTTTTCAAACCAATTGACCAGGCCGTTATGGAGGAGTAGGCCTCAGAAAATCACTGTTTTATGGCACTTTTCGGGCGCTTGGCCCTTAAAACAATCCTACACACCCTCAAGTGTTACTATTGTAGCAGCCATAACGAATCGTGTTAACTGACCTAAATGTTGACCAAACTAAAAATAATACGACTGGAATATTAGAACAGGTTCAATATAGTAAATGTTCACCGTGCTCTACAAATCTACAGTTTAATATCTGTATAAATAATGAAGAAACTCTATTGGAGATCTCCAATAAATTTGGAGCAAATGTTCTATGACAGACAGGCAAACGAGTAGTCCTAACAGTATTCCGTTTTTATATTCGAACGTTTGGAACCCTAAAAATGACGTTTATTGACATGCATCTTAAATTATAAATATGGATGTGGTAGTTACCAGCCGCATAAAGTTATAAAAGTCGTGATGTTAATGAGCAGTTGCTTCTGCCGGCCGCGAGTGTAAAAGAATCAAAAAACCAGATGTTGGTGAAAGGAATCTTCTTGTTGCACTTCTGTGCAGAGCTGATCGGAGCGACGGTATATGACATTTACACAGGTCAAGCCGTCACTAATGAACAGCTATCCATTTATCAAGATCAAGGTCTTGTGGAGTAAGTTTATGTACTTTTTAATGAGGTTGTAGTGTTGTGGCAAGTTAATAACAAGGTTCGAGGTTCGAGTTCAAGTAAAACTCAAGTAAGTAAGCAATTTTTACGAATAGTCAGAAGTCGAACATCTGAAACCAGTCTTGCTAAGGTAAATGTTACCTTGTTACTGGGCGGTAGAGGTCAGAAAAGCAGCTGCTTCATGTATAATACTAGTACTAAGCTACATACATCTAGTTAGGCTGGAAGCTAACCCTAATATAGAGGTGAGAAAAAGTAAAAGGTAGAGTAAAAGGACATTATCTCTCTATTTTGTAATGTTTTTTTAAATTAATATAAACTAGTGCTCATAATTAATATTTTTGTGATATTTATTATATTGTGCCTAAAATTATGATAGTTATATATTTACTTGTTTGTTATTACTTTATTACATTGGGTGTACTTATTTTCCTGTTACACTTACACACGGTGTCTACATTTCTTCTTCTCCAACTAACTTGTATTCATTTGATTTTTTTTTTGAGATTTGAATTGTAGAAATTTCTATGGAATTATTCATCATATTTGTACCTCTTTTCTTGTTTTTTTCTTCTCTTTTATTTTATATCTGTATATGAATATAAATAAATAGTTTAGTGAAGGTTAGACAGAATAATATGTATCATTTTCTGAAACCGTATTCATAGTCACCAAAATTAAATTTTTCAAAAATTTCGTGATAGAAATTCTGCATAATTTGCATATTCACAGTTTACTTGAATTTTCTTTCTGTTATTTTGGCACAATGTATTACTATGTAGGTAAGTATCATTAATTTATCTTAGACTCTTATTCTAATTTTCAGAACATGCACAGTCGATATTCCAGCTTGCAACCCAGATAAAGGAAGACGTATAGACGGCTCCTGTAACAATCTCAATAACCCAGCGGTTGGGGTTTCTATGACTCCACCGTCAAGGGTAGTGCCGGCAGTCTTCGATGATGGTAACTACTGCAATTACACCATTTTTATTTATTTTACAGAATTAGTACTTGAAACAGGCACGTACGTATGTGTAATCTATATAGTGTAAAATAATAATAAAGAATATTTTTATTTTTGCGTCACAGTTGTTCATACACCAGACACCTAGTCGTAGATCGTTTATTGCATTTACAATTGTCTGTTTCAGATTATAATGAAAGAAAAGCAGTCTCTGGCGGCAGATTGCCTAAAACAAGAGATGTGGCCAACATTGTTCTGATAAGCGAAAAGTCGAGTGATTGCAGATTCACTCAGTTTATGACAAGTTTTGGAATGTTTATGTATTGGGATGTTGGAGCAATGGATCGTACAAGTAAGAGAAATTTAAGCATTCATCTATTTACAATTTGTAATTTACGAAAAAAAAGTATGCATCTATACATATAAATAAAATTGGAGTGTCTGTGTGTAATATTGAAATAACTGCTTTTTACTACATGCATATGAATATGTATACGGTACATACACCACAATAGCATGATGTAATAAGGAGTAACATAGGCCTTATTAATATTTACTTTCATTTTAGAAAAAGTCATTTCAAAATCCTGTAGTCCACGCGAACGAAGTCGCGGGCACAGCTAGTGTTCAATAATAATCTTGGAGAACTTTCGGACACAGTGGGCAAATTGGACAGACATTAACCAAGTAGCTAGCAAATATTATAGTCCACATGTGTTTGCGCATACATAGGTGCAAATTTTGTTTCTCTACTTCCATGTTTAATGTGCCACAGTTTGGATCGATGCAGATGTCGGTATTACGTGGTTTCCGAGGATCGGGAGTATGACACTACTTTTTGTGAACTATAGACTTCTAGTGAAATTTTCTCACCAGAACCCTAAAGTTTACATGAAAAAAACAAATAACATTTTTCCGACTTTGGAATCTTTACGCGCAACAGTTGCACTTGTGGCCCACGGCAGTTAAACAAAATTATTAATAAAACTGGCTAAATATATGCTTAGTTTAAATACTGATTAGTCAATTCTAAAGTCAACGTATTGAAACCTCGAATACATAATAATTAAAAAAAATTAGATCTTTCTAAAAATGTTTAAGCTAACCCAAAATGTCTTTATTAATCGTAACGACCAACTTGCCAATACTGCTACGCAATTAACATACAATTTCTTTATGTTTTATGAAAATTACACACTTATTATATCTTATTATGACGTGGTAAAAGGACACTTGAATAAACAAACACTGTCGAGGGAAAACTGCCATATTGTCAAGATATTTAAGTTCTGTTAAAACGTAACTATAACCGAGACATTAGCAGTATTTGTTTAAGTATTGTTTACCCATACATGGCAAAGTGCGCAGAAATTATAAAAATTGCAATCAGCCTACATATAAAAAACTACTCAAGCGTACCGAGAGTTCTGTACAAATCTATCTATGTAAATAACTCACGGCGTCTTTATTTTTCGCATGACGGTTCCTGCACCAAATTCGCGCGAAAGTGACGCCCGAGTGTCGCCACTGTGCGGAATGCCTGGAGGACACGGTGGAGCACACAGTCGAGGTGTGCCCTGCTTGGGCGGAGCATCAGCGTGCCCTCGTGGGGGCGATCAGTGGCGATGACCGCCGGGCCTTGGTTCAGGTCATGGCCCGGAGTAAGGCGGAGTGGCAGGCGGTCGCCGACTTCTGCGAAGCAGTAATGCTAGCAAAGGAGGAGGCCGACCGCATCAGGCAACGGTGCTCTCGCCACCGCTGGGATTCTGATTCCAATTTCCAGCCATCGTAGACGCGGGCTTGCGGACGGCGAGCTATGGGTAGCTCGCTATCCGACTGTCCGGTAACTGTCCGGACAAAGCCCAAGTCGTCGTCGGCACGCAATGTTCCCGCGCGCCTCAAGGAATTGTCAGCAACAGCAGGGGCCCAGCTGGGTCGAAGCCTACTGGGGCCAGAGTTTCTTTCGAAGGATAGCTCGAGCCCCGGTATAAAAGGCTTGAAGGGGTGGGTTTTTAGTCAGTAAGAGTCTGACACTGTCTCCCGCTCCGCCCAAGAGCGGGGGTTGTCATTAGATTATTTTCACACCATAAAAAAAATCTATGTAAATAATATCTAGCTAGGTCAATTCTTGAATCGAGTCTCGAAGATTAATGCAAAAAAGTGTTTTTTACGTAACTACAAAATAGTTTTCAGACTTTTTCCTTGTGCTAAGAGACCTTCAGGTCAGCAGAAAGTACCCTATAGTTTTTGATTCCCTAACGAGGTATAATCTTTGGATTGCGTTGACTTAGAAGTTTGAATTTTTTACTGATGCTTAGGGAGGCAAATATTAGTTTTTGATAATTATTATCAAATTTATATCTCTACATGTTCCAGCGAAAAAGAGTCCTGACTGACTGACAGACATATAGACAAACAGATAGAAAGATGGGCAACACAGTGATTCTTTAAGAGTTCTGTTTTTGTCGACTGAGGCTACTAAACCTTAAAATTATTTGAAAAGTGCTGTAGGTGCAAATACGCCATATATTTTGTCACTTGATTTAGGTAAATATGCTACTACACCACCAAAAAATAAATTAGATTGTCAAGCCAAAACAAAAATCTAAATTCTCAAATGTTTTCCAATCTTCAACACTAAGTTTAAGATAACGAAAATATGAACAAAGATTTATTTTTTTATGTTTCAGATGGTGATCCAAATACAAAAAGTCTTGTAAATTACAAAGATCTTGGATGCACTTCCGATCGTATCCCTACCCCGGTAAGCTAATCCAAATATTTTGCCTTTCTTAATAGAAAGAACACATATATAGGGTGACTGGCAATTAGTGTATGATACTTAAACACGTGATTGTGGTCATGATAACAAACAATTTTTAATATGGGAGCAAAGCCGAAATCGCGATTTTTTTTCAGCAAAATCAGCTGTTCAGTACATTAGGCAAACATAAATGTACTGAACAGCTGATTTTTTTTCGCGATTTCAGGTTTGTTTCCATTGTAAAAGTTGTTGGTTATCATGAGCACAATCACGTGTTTAAGTATCGTTCACTAATTACCAGTCACCCTATATACCATTGCAGTATGGTTCATTTGCTGAGCAATGCCTATAAATTTTACGTGTTAAATTAATTTGTGAATTGTGTTAAATCTTTGTAATAATTGTAATTGTTTGTGTTTTTGCTGAAATTTTAATAAGTATGTGTTATGATCCTTTGATTGACGAAATTAACGTATTAATCATGCAAGAGTAAAAAATATTTTAAGATCCGCAATGAAAACTATTCTGTCCAATTTTCAGGTAGTGAATGCAACGAATACGTTTGACCTATATCATATATACAACCCAGGAAAAGAACGGAATAAACAAATAAGAACCTTCACTGGCGGGCAATTATTAGTAACAGAAGTTGATGAGGAAAATGATTCTTCACTGAAGAAAGCTTGCGACTTCCAACGCTATGAACATTGTAATTATTTTAATTAATAATGCTGTATCACTTTCATTCTCTTCGATTCTCTCTCGAATACTGACAAACTAACATTCTTCTCCCTCTTCTTCAAATTAATATTCATCACTCATGCCTTTTATCTCCCAATAAAACCTGCAGCATTTTTGTTTTGTTGACTTTTATATCAAATCATTTAATTCTTCCAGATCCTAGCATATTATTAAATCTAATGAAAAGATATTTTGTGAACAGCCATAATCACTTTGCTGCTAAGCTCGAGGATATCAATCCATGCTGGGATGATGAAAAACTGTTTCAAGAATCGAGGAAATTAAACATTGCCTCTTATCAACAAATCCTCGTTTATGAATGGTTACCACAATTAATTGGTAAGTCAGAATTCAATTTATCTACCTTTAAAAATATGAAATATATTTTAGATTGCTTAATTAAAAACAGTTTCCATGACAATATTTTAAAAAATTATAAACCATAATTATTTTTCTCAGGAACTGAAAACATGATCAGGCTTGGAATTTTAAATAATAATACTGGACACAGAGATATTTACGACGATACAAAAAGTTCAACTATTTTCTTAGAATTTTTGTATACATCTAGCTGGTTGTTCTCCGCTCTAGATAGTACAGCAGAGTAAGTAAAAACTTGAATTAATCAATTAAACATGTGAATAATATTTAAAAAAAATACAGAATTTTAACTTTCAGCAATATTTTACACAAACAAAATAGCATTTTATCTTTGATTCAATTTAATAACTATATATTTGTTTAAACAGAATGTACAATAGCAGAGGAAAATATATCAGTGAAATAAACTTGTTGAATATTTCGGCAGTTACCGAATTCTTAAGTGAGAGCGAAAACAGACAGTACTTGACCCAAGGACTGATTAGACAGCCTGCGCGCAAGATCGACCATAACTTTGATAAAGACGTACGTATGTTTCAAATTAAACGACTTACTCCAGAAGATATTGCAGTAAGCCACAGTGACGAGGGTGTGACGAATTCGACTCTAGCAGTAAATAGAATGTTCTGGAAATAAGAGTCAAAAAAATTCAGAGACAGAGATACCTGTATAAAATTTTGTAACAACTTAATTGTACGTGTGTGCACAAATAAACGTTTTGTATTTGTATCGCTACAGTATACACGTACAGAGTCACTCTGCAGGGTATTTAGATTTGTCGGATGTATTAGAATGTTAAGTGTAATTTTAATGAAAATATAGCCTTGAATCTCAGGTTCAGAGCTGTTTTTAGTTGATAAGGGTTAACTAGAGTCTGTCTATTGAAAGAGTGACCTGGAGTTTTTTATTTTTATTTAATTGGCAACTTTATTCAGCGACCATAGGCACGTCTTAGTTTATCATTTCAATTGTCAGTATTTTGTAACAAAGATTTATTTTTTTACAATAATTGCTAAATTATAGGTAAAAATAAAAATAATATAAAATTAGATGCCAAAACTGCTACACACTATAATCAGTGATTTTAAACAAAAACAAGAAGTGAAAGAAGTTGTTTTCAAAGATTATATACGATCTTGGATTTTTAAGTTAATGTGACATTATAATCTTGATAATTTTTGACTGAATATTAGATATTTTTTACGGTACGAATGATGACACTTTTTCTTGTGTTTATGGATAATCTTGAAAATATGCAAGGACACAACGAAAAAAAATTGGAGAAATATGGAGTAAAAATCTATAAACTAAGTTCTGAAAAGAAATATCTTCACTAATGTGCTGAAGAGTGTTACAATACATTTATAAGTAGTTAAGATGTGATGAAAGATTTACCTCGGTCTGATAGACCATCAAAGTCTTCAGTGTAGCGCAAAAGTGAAAAAAATAGTGACAGCAAATCCTCATTAAAGTTTAAGAAAGATAGCTGCTGAACTTTTTGTGCCTCACTAGTCGATCCGTACCATTTGAACAAGAAGACTAACATTTTGTATATTGCCCTTTTCATGGTATTGTCTCCTACTATGTCAGTTATACCACATTCAATATTTTTTTATTTGACCACCCTCCTTTGGTCACCCTTTCGTTAGACAGATTACACTGTAGTACAATTTTGCAATAAAAATTATTTATTTATACTTCATGCACATAAAAGTACAGAGGCGAACTTAATGCTGTATGCATTTTCTTCCAGTCAACCTTTGAAATTACGT
This sequence comes from Mythimna albipuncta, assembly GCA_929112965.1. NCBI lineage: Eukaryota > Metazoa > Arthropoda > Insecta > Lepidoptera > Noctuidae > Mythimna > Mythimna albipuncta. The sequence goes on along the minus strand of OV815961.1, from coordinate 23,846,669 downwards.
TTGCCATTTGGTTTTAATCATAAGTGCTGCGTTAGAAACTACTTTATAGAATGCAATCATGCCTAATTTGGAGAAGTAGAACGAAAAATATACACGTTGTAAAGCACTGACCTAATAAGTTTTATTTTGCAAACTTCACAAATTAAAATTTTGTGCAAGCATACTTGAGCGACTGTAAAACTGATTATTTTCTGCAAATACAAATTGAGACTCTCTCAAATTACTGCATCATGCTGGCTTGTCAAGTTAGCAATAATGTATGTATATCTTGCAGTAATTGATCATTTAGTTCTAGTTATTAATACGGTGTATAAGTGTTCTGTATGTTTATTATTGAGTGAATTTAAGATTTTATTAGGGAACATAGATTTAGTTGATTATACCTTAATTTAAGTTTAATTGATCTACATACTTTTAGATGGCGTATCTGATGGCAGATGGTATCAATGACAATGAGGATTTTATTACCAGTGAATTGGAGCTAGGCCGCAAGTATGGCTTAGGCCCATACACTACATATATAAAATATTGCACTGGTCAAATTGTTCTTTCCTTCGATGATTTGGTAAACTACGGCTATATGGATTCAGAAGTAAGATTGTTATAATTATATTTATATAATATATCTTAAACGTCCAAAGACCCTCAGAGGAATGTCAGAGGCTGAAGCTTACTGGCAGAGGTCATATATGACATCATCACTATCATCATTTCAGCACAAAGTTGTCCTGATGTAGCTGGACATAGATCGCTCTCAAGCATCGCCACAACAACCGCTCTTGTGCGTCTCGCATTCGTCATAAATCTTTTATGATTTTACTAGACATGTGTGTATTTAAATGAAATTTAATAACAAAGGATACATTGTACGTAGGTACTTGCATATTACAATTATACAAGGATAATCCCTATTCATACGACGCAAGTGGACTTAAAAAATACCTGGTTGGTACAGGAATATTACAAGTTAAGGATACAAAATATTTTGGCTATGGGTTTTAACTTTAGAAAGCCTCACACAAGGTAGATCGATGACCTGGTGAGGGTCACGAAAATCTGATGGCTGTACACCGCTTGTTGTGGCGACACGTGGAGAATGCTTGTGTCCAGCAGTGGACTTCTTTCGTCGGAAATTGTTCTAATAATATTTTATTTATTTAAAGACAACGTTTGGTCCACATTATATGTTAGTATCCCTTATTACTATGTTAGTTCAGACGCTCAAATAATATTACACTGTTTGTCTAATGATGGGTTTTGCTATTTTAGTAGCTAGACACGTAAGAACTTATGTAGAAATATTTATTAGCTGCTATATGGATTTTTTTTTGACTTTGATAGGCTCGCGTTTGACCGCTATCTCATCTAATATGATTTGATGTGGTCGACAATAGGCAGTTTCTTCATAAACCTTTACTTACTAATGTGCTTTATTAAATTATTTGATTAAACATAAAAAAAACTACTTTAAGGCACATAATATTTGATCTCTTATATTTTTCCAGAATGTAATGAAACTAGAAGAGGTATATGATAATGTTGATGACGTGGACCTGATGATTGGAATCGTGATGGAAACAATTAAAAAAGATAGCTATATTGCTCCAACTTTAGCTTGTGTGTTGAATACTAACATGGAAATGTCAATCAAAACAGACAGAAATTGGTACGAGCGCCCATCTTTTTTTTCTGACGGTATGTATATTCTCGCAGTAAAATTAGTAAAAAAAAATGCAATATTATATTAGAGACTGTTATTTAAAGTACAACCTAGTTTACATCAATTTGTTGAATAGCATTACCATTTATTAGTAATAAAAAGAAGTAGAAAAGAAAATTGTAGAAAGTATCAGCCTGCAGGGCACATTTTCGAAAATAATCAGTCTCGTTTCCTCCGAATACACAATGGATAACGAAGAGGTTTTCCTGTTGTTTAAAGAAATTATCCTACATCTTCAAATTTATAACTCTTTCTTGGCTTGACCGACACAACCACAAAAAACAACAATGACAACTTGAAAAAAAAAACAAAATGACTACAATTTTTCGCACTTGTTGTCCAGCATTCATGCTGAACGGGACCTATCTAAGTGAAGCCGTGAGGCACACCACCTTATTTATTTGTTTCTTTTTTATTTTTGTTTTATGTTATCTTAATATTGTGTTTGTGCCTTGTGATGTACTTTGGTAAACTCTTTTTGTTTCTTTCTTTCCGTTTGAATGACATCTCTGTATACATTTGAGTGGTCCTTGGATAGTTTGAAAACAATAAGACCTAGTAGAAGACACTGCAATTTCGTTTTCAATTGTCTTTTTTTTACTTTAAGCCAGCCTTTGGGCAGGACAACGTCTGCTAGAACTGTTAGTTAAATATAACAGTTTTTATAAAAGTACTTTTATACATCATAAGGTTAAAAGTCTTAATGATTTCACATTTCACCACTTTGGTAAATAGCATTTACGAAAACACAGTAACTTTTAAACTTCATCCAATTATCGTGTACTGACTTTCAGAACAACTTCAGGAGGTGAGGAAGTCATCAGCGGCGAGGTTGCTATGTGATACTGATGAAAGTATTACAGAGATCCAGCGCTATGCGTTTCTTAACATCGATACTCAGTAAGATATTTTTATAATAATTATTTTGTTACATGGAAAACAAAGTCTGCTTGATTAAGTAAAAATTCATTATAGAAATCATTTTAAGATGATGTTTGAAGAAACATCATCTTAAAATGTTTTAAAATAATAACAATAATTCTTAATAGTTCCACTAGAGACAATTTTCTTATCAATCGACAACCGGTCAATATAATAATATGCATATGAAGCTGTTGCATTTGTCTGTTACGCAAAAGACATGTGAGAGATATCCCATAAGAAATCCACAGAAAAAATTAACAAAAAAAATTGAGGTTTTGAAGTCTTTGTCAAAAATATGTAAATCGATAAACTATCAGGTATTATTTACGTAAATTATATTTCTAGACCTAAAAGAATTTTTAAAGTCAGTTCAGTTGTTTTTGTGTATATTCATTTCAAAGAAAATACAAATCTTTTCCTCTTTATAATAAACAGCTCAGACTTGTACTTGTCAGTACATTGTAAACAAATAGTATGCCATATATATGCCAATTGCAGCCATGAATAGTTTGAAGAAGACAACATAGAATACGTGCAGTTGAATCATATGTTTATTTATTTTACTCTTTATAAACATACAAAACTAACATAAAAAAAACATCAGAGACATTAGTACAAAGGTATTGCTTATTTCCAAAGAAATTTCTTCCAACTGACCTGCGAAAGGAGAAATCAAAAAGAAAAGTAGACAATAGGCAAAAGAAGAATGTGTGAAATCTCTCTTCATCTAACTTCTACTATAAATATATGTCATACATAATACATATTATAATATAATTTTTAATGTTTGTTTAATAGTATTAATAGTTTTAGGTATTGAAGGACTAACTTTATGCCAGTATAATTCACAGAAAGCAATAATTTTGTCATTATATATGTGAAGGCTTGTAATTAGCAATTTAATTAATTACTCTGTTATGATAATGTTATAAGCTACTATTGCTGCCTCTTGTACCTCGCAGAAAAAATATATTTGATTTTCGCTGTATGATAGATTGCCCTGAATTATTTTCAAATCGATTAAAATTAAAATTAGATTTCTCTTTCACGCTCCTCATTGACGCACAGTCGACCGGAGTAACTCTTACTTGATTCGCGCAACAAAATTAGTCATTTAACCATTTAGTGAAAGAACACCCTCAGTTGATTCATTACAAGCAGCTTGGCATCCCAAAACATTGTTTTATCTAAACGTATTGTTTTGTAATTGCATAACATTATTGTTAGTCAAGTCAGCTTTCCCAAAATGTAATAAATAAAGAAAAATAGAACATCCCAGGCATCTATTATGTTTTAAGTGAAAATCAAAATCGTAAATTATATATACTTAAAACTTTGCGTTATATGTGAAATACAAAAATAAACTAAGCGTCAAAAAACTGAAACAATGATTTTATTTCAGCAATCCAGTTATGAAATGTTCAGAACTGGATAGTATCGAATTAACGGCGTGGAGTGATATTGCATGCAACGTCAAAACTAGTAAAGTAGATAATACTGCAGAGCTAACAACTGAAGCAGACACCACTCCGTTGGGCACTACAAAATCCGACTTTTCTCCAGAAACAAGTACTGTAAAATACACCACAACCATAGCAACCACTGAAACGCTGTCCACAACGAGAACTCATTCTGATGCAGAAACCTCTCCGGAGCCAACAACTGAAACAGACACCACTCCGGTGGTCACCACAAAAGCAGACTTGTCTCCAGAGACCAGTACTATAACAGACACCACTCTGTTGGCAACAAGTGAAGCACAGTCCTTGTCAGAAACTAGTACTGAAGAATTCACTACCTCAAATTCACCAAATGAAGGAGATACAATACTGGTCGATACCACCAATGCAGACTTCTCTTCAGAGACCAGTACTGCTGAAGCACTGTCCACTCAAGGATTTAGTTCTAAGGCAGACACCACCTCTGTAGTCACCACAAAAGCAGACTTCTCTCCGGAAACAAACACTGAAGCAGACTTCACTGTTGTGGAAACCACTCAAGAAAACTTTTATTCACAAAGAAGTGTGGAACCAAACTTTGCACCAGAGACAAGTAGTGAATTAGAAACCACTTTGGTTCAAACAACGGAAACAATTTATGGTTCAAAAACAAGCGCTAAAACAGACACCACTCCGGTGTTATTTACTGAAGAAGACAGCTCTTTAGAGGCAAGTTCTGAAGAAGACTTCTCTCTAGAGACCAGTTCTGAAGAAGATTCTTCTCAAGAATCAAGTTCCGAAGAAGATTTCCATCCAGAAGTAAGTGTTGAAGCAGAGACAAGCACTACACCGAAAAATACCAGCAATGCAGACTTCTCTTCAGAGACCAATACTGGAAAAGACACCACAGCGATGCCAATAATTGATGCACGTTCCACATCGAGAGTTAATTCAGATATAGACACCACTCCGGAGCCAACAACTAAAACAAACACCAGATCGGTGGGTACTACCAATATAGACTACTTTTCAGAGAACAGTACTGTAACAGACACCACTCTGCTGGCAACGACTGAAGCACTGTCTGTTTCGGAAATAACGTCTGAAGCATACATCACTCCGGAGCCAACAACTGAAGCAGACACTATTCCGGTAGGCACCACAAAAGCAGACTTGTCTCGAGAGACCAGTACTGTAACAGACACCACTCTGCTGGCAACAAGTGAAGCACTGTCCTTATCAGAAACTAGTACTGAAGAATTCACTGCCTCAAATTCACCAAATGAAGCAGATACAACACCGGTTGAAGCCACCAATGCGGACTTGTCTTCAGAAACCAGTACTATTGAAGCACTGTCCACTCCAGGATTTAGTTTTGAGGTAGACACCACCCCTGTGGGCACCACAAAAGCAGACTTCTCTCTAGAGACAAACACTGAAGCAGACTTCACTGTTGTGGAAACAACTCAAGAAAACTTCTATTCACAAAGAAGTGTTGAAGCAAACTTTGCACCAGAGACAAGTAGTGAATTAGAAACCACTTTGGTTCAAACAACGGAAACAATTTATGCTTCAAAATCAAACGCTAAAGCAGAGACCACTCCAGCGTTAACTACTGAAGAAGACAGCACTTTAGAGGCAAGTTTTGAAGAAGACTTCTCTCTAGAGACAAGTTCTGAAGAACATTTCCATTCAGAAGTAAGTGTTGAAGCAGAGACAAGCACTACACCGAGAAATACCAGCAATGCAGACTTCTCTTCAGAGACCAATACTGGAAAAGACACCACAGCGATGCCAATAATTGATGCACGTTCCACATCGAGAGTTAATTCAGATATAGACACCACTCCGGAGCCAACAACTAAAACAAACACCAGATCGGTGGGTACTACCAATGTAGACTACTTTTCAGAGAACAGTACTGTAACAGACACCACTCTGCTGGCAACGACTGAAGCACTGTCTGTTTCGGAAATAACGTCTGAAGCATACATCACTCCGGAGCCAACAACTGAAGCAGACACTATTCCGGTAGGCACCACAAAAGCAGACTTGTCTCGAGAGACCAGTACTGTAACAGACACCACTCTGCTGGCAACAAGTGAAGCACTGTCCTTATCAGAAACTAGTACTGAAGAATTCACTGCCTCAAATTCACCAAATGAAGCAGATACAACACCGGTTGAAGCCACCAATGCGGACTTGTCTTCAGAAACCAGTACTATCGAAGCACTGTCCACTCCAGGATTTAGTTTTGAGGTAGACACCACCCCTGTGGGCACCACAAAAGCAGACTTCTCTCTAGAGACAAACACTGAAGCAGACTTCACTGTTGTGGAAACAACTCAAGAAAACTTCTATTCACAAAGAAGTGTTGAAGCAAACTTTGCACCAGAGACAAGTAGTGAATTAGAAACCACTTTGGTTCAAACAACGGAAACAATTTATGCTTCAAAATCAAACGCTAAAGCAGAGACCACTCCAGCGTTAACTACTGAAGAAGACAGCACTTTAGAGGCAAGTTTTGAAGAAGACTTCTCTCTAGAGACAAGTTCTGAAGAACATTTCCATTCAGAAGTAAGTGTTGAAGCAGAGACAAGCACTACACCGAGAAATACCAGCAATGCAGACTTCTCTTCAGAGACCAATACTGGAAAAGACACCACAGCGATGCCAATAATTGATGCACGTTCCACATCGAGAGTTAATTCAGATATAGACACCACTCCGGAGCCAACAACTAAAACAAACACCAGATCGGTGGGTACTACCAATGTAGACTACTTTTCAGAGAACAGTACTGTAACAGACACTACTCTGCTGGCAACGACTGAAGCACTGTCTGTTTCGGAAATAACGTCTGAAGCATACATCACTCCGGAGCCAACAACTGAAGCAGACACTATTCCGGTAGGCACCACAGAAGCAGACTTGTCTCCAGAGACCAGTACTGTAACAGACACCACTCTGCTGGCAACAAGTGAAGCACTGTCCTTATCAGAAACTAGTACTGAAGAATTCACTGCCTCAAATTCACCAAATGAAGCAGATACAACACCGGTTGAAGCCACCAATGCGGACTTGTCTTCAGAAACCAGTACTATCGAAGCACTGTCCACTCCAGGATTTAGTTTTGAGGTAGACACCACCCCTGTGGGCACCACAAAAGCAGACTTCTCTCTAGAGACAAACACTGAAGCAGACTTCACTGTTGTGGAAACAACTCAAGAAAACTTCTATTCACAAAGAAGTGTTGAAGCAAACTTTGCACCAGAGACAAGTAGTGAATTAGAAACCACTTTGGTTCAAACAACGGAAACAATTTATGCTTCAAAATCAAACGCTAAAGCAGAGACCACTCCAGCGTTAACTACTGAAGAAGACAGCACTTTAGAGGCAAGTTTTGAAGAAGACTTCTCTCTAGAGACAAGTTCTGAAGAACATTTCCATTCAGAAGTAAGTGTTGAAGCAGAGACAAGCACTACACCGAGAAATACCAGCAATGCAGACTTCTCTTCAGAGACCAATACTGGAAAAGACACCACAGCGATGCCAATAATTGATGCACGTTCCACATCGAGAGTTAATTCAGATATAGACACCACTCCGGAGCCAACAACTAAAACAAACACCAGATCGGTGGGTACTACCAATATAGACTACTTTTCAGAGAACAGTACTGTAACAGACACCACTCTGCTGGCAACGACTGAAGCACTGTCTGTTTCGGAAATAACGTCTGAAGCATACATCACTCCGGAGCCAACAACTGAAGCAGACACTATTCCGGTAGGCACCACAAAAGCAGACTTGTCTCGAGAGACCAGTACTGTAACAGACACCACTCTGCTGGCAACAAGTGAAGCACTGTCCTTATCAGAAACTAGTACTGAAGAATTCACTGCCTCAAATTCACCAAATGAAGCAGATACAACACCGGTTGAAGCCACCAATGCGGACTTGTCTTCAGAAACCAGTACTATCGAAGCACTGTCCACTCCAGGATTTAGTTTTGAGGTAGACACCACCCCTGTGGGCACCACAAAAGCAGACTTCTCTCTAGAGACAAACACTGAAGCAGACTTCACTGTTGTGGAAACAACTCAAGAAAACTTCTATTCACAAAGAAGTGTTGAAGCAAACTTTGCACCAGAGACAAGTAGTGAATTAGAAACCACTTTGGTTCAAACAACGGAAACAATTTATGCTTCAAAATCAAACGCTAAAGCAGAGACCACTCCAGCGTTAACTACTGAAGAAGACAGCACTTTAGAGGCAAGTTTTGAAGAAGACTTCTCTCTAGAGACAAGTTCTGAAGAACATTTCCATTCAGAAGTAAGTGTTGAAGCAGAGACAAGCACTACACCGAGAAATACCAGCAATGCAGACTTCTCTTCAGAGACCAATACTGGAAAAGACACCACAGCGATGCCAATAATTGATGCACGTTCCACATCGAGAGTTAATTCAGATATAGACACCACTCCGGAGCCAACAACTAAAACAAACACCAGATCGGTGGGTACTACCAATATAGACTACTTTTCAGAGAACAGTACTGTAACAGACACCACTCTGCTGGCAACGACTGAAGCACTGTCTGTTTCGGAAATAACGTCTGAAGCATACATCACTCCGGAGCCAACAACTGAAGCAGACACTATTCCGGTAGGCACCACAAAAGCAGACTTGTCTCCAGAGACCAGTACTGTAACAGACACCACTCTGCTGGCAACAAGTGAAGCACTGTCCTTATCAGAAACTAGTACTGAAGAATTCACTGCCTCAAATTCACCAAATGAAGCAGATACAACACCGGTTGAAGCCACCAATGCGGACTTGTCTTCAGAAACCAGTACTATTGAAGCACTGTCCACTCCAGGATTTAGTTTTGAGGTAGACACCACCCCTGTGGGCACCACAAAAGCAGACTTCTCTCTAGAGACAAACACTGAAGCAGACTTCACTGTTGTGGAAACAACTCAAGAAAACTTCTATTCACAAAGAAGTGTTGAAGCAAACTTTGCACCAGAGACAAGTAGTGAATTAGAAACCACTTTGGTTCAAACAACGGAAACAATTTATGCTTCAAAATCAAACGCTAAAGCAGAGACCACTCCAGCGTTAACTACTGAAGAAGACAGCACTTTAGAGGCAAGTTTTGAAGAAGACTTCTCTCTAGAGACAAGTTCTGAAGAACATTTCCATTCAGAAGTAAGTGTTGAAGCAGAGACAAGCACTACACCGAGAAATACCAGCAATGCAGACTTCTCTTCAGAGACCAATACTGGAAAAGACACCACAGCGATGCCAATAATTGATGCACGTTCCACATCGAGAGTTAATTCAGATATAGACACCACTCCGGAGCCAACAACTAAAACAAACACCAGATCGGTGGGTACTACCAATGTAGACTACTTTTCAGAGAACAGTACTGTAACAGACACCACTCTGCTGGCAACGACTGAAGCACTGTCTGTTTCGGAAATAACGTCTGAAGCATACATCACTCCGGAGCCAACAACTGAAGCAGACACTATTCCGGTAGGCACCACAAAAGCAGACTTGTCTCGAGAGACCAGTACTGTAACAGACACCACTCTGCTGGCAACAAGTGAAGCACTGTCCTTATCAGAAACTAGTACTGAAGAATTCACTGCCTCAAATTCACCAAATGAAGCAGATACAACACCGGTTGAAGCCACCAATGCGGACTTGTCTTCAGAAACCAGTACTATCGAAGCACTGTCCACTCCAGGATTTAGTTTTGAGGTAGACACCACCCCTGTGGGCACCACAAAAGCAGACTTCTCTCTAGAGACAAACACTGAAGCAGACTTCACTGTTGTGGAAACAACTCAAGAAAACTTCTATTCACAAAGAAGTGTTGAAGCAAACTTTGCACCAGAGACAAGTAGTGAATTAGAAACCACTTTGGTTCAAACAACGGAAACAATTTATGCTTCAAAATCAAACGCTAAAGCAGAGACCACTCCAGCGTTAACTACTGAAGAAGACAGCACTTTAGAGGCAAGTTTTGAAGAAGACTTCTCTCTAGAGACAAGTTCTGAAGAACATTTCCATTCAGAAGTAAGTGTTGAAGCAGAGACAAGCACTACACCGAGAAATACCAGCAATGCAGACTTCTCTTCAGAGACCAATACTGGAAAAGACACCACAGCGATGCCAATAATTGATGCACGTTCCACATCGAGAGTTAATTCAGATATAGACACCACTCCGGAGCCAACAACTAAAACAAACACCAGATCGGTGGGTACTACCAATGTAGACTACTTTTCAGAGAACAGTACTGTAACAGACACTACTCTGCTGGCAACGACTGAAGCACTGTCTGTTTCGGAAATAACGTCTGAAGCATACATCACTCCGGAGCCAACAACTGAAGCAGACACTATTCTGGTAGGCACCACAGAAGCAGACTTGTCTCGAGAGACCAGTACTGTAACAGACACCACTCTGCTGGCAACAAGTGAAGCACTGTCCTTATCAGAAACTAGTACTGAAGAATTCACTGCCTCAAATTCACCAAATGAAGCAGATACAACACCGGTTGAAGCCACCAATGCGGACTTGTCTTCAGAAACCAGTACTATCGAAGCACTGTCCACTCCAGGATTTAGTTTTGAGGTAGACACCACCCCTGTGGGCACCACAAAAGCAGACTTCTCTCTAGAGACAAACACTGAAGCAGACTTCACTGTTGTGGAAACAACTCAAGAAAACTTCTATTCACAAAGAAGTGTTGAAGCAAACTTTGCACCAGAGACAAGTAGTGAATTAGAAACCACTTTGGTTCAAACAACGGAAACAATTTATGCTTCAAAATCAAACGCTAAAGCAGAGACCACTCCAGCGTTAACTACTGAAGAAGACAGCACTTTAGAGGCAAGTTTTGAAGAAGACTTCTCTCTAGAGACAAGTTCTGAAGAACATTTCCATTCAGAAGTAAGTGTTGAAGCAGAGACAAGCACTACACCGAGAAATACCAGCAATGCAGACTTCTCTTCAGAGACCAATACTGGAAAAGACACCACAGCGATGCCAATAATTGATGCACGTTCCACATCGAGAGTTAATTCAGATATAGACACCACTCCGGAGCCAACAACTAAAACAAACACCAGATCGGTGGGTACTACCAATATAGACTACTTTTCAGAGAACAGTACTGTAACAGACACCACTCTGCTGGCAACGACTGAAGCACTGTCTGTTTCGGAAATAACGTCTGAAGCATACATCACTCCGGAGCCAACAACTGAAGCAGACACTATTCCGGTAGGCACCACAAAAGCAGACTTGTCTCGAGAGACCAGTACTGTAACAGACACCACTCTGCTGGCAACAAGTGAAGCACTGTCCTTATCAGAAACTAGTACTGAAGAATTCACTGCCTCAAATTCACCAAATGAAGCAGATACAACACCGGTTGAAGCCACCAATGCGGACTTGTCTTCAGAAACCAGTACTATTGAAGCACTGTCCACTCCAGGATTTAGTTTTGAGGTAGACACCACCCCTGTGGGCACCACAAAAGCAGACTTCTCTCTAGAGACAAACACTGAAGCAGACTTCACTGTTGTGGAAACAACTCAAGAAAACTTCTATTCACAAAGAAGTGTTGAAGCAAACTTTGCACCAGAGACAAGTAGTGAATTAGAAACCACTTTGGTTCAAACAACGGAAACAATTTATGCTTCAAAATCAAACGCTAAAGCAGAGACCACTCCAGTGTTAACTACTGAAGAAGACAGCACTTTAGAGGCAAGTTTTGAAGAAGACTTCTCTCTAGAGACAAGTTCTGAAGAACATTTCCATTCAGAAGTAAGTGTTGAAGCAGAGACAAGCACTACACCGAGAAATACCAGCAATGCAGACTTCTCTTCAGAGACCAATACTGGAAAAGACACCACAGCGATGCCAATAATTGATGCACGTTCCACATCGAGAGTTAATTCAGATATAGACACCACTCCGGAGCCAACAACTAAAACAAACACCAGATCGGTGGGTACTACCAATGTAGACTACTTTTCAGAGAACAGTACTGTAACAGACACCACTCTGCTGGCAACGACTGAAGCACTGTCTGTTTCGGAAATAACGTCTGAAGCATACATCACTCCGGAGCCAACAACTGAAGCAGACACTATTCCGGTAGGCACCACAAAAGCAGACTTGTCTCGAGAGACCAGTACTGTAACAGACACCACTCTGCTGGCAACAAGTGAAGCACTGTCCTTATCAGAAACTAGTACTGAAGAATTCACTGCCTCAAATTCACCAAATGAAGCAGATACAACACCGGTTGAAGCCACCAATGCGGACTTGTCTTCAGAAACCAGTACTATCGAAGCACTGTCCACTCCAGGATTTAGTTTTGAGGTAGACACCACCCCTGTGGGCACCACAAAAGCAGACTTCTCTCTAGAGACAAACACTGAAGCAGACTTCACTGTTGTGGAAACAACTCAAGAAAACTTCTATTCACAAAGAAGTGTTGAAGCAAACTTTGCACCAGAGACAAGTAGTGAATTAGAAACCACTTTGGTTCAAACAACGGAAACAATTTATGCTTCAAAATCAAACGCTAAAGCAGAGACCACTCCAGCGTTAACTACTGAAGAAGACAGCACTTTAGAGGCAAGTTTTGAAGAAGACTTCTCTCTAGAGACAAGTTCTGAAGAACATTTCCATTCAGAAGTAAGTGTTGAAGCAGAGACAAGCACTACACCGAGAAATACCAGCAATGCAGACTTCTCTTCAGAGACCAATACTGGAAAAGACACCACAGCGATGCCAATAATTGATGCACGTTCCACATCGAGAGTTAATTCAGATATAGACACCACTCCGGAGCCAACAACTAAAACAAACACCAGATCGGTGGGTACTACCTATGTAGACTACTTTTCAGAGAACAGTACTGTAACAAACACAACTCTGCTGGCAACGACTGAAGCACTGTCTATTTTGGAAGTAACGTCTGAAGCATACATCACTCCGGAGCCAACAACTGAAGCAGACACTATTCCGGTAGGCACCACAAAAGCAGACTTGTCTCCAGAGACCAGTACTGTAACAGACACCACTCTGCTGGCAACAAGTGAAGCACTGTCCTTATCAGAAACTAGTACTGAAGAATTCACTACCTCAAATTCACCAAATGAACCAGATACAACACCGGTTGAAGCCACCAATGCACGCTTGTCTTCAGAGACCAGTACTACTGAAGCACTGTCCACTCCAGGATTTAGTTTTGAGGTAGACACCACCCCTGTGGGCACCACAAAAGCAGACTTCTCTCTAGAGACAAACACTGAAGCAGACTTCACTGTTGTGGAAACAACTCAAGAAAACTTCTATTCACAAAGAAGTGTTGAAGCAAACTTTGCACCAGAGACAAGTAGTGAATTAGAAACCACTTTGGTTCAAACAACGGAAACAATGTATGCTTCAAAATCAAACGCTAAAGCAGAGACCACTCCAGCGTTAACTACTGAAGAAGACAGCACTTTAAAGGCAAGTTCTGAAGAAGACTTCTCTCTAGAGACAAGTTCTGAAGAACATTTCTATCCAGAAGTAAGTGTTGAAGCAGAGACAAGCACTACACCGAGAAATACCGGCAATGCAGACTTCTCTTCAGAGATCAATACTGGAAAAGACACCACAGCGATGCCAATAATTGATGCACGTTCCACATCGAGAGTTAATTCAGATACAGACACCACTCCGGAGCCAACAACTAAAACAAACACCAGATCGGTGGGTACTACCAATGTAGACTACTTTTCAGAGACCAGTACTGTAACAGATACCACTCCGGTGGCAACGAAAGAAGCATTGTCGACGCCAGAAATTAGGTTTGAAGCTGACACCACTCCAAAGCCAAATACTGAAGCAGACACAACTTTGGTTGGTACAACAAATGTAGACATCTCTAAAGAGACCAGAACTACAATAGACTCCATTCCGTTGGCAACGACTGTAGCAAACTATACTCCGGAACCAACAACTGATGCAGATAACACCTCCGTGAAATTTGCCACTATTGATTACTCTTCAGAGATCAGTACTGTAACAGACACCACTCTGCTGGCAACAACTGAAGCACTGTCCTTATCAGAAACTAATGATAAAGCATTCACTACTTCAAATTCACCAAATAAAGCAGACACCACACGTGTCTATACCACTAATGTAGACTTTTCTTCAGAGACCAGTACTGATAAAGACACCACACCGATAACATCGACTGAATCATTGTCTACATCAAGAATTAATTTTGATGCAGACAGTACTCCGGAACCGACAACTGAATCCGACACTACACCGGAGAATACCAGCAATGTACAATTCTCTTCAGAGACCAGTACGGTAACAGACACCATTCCGTTAACAGCGACTGAAGCACTGTCCTTAATAGAAATCACTTCTGAAGCACACATTACTCTGGTGCAAACAACTGAAACAGACACTAGTCCGGTGATTACGTCTAATGTAGACTTTTTTGCAGAGACTAGTACTGTAAGAAACACCATTCCCTTAGCAAAGACTAAAGCACAGTCCTTATCAGATACTAGTTTTGAAGCAGTGACTACTCCTAATTCACTAACTGAAGCAGACACCACGCCAGTGGATATCACCAATGCAAATTTTTCTTCAGAGACCAGTACTGTAACAAACACTACTCCAACGGCAACGACTGAACGACTATCCACATCAGGAACTAGTTTTGAAGCTGATACCAATCCGGAGTCAAATACTGAAGCAGTCACACCTCTGATGGGTACCACCAAAGTAGAATTTTCTTCAGAGACTAGTATTGTAAGAGATACCACACCGATAGCAATGACTGAATCATTGTCTACCCCGAGAATTAATTCTGATGTAGACACCACAAAAGCAAACTACTCTCTTGAGACCATTACTGTATCCGACAATATTCTGTTGGCAACGACTGAAGTAATGTCCTTATCAGAAACAAGTTATGAAGCAGTCACTTCTCCCAATTCACTCACTGAAGAAAACACCTCACTGGTGGGCACCGCAAAAGCAGATTTCTCTTTAGAAATCAGAACTGCAACAGACAGCACACCTTTGGAAGCAACTGAAGCATTAAATACATCGAAAATAAGTTCTGAAGCAGTTACTACTGTGGAGCATACAAATGAAGCAAACTTCACTCCACTGGCAACGACTGAAGCACTACCCTTATCAGAAACTATTACTGATGCATTTACTACTCCAAATACACCAACTGAAGCAGACACCATGCCGGAGGATGCCAGCTATGTGGATTTCTCTTCAGAGACCAGTTTTGTACCAGACACTACACCACTGGCAACAAGTGAAGAACTGTCTGTATCGAGAACCATTTCAGATGGTGACACTACTCTGGAGCAAAAAACTGAAGCAGTCACCGCTCCGGTGAGCGCCACAAAAGAAGACTTCTCTCCAGAGACCAGTACTGTAATAGACACCACACCGGTGGTAACGACTGGAGCAACATCCTTATCAGAAACTAGTTCTGAAGCAGATACCACTCCGAAGCCAACAACTGATGCAGACACCACTCTGCTGATTACGTCCAATGTAGACTTTTCTTTTAAAACCAGTACTGTAACAGACACAATTCCGTTGGCAACGATTGAAGCAGACACAAATCCAGAGCTGACAACTAAATCCAACACCGCTTTGGTGAACACCACAAAAGAAAACTTCTCTCCAGAGAACAGTACTGTAACAGATATCCCACCGGACGTTACGACTGAAGCACTTTCCTTATCAGAAAATAGTGCTGAAGGATTTACTACTTCGAATTCACCAACTGAAGTAGACACCATACCGGAGAATACCAGCTATGCAGATTTCTCTCCACAGACCAGTACTGTAACAGATACCACACCAGTGGTAACAACTGAAGCACTTTTCGTAACAGAAACTATTGCTGCAGCATTCACTGCTCCGAATTCATCAACTGAAACCGGCACCATACTGGAGGATACCAGCTTTGTGGATTTCTCTCCAAAGACCAGTACTGTATCAGACACCACACCGAAGGTAACGACTGAAGCACTTTTCTTAACAGAAATTAGTGATAAAGCATTCACTACTCCAAATTCACCAACTGAAGCAAGCACCATACCGGAGGATACCAGCTTTATGGATTTCTCTCCAGAGATCAGTACTGTAACAGACCCCACACCAGTGGAAACAACTGAAGCACTTTTCGTAGCAGAAACTAGTGCTGCAGCATTCACTGCTCCGAATTTATCAACGGAAACAAGTACCATACCGGAGGATACCAACTTTGTGGATTTCTCTCCACAAACTAGTACTGTAATAGACACCACACTGGAGGTTACGACTGAAGCACTTTTCTTTACAGAAATTAGTGCTAAAGCATTCACTACTCCGAATTCACCAACTGAAGTAGACACCATAACGGAGGAAACCAGCTATGTAGATTTCTCTTCAGAGACCAGTACTGTAACAGACACCCCGCTGGTGGTAACGACTGAAGCACTTTTCTTGGCAGAAACTAGTACTGCAGCATTCACTACTCTGAATTCAACAACTGAAGCAGAAACTATACCGGAGGATACCAACTTTGTGGATTTCTCTCCACAAACCAGTACTGTAATAGACACCACACCGGAGGTTACGACTGAAGCACTTTCCTTGTCAGAAAATAGTGCTGAAGGATTTACTACTTCGAATTCACCAATTGAAGTAGACACCATAACGGAGAAAACCAGCTATGTAGATTTCTCTCCAGAGACCAGTACTGTAACAGAGACCATTCCGTTGGCAACGATTGAAGCAGACACCAATCTGGAAGTAACAACTAAATCAAACACCGCTCTGGTGAACACCACAAAAGAAAACTTCTCTCAAAAGACCAGTACTGTATCAGACACTACACCTGAGGTTACGACTGAAGCACTTTTCTTAACAGAAAATAGTGCTGAAGGATTTACTACTTCGAATTCAACAACTAAAGCAGACACCATACCGGAGGATACCAGCTATGTGGATTTCTCTCCACAGACCAGTACTGTAACAGACACCACACTGGACGTTACGACTGAAGCACTTTCCTTATCAGAAAACAGTCCTGAAGGATTTACTACTTCGAATTCACCAACTGAAGTAGACACCATGCCGGAGAATACCAGCTATGAGGATTTCTCTTCAGAGACCAGTACTGTAACAGACACCACACCAGTGGTAGTAACTGAAGCACTTTTCGTAGCAGAAACTAGTGCTGCAGCATTCACTGCTCCCAATTTATCAACTGAAACAGGCACCATATTGGAGGATACCAGCTTTGTAGATTTCTCTCCAGAGACCAGTTCTGTAGCAGACACCACACAGGAGGTTACGACTGAAGCACTTTTCTTAACAGAAATTAGTGCTAAAGCATTTACTACTACGAATTCACCAACTGAAGTAGACACTATAACGGAGGAAACCAGCTATGTAGATTTCTCTCCAGAGACCAGTACTGTAAAAGACTACCCGCCGGTGGTAACGACTAAAGCACTTTTCTTAGCAGAAACTAGTACTGCAGCATTCACTACTCTGAATTCAACAACTGAAGCAGAAACTATACCGGAGGATACCAACTTTGTGGATTTCTCTCCACAAACCAGTACTGTAATAGACACCACACCGGAGGTTACGATTGAAGCACTTTCCTTATCAGAAGATAGTGCTGAAGGATTTACTACTTCGAATTCACCAACTGAAACCGGCATCATACCGGAGGATACCAGCTTTGTAGATTTCTCTCCACAGACCAGTTCTGTAGCAGACACCACACCGGAGGTTACGACTGAAGAACTTTTCTTAACAGAAATTAGTGCTAAAGCATTTACTACTACGAATTCACCAACTGAAGTAGACACCATAACGGAGGAAACCAGCTATGTAGATTTCTCTCCAGAAACCAGTACTGTAACAGACACCATTCCGTTGGCAACGATTGAAGCAGACACCAATCCGGAAGTAACAACTAAATCCAACACCGCTCTGGTGAACACCACAAAAGAAAACTTCTCTCCAGAGACCAGTAGTGTATCAGACACCACACCTGAGGTTACGACTGAAGCACTTTTCTTAACAGAAAATAGTGCTGAAGGATTTACTACTTCGAATTCACCAAGTAAAGCAAGCACCATACCGGAGGATACCAGCTTTGTGGATTTCTCTCCACAGACCAGTACTGTAATAGACACCACACCGGAGGTTACGACTGAAGCACTTTTCTTAACAGAAAATAGTGCTGAGGGATTTACTACTTCGAATTCACCAACTGAAGTGGACACCATACCGGAGGATACCAGCTATGTGGATTTCTCTCCACAGACCAGTACTGTAACAGACACCTCACCGGACGTTACGACTGAAGCACTTTCCTTGTCAGAAAATAGTGCTGAAGGATTTACTACTTCAAATTCACCAACTGAAGCAAACATCATACCGGAAGATACCAGCTATGTGGATGTCTCTCCACAGACCAATACTGTTACAGACACCACACTGGAAGTTACGACTGAAGCACTTTCCTTATCAGAAAATAGTGCTGAAGGATTCACTACTCCGAACTCACCAACTGAAGTAGACACCATACGAGAGGATACCAGCTATGTGGATTTCTCTTTAGAGATCAGTACTGTAACATACCCCACACCAGTGGAAACAATTGAAGCACTTTTTGTAGCAGAAACTAGTGCTGCAGCATTCACTGCTCCGAATTTATCAACTGAAACAAGTACCATACCGGAGGATACCAACTTTGTGGATTTCTCTCCACAAACTAGTACTGTAATAGACACCACACTGGAGGTTACGACTGAAGCACTTTTCTTTACAGAAATTAGTGCTAAAGCATTCACTACTCCGAATTCACCAACTGAAGTAGACACCATAACGGAGGTAACCAGCTTTGTAGATTTCTCTCCAGAGACCAGTACTGTAACAGACACCCCGCCGGTGGTAACGACTGAAGCACTTTTCTTGGCAGAAACTAGTACTGCAGCATTCACTACTCTGAATCCAACAACTGAAGCAGAAACCATACCGGAGGATACCAACTTTGTGGATTTCTCTCCACAAACCAGTACTGTAATAGACACCACAGCAGAGGTTACGACTGAAGCACTTTCCTTATCAGAAAATAGTGCTGAAGGATTTACTACTTCGAATTCACCAACTGAAACTGGCACCATACCGGAAGATACCAGCTTTGTGGGTTTCTCTCCAGAGACCAGTACTGTATCAGACATCACACCGGAGGTAACGACTGAAGCACTTTCCTTGTCAGAAAATAGTGCTGAAGGATTTACTACTTCGAATTCACCAATTGAAGTAGACACCATAACGGAGAAAACCAGCTATGTAGATTTCTCTCCAGAGACCAGTACTGTAACAGAGACCATTCCGTTGGCAACGATTGAAGCAGACACCAATCTGGAAGTAACAACTAAATCAAACACCGCTCTGGTGAACACCACAAAAGAAAACTTCTCTCAAAAGACCAGTACTGTATCAGACACTACACCTGAGGTTACGACTGAAGCACTTTTCTTAACAGAAAATAGTGCTGAAGGATTTACTACTTCGAATTCAACAACTAAAGCAGACACCATACCGGAGGATACCAGCTATGTGGATTTCTCTCCACAGACCAGTACTGTAACAGACACCACACTGGACGTTACGACTGAAGCACTTTCCTTATCAGAAAACAGTCCTGAAGGATTTACTACTTCGAATTCACCAACTGAAGTAGACACCATGCCGGAGAATACCAGCTATGAGGATTTCTCTTCAGAGACCAGTACTGTAACAGACACCACACCAGTGGTAGTAACTGAAGCACTTTTCGTAGCAGAAACTAGTGCTGCAGCATTCACTGCTCCCAATTTATCAACTGAAACAGGCACCATATTGGAGGATACCAGCTTTGTAGATTTCTCTCCAGAGACCAGTTCTGTAGCAGACACCACACAGGAGGTTACGACTGAAGCACTTTTCTTAACAGAAATTAGTGCTAAAGCATTTACTACTACGAATTCACCAACTGAAGTAGACACTATAACGGAGGAAACCAGCTATGTAGATTTCTCTCCAGAGACCAGTACTGTAAAAGACTACCCGCCGGTGGTAACGACTAAAGCACTTTTCTTAGCAGAAACTAGTACTGCAGCATTCACTACTCTGAATTCAACAACTGAAGCAGAAACTATACCGGAGGATACCAACTTTGTGGATTTCTCTCCACAAACCAGTACTGTAATAGACACCACACCGGAGGTTACGACTGAAGCACTTTCCTTATCAGAAGATAGTGCTGAAGGATTTACTACTTCGAATTCACCAACTGAAACCGGCATCATACCGGAGGATACCAGCTTTGTAGATTTCTCTCCACAGACCAGTTCTGTAGCAGACACCACACCGGAGGTTACGACTGAAGAACTTTTCTTAACAGAAATTAGTGCTAAAGCATTTACTACTACGAATTCACCAACTGAAGTAGACACCATAACGGAGGAAACCAGCTATGTAGATTTCTCTCCAGAAACCAGTACTGTAACAGACACCATTCCGTTGGCAACGATTGAAGCAGACACCAATCCGGAAGTAACAACTAAATCCAACACCGCTCTGGTGAACACCACAAAAGAAAACTTCTCTCCAGAGACCAGTAGTGTATCAGACACCACACCTGAGGTTACGACTGAAGCACTTTTCTTAACAGAAAATAGTGCTGAAGGATTTACTACTTCGAATTCACCAAGTAAAGCAAGCACCATACCGGAGGATACCAGCTTTGTGGATTTCTCTCCACAGACCAGTACTGTAATAGACACCACACCGGAGGTTACGACTGAAGCACTTTTCTTAACAGAAAATAGTGCTGAGGGATTTACTACTTCGAATTCACCAACTGAAGTGGACACCATACCGGAGGATACCAGCTATGTGGATTTCTCTCCACAGACCAGTACTGTAACAGACACCTCACCGGACGTTACGACTGAAGCACTTTCCTTGTCAGAAAATAGTGCTGAAGGATTTACTACTTCAAATTCACCAACTGAAGCAAACATCATACCGGAAGATACCAGCTATGTGGATGTCTCTCCACAGACCAATACTGTTACAGACACCACACTGGAAGTTACGACTGAAGCACTTTCCTTATCAGAAAATAGTGCTGAAGGATTCACTACTCCGAACTCACCAACTGAAGTAGACACCATACGAGAGGATACCAGCTATGTGGATTTCTCTTTAGAGATCAGTACTGTAACATACCCCACACCAGTGGAAACAATTGAAGCACTTTTTGTAGCAGAAACTAGTGCTGCAGCATTCACTGCTCCGAATTTATCAACTGAAACAAGTACCATACCGGAGGATACCAACTTTGTGGATTTCTCTCCACAAACTAGTACTGTAATAGACACCACACTGGAGGTTACGACTGAAGCACTTTTCTTTACAGAAATTAGTGCTAAAGCATTCACTACTCCGAATTCACCAACTGAAGTAGACACCATAACGGAGGTAACCAGCTTTGTAGATTTCTCTCCAGAGACCAGTACTGTAACAGACACCCCGCCGGTGGTAACGACTGAAGCACTTTTCTTGGCAGAAACTAGTACTGCAGCATTCACTACTCTGAATCCAACAACTGAAGCAGAAACCATACCGGAGGATACCAACTTTGTGGATTTCTCTCCACAAACCAGTACTGTAATAGACACCACAGCAGAGGTTACGACTGAAGCACTTTCCTTATCAGAAAATAGTGCTGAAGGATTTACTACTTCGAATTCACCAACTGAAACTGGCACCATACCGGAAGATACCAGCTTTGTGGGTTTCTCTCCAGAGACCAGTACTGTATCAGACATCACACCGGAGGTAACGACTGAAGCACTTTTCTTAACAGAAAATAGTGCTGAAGGATTTACTACTTCGAATTCAACAGCTGAAGCAGACATCATAACGGAGGATACCAGCTATGTGGATTTCTCTCCACAGACCAGTACTGTAACAGACACCGCACCGGACGTTACGACTGAAGCACTTCCCTTATCAGAAAATAGTCCTGAAGGATTTACTACTTCGAATCCACCAATTGAAGTAGACACCATAACGGAGAAAACCAGCTATGTAGATTTCTCTCCAGAGACCAGTACTGTAACAGACACCATTCCGTTGGCAACGATTGAAGCAGACACCAATCCGGAAGTAACAACTAAATCCAACACCGCTCTGGTAAACACCACAAAAGAAAACTTCTCTCCAGAGACC
This sequence comes from Mythimna albipuncta, assembly GCA_929112965.1. Classification (NCBI taxonomy): domain Eukaryota; kingdom Metazoa; phylum Arthropoda; class Insecta; order Lepidoptera; family Noctuidae; genus Mythimna; species Mythimna albipuncta. The sequence continues at coordinate 23,824,223 of OV815961.1, read as the reverse complement.
AGTACTGTGTCAGACACCACACCTGAGGTTACGACTGAAGCACTTTTCTTAACAGAAAATAGTGCTGAAGGATTTACTACTTCGAATTCACCAACTGAAGTAGACACCATGCCGGAGAATACCAGCTTTGTGGATTTCACTCCAGAGACCAGTACTGTATCAGACACCACACCTGAGGTTACGACTGAAGCACTTTTCTTAACAGAAAATAGTGCTGAAGGATTTACTACTTCGAATTCAACAACTAAAGCAGACACCATATCGGAGGATACCAGCTATGTAAATTTCTCTCCACAGACCAGTACTGTAACAGACACCACACCGGACGTTACGACTGAAGCACTTTCCTTATCAGAAAACAGTCCTGAAGGATTTTCTACTTCGAATTCACCAACTGAAGTAGACACCATGCCGGAGAATACCAGCTATGAGGATTTCTCTTCAGAGACCAGTACTGTAACAGACACCACACCAGTGGTAACAACTGAAGCACTTATCGTAGCAGAAACTAGTGCTGCAGCATTCACTGCTCCGAATTCATCAACTGAAACAGGCACCATATTGGAGGATACCAGCTTTGTAGATTTCTCTCCACAGACCAGTTCTGTAGCAGACACCACACCGGAGGTTACGACTGAAGCACTTTTCTTAACAGAAATTAGTGCTAAAGCATTCACTACTCTGAATTCACCAACTGAAACTGGCACCATACCGGAGGATACCAGCTATGTGGATTTCTCTCCACAGACCAGTACTGTAACAGACACCATACCGGACGTTACGACTGAAGCACTTTCCTTATCAGAAAATAGTGCTGAAGAATTTACTACTTCGAATCCACCAATTGAAGTAGACACCATAACGGAGAAAACCAGCTATGTAGATTTCTCTCCAGAGACCAGTACTGTAACAGACACCATTCCGTTGGCAACGATTGAAGCAGACACCAATCCGGAAGTAACAACTAAATCCAACACCGCTCTGGTGAACACCACAAAAGAAAACTTCTCTCCAGAGACCAGTACTGTATCAGACACCACACCTGAGGTTACGACTGAAGCACTTTTCTTAACAGAAAATAGTGCTGAAGGATTTACTACTTCGAATTCACCAATTGAAGTAGACACCATAACGGAGAAAACCAGCTTTGTAGATTTCTCTCCAGAGACCAGTACTGTATCAGACATCACACCGGAGGTAACGACTGAAGCACTTTTCTTAACAGAAAATAGTGCTGAAGGATTTACTACTTCGAATTCAACAGCTGAAGCAGACATCATAACGGAGGATACCAGCTATGTGGATTTCTCTCCACAGACCAGTACTGTAACAGACACCACACCAGTGGTAACAACTGAAGCACTTATCGTAGCAGAAACTAGTGCTGCAGCATTCACTGCTCCGAATTCACCAACTGAAGTAGACACCATACCGGAGGAGACCAGCTATGTAGATTTCACTCCAGAGACCAATACTGTAACAGACACCCCGCCGATGGTAACGACTGAAGCACTTTTCTTTGCAGAAGCTAGTACTGCAGCATTCACTACTCTGAATTCAACAACTGAAGCAGAATCCATACCGGAGGATATCAACTTTGTGGATTTCTCTCCACAAAGCAGTACTGTAATAGACACCACACCGGAGGTTACGACTGAAACACTTTCCTTATCAGAAAATAGTGCTGAAGGATTTACTACTTCGAATTCACCAACTGAAACCGGCACCATACCGGAGGATACCAGCTTTGTGGATTTCTCTCCAGAGACCAGTACTGTATCAGACACCACACCGGAGGTTACGACTGAAGCACTTTTCATAACAGAAATTAGTGCTAAAGCATTCACTACTCCGAATTCACCAACTGAAGTAGACACCATAATGGAGAAAACCAGCTATGTAGATTTCTCTCCACAAACCAGTACTGTAACAGACAAGACATCGGATGTTACGACTGAAGCACTTTCCTTTTCAAAAAATACTCCTGAAGGATTTACTACTTCGAATTCCCCAACTGAAGTAGACACCATACCGGAGGATACCAGCTATGTAGATTTCTCTCCACAGACCCGTACTGTAATAGACAACCCGCCGGTGGTAACGACTGAAGCACTTTTCTTAGCAGAAACTAGTACTGCAGCATTCACTACTCTGAATTCAACAACTGAAGCAGAAACCATACCGGAGGATACCCACTTTGTGGATTTCTCTCCACAAACCAGTACTGTAATAGACACCACACCGGAGGTTACGACTGAAGCACTTTTCTTAACAGAAAATAGTGCTGAGGGATTTACTACTTCGAATTCACCAACTGAAGTGGACACCATACCGGAGGATACCAGCTATGTGGATTTCTCTCCACAGACCAGTACTGTAACAGACACCTCACCGGACGTTACGACTGAAGCACTTTCCTTGTCAGAAAATAGTGCTGAAGGATTTACTACTTCAAATTCACCAACTGAAGCAAACATCATGCCGGAAGATACCAGCTATGTGGATGTCTCTCCACAGACCAATACTGTAACAGACACCACACCGGAGGTTACGACTGAAGCACTTTCCTTATCAGAAAATAGTGCTGAAGGATTCACTACTCCGAACTCACCAACTGAAGTAGACACCATACGAGAGGATACCAGCTATGTGGATTTCTCTTTAGAGACCAGTACTGTAACAGACACCACACCAGTGGTAGTAACTGAAGCACTTTTCGTAGCAGAAACTAGTGCTGCAGCATTCACTCCTTCGAATTCACCAACAGAATTAGACACCATACCGGAGGATACCAGCTATGTGAATTTCTCTCCACAGACCAGTACTGTATCAGACTCCACACCAGATGTTACGACTGAAGCACTTTCCTTATCAGAAAATAGTGCTGAAGGATCTACTACTTCAAATTCACTAACTGAAGTAGACACCATACAGGAGGATACCAGCTATGTGGATTTCTCTTTAAAGACCAGTACTGTAACAGACACCCCACCAGTGGTAACGACTGAACCACTTTTCTTAGAGGAAGCTAGTGTTGCAGCATTCACTACTCCAAATTCACCAACTGATGCAAGCACTATACTGGAGGATACCAGCTCTGTGGATTTCTCTCCAGAGAACAGTTTTGTAACAGACACCACACCGGAGGTTACGACTGAAGCACTTATCTTATCAGAAATTAGTGCTGAAGCATTCACTGCTGCAAATTCATTAACTAAAGTAGACACCTCACCGGTGGATACCACCAATGCAGTTTTCTCTTCAGAGACCAGTACTGTAACAGACAACTCTACGCTGGCAACGACTGAAGTATTGTCTATTTCGGAAACTAGTTCTGAAGCATACATCACTTCGGAGCCAACGAAAAAGTTCTCCCCAGAGACCCGTTCTGTAACAGACACCACTTCGATAGCAACGACTGGAACACTGTCCACTCCAGCAACTAGTTTTGAGGCAGACACCACTTCTGTGGGCACTACAAAAGCAGACTTCACTGTTGTGGAAACAACTCAAGAAAACTTATATTCAGAAATAAGTGTTGAAGAAAACTTTGCACCACAGACAAGTAGTGAATTAGAAACCACTTTTGTTCAAACAACGGAAACAAGTTATGGTTCAAAAACAAGCGCTAAAACAGACACCACTCCTGTGTTAATTACTGAAGAAGACAGCTCTTTAGAAGCAAGTTCTGAAGAAAACTTCTCTCTAGAGAAAGGTTCTGAAGAAGATTCCTCTCTAGAGTCAAGTTCTGAAGAACATTACCATCCAGAAGTAAGTGTTGAAGCAGAGACAAGCACTACACTGGGAGGTAACAGCAATGCAGACTTTTCTTCAGAGACCAGTACTGTAACAGTTACCATTTCGTTAGCAACGGCTGAAGCACTGTCCTTATCAGAAACGAGTACCGAAGTAGTCACTACTCCGAAATCACTGACTAAAGCAGACAACACACCAGGGGGAACCACAATGGCAGACTTCTATGCAGAGACCACTATGGATGCAACGACTGAAGCACTGTCCACTTCGAGAAAAAGATTTGAACCTGATAGCACTATGAAGCCAAATACTGAAGCAGACACAGTTTTGGCCGGTAGCACCAATGCGGACTTCTCTTCAGAGATCAGTACTGTAACAGTTACCATTTCGTCAGGAACAGCTGAAGTACTGTCTTTATCAGAAACAAGTACCAAAGTAGTCCCTACTCCGAAACCACTGACTGAAGCAGACAACACACCAGAGGGTACCACAATGGCAGACTTCTATTCAGAGAACAGTATTGTTACAGACACCATTTCATTGGCAACGACTGAAACATTGTTCTTAGAAACTAATTTTGAAGCAGACGCCACTCCGGAGCCAAAAATAAAAGTAGATGTTACTCCAGTAGGTACCACCAATGCAAATTTCTCTTTAGAGACCAGTACTGTAAAAGACAACATTCCATTGGTAACGACTGAAGCAGATACCACCCCAGTGAATTTTACCAATGTAGATTTGTCCTCAGAGACCAGTACTGTTACAGACGCCACTCATATAGCAAAGACTGAAGCACTGTCTACATCAGGAACTAGTTTTGAACCGTTCACTACTCCAAATTCATTAAAGGAAGCAGACACCACACCGGTGGATATGACCAATGCAGTTTTCTCTTCAGAGACCAGTACTGTAACAGACAATTTTCCGCTGGCATCGACTGAAGCATTGTCTATTTTGGAAACCAATTCTGAAGCTTACATCGCTTCGGAGCCAACAACTAAAGCAGACAACCATTCGGTTGGCACCACAAAAGAAAAGTTCTCCCTAGAGACCAGTACTGTAACAGATACCACTTTGATAGCAACGACGAAAGCACTGTCCACTCCAGGAACTAGTTTTCAGGTAGACACCACTCCTTTGAGCACCACAAAAGCAAACTTCTCTCCAGAGACAAACACTAAAGTAGACTTCACCATTGTGAAATCAACTCAAGAAAACTTCTATCCAGAAATAAGTGTTGAAGCAAACTATGCACCAGAGACAAGTAGTGAATTAGAAACTACTTTGGTTCAAACAACGGAGACAATTTATGGTTCAAAAACCAGTGCTAAATCAGACACCACTCCGGTGTTAACTACCGAAGAAGACAGCTCTTTAGAAGCAAGTTCTGAAGAAGATTCCTCTCTAGAGTCAAGTTCTGAAGAAGATTCCTCTCTAGAGTCAAGTTCTGAAGAACATTACCATCCAAAAGTAAGTGTCGAAGCAGAAACAAGCACTACACTGGGAGATACCAGCAATGCAGACTTCGTTTCAGAGACCAGTACTGTAAGAGACACCACACCGATAGCAACAACTGAAGCACTGTCCACATCGAGAACTAATTTCGAGGTAGACACTATTTTGGAGCTATCAACTGAAGCAGACTTCACACTGTTGGACACCACAAAAGCAAATTTGTTTTCAAAGACTAGTACTTTAAAAGACACCATTCCGTTGGTAACGACTAAAGCAGATATCACTCCGGAGCCGACAATTAATTCCGACACCACGCCGGAGGATACCAGCAATGCAGATTTCTCTGTAGAGTCTAATACTTTAACAAACACAAAACCCATGGCAACGACTGAAGCACAGTCCTTATCAGAAACTAGTTCTGAAGCAGACACTACTACGGAAACTAACTATACTTTAGAGACTACTACTGAATCTTCCACGCCAGTGTTAACTACTATTGAAGATTTTTATATAGAGATAAGTGCTGAAGCAAAGACAATCACTGAAGAAAATATCACGCCTGTGCCTAAAACTGAAGCAGAAAATACTCACGAGACATTTACTGAAACAGACACTAGTCTGGAGCCAACTACTGATATAGACATCACTCAGGTGGTAACTACTGACGCAAATTTCTCTCCAATGATCAGTACTGAATTAGACACCACTACAGTACTTACTGCAGAAACAGATACCAATTCTTTACCGATTTGTGAGGAAGACCCTATACCAGTTTTGGTAACGACTTCTACAAAACTCAGGCATAAATCGTTAATTCGCCGTTTAATTGAGAAAATATATGGTTAATCTGAAATAATCCGTTTTATTCCGACTATTGCATTTTATTACATATTTTTTGGTAAGCTTTTTTTTTATTTTCAAAGAAATTAAAAATATAAATAAATGCTATTATACTTTTTCCTTCAGGAACTCTTAGACATTGGTTGCTAGTTTATGACTGTCTCTATTATATTTAGGTGGGTGAGATTTTTTTAATCACGTTGAATTCACAATAATATCGGAAATATTCGTCAAAAGTTTGAAGTCCAGATATTTGACAACTATTTCATATGTCTATTGCGTCATATTTTAATTTTCTTGTCTAAAAAGAACTTATTCAATGTTTTTTTTAATAAATTTTTGCTATGTGCAGTCTTATTTAAATTTGTGTTTTTATTTTAGCATTGTTGAGTTTGTAAAACAGTTTGAAATAAAAAATATAATATTTGCAGTCTCTTGTCCTTGTTATTAGTTTTCAATTCTAACTCAGTCATCTATCTCGTCACGTATTTTACATTTATACAAAATATATAATTGTGTTAAACCATTATTCTAACGTATTTTAAACATTTTGTGAGCTCAAAGTATCTTTATGAAATTAAAAAAAAAACTTCTTCGCACTATTTAGAATAACCTACTGGCCGGCCGACGCCATGTGCAGTGATAGAGTACAGGCTTAACGCCTTCTTTATACGAAGTGTTTTAGCCTATTATAATGTATAATGTACCATATCAACTTAAAGATAATTTATTTTGCGTCGGTGCATAATATCAAAAAAAATCTTAACTAAGGAATATATTGGAGATAATCTACACCAATATTATTTGGTGGTAATGATTGTTTTTGTTTTTGTTTATAAGAGGTAATTTCTGAAAGTACTAGTTCTAATGCTAAAACTTTTTCACCAAAATGACATAGCCTATCTTTTATGTAGGTGGGTAAAGCCGCAGGTAAAATCTGGTCATAAATAACTATTATAGTTAACAGTGGTTATGTTAACATAACCAGAAATAAACTCCTAGCCTAGGGGTTCTGGCCCTTTGCAAGATTTGCCAGGAGCCGAAATCAACACGCAGAGGCCGCGTAAGCGATATTGAAATGAAAAGTGATACCATTTGGCGTTTCATCCTGTAACCCTATGAATTTGCTAAATGGAAGCCTATTATTAGCAATTTACCCTAGATATAAAAAAACTTACACCTAACTAAACCTAAACTTTGTTAGTAATCTAATAAAATAGCTTAAGTGTCTTTCATTATGACTGATCTGGCAGTATCATAGTCACAAACTGATTAACGAACATAATGTCCTGAATTTAATTTCCAGCTAAGTTTTATTAGATTTTCCACAAATATGTACTGGAATCATTTGAGCCACATGACAATACTTGTAGAATACCTATACGATTAAATGGTGAAACGAAATATTAACTGCAGACTACTCGATCTTGTATTTTGTCATGACACTGTAATTACTACTACTCTTGCTCTGCTTGTTGTTCTTCATCAGAAGCTTTTAATTGTTGTGACAAAATTTATCGAAATTCATACACTTGTTGATAAACTTAAGCAACATTACGTCTTCTGAACTTGATCTAATTAACTGGCCTTAGTTTTTATCGTCTTATGGACAATGTTGTAACGCTTGGAAGATGCTATCTTTCTGTTTGTTCTAGCATAGCTAGAATGGCATCAAAAGCTCTGGGATTAATACTACGCACCAAGGCCGGTTTCCGATCTCATAAACTAGTTAAAACTTTGTACGTAGTACATAAGTCTACTGATTGGATATCGCAAACGATTACACTAACAGTCTTAAATTCGTTGCTAATTTAACATTACGCGCAAATGTAATGAGATTACGTAAGCGACCAATATTAAGTGTACCTTTCACATTAATTATTATGAGGAATGTTTTTATATGAGAGTGCATTTGATTTTAATAGACTTCTTAGGTATTTTAATCTTTTTAATATCGACTTGATCTGCACTAATGTGGCGACATCACGACGACGAATGGCACAGAATTTTTTTTTATGACTAAGAATTTCTTCGTGGTCTACCACGAAGGAGATGGCGCGACGAACTTGATAGATTCCCAGAACTGGAAAGAAGAAGCCCGGACGTGCGAAAAATGGAATGAGTGGAGGGAGGCCTTTGCCCAGGAGTGGGACAGAACAGGCTAACAAAAAAAAAAATAAAAAAGAATTTCTTTAGTTGACTTGCCTATAATTTATTTTTATTTACCTATTGATAATTTTTATTTAATTGTGAATGCTTTCAATTAGCGATTTTTTTTAATATTACATTCATAATATCATTATTGTATTAATCTGTATAATAAAATTGATTAATAAAAAACAACAGCGATCAAAACCGACCGAACAAAGTGATCAATGCCATCGCAATGACCTGTATAATAGAGCACAATTTTCATTGTGATGTGCATTTACACACTTTTTGTATGTACAGTTGTATCAATAATATGCTATTACTTATTTAAATTACAACAAACGTTTTTGTTTTTAATTTTACAATACAAACTAAACATAAAGTAGCTAGGCACTTAATGTTTGAAAAACAACATTAATTATCTGATACAATTATAAAAACCAAAATATACTAAGCAGCATACAATGACATCTGCATTACAAACAGCTGCTTATAATTGTTTCTATTAATTACAATATAAATAAATAATGGAAAATAATATATAAGCTAGTAGCTAAGGAAAATGAAAACATTAATGCTGCATTAGCGTTTTGGAAAAGTACTGTTGAGTCATTTCAAAATGATTTCAAATGGAATATTAGTGTTATTATTTTGTATGCAACTAAGTTTTGCGTTACGTTATGACTATTATACTGGTAAAGTAGCATCGAAGCAACTTATAAATTATTACAAATCAAAAGGCATTTTGGAGTAAGTAGATATTCTTTTTTATTAATCTTTATGTTTTTTGTTTGAGCTTTATTTTGTTGATTGATTTCCGAATAAAGCTGCTAGAATTCTTCAGTAGCAGCCCCATATCCTCATTTATGTTTCGGTTTATGTATATGTTATAAAACATTAGTTTTTGAATAAATGAAAGGCCAGAACCTGAAGCGGGCTCCACTATCTATCTATCTATTATCAATCTGCATCAGAAACAAATACAGATAATAAGTTCGCAAGTTTATTTGTAAGAAGTTATTTGTTGGTAGTATCATCACAGCATTAATGTTATCGAATTAATATTTATTTACTTTTACCAATTGCTTGACTATAAGAGCGTGTTTCGTTTGTACATTTGAATATATTTAACATATCATGGTATTGTATTTATACTTTATTTGTAGATTTTTCTTTGTATCACTTAAAGATTGACTGGTAGGAAATGCCTGAGGTACTACGTACACTTCTATACAGCACGTCCAAAAATTACAATTTCATCAAAGAGAAAAATGATTGTTATAATATTATGAATGGTCTAGCATTTACGCTAAGTTTGTGTTAACTTGACCCTAATACCCTGTTAACATCTCTGTCTTATATGAAAATACAGCAATTTATCTTACTAAATCCTTTTGTAAGTGTAGGAAACCATTTTGTTTTTCTTGTAATCAATGCATCATCTCCATAGTGTTTGTACGACTGACATAGAACCGTGCTGCCGTTCTGAAGGGAGGCGTGTGGACGGTTCCTGCAACTGCTTAAAGAGCCCGTCCAAAGGCTCTTTCTTTGTACCACCAAAAAGAGTCTTGCCTGCTGTGTACTACAATGGTAATATAACAAATTATTTACTTTACAAAATTAACCAACTCAAACTATAGCAGACATGCAATTTTCCATGTAGAAAACTAATATTCAGCTACATCCAGTTAGACTAGAATAAAAACTATACAATACAATAATCATACGACAGCAAAGCCAGTACCATGACTTTGACATCAAAGCCTATACCATAATAATACCAAGTCCACTGAAATAAACCCTAGACTAGTCACTGGGGCTTTTTTGAACGTGGAGATGATCTATTGACTTTTCCTGCCCTAGTGTGGAGCAGGAGGGCGTGTCAAACTTTTACTGACTATAACCACAGCTCTTTCAGTTCTGTTACCCTGTTGCATTCTAGGGTCACGATCATTTTTTAGAACATCGCACAGGCTTAGTAGGTTTTGGCCCTAGTGGACTTGGTCTATTTTACTGATATTTCTTTGCGGCGCGTTTGGAACACAACGTGGCGTTGACTGGAGCTTAACTCCTTTCCGCACGGGCGGACGGCAAGCTACCTATTTCTCGTTTAATGATTTCCAACCTTATAAAAAGATAAGTTCCATTGTGCTAAATTTATTAGTGTCATGCGGTTGATTTCCTAAGAACGCAAGAATGCATTGTTAATTTATTAGAAAATTTATCTTTATCCATCATTACATATTACTGTATCACATCAATTTATTATTTTATTTAATATCGTAAAACAAAGTCCCTCGTCACGTCTGTCTATTTGCGATAAATTTAATAATAATAAAAAAAGTAAAAGAACTTGTTAAGACGAGTTTAATGAGCCCAAACTCGACGTGTTTATTAGAAGTCATTCCAGGGTTACATTAGCCATCTCCCAGTACTAGCATATGTTTCTCGTCATCGTGAAAAATATTTGGAACTGGTTAAAATAAATCTAATGAGCGCAAACTCGATGTGTTTACTAAAAGGTATTTCAGGGTTCATTAGGTTCTCATCGTCATGAGAAACAAACAGAACTATTTTTAAGATAAATCTAAATAAGCCGATGCTAGAATGATGGCTTTATTAACGGTCATTCTAAGGTTCCGTCTCTTACCTCAAACCTCCATTATCAGACCAGCTTGATAGCGTCGGCATGTAGGTATATGAGTATTTCAAACATTAGGTCATCATATTATATGTTTATTATTAAAGTATACATTCATTAAGTGTTTAAGATTCCTACCACAGACAACAAATGAGCCGATGACCATAAATGATGGATGATGATGATAAAATCAATTTAAATAAATTGTATCTAAGAACCATCTCGATAACGTCATCTTTAAAAAAAAAACTGCATCAAAATCGGTCCATTCGCTGAGGAGCTACGATGGCACAGACAGACACACAGACACCTCAAACTTATAACACCCCTCTTTTCCGGCGGGGGTTAGAAATGACTGAATGGATTTTCATTAGATATTCAAGAATCGCCAAACTCAAGTGGCAATGGGCAGGGCACATTGCTCGCAGAACAGATGGCCGTTGGGGCTGAAAGGTTCTGGAGTGGCGACCGCGTACCGGAAGACGCAGTGTCAGAAGGCCTCCTACAAGATGGACCGATGACCTGGTAAAGGTTGCGGAAGTCCGATGGATGCAGTACGCACAGGATAGATCATTGTGGCGACCCCTGGGGGAGGCCTATGTCCAACAGTGGACGTCTATCGGCTGAAATGATGATGATTCACGAATAGACGTGTGTCGTCAGCATCACTTTGATCGTTCTCAAGAAGCTGGGGCAGGTTGCTAGTCAGTAACATATCGTTTTTAATGTATACAGTCATATATTATGCACCTATACAGTAAAGATGTAATCAAAGTTACTTGTATTTTTTTTTAAATTTTTGACTGTATTGCAGGGTCTTATTCCAGAAAATCTGAGTGTGGAGAAGATTTAGAATGGCCTAGAATCATTAGAAGAGCTTTGCTCTCGGAAAGTAAAACCAGCGACTGTCGTTTCACTCAGGCGATGACAAGTTTTGGTATCTTTATGTTTCTTGATATCGGATCTGTACATGATATTGGTAAGTAAAATAGACTTGTATTTGACAAATATGGCTAATACACAGTAGTTCTTAAGATACGTCATTATAGTTCAGCCACATCCTCATTCGGATTGCAAATATTTACATTATTTATATCATTATAATTACATTTTTTTTTAATACCCGATTTATCGTTATCAAATGATAAATGATAAATGATATTTATTTTGTAAATAGGTTTAAAAAACACTTTTACACGTCAATTTTTTTTTTTTTCGTCAGTTTATGCTAGATGAGGCCGGTGTTTCCTATCTGACTACCCTGAGAAGAAACACCGAAACAAACTCAGGGGTCAAAGTCTCTTTTAAAGTCCATACAGTAAATATGTAATGGTCAAATCACATGAGAACCATGCAGATTTGTCTGAGATGGTCTTTTGAAGAAAGAACCATACAGATTTGAGTGGACCTGTCCAATCAGTGTAAGCATTCGTCAGTATTCGAAAAGCTCAACTTAGGACTACTATGGAGCTCTACGACTTGACGAACAATACCAAAGAAAGGACATTTGGGTAGGCCGCTGAAAACACTCAAATTGCCAGACATACGTTAAAATTACTGAAAAGAAAAGAAAAAGCAATCAACATAGTCCTCACATTTACAATAATATAAACAAATTGTTAGTTTACAAAATATTTAGAGAAGTAAATATTTATGTCAAAGAAAAAAAAAAATATATACTTTAAGTACTTAAAATGTATACATGTCATTTTAATATCAATATCAATATCAAATTGTTTAAAAAAAAAAATATATATATATATATAAACAAAGGAAAAGCACATTTAAAAATAAAAAAATTAAAAAATACAAAAGAAGAAAAATAAAAATGACAACAGTTGTATTAGGTACTGGAGCAGGTCAATCCCAAGCCTTTTCGTCCTGAATATAGTCTTTTACAGAGTAAAAAGCCTTTTGACAAAGTTTACGTTTTACAAATGATTTGAACTTATTAAGGCTTAGTTGTTGAATACGGCTAGGAAGTTTATTATAGAAGTGTATACATTGGCATCTAAATGAGCCCCCTATTTTTTTGAGCCTGGTTGCAGGAACTACAAATTTATGTTTGTTTCTTGTATTAAAATTATGAATATCACTGTATTTTTTAAACATGTCTATATTTTTATGGGCGTACAAAATATTCTCGTAAATATACTGTGAAGGCACAGTCATTACATTTATTTCTTTAAATTTATCTCTGAGGGAGTATCTGGGACTTAATTTATAAATTGATCGAATAGCCCTTTTCTGTAAAACGAAAATTGTCTGTATATCGGCGGCATTTCCCCATAATAAAATACCGTACGACATGACACTATGAAAATAGCTAAAGTAAACTAAACGGGCTGTCTCTAAATCAGTTAAATTTCGAATTTGTCTTACAGCATATGCTGCTGAACTAAGTTTTTTCGACAATTTGTCTATATGTGGGCCCCACTGAAGCTTAGCGTCTAGAGTAATGCCCAAGAACACTGTAGTAAATTTTTATTTATTAATTATTTAATTAAATTATAATTATATATTAGATTCATTTTTATATTTACATGTATTTTGTTTTATTTTCATTTTAAAATTTGAAATTCCATTTCGATTAAATTTTAACAAATTTATATCCATAGTACGGGAAATGTACTGGCACCTCAGCTAGTTATAAGCTATAATACGAGTACTAGCTAGTGCTCCGGTAATATAGTTTATAACTAGCTCAGGTGCCAAAAGATTTCCTTCGGATCTGCAAAATTGTACATCAATAAAGATTTTTTTCAGTTATTTATTTTTTATTGTTTATTTCAAGCAAACTTCGTGTTTACTAAGACGGATTGCTGTACCAAAAAGGGTATGAAGGATTATCAGTGCACACCAAACTTAGTATCCGAAGATGACATTTTGTACAGACTGGCTGGAATTAATTGCTTGAACTTGACCAGGCCGCTAACATACCAATTTTATGGATGTACCAACGACACTATACCTACCCCGGTAAGTAGACTTCCTTTTAAGATTAATTTAAGTGATTTGCTGTGCCGTGGACTAACCAAGTTTTATACAAGCCTTTCTTTTAGGAAACGAGTAATTCTGACCTATTTGTTCCTACAATAACTTCCACCCTGAAACTAGCAAAATTTCAAATACTAAAAATCTTTCACGTACTCACAGTTCACAATATTTCAAGAAATGCAGTGTTGAGCCATTATAAAGGCCTTGACTTATGAACGGTCTCGGGTTAAAAACCAACTTGCCGTTTTACTTGGTGTTATTTATTGAAACTGGCATGTCCTAGAACCAAAAATTTTAAGACAATATGTGATATCCACCGACTCATAATGGGCCGGCGCGGCGGCGTGGTGGATAACAGTGAATGGGCCGTAATCCACCACCTGTACTAAAGTTGTTCAATGAATGAAAGGCCCATTTCGACATTTGTATTTTGAATACGTAGCTTGTAGCCGGCTCGTCCGGTGCAGTTTTTTTTCCTTTCGAATGTCTAAGTTACACTGTCCGACATAAGGTAATTGTCTTTCTATTGTGTTTCTAATTACGACATTCAAAGAGTTAATGACTATTTTTATTGTGCCTTTGAGTACAATATAGACCGGTCCACACAGTTCTTAAATAATATCTATTAATACTGTAATATGGAAATATTGTAAGAACAACCATTTTTTTTAAAGAGTAACCATGGAATTTCTTGCCAGTTCTTCTTCATAGAAAACGACCAATTTGGAACCGTGCACTATCTTCTGACGTTTTATAAGTGCCCATGTAGAACTATGTGAAATAAAAAACTTTTGAATTTGAATTTGTAGTGTAGCTACTATTAAAATAGCTAAAATAGTTACTACTACACCAAACCCCTTAATGTGTATTTTTTTTTCAGTTTCGTTCCGAGTTACATACTAGGGTTTTTTTCAAATATCGAAACAGGTCTTTTATTTTTTAACGAGTTAAGAGGTGAGGCATGAGTTCTAGCAGTGGGAACATTATTATGATCGATTAATGATTATGCTTTCGCTTATTTTACAACTACGTCAAAATAACCACCACACTTTTAATTGGAATGCTTTTGGTTTATTTCAGGTTGAATTTGCTACGACAACATTTGACTTGTCTCAAATTTACAATTTTGAAAACAAAGGGGAGAAAGCGATACGAGCCTACCATGGCGGGAAAATTATTATGGAAAAGGAAAACGGGAAATTTTGGCCACAGTCGGGACCAAGGGCTGGTTGCCCCCTTAATAGACCTGACGAAACTAGATGCTTTAAAAGCCGTACGTTAAATACTTAATAATAATAACTTTGTTTTAGATGGCAAAAACCCATAGAAATCTTAGGATTTCTATGGGTTTATGCCATCTAGTACTGACATCCTAGTACTCCTGACGAAACTAGATGCTTTAAAAGCCGTACGTTAAATACTTAATAATAATAACTTTGTTTCAGATGGCAAAAACCCATAGAAATCTTAGGATTTCTATGGGTTTATGCCATCTAGTACTGACATCCTAGTACTCCTGACGAAACTAGATGCTTTAAAAGCCGTACGTTAAATACTTAATAATAATAACTTTGTTTCAGATGGCAAAAACCCATAGAAATCTTAGGATTTCTATGGGTTTATGCCATCTAGTACTGACATCCTAGTACTCCTGACGAAACTAGATGCTTTAAAAGCCGTACGTTAAATACTTAATAATAATAACTTTGTTTCAGATGGCAAAAACCCATAGAAATCTTAGGATTTCGTTGGGTTTATGCCATCTAGTACTGACATCCCAGTACTGAAATATAGGATGACTGGTAATTAGTGACCAATACTTATACACGTTACTGTACTTGTGATTACAAACAACTTTCCTTAAAGAAACTTTTTTTATATCCGTTAGTTTTACGACTGATAGTCCACCCGCGCCTCTTGCAAACCCATCGGTGTATTTAATCAATGTTACCGATATGTTCTGGTAAAATAACATAAGTTAAAAATGAGTATAAAAAAAGTTTCTTTAGGAAAGTTGTCTGTAATGACGAGTACAATCACGTCTATAATTATCGGTCACTAATTATTCAGTCACCCTGTATATTAAATTTTATTTGCCATGAGTCACCACCAGTCTATGACCCAATGATTTTGAAAAGGACAGTCAAAACAAAACAAAACGAAATAAGAAATATAATAACATTCCACAACTATCACACAACGGAGTATTTTTCTTGCAACGATATTATGTATACTCAAAGAAAAGTACGAATATCATCCCTTTTTTTGACTTTGAAATCATCAAATAACTGTGTTTATTTTGAGTGGAGCGAAAGAAATAATCGAACCTCGATTACGAATAAAATCACTTTATGTTTAAAACAAAAAAATCTAAGTCAGGTACACTATTTCGCAGTTATAATAATAAAATATAGTCCCGCACTTTTATCTCTTTTTCCAATCACACTCATGACTATCTACATACTCATGATTTTCCTCTTGACTTCACGTTTAACTGATTATAAAAATGGTTCACCAACCATTGTTTTGTTTGTACTTTCTTTATTTGACTACATCTCTTTTTTTCCAAATCTACTTTCGCAGTTATGCGGGAAGAGATTTCTGTTAAAATAAGCATCACCTTTGTACCTGTCTTTCTGTTTGTTTCTTCTATTATTGTTGAATATTAAGCTCCAGGTGAGCTGCTGGTGGTCTTGACTATGTAATAAAACTGCTTGGTTTGATTTTTATACAACTGTATACCACGTAGGTATGCGTAGTAAAAAATTTTTGGGACAAACGATGTAATGTGCGTACGTGCAAGGCGTCGGCGAGCGAGTGGTTCAAGAGGGGACGTCCGCGACGCGTATGTCGTCATCCGCGATTTGTAAACTTGAATTGTAAAATAATTAAAAACATTATAACATCATCTTTTGTTTTCAGATCCGAACATATTGGTTATACAAACAGTATTTGTAGTCTGGTTCGTGAGGTTACACAACTATTTTGCAGCCCAGCTGGCTACTGTCAACCCGTGCTGGGATGATGACAAGCTGTTCTATGTAGCTCGGGACATGGTTATAGCATACGGATATCAAATATATTTATATGAATGGCTTCCTTCGTTGATAGGTACGTATGTGGAGTCATTGAATTTTAATCGATTTCAAAACAGAAGAGTTCATATGTTCGGCTGTATGTTTATGTATTAGTGAATAGTTCACAACTTCCCTCTAGGCTAATTATCCTTTATTTTTAATTTGATTGAAATATTATACTCCTGGATTGGTCCTATAGAAATATTGTTATGATCTGATGATTAACTTCGAATATTATTATTTGAAACGGAACTCCTCATAGGATAATAGCAGAACTATAGTAACAAGTAAAATTGGTTACACGCGTAATCTATGACTGGCTGAAGGAAAAAGGAGAGGGGAGGACATCAAACATCGAATCGGGATCGGGATCCCGGCGCCTGGGGCATGAAGAGGTCCGTTGTCTCACGTATGCGGCCGACTTCTTCCGTAGCATTAATGCTTCGCATAGTTATTTCGTTTTTTGAGCTACTTGAATTGAAAAGCTTTGACTTTTTCAAGTCGGTTAAAATTGGCCACTGCATCATACTCACATCGCGTCAAAAATGTAATTTTGAAGCCTAGTATCTACGGCCGCGTATTTGTTATTATACGCTTGGGGCATGCCTGCATAAAGTTTACATAGAAAACTATGAAACTTTGTTGAAGAAGCGGAAACATCAAGGCGTCGTGTTAAAGTACATCAAACGTATACGACGAATATACGTCTTTAAAACTACGTGTCCGTAAACAATAGACATAAAACTGTTTCTTATTTCCAGGTCGTAAAAACTTAATAAAGGCTGGAATCATATCTAAGCACCCTGGATTCAGAAAAATATATGATCCTACTAAATGCCCAAAGATGACCTTGGAATTTACGTACATTTGGCGATATTTTCATACTGCACAAGAATCAAGTGCAAAGTAAGACAATTCAATGTGGTTTCTCTTATAAGAATTAGTTTCTAAGCCATTGGTTTGATGGCACTAATAATCGTCTACTCATTTTATGTTTGTATACTTAATTTGCTTATTGCTATTCCAGATGTTTTTCATATTATTGTCTAGTAGTCATTGTCTTCTCATATCTGTTCACAATGTTATAATTATGAAAACATCTTGAAAGACAATGACATAATATGTCATCACTGGCGAAATATGGCTTGAAGTCACCCAAAGGGCAATGGAAAGGGCTGTGCTCGGAGTTTCTTTACATGATCACATCAGAATTGAAGATTTTCGTAGGAAAATCAAGGCCTGACATAGCCTGAAGAAACGTCAAACTTAAGTGTTAGTAAGCACATTGCTCGCAAAACAGATGGTCGATAAGGACGAAAGATTTTAGAGGTCTGGAAGATACAGCGTTGAAAAGCTTCCCACAAGGTAGACCGATGACTTAGTGACAGTTGCGGGAATCCGATAGATAAGAAACGCATATGACCGGTCATGGCCGGGAGAGGCCTATGTCCAGCAGGGGGCGTCTTTTGGCTAAAATTATGCTCATGAATAATTGTATTTCTTTATGATACTATATACGGTTCTTTCACTGCTTTTTGGTGAACAAAAGTTATAGAATATAAAATATTGCATTTCAGATTGTACGACGAGGATGGTTACTTTTTATCGGAGGTTCCAATGTTCAACCTTACAACCAGGTCTGCATATGTGGTTAAGGGCAAGCGTATGGAATATTTCACGCAAGGACAGTTTCGACAACCGTGCGGCAAAGTGAATGACCATAGTATAGATCATAAAGTAAGAACCTTTGACATTGTGAAGATTATAATATGTTCTTCAGACATAAATCAGTAATTAAAAATCAGACGAGATATAATTCAAGAGTAAAATCCATAGCGCAATATAGCCCTTCGAATATTGCATGTTCCGCGGTGATCATAAGAAACAACGGTCAACAGGTCAGCAGTACATTGTATGTCTATCTATATTGAGAAGGTCTAAAATACTTGGTATTTTCTGTTTGGTCTAAGAAGACTGGCACCAGGAGATAAAATCAAAATACTTTGAAAAGCAAAAGAAAAAAGTAATAGTACCTACTCGTAATAAACTTTTATTTCAGGTTACAATGAATTCTAGAAATGAATGTCTTTATGTCCTTATAAAATAAAATTAATCAAGAGCTGATGTTTACAGATTTGACAAAGAAATCTACAAAGAGCGGGGATTATAAATAAAAGAAATCTGTCAGCTGTCTTCGTCACCATTTTTGTGCTCATGTCCCATGTTACTTGATGGGTGGCGAAGAAGTTGAGTGATTGACTACTGCGCTGTTTATGTAACATACTATGTAGTTCCGGGTCTGAATGTCACGTGTTTGTGAGCCTTCATCGAACGTGGCCTTCGCAACGTCCCCGGCTGGGGGTGTGGCAAGCGGTGTCAGGGCTTCGCTCTCTGACCGCGAAGTCCTGCTGCAGTGTAATTGATTGTATGTGTGTATTGTAAACGCGTCTCGACGCAGCTGCACACAGTGCCGCTTCTTCACGACATACCGGCGGTCAGTCTCCGCCAGGTGACCCTAGAGACCCTAGGGTAAGCCCGGCGGGGGACGACGTGTATGCTGGCTTGTTACGAACCTACAGTAGGAAGTCTGAACCCCGTCTAACCTGCTTCCAGAGCGAGCTGGTTACGGTTTAGACCGCAGGGACGACTTATGTGTGTGTGTGAGCGGCATTGTATTGTGTGACATCGCTCAGTGCACGTGCGCCGGATAGTAAGCTTGCGCTGCCTATTCGGTGCGTGAGTTTAGCGCATGTATAGAGGCGAATGTATGGTCGACTCGCGCCGTGCCTATATTAACTTAGCACACGGCGCTTGTCGGGTGAGAGTACAAATGTAGAGTCATGTTTTTTGAGTAGCCCACGAGCCTTCATGTTGGAAAACACACCAAAAAACAAGTGAAATTTTGGGGGGGGGGGGGAGGTTTTGAAAAAGATTTCTCTCCTTTCAACCAATCCTGTTATTTCAGTACAATTTTAATTAATGGTACACCAAAGCCTACTGGAGCGAGGGTTATCCGAAAGGGAACTCGAGCCCTGGTATGAAGGCTAGAAGGAACGGGGTGGGGTTTTAGTTAGTAAGAGTCTGGCACTACCTTCCGCTCCGCCCAAGAACGGGGGTTGTCATTGGATGATTATTTCCACCATAAAAAAAGTATAGCCCTCAGGAGTAAAAAAACGCCGAAAAAACGCCAAATTTAAATCAACTTAATTGTGGCGATTCTTCAGGTTAATTTCTAGAGCTAGTCACAATACTTGCAAACTTGGTCGATAAGGCTGAAAAGTTTTCTCATTGTGTAACAGCAGCATCGGAAGGTATTCCACAAGATGAACCGATAACCTCGTCAGTCTAGACAAAATATGATAGATATGAGATGCACAGGACCGAAGATTATGATAAGATTACTTTGGAGAAGGCAATAGACGAATTTCAGGTGAAATGATAATGATTATTACTATTGTCAAATTTCAGGTTGCCCACAACGGTCTAGACGAACTCCAGTCAGCCGTAGACATCACTGCCAGTGACTTGCACAAAGCCCGTTTGTTTGGCTTAAGACCTTACGTAGATTATTTGTACTACTGTACTGGGCATAAAGTAACTTGCTTCGAAGATTTACGTGAGCACATGGATGAATGCGTAAGATTTTTCTATCTTTGTCACATTCTTAACTGACTTACAAGACGGTCCTGTTCAGACTGCGGGATTATTTAAAAGACTCGACCCGAACGCAAGTGGCAATTGAAGGAATACAGGTGGTACGTGCGAACGGCAAGCAATGGGTAGCTCGCCATCGAATTGTCCTTTAACCGTTCTGACCGAGCCCAAGCCGACGAGGGTGCGTAGTATTTCATGCACGCCTCAAAAAGAGGTCAGCTACAGTAGTCCAGGAGGGTCGAAGCCTATTGGGGCCATGGGTGATGCGAAAGAGAACCCCGGGGCCTTTTTATATGGCCTCTTTTTTATAATGTAATCGAAGTGAGAACAATGTAGACTCGAATATTTAGTTTATTTCCTATTTAAAACTCACTTTTTTATTATAATTTTTGTTTCTTCTTTTGGTTATAAAATTGTCCGGTTTAAAACACTGTTCTTACAATATCTATTACCACTGTAATATAAAAATATTGTAATGACAACCACTTTTATAAAAATAAAAAATAAATTAATGAAAATAAAATACTTTTTTCAGAATATCGAACAGCTGAAGAAGGTGTATAAGCATGTGCGTGATATCGACCTCATGGCTGGCTGCTGGCTTGAGAAGTTTGTTGTAGGAGGCTGGATACCTCGAACTGTAGCTTGCCTGATAAATGATTGTCTCTACCAGGCTATCAGAGGAGACAGGCATTGGTATGAGTATGCTCACAGGCCAAACGCGTTTACGAAAAGTAAGTTGTATTTTGGTTCCTTTTCAGTTTTTATATGACGGGTAATAGCTTCGAGGAAGAACCTTTTAACGAAGGAATGGGGTGGGCTTTTAGTCAGTAAGAGTCTGACACTATCTCCCGCTCCGCCCAAGAGTGGTGTTGTTTTGGATGATTATTCCTACCATAAAAAAAAATCCGTATGATTTAATGATTGGTCGGTTTTTATTTTAGGACAACTTTACGAAATAAGGAAGGCAAGTCTTGCGTGGCTACTGTGCAAAGTCGGGGACAAAGTGACCAAAATACAGAGACACGCTTTCCTCATTATCAGTAAGAAGTAAGTAAAATAATCTTCTATTTAATCTACACAAATATATTAAAGAGTAAAGCTGGTGCTTTTTATGTTTTTTTGTTTGTAGGAGGTAATCTCTGAAAGTACTGGTCCGACTGCTAAAATTTTTTCACCAACAGAAAAGTGCTTTATTCCTAAGTGACACAGGCTATATTTTACGTGGCGAAGCCACGGGCAAAAGCTAGTCTTCTATACATCGGTCTGGTTTCCGTACTTGGTCCTACTCGGACCATTATGCCATGGCAACCACCTTTGGTGGACTTACACCAACCACCTTTTTCTATAAATAGAATAGGCCATCCAAGTTTTTAGGGCTGTTGTGTTCGCATACATGTATCAGTGATACCTGTGCAGTCAAAGAGCTCATGAGCAATTGTGTCTTCCTTTTCCAAGCACGCTCTGTATAGGGACTGTCTGTGATGCCTATTGTATGAAAGTATTTATTCAGTGTGCACTGTGCAGTGTCCCAGAATGTTTCATGTACAGTTGAACAAAATGTATAAAAGAAGCGTAAGTTAAAGCATTTTTCATAATTTTATTTTCAGGAACCCGTTAGTAAAATGCTCTGAAATTCCCGGCATCGACTTCCAGGCCTGGGCTGACCCTGAATGTTTTTCCGACTCTTGCGGATGCAATGATAATAAATCTTAACCTGAGATGAAACTGAACCTTAATATAAGAGGAATGCTCATTTTCATGGGGATATAGTAATGGCTGTGAATCCAAGCTATCTTTAAAACATTTTTTTTAAATAAGTTTAAGGATCACTACTTTTCCTCTTGAACATCGTCATTAAGTACAGCATTTCTCTGCTTTCATAATTATATGTACATATATATTGTTTGTATTATATATAATTTATTAGTTTATATATTGTGTATATTATATGTAAATAGTACACCACGAACTACCTGCGTATCTTTTTTCTCCTTCTCTGTCAAATCCATCCAAAGTACTGTAAAAAATCGCTTTTAGCGATAACACCGCCTATAAAAGACACCCTATTAATTTTAATATCCTAATATAATTTTTATTTTTGGTGTGCAATAAAGAATATAAATAGATAGATATCTATCTATCTAACAATACAAAATTTACCCAAATAATGTGTTATTATTTCAAAATAAAGTTCCCGGACCAAGATAAGCTCTTGTACATAATAATTTCCTATCAAGATCGGAGTCTCCATATTCGAAGTTGTGGACAACTGATCAACATCAAGAATGAAGATATCCGCTGGAGTTTAGTTCTCTTACAGATACCGAGTTAGCTCCAAGAATCGCCTAACTGATGTGGCAGTGAGTAGTTACAACCGTTTCGTTTAGATTCTCTTGTGTCAAACGCCTTGAGTTGGCCACGTCTCTGATTCCTTTGTTTTGACGTCATCTCAACGCTTAGTCACGCGGTGAAGGTGGAGAATTGTGTTTGACTTTCACTGAAAGTTCTGGCGTAAAAAGTGACTTTTTCATTAATTTGTTTTATTTATTTGTCATTTATTTCTGGCCAGCCATAGAAAAAAAAATTTAAATTGTTACACCTTAAAAAAAAATTAAATGAATGTTTGAATTACTTTAAAAAATACATATTATGTTTTTTTTTTTTTTAAAGTAATTCAATCATTCACTTGATTTTTTTTTGAAAAGCAGTTAAGGTTTGTATATAGATTTTTATACATTTGTGTCTATTAGTAATAAAAAAAAATATTATATGTCACAATGAGCAATTTATAAATAATGTAGCCTATTATCAATTAAAGAAATTTTTCTTGTTCATATCATAATGTCTGAAGATTATCCCATACATTTGTTTTTGCTAATTTTATGGAAATAATACTCAGCAGTATTTTATAATTCTTTACTAGCTACAAGAACACTCAATTAAACAGTAGTAAACTAGACCGTACAAAACACGAAACGTAGCGAGAGTCGTAAAACTTACTAATAAATGACGTCACGGAAAAAGTTAAAGTGAAAGGAAGCGCTATTTCGCGAGTCTAAGCAACCGGTTCCATGGTGTAATGGTTAGCACTCTGGACTTTGAATCCAGCGATCCGAGTTCAAATCTCGGTGGAACCTAGTTTTTATATTCCTCAATATGTGTTGCATTTGTTTCAAATGTTGAATAAGCTGAATTTGAATGCGATGCGCAAGAGTCGAAAAGCAGAAAAGGGAGTTATATATTTTTTTTAATTTATTAAATTTTTGCAATTTTTTTTATTTGATTCGTTTTTGGGTTTTATTCTAACTAATCTTAGTTACTATACAAAAAAAAACACATATAAAATTGATTGCCCTTCATATACACATATGTTAGAGACCGATATACTTGGGGTTAGTGCAACCCATGTTATATGGGTGAGGAGTTTTTTTTTTCACTTTGTGTACTTCTTCTTCTTTGCCTCTTCCCACGTTAGGTGGGGTCAGCTCTCCTTATCCTTCTGCGCAAGGAAAATCTGTCTTGGGTTGTCGGGTCAGGCAATTGGGACATCCTAACTAGATATACTAGTCAACCAGGTCAAGGGCGGCCGTCCTCTACCTTTCTTGCCTTCTGGGTTTGCCATTGCCTTCTGGACCACATGCTCGCTGTCTCTTCGCATGACGTAGCCGTACCATCTTAAGCGTGTTTCGGTGACTTTTGAGCTCACTTTGTATACGAGGATTAATAAAAAAGTTATAGATAAAATACTAGCTTTTGCCAATTACTTTATCCTCTTGGCTGTTTAGCCCTCTGAATCGTTTTTGGATACAGGTTGCCCTTTGAAAAAAATCAAGGTCACAGTTTACCCGCGATTAATTTGATATAAAATATTATAGGTATTAAAATAGAACAAAAAGAAAAAAAAAACACCTTTGGAAGAATTTATTCAATCTAATAATCGAGACGACGATCTTGAGGTCAATATCTCGTCTATATTGCTTGTAACCAGTTTGAAGGAGTCAAAAACCTCATAATTTTATATAATTTGCAGTTTCATCACATTTTATTTTATTGACTATTGAACCAGTATAGTGGCTGGTCACAACTTAAATCTTTCCATACCAGGTAGTCCACCGAAGGTATATTGGTGCAGCTGTCTATTTCGTTACTGAAAACATAACAAAAAAATTATAGATACGAATATGAGCATAAAGGCAAGAATAGCAAAATTAAAAATAGGTGTGAATTTAAAAGAAGTGATGATGATAAAGCCATAGTATGAAGGAATGTGAGATTTTCAAGGTTGTAATATTATTTGAAACAGTCATGACGGCCCTAAAACGTTAAAAATCTGGACAAGAGTGAGTTGCACTCGCGCACTGAGGGTTCCGTGCAAACTACAATTCCTGAATGGAGTCCCAAAGATTTTTCCGAAATGCATTTTTTTTTATTTGTGACCTCGGTAACAACCTTACTTAACCTTACTGTTTGCAGTTTTTTTTCCTATACTTGTGCTATAAGACCTTGTTTTGTGCCAAATTGCAGGATTCTGGGTCAACGGGAAGTACCCCATGAATTACGGTCTTTAAGACTACTTATCAAAATTATACGTTTTTTTGCCACATAATCAGCCGTATCTATTTTATTCGTCAACTTAGAAGTTTGATTTTTTCACAGCTTAAAGGGACCGCGGATTCGAGTATATGGTTTTAATTTCAACTCGATACCTTTCTTGAGACAAAAAGGTCTTGACAGACAGACAGACAGACAGATTGACGGACGGACTACAAAGTGATCCTATAAGGGTTCTCTTTTTTCCTTTTGAGATACGGAACCCTAAAAATCACTTAAAAGAATATACGTGAAGCTTACTTAGTAGAAGCCTGACTCTACCCACAGCAAATGAAATTATTTCGATATAAAATCATTTATAAAAAGCTGTTGGAAGAATTTATATTTTTGTTCATTGTTGTTGAATTTTTATTGTTTGTGTTACTTAGTCCATTGCAGATGAAATTGTATAAGAAAGGTTAAAACTGAAGTATAATGAAAAACAACTTACTTGATTCCAGTTTTCAAGAAAGCACGTGGTTGAATCCTTGTAACAGTATCACCAACATCACATAACAATCTTGCGATGGTGTACTTCCTGATTTCAGCTAGCTGATCTGGAAAAACCAATAATAGTAGTTTATGTGACTAGGGGATAAAGCAGTGTCTTTAAGTCGCGGGCGGCATGTTGAATTCCGAACGAAACGAAGGTTGCTGATTTTAATCCCGAACGACAGTGAGGGATTTATAAAATTAACTCCCGAGCATAGCGAGGGAGTTAATAAAGAAACCTGAGTGAAGTGAGGAATTTAAGCCGCCCAAGACAAAGACAGCTTTATCCCCGTGTTGCATACTCTATTTTTTACACCATCTCTGAGATAATTAAAAGAAAATTTGGTCGACCAAATCATATATTAGAGAAATATAAGTAGATATTATATTTACAAGTTCATCAAACAAACAAAATTCACTACTCCAAGATTCTATAGTTTCAATTGTCTGTAATGCTCCCGTGTCGTCAGTACGCATGTTTTATTCTATTTTCTTTTTTTTTTGTTAGTGGCCAGTTTGAATCATAGTGATATCATACTCTTTGGTTTGAATTTCGAGTCAACTTGTTCGACGCGCCTACATTTTAATTCACAATGTTGACGATTCTTGATGCTCCAAATTCAAATCTCATTATTCCCTAGGGATCGGCCATACTGCATTATCTCCCTAGGCATATAATGACTTGCTTTAAGTGAGGTTTGTATGACGTGTAAAACGATATTATCGAGCAGGTGGTGTAAAAAATCATTTACATTAATCTTGGAACAAAGCAAGTAGCATATAATATGGATAACAGATCATGTCTACAACATTATTCATTTTTACTTACAAATAGTGAATGCGTTCGGACGATTTGGTCTCTCATACCAATGTCTATCAGAGACTGTGTTACGTCTCAACTGGTCAATCACAAGGCAATAGAACGTCGAAGGGACAAAACCTCCATTTATAGGCCGTTCTACCCATATACCAGCTAAAAGATCGATATCTTCTACTTTTTCGTACATTTCTCTTAGGATTTCTATTCTCTGAAAGATAAAAATACAACACGTACAATTGTATGTTTTTTTTTTTTCTAAAATCTTTGAAATGAATATGGAAATATTTGGTACCTCAGGATCTATAAAACCATAAAGATCATTAAACGTGTGAACTGGCTTTCCGAAACATAATTCTCTGTACTTGACGTAAGGTTGAAATCCAAAGTATCGATTCTTGGCCATGTCATTGGTCATAATATCTGATACTCTTTGATGAGGTCCTAACCCTTGCTCAGTAATCTAAAATAACACAACAAATAAGTAGAAACATTTATGAATAATTTTATGGTCTATTGGTAATTTCTCTGCCTTTATGTACTTACGTCAGGATCAGCAATATAGTCGATATTGGCACTTCCTTGTCTAAAGCTACCTTGTGTCATGTAGTCAATATTGTTATCAACAGCCAAGTAACCAGTTCTCAAAGTAAGGTTTACAATAGGGAACTGTTTTAAGTAATGGCCGTCTTGATCGTACATTCTGAAATTAAAGAATCGTTCACACGTATCTTTAAAATCTGTCTATATATTAGAAACTTCATGACTAAAGAAAGATGACAATGACTTTCTCGTAAGTTGTAATTTATGTTTGAAAATTCAAATTGCTTTTTAAACATGAATATGTGAATTGCACCCGTGTAAAACCGTGGCAGGTAATAATAAGTGCAGACACCTGAAAACATTTCATGTAACTAAACTTAAACAGTATTGGCTGAATTAACAATAAAAAAACTTTTGTACTATAATCGTCATCATTTGTGAAACTCGTAACAGTCAACCACTTTATACATATAGACTTACTTCAAAGAACCTTCCTGTATAGTATGCATCCATCTTAATGCAAATGGATATTCCAGTGACAGTTGAGGCTGTACATTTTCATTATAAATGTCCCTGAATTCACCAGTTGGAGTGATCACACCATCTAGTACTAGGTTGTCGTATCCTACGAAAGATATTACAAATTGTTGAGATTTAATATAGGTAAACTTTTATATTCGTTTAGATTTCTATTAAGAGTAGTGATAAAAAATTGAACTGATACATATTCATATACAGATATACAAATGTAGAATGAATTTTTAAAAAGTAAATATAATGCCTTACCCAAAAATATTGGCAATAACTCATAGTAATTGATCTGGAGAAATATAGCAATATTTATATCTCTGGCCGTATCAAATAATTTTTGGTCATCCCAACATGGGTTGACCTTAGCTAGCTGCGTAGCGATAAAGTTGTGATTTCTCCAGAACCATATTGCCATGAGGTTTATAGCAGCTAATGTGTTGCCTCCATCTTCGGCTGGAAAATAAAAGTATAATTTTTGTTGAAAATTCATTTAGCTATTTATTAGGTTGTACGTTTTTATATTTAAACTTCTACACCTGTCATTTTCAATTTATTAAATTTGAATCCATATTTGTATCGAATCGATTGACATTCGTTATACTATTGACATTAATTAATTTATCTACAGTGAATGTCATTTTACTCTCGGTTTTTTTGTGTGGCGTTTAGTCCCGTGCTAAGTATTCGTAAGTTACTTAAATTAATTTTTAGAAATTAAATTGTAAGTGTAATTTATGGTCAAAATGCTATATTAGAATTTAAAAATTTTAAATTAAGATTTTGTCTTAATTTTTGTACCCTTTGCTCAGTGATTAGTTTTTGCACCTATTGCGCTAGCTTTTATCAATTTCCTGTTTCATAAAATTATTACAGTAATAAAAATCTTTTATATCTATTATAATAAGACAAATAATAATTATAATAAAATGTTATCTAAATGCCTTCAGCCAGCTTTTTGCTTTCCAGTCCTGTACTGTGCATAATGTTTTGTTTCAACTAACAATAAACAAATATCACGTTAAGGCGTATAGTCCCTTGAACCATCTGGCCGAAATTATGTGAACGCAACTCTTGCACTCGCCTAGGCGGCAGTACGCAAATCTGTGCATTTATTTGCGGCCAGCAGCGCCCAGAAAGCGCTTTTAATCCATTTTCTCTGCGAGATATTGATTGATTTACATATGCAATGTTCACTTTGAAGAATATTTAACCACCAATTTTTATGTGTAAAAATGTTTCTAAAGCTCCAAGCCATTTCAAAGGAGTAGGGAAAAGTTGCGAAAAGTTGCGAAATTGTTAAATATTTTTTTTTTGACAAAAGTATTAATTGCACGAAGAAATCAAATGTTTGTTTAAAATCAAATCTTTGTGAAAAAAATATATCATAAAAATACCTACGCATATCATGACACCTCTTTTCATGTGGTTGTTGATTCAAAAGACATAAATTAACTCGCGTCTTAGTGCTTGGTGGCCATACCCTTCCCTCATCAATTTCATATTTCAATAGTCCACCCTGAAACGTTCGCCCTTTTTCTTGTAAGTTCTTCATAAAATTGCCGTAGATTGCAGATAAATCTAGAAGTGGAGTTGATGAAATAATCTGAAAGAAAAACAAATCTTTTATTTTTTTTTTGTAATAAAGTTGCACGAGACAAAATAAAATGATAAAAGATGAAATGGTGAATGGTAGCTTTTAATAAAAAAAACTAGCAGTAGTAAAAGAATAAAGCTCTTTTCCAGAAGTGGACCAATGCAGACAAACAATATATAATTATAATTGGTGAAAGAAGCACTAACATCGTTAAGCATTTTTTCTTAGAATTGAAAAGTATGAGAGTGACGGAACAAAGTTGAATGGACTTACTCTTTCGGGGATGGTACCGTTTGGTACACATCCAATACTTTGAAAAGATTCAGGTCTGGTCATGTTCAAACAGCGGATTCCTGAGAAACGATGCACCGGGTCATCTTCAGGTATCTTGTTGGGGACACAAATGGAATCAGTCTTTCCTTTGGGAGTACAGCAGTACGGCTTCCATAATATGTAGTTTACTGAAATTTTTTAATTTGTTTAGAAGAAAATACGTCACAATAATATATTTATAAAATTATTAAATAAAATGTAAAGAAAAAACAAATAATCAAATTTTTTATCTACACATATCAAACATTGTCATCGTACTGAATAAAGGTATAAATAATATCTTACTTGTATCATGTAAAGAAACAACATCGGCAGACAAGAATGTAAGAGCGTGTATCGCTAGCTGAGTATACCTCTGACTAGGTACTTTTCCAACTGATATAAGACGCGTTCGAAGGGATCGCGGGAGAGGCAATTCATTGCCTGATGCTGCTTTCTTCGGCTCAAAATCTGTAAAAAAAGTAGAACAAGTTATCAAAAATTAATCCACTAAATGTTATAAAATGAACTAAGTTACTTTTATTTCTTAATTTGCTATATGTAACAGCTCATATACTGAACGGATAGGTAATAAATATGATTTAGATTTTATGGTACAAGGCTACGTTGGTTTGTGGTATGAGCTACTTATATATTTTTAAATATTTTTATCAGTGGTCTAGTATAACAGAGATAAATTAAACCTAAACACAGAACACATGACCGTACTCATCACACAAACATTTGTCTTGGATGCTAATCGAACCCCCGCCACTAACCACTGTACCAACAGACCAGTCAAATCATTAAGCACAAAAATGAGCACGTTGATATCAAATTATAATTAAAATTAAAATTGAATAATTTGCTAACCTTTGTCGTATATTGGTGGCAATAATCTGGTGAAGGGAGTATGGCTCGCTCCTCGGGACGGGTATTTCAAGTTGTTGCATGAGCCATCGACTCGTCTTCCTTCAAGGGGATCACATGGCTCAATCTCATTCACGCACCAGCTAAAAAAAAAAAAACAAAAATGCGAACAATGACATTGTTTTAAATAAGAGACGAAAATAGTTTAAAATTTAAGTGCTTTTTTTATAATTTTATTTATTGACATAAAAAAAAAACAGGTAAAAAACTATTTGAAGTCCTAGCTCTTGAGTTAGGTAACAATCTATGCTAAAGGGCCGAGTCACTTCACCTAATTGCAAGTGATAAATTTTTGGTAGGTGCATTTGATAATATATTTATCGTGTTATAAATTCATTAAAAAAACATGATAAGATAAAAGATAGAAGATTTATAATTAGAAATTCAAAATATAAAAGAAAACGCAAAACTGATTAATACACAATAAACTTCATTAGGAAGCTATAGAAAAAAAAATGACCAAGAAATGATAAATCAATTATGATTATAACAATAAAACTATTAAAATAAATCAGCAAATACTTACAAAGTCGTGTTAGTTTTGTCATGACGTTTTACTTCATTGATATTGATAGGAACTCCATGATACGAATCATAGAACAATGCAGCCTTCACATCACATAACACAGCAAGAAGCAATATAGGAGACCACATCCTACCGTTTCTAATAACCAAATTATTCTACAAAAATACCCGGACTCTGTCACATATAGAATGTATATTTAGGGAAACCGGTTATAGATGATGCCAATTAGGTGATAAATAATTATGACTTTCGGGTTAGTAACCCATCGATTAGGATTTATAGATCTAAATATTTGTCTAGTCGATAGGGAATTTTTAAATATATTTACTGAATCTTTGATAATTTACTGTATATTTGCATTAAATGGAATAAAATTTATTATGTTAAACGATAAGCAATGTCAATCATTTTGCAAATAAGAATAAATAACATTAGCGTTAATTCCGTTAATTTAAACTAGATGAGCGCAGTGTTTCCTAACTAACTTCCCTAAAAAGAAGTACATTAACAAGTTCAAAAGTCTCTTTTCAAACACGGAATTTCGTGTAGGTACAGTAAATGATATGTGCTAGCAATACGGCATCGATGATTTTGAAGCTTTAAGCTGCTTTAAAGCTAAGCTGCAAGCTAATCACTCCATGCAGGTAATGCGTTACGGGACGTGTTGTTGAGCAAACCGTTACCTGGTAACTAGATAATTATTCTTTAAGCATGTTTGGAGCTATTTGGCTTTCTATCTCCTTCATGACGTCTTCTTGGCAGGTGCGTATAATTATTGTTCCAAAATCAGCCTCTAGAAACCCACAGTTTCAGTACTGAGATGTTGATTTCTTAGTGTATTGCTCAGGTTGAATCGGTTTTCTCGTGTAGTTGTTATTTGACCGTAGATATAATATACTCTTATTATTCTAGCAGTTCTATGCTAACTTTGTTTTGTTTATATATCTAGTGCATATCACAATGTATCCACATGATCCGTTATTTTTATGAATTTTGTACCGGACTGGCGACAATCATGCAAAAACTATCAGGTTTATAATTAGTATTATTATCTACGTGTGTACATTATGATAAAATATAAAAAAATAACACAATATTTAAGATAGTTAAATAAAATCAGTATAATAAAAGTGCAATTCTTCAAATGCTTAAAATAGCAAAGTAAATTCGTAAAGTCATACAATCACATGAAAATTTATCTCGAGGTCAGTTTATACTAATATCAACTGGTTTCAAGAGGTCAAACGCCTTATTAGTGATTATCATTTTAATATTGTACAAACCTTCAAATTAAAACTCTTTTATGTCATAAAATAATTTATTTATTTTATTTTTAAACAAAACATTCTCTATCAATCCATAAATGGGATAAATAGACTCCATCGTATTATAAATTGTACACTTTAAATTTTATCATTGAACCATGTCTTATGGTTGCAGTGGAATATAATTCAATTTGTTCACCGTGACAAATTACATGTTGTGTCAAACCATTGTCCATAGTGTATTTTAGGTATGTTGGGGCACGTTGTAATTTGGTTTATTCTGTAATAAAAAATAAAAAAAAAAAACTCGTTTTAAAAAACAGAAATAATTATGCAGGTATATGAACTATTACAGTGGATGTTATCTTGACCTTGTGATCTTTACTTGCAAACATATAAAATTGCCAGTTTTATTAATCAGGCATCGACTTCAAAACTGCTTAATTACAATTCAATATTCATTCTTTTTAGCTGATTTTAAAAAATAAGGAGGAGGTTCTTAATCTGGTTGTATTTTTTATACTTTTTCGTTTCTTTTTTGTATTTTTTATTTGTTGTTACCTTGGAACTCCATCGTTTATAGACCGATTTTGTAATTTTGTATTATCTTCTAAAAGGATATGCTTCCAAATCAGTCTTATTTTTTTAATATCCAGTCCTGATAATGGAATCCATGAGGAATTGAGGGTACTCCTCAAATATTGTAAGATTTTGGTATTTTCATCGACAAATCAAGCATTTACAGTCAAAAAGTAAAAATTTCATGAAGTGAAACTAATGAAGAAGACCAGGAATGGCCAACAGAGCTAGACATCACAATGAGGATAGTTAAGCAACTAGACTATACTAAAAATAAATGGTTCTAAATAGTATCGTTGAAAATGGTATCATTGAAGTTATCTTATGATGATGATAAAGCTGGAAGGTAACCTTAACCAATGTATTCTATCTCTATTTGGACTTGTTAAAATTGTCATGAGCTGCACTTCAGCCATGAGGTAACATTGCACTGATCTGATTATTACCTGGAAGTTGGAAGGTTGGCACTGGAACTTTATTATAAAACAATGTTTGCTGGCGGTGTTTGTCATATATTAATTCATTTCAGATTTATCCATATAAACTATTAGTAACACAAAAATACTTATTTACTAATATTAGTAAACAAAACATAATGAAATGAGACAAAAAAATAACAAAACAACATAAAACACAGATTTTAGGAGAATCCGACTCGAGAACGCATACAAATTGCCTTGTTGCCATGGATGCGTTTTGGCTATGTATATATTGTAAATACGTATCGGAGAGTCTCACCGGTCCGTCAATATGCTCAAGATGCTATTGGAACTAACTCGCATGAGAGTTACGAAAAAATTAACATAAAAAAAAATTCAATACAAAAAAATAATACTAAAACTTTTAAAATAATTTTATGTTTAGAAGTAGGTTATAACAAACCCACAAAACCAAATACATTGAGTTATTTTGAACGTTTATCAGTATTTTTTTTTTGTAATATTTTTATTTATGATACACCCATAGCCAAAGTATCTATTTCTCATGACAATTCCAATGAACCTAGACACTGCTAGAAAACATTGTTATAATTAATATGAAGCACCTTCGGGCTCCATCACTAGTTCAGTGCGGCAGTACCACTGTTTTTTTGGGTACAATCTAGTTTATTCTATTCTTATAGCCAAATTACATCTAATGATAATTCAAATAAGCCCAAACACGGCTAGGATACATTGATTATTTACGGAGTTCCAGTGCCTACCTTCCGGCTCCATCATAATCATAAGATAACTTCGATCATATGATTTTCAACAATATTATTCAGAACTAATTATTCATTTGTATTGTCATAAATTGCTTAACTACTTCCATTGTGATATCTACGTGAATGTGAAATTCCGTTGGCCATTCCTGGTCTTCTTCACCAGTTCCATTTCATCAAATGTTACTTTTTGGCAAGTATATACTTGAGTTCTCGATGAAAATACCAAAATCACCAAGTGGTTGCCTATAATATCTGAGGAGTTCCCTCGAATCCTCTTGGATTACATCATCAGAACTGGATTTGAAAAAAAGGACCAATCTAGAAGCATATCCCTTTAGGAGAAAAAAAAAATGCAAATCAGTCCATAAACGAAGGAGTTCCGAAGTAGCAACATAAAAAATTTAAAAAAGTATATAAAAAAACAAATGTAAAAAATACAACCGAATTGAAAAATCTCCCCCGTTTTTTTAAAGTGGGTAAAAAGGATAAATTGTAAATAAGCGATTTTTACTTCGACACCTGATTAATAAAACTAGCAATTTTTATAAATGTTTGTAAGTAAGGGTTACGACAAAAGCTGGTTATTGTTTTAATATATATTATTATTGATAATTAGAGATACATCTCGCAAGAGCAATCTCAAAAAAAATTACCTTCTCCCACTTTTTAGAAAAGCTTGCGGTTGAATATTAGTAACATTATCCCCCACATCACACAAGAGTCTTGCAATAGTGTATTTTCTTATTT
This sequence comes from Mythimna albipuncta, assembly GCA_929112965.1. Taxonomy (NCBI): domain Eukaryota; kingdom Metazoa; phylum Arthropoda; class Insecta; order Lepidoptera; family Noctuidae; genus Mythimna; species Mythimna albipuncta. The sequence goes on along the minus strand of OV815961.1, from coordinate 23,789,516 downwards.
CAGCAAGTTGACCTGCAAAAATAATTCATTTCATTACATAAATTACAAACTTATACTACAAAAATATTTGTGATATTTTTATTTTTGACTGATTGTTGTTTACGTATGTTTTTTGCTTTTCATAAACAATAACGAAATTATCATTTAGGTGTTTTAACTTACGTTCGTTGAAAGCGCGTGGACGCTTTGATCTCTCATACCAATGTCTGTCTGATATAATGTTACGTCGCAGTTGGTCAATTACTAGGCAATAGAAAGTCGAAGGAACGTAACCTTCCGGTATAGGCTTTTCTACCCAGATACCAGCCATAAGGTCGATGTCAATTTCTTTTTCATAGACGTCTTTCAGGATTTCTATCCTCTAAAAGATGAAATTCTCATCAGTCCTTTAAATCATTCATAAAACAAACACCATTGTTTAAAATTGTAAACAAAAATTTGTCTTAAAAAGTTTAGGTACCTCAGGGTCTATGATTCCCTGAAGATCATCAAATGTGCGAATTAGTTTTCCAAAACAAATTTCCCTGTATCTGATGTAAGGTTGGAAGCCAAAGTGACGATTATTGGCCAAATCATTTGTCATAACGTCTGCTGCCTTTTGATAAGGCCCAAGAGCTCTATCAGTCATCTAAAGTTCAAATAAATCAATGATAGATTTTCATGTTATATTATCATATTGGTAAAACTGCTACGTACTACAATTTTTACTATTAGTTTGATTTCTACTATTAGAGTGATTTGAAAAGTTGAAGGAAAGCCATAATGTTGCATGGCCCTATAAAAGTAAAGAACAAGAATGAAAAATATTCGACCAAGAGAAAAATGGCCAAAATAAAAGAAAAACTAAGTAAATTATAATACAAATTAGTTTAATCAAGAATTAGTAAACGATTATTTGACAGTTAACAGTAAATAATGGAAAAGAAATAAAACACGAGTAAAAGTGGAAAAAAAGAAGCAGATAGACCAATTGAGTACTGACATCAGGATCAGCAATATAGTCAACGTTGCCACTTCCTTGTCTAAAGCTACCTTGTGTGATGTATTCAATATTGTTACCAACTGCCAAGTAACCAGTTCTCAAAGTAAGGTTTACTATAGGGATCTGTTTCAGATAATAACCGTACTGATCAAACATTCTGAAAATATAGAATGTACGTTGCTTGATTAGAATGACTAATAGCTCAAAAACAAGCAATTATAATTCACAGACAATTTAATCCATAGACCAGCCTTAAGAAATTAAACATTCGTTTAGATTCTCAAGTCTGCAAGAGACGTTAAATTTATTATTACAGAAAACTATGTTTATATGTTTGTATGTTTTTAGGACTTAGTCTGTGAAAATACATAATTAAGTGATTTTAAACTCAGTTCAATGATTGAAAGTTAGTTTAGTTTACTATTGGCTAAAAAACGATGCGGTTCTGTAATCATATGTGGTTATGGTTTTTTAATGTGTCTTTTTTCCACCGCCCAAAAGCTGGTATACATACTTCTATTTGTATAATACTAACTTTAAAGTTCCTTCTTGAATAGTATGCATCCATCTCAATACGAACGAATATTCCAATGACATTCTAGGTTCAATACTTTTATTATAAATGTCTCTGAATCCAGCACTTGGAGAAAGAATACCGTCTCTCAATAGGTTTCCACATCCTTAAACAATATTTCAAACTAAATTTTTATATAAAAAATCTGAGAGTTGATACAATTTATACGACCTATATTAAAACTATTTTGACATGTGCTGATAACCAATATTCCAACTCTTTCGATAACAAAGGTAATTGTGTACAATCTTCATCATGTACATAGTCTATGATAATATTTTTCTTACCCAAAAATACAGGCATTAACTCATAATAATTAATTTGATTGAACATAGCAATATTTATGTCTCTGGCAGTGGTGAATAGCATTTCATCATCCCAGCAAGGGTTGACTTTAAGCAACTCCTTGGCAATAAAATTGTGATTTCTCCAGTACCAAATGGTCATAAGGTTGATGCCAGCTAAGGTGTTTGCACCATCTTCCGCTATAGATAAAGAACAATTGCAATTGATTAATAAGAATTCCATGAAAAACTCAAAAAATGTTATTTCTTTATAGTCACTTACGCATATCATGGCATCTAGTCTCTTGTGGTAATTGATTTCCAACGCAAAGATTAACTGGTGTCTTACTGCTGGGTGGCCAGACCCTTCCATTTTCTATTTCATACTTCAGAAGTCCTCCTTGAAACAGTCTGCCCTTTATATCTAAATTCTCAACGAAATTGCCGTATACAGTAGATAAGTCCAAAAGAGGTGTAGAAGATACAATCTGAGGATATAAACAAGATCAAATTGATTTTGAGAAACTAAGCTGTCGAATTATGCCTCGTATACACAATCCTCCTGCATGTCACCCAGACCTCTCTTTAATCTAGATATTTCATGCAATAAATTCTTCTATTCTGGTCCAATAACGATTTTATCATCTATATTTTTCAATGAGTTGACATTAGTGGTAATCTTCAATATCATTCCTTTATTATATTTTTTTCCATTTCACTTGATTTCTGATCGTACTAATTAATTGATATTTTCATAAAATCTTAAAATATTGCTTACTCTTTCTGGTATGGACTCTTTTGGCAGGCAACCTATACTTTGAAAAGATTCAGGTCTGGTCATATTCAAACAGCGAATTCCGGAAAAACGATGCACTGGGTCATCATTTGGTATCTTATTGGGAGCACAGTATTGATCATTTTTGCCTTTTTCCAAACAGCAGTATGGCCTCCAAAATACGTAGTTTACTAAAATAGTAACAATGGAAATTTGATCAATGTTTGGTAAAACCAGATCAATAAATTATGTATGTGTGTGATAAATTTATAAAGTAAAGTAAAAAAATACTTCTTATTTAATCAATTCTATTGTAATACTAATTTCGGTGAGGAAAACGGCATGTCCTATAATCAAAAATATGAATATATGTGAAGCGTGGTGGATCACGTCTCATTTTTTCTTCTAGAGAGAAGGAATGACTCTGAGCAGTGGAAACATTATGAAGCTGATTATGTTTATGCTATGCTATCAATTTACTCCCCCAAAGCGGACCAATGCGAGTGTCTGATGGATACAAGAAGCATATGCAGTTGTTGTTGCAACTTCTGGGGGAAACTTATGTCCAATAAAAGTCCATAAAATAGCCTTCCAATTTAGAAGTCCTTAAAATAGTTTCGGTGCTTCAAATACTCACTGATCGTATTTTATGATGAATCCTTATGTAATTAAGACTAACATAACACTAATGATATTTCTTTTCAAGTTAAGAAAAAAAAAACACTATGACTTGTTAAAAATTGTAATATTCCCAAAAATAAGATAATCGATAGCAAAGTCAAAACGATGTATTAAATATTAACCCTGCAACAACATTTAACTACCCAACACCAACGCATGTCTCTCAGGTGTTGTTAGTTTTATCAATGTTCGTATTTATTATTTTTTGTTCCGATATCTAAATAGTTTATTTAATCTCCGTGAGTGTGTACGTGGCATCACCGCGGGCCCTAACAGAATACCAGCGCTGCACTATGTCTCTTTAAATATCACAGTTTATGCTGAGTGGCGCCTTTTTGACCTTACACAGATTTTAAATGTATCCTAATTCTACTATTTTTTAACCGACTTCTAAAAAAGGAGGAGGTTCTCAATTCGGATGTTTGTATTTTTTTTTTATATTTATGTTCGCGCATAACTTCGTCACTTGCCAACCGATTTGAAAAATTCTTCTTTTGTTGGAAAGGGTATACTTCCCAAATGGTCCCATAGTCGATGATGGAATCTTAGCGAAATCGAGGGAACTCCTCAAATATTATAGGCAACCATATTGTTCTTTTGGTATTTTCATCAAAGACTTAAAAGCATTTATAGTCAAAACATGAAATTTGTGAGTGAAACTGGTGAAGAATGGCCAACGAAAGTTCATACTCACACAGATCTCCCAATGAACATAGTTACAAATAAATGAATAGTTCTGAATAGGTATGTTGAAAATGGTATCAGCGATGTGACCTGATGATGAAGATGGAGCCGGAAGATAGGCACCGGAACTCCATAATTAATCAATGCATCCTAGCCGTGTTTGGGCTTATTAGAATTGTCATGAGATGCATTTTGGCTATAAGGTACTATCGAACTGATCTGATGATGATGATGGAGCCGAAAGGTAGACACGGGAACTTCATAATAAAACAATGTATCCTAGCAGGGTTTGAGTTAATGGAATTGTCATGAGAAAAAGGTACTCTGGCTGTAATTGTATTGCAACTAAAAAGTGTGAAATAAAAAACTTTTTACAAAAAAAGTTATTTTGATAGTTTTAGTGTTTTTTTTAGTAAGTCGGTTATTTTTTTTTTTTGTTAAAATTTTTTTAAAGTTAAATATACATTTAACACATACGTGTGAGTTACAAATAAAAGTTTTTCTTTCTTTAGATGAAAAAAGTTATTCGCTCACCAAAATTAAACGGGCACATTTTAGTTCTTGATAACTATTCACTAAATCAACAACACCAAAGTTTGTGAAACCTGTATTAGGTGATTAAGGGTTAATTATTATAGTCATACTTGTGTCATGAAAAGAGGTTCCATCAGCAGCCATAAACAGGAAAGTGTGCACAGCTAGTTGAGTGTATCTTTGGCTAGGAACTTTACCCGTTGACACGAGACGGGTTCTTAAGTACCGAGTAAGTGGCATGTTGTTGCCTGATGCTGATTTCTTGCGCTCAAAATCTGTGGAAAAATAACTATTCAGGGTTAGTTGTAAAACAATAACAACCTTGCAAGACTGTTTTACGAACATCATAAACAACACTGACTGGCCTATTGGTCTAGTAGTTAGTGACCCTGACTGCTATGCCCTTTCTTTCTCATTCTTACCCAGGACAAATGTTTGTGTGATGAGCATAATCATTTGTTCTGTGTCTGGGTGTAATTTATCTATATTATGTATGTATTTAGAAATATATAAGTATATTTATCAGTTGTCTAGTACCCATAACACAAGCTCTGCTTAGCTTGGGACTAGACGGCGTTGTGTGGTAGTTGTGGAATATTATTATTATTATTAATAACTTTTGTTCTATAACTTTTTCAAAATAAAACAAACATTACCAATTTACCTTCAAGATTTCGTTGTTCTACCTAACATATTATGTCAACTCTGTATTTTGCTGGATCTACGAGTACTTGCGGCTCCCGCGCTCTATTCTCATAATAATAGTAAGCAGGCTTCCGAAACATTAATAATAATAATATAATATATTGTATTGTATTGTAATATATAATATATTGTCATAACATCTAGCAAGCATTCGCACCATTTCCGTGTACTCGACATTAGAATATTGATACACCATCATGTAAAGATGATTACGTCTGCACTGCCAAATTTCGCTACAAGAACATAGACGTAGACGCAAGCGCATCAAGGCGGCCGCCCAACTAGTGAGGGCTGCCCTTAAATAGGTCAAATTAATTTTCGTATAAGCTTCGTAATATTTAGATCTTTCAATTCAAATATTTTTATTTTTGTATGAAAATCTGGTGAATTAAAAAACAATTTTTTTTTTAAATCACAGAACAAAAGTTATTGTTTATGATGTTCTTAACATAGTCCTGACAGGCTGCTGGTGTTTTACAAATAACCCTGTATAGATGTTTATAGAAGAGCTTTATCTTTTTTTTTTTTTGTTTACAACTATCACACAACGCTGTCTAGTCCCAAGCTAAGCAGAGCTTGTGTTATGGGTACTAGACAACTGATAAACATACTTATATATTTTTAGATAAATTACACCCAGACACAGAACAAATGATTATGCTAATCACACAAACATTTGTCCTGGGTGGGAATCGAACCCACGACCTCCGGCATAGCAGTCAGGGTCACTAACCACAAGGCCAACAGGGCAGTCCAACATTCTAATTAATATTTATTTCTTACTATACTGTCCATTAATTATTTTGCTATTTTCCTTTGGTTTTAATAAAAATTCTAGTTTCCCATTTTTGAATGGGAAATCAAAATACGGGGGCAGTAGTCTGATGAAGGGAGTGTGACTTGCTCCTCGAGAAGGATGTTCCAAGTTGTTACACGAGCCATCAACTCGTCTTCCTTCGAGGGGATCACATGGCTCGATGTCATTTACGCACCAACTAAAGCAAACAGAGAAATGAATAATATGGTTACATAAAGTAATGTCAAAAAATTAAGTAAAGTAATATTCAATAAAAAAAAAAACTGTCTATCTACAATTATTGTTGAGATTTTAAGATATAATTGTCATTGTCACATTAACCCAATTACTAATTCTGCTGACGCAAAATCATATGTGTGTAACTAGAGAATAATGTGCAAGAAACAGTTTTAAAATTGAAAATAGCACATTGTGACCTTTAGTGTTTAAGTAAACCAGGTATATAACTTTATAAATAATTTAATTATATTTTTCACTACTTATAGACTTTTTAAATTTTTTTATCAATAGTATTGTCCTAAAAAACTACAATATAAGAGCTTCTACCGCCTGTGATACAGGTTTATCCTAGTACAGGCACATAACATAGCATTTACCTTTGTATTACTCTTAAGATTTTACCCTGAATAAACATATTATTACTGTCCATAAAAGAGGGCACAATTTGTTGGAACTCTAAAACGAATTTTTAGAGTTCCATACCTTGGTCAAAATGAAACCCTTATTGGATCACTTTATTTTCCGTCTATCAGCCTGTTCGTTTATGAAGACTCTGTTTTACAGGAACGTATGGAGTTATCAGAAGCGGCAAGTGCTTTCCAATGTTCCTTAATGACCTTACTCGAGATTGTAGGGTATACACTAGAAGATCCGCAGTTTAATAACATTGGCGGAAGCAGTATTAACGATGCCTAAGGACGTCGTTAGCTTCTAGGTATGCCAGGAATTAACGGTGAAGAGAAACATCTGACCAGAAAACTGGTATGTCTTAGAGACTTCGAGATTATCCTTTTGAATGTCTTATGTTACACAGTTCGACATAAGCAATTGTCTTTCTATTGTGTCTCTAATTATGGCATTCAAAGAGTTATACTATCGTTTTAAATACACTTGCTCAGAAAGTGGCTCTTATTGCACTGCACTTAGGTACATAATGGTCCTTCTTAATAAACTATGACATTTTGGTTATCTTTACTCACTATTGCTATATGTAGTTAAAATCTTTTGTTCAACCTCTCCCCTCCGCCACAATTTTATTACATTTATGGTATCAGGATGGGCGTAGGTCGTCCCTCACGAGTCGCCAGTCTACCCCCGTTATTTCAATTCAGTGAGTGTATTGAAAGGTTAATAAAAAAAAAGGTCGCGCGTATGAAAATAGATTTTTACCGCTACAAAGTTTACTAGTTTTACAATTATTTTCTTCACAAGTGTATTGAAAAACGTTGTATGATAATGATTACCGTTTTCGGCTCTCTTAAGACCCTCACCACGGCTCGGGTCTAAATACCGCCACTACGGTAAACGCTAACATTACACACTTATATCATAACGTACGACGAGTATAATTAAATAGCACTGATCTTACGTGGTGGATTTATGCACTGTTCATTCTCCTAGAAAAGAGGCCTGAGTCCTATCAGTGGAATCATTATTAGGTTGATGATGCTATAATTAAGCTTTTTTGAAATACAATAGGGCCGACACTTATTTTTATGCTAAAAAAATACTCGCTCCGAATTCCAACAAAAAATGGTCAAATCTTAGGCTTAAAATTAATGTTAGCATATATACAGTTATATAATAACTAACAATTAGTAAACACACAAAAAAATGGGGTTTCAATATCAGTAAACGGTACTTACAAAGTTATATTAAGTGCATCGTAGCTTTTAACGTCATCAGCTGAGATATTAATACCTCGATACGAATCGTAGTATATCGCCTTAACATCACCAAACACTGTTACTAGAATTATAAGAGTTAACATCCTTCCGTATCTAATTATCAAAGCGGTATAATCTATAAATCTATTTCTTTTGTAGATTGTTATTGTTTATACCAAATGAAATGTTTATCGTCTAGCTCCTTTCCTTTGTTATGATTCATATTAGTGCTTGTTATTATTTTCAATACTAACAATGTATGCATTTATCTTTGTATGAGGCGAACAATGTAACGTTACAGTCTGGTGATGAAATTGGCCATTACAATGATGCACCCTCATTGATATTGTCTTATAAATTATCTACAAAAGTAAATTTAACTTATTTTTGGGAAAAAATATAACATGATCATCATTCTCTTCCTGCCCTTGTCCCGTTTTATTTGGGGTCGGCGCAACACGGGTCTTTTCTTCCACTCTATTCTGTTTCGTCACGCCATCACTAACTCCCTTTTCTTTCGTATCACACCCTCTCCATCCATCCACATCCATCCATCCAAACTCATAACTTTTTTAGCAACATGCGTTTCATCCCTCCGCTTCACATGACTATACCAAGACAAACGATTCCCTTTCAACTTTTCAGTCACTGGCACAACTTACAAACTTCACCTAATATACTCATATTTCAATATATACATTCTCGTCACACCACACATCCATTTTAATATTCTCATCTGCGCTACGTGCAATCTTTTTTCATCCGCCTTTTTCACAGCCCTACATAATATCCATATAGTTTGACAGGTCTTATCACGGACTTGTAGATTTTATCCTGTAACTTTAGGTACATCCGTTGGTCACAAGTTATTCCCGCGATCTATGGCCATTTCTTCCATCTTCCATTGATCAAATGTGCCATCCCCTTGGACGAGCGGCCGGAGGTACCAAAACTCGGAACAGATTGGTATAAAAAAAACATGGCGTAAAAACTATTGGAATCCATTTAGTTTCTGATTCTGAACAAATCATTTTCAGGTTTTGCAAAAACTTTAAATAATGTTGTAGAGCTGAATCATTTATAAGTTTCTAAATATTCTACTAATTATGTTATAAAATAGGTCTTGCAAAGCCTTTGGCTATCATGGAAAATGCCTGATTCTAAGTTGGCTATAAACATATTTGATTGCAATCATGTCTGAAACCTGATGTTGTTACAATAGAAATCGTGAAACAGTAGTTAAATATAATAATAAAACACAGTATAATATTAAAAATTATCTATATTGCATTTCGTACAAACAAACATTAATCTGAAGGTCAAATAGAAAATAGTTGTAGTAACATTACCATTCGCAAACTTAGACCGGTTTCGATTAATGAGATCAAAGACCTCATTTAGTGTATTGGACGTGACCATAATTTATTAATACTAATAATATTCTAATATGAAACAAATTTCATCCATGGCATGTGAGGGCCACACCTCGGGTCTTTCCAGGCGGAGAAATCAATTTGATCGATTTGGTCACAAGTGCACATTTGGTTACTGTAACAAAAATTAAAAATGATTATGGTGCAAATTCAAATAACAAAAATGTTGCTTTTGGAATATTGAATAATTATGATTTTTTTAAGAATTTTTATGAAGCAAAAAATATATTAAATATAAAGGTCTTAAATGAAGTAAATTCCTCTTTACCTTGTACTATAGAAGGTAAAAAGAAAGTGCGGACTCGTGAAAGGCCAGGACTGGCATTAAAACAGTCTAGAAAATAATATTTCTGAACTCGTATTTGAACTTAGCTTATAAATCAGAAAATTTATTTGAATATGTATAATATAATAACCCTGTACAAATATAAACCAAAATGGCGTGGCTAAAAAAAAATACATCTAGTTTGCTTTTTGGAAAATAAGAAATTTTCATTTATTATTTAATGGTCCATATTTGCATTATTGCCTCTTTAATGAAATGGGTTTCGGGTATATCGGTTGGAAATTTTCATATTCTATAACTGACATAAGTAGAAACAATTATCTTGTCTTCTAAACGAGTACTAGAATTATCATAATTTTTTACTGTAAGTCACGCAAATACCTATTAACCTTGATAGTAAAAAACTAGGACTAATAGTGAATTGCTAACAGTCGTTAGTAATGTTGAAGACAGTGAATATGAAAATATAAAAAGGAATTCATACTCGTATCCAGCTTTTAGGAACGCATGAGGCTGGATCCTTTCAACCGTGTCCCCGACGTCACATAGCAGTCTTGCGACGGAGTATTTGCGAATTTCAGCTAGTTGTTCTGTAAAAGCAGATAATCAAAAAGAAGTCAACAATTGTAATATTAAACATATATTAAGATAACTAATTAACAATTATAAGACTACAAATTAATAACTATAATATATGACAGTACATACTTATAGACTAGACAGGCTATAATGTATGTTAAAACTAGATAAACCTATTAATAAATTTACTGTCACCACTGGCAAATTATGTCATATGTAACCTTGTACACTCTATTACATTATCATGTTCACTTACCAATGGTGAATGCATTAGGTCGGTTCGGTCTCTCGTACCAATGCCTGTCAGAAATCATATTACGTCTAAGCTGATCTACGACCAAACAGTAGAATGTTGGTGGTACGAAACCTCCAGGTATTGGTTTTTCTACCCAGATAGCAGCTAACAGATCAATATCTTCAACTTTCTCGTATACTTCTCTTAGGACTTCTATTCTCTGAAAATTAATAATTATTATGTTAGTATTTACTGAATCAGGTTTCATTACTTTAACCAATTTAATATTAATCATATTCTGTGTTAATTTTTAAGTACTCTGACGTAATATTTTTTTAAATACCATTTTTCAATAAAATTATTTTAGAATTACCTCGGGATCAATAATACCGTGAAGATCTTCGAAACTATGAATAGGCTTGCCGAAACAGAACTCCCTGTATTTGGTGTAAGGTGGGAATCCGAAGTAACGATTCTTGGCCAAATCATTCGTCATCAAGTCGGACACATACTGGTGAGGTCCAAGACCTATCTCTGTGATCTAAAAAAAAGATTAGATTCTAACAGTCAAATAAAAGTTGTGTTTAGTTCAACAAACACAATTAGAGTCAATGTCAGAATAATATTGTCATCATTTGCCTGATGCGCATAAAGCTCACCAATCATTTTTCATTGAATTATTTGAACACGATTAAAACCTGTAAATATGTTTTGTGGATAGATACAGTAGGCAATTTTAATATACTTGGGGTATTTTTTTCACAGATACTATAATACAGTTAAGTTAATTTTACTTGAGCATGCTTATTTCCTCCTAGAAAACACTTCTTAATTGATAAATCAGTAAGTTTTAAAAACATAGTTTTTTCAATTCTAAATTCAAAAAGTATTTGCTTTCTAGAAAAGATAAACACTAATCAAACACATCAAAATCGCACAGAAAAATCAACCGTATTGAAATATATATTTTTTTTAAATTAAGTTCATAAGAAGACATAATCTTTATTATTTTGACAATTTCTAGAGTTATTAACTTGTTGTTAGTACTTACGTCAGGATCAGCGATATAGTCTTCCCTTGCAGCTCCTTGTCTAAAACTGCCTTGAGTCAAATAATCCATATTATCATCTACACCAAAGAATCCAGTTCTCAAAGTAAGGTTGACTATAGGAACCTGTTTTAGGTAGTAGCCATCTTTGTCGTACAATCTGAAAGAAAACGATGAAATAATATTTTGAACGATCACTTACAGGTTACGTTTCTATTACCTTAAGAATATATTAACAGTATAAATTGACTTATCTTTACATTGGTAAAGTATAAAAAATTTGTTTATTTAAAATTAATTAAACAAAACATCATCATTTTGTAAGGTTTGCAAATAAAACTGAAACGTTCGTTTTGCGTACAGCAAAGGATTGAAATTCCCTGTCATAGTCTGTGTTTTCTGATAGCTACAATTTAAGAGTCGTCAACGCAAGACTGGAAAAACAAATTTCTACGCAAGCATGCTCCATTTTTGGCTATCGTTTACTACCAGGTGAGTTAGTTGTCAAACGCGAGCTTATCCATAAAAAAAGTACTTTGACATTATGATAACAAGTGATAAGACTTACTTCAGAGGACCATCTTGAATAGTATGCACCCATCTCAAGACGAAAGGATATTCTAGAGAAACTTGGGGATATATATTTGGATTATAGTCGTCTTTGAAACCGCCTGTTGGTGTGATCACTCCATCTTTCACCATGTTTTCGAATCCTGTATAATTTAATATTTCTCGTAAAACACAAAAAAAAAATCAAATAGGTTTATTCAAATGATAGTGCACAATAACTTTTGATATTGTTCTATTTATCTATGTATGGACTATACGTATTTTTTTTTTTGGCTAGATTTTCTCCCATGGTTTGGCAAAAATCTCCCCCAAATTCATAGACACCATAGCCAGTTTAGGAAGAACTGCCAAAATAATTTGGACTCCTACATGTATGTATTGGAAAAATTACTTTCGCTAGTGTAATATTACAAGTACAAAAACTGACTGGTTCATATTTTTATTATTTCTTTATCGATACAGGAAAAAATTAAAAACTATGTCACTTACCCATGTATAACGGCAACAACTCATAGTAATATAGTTGTAACGACAGAGCTATGTTGATATCTCTTGACACATTGAATAATTTGTCGTCATCCCAGCATGGATTGACCTTAGCTAGCGACTTGGCAATGAAGTTGTGGTTTCTCCAGAACCATACCACCATTAGGTTGATACCTGCTAGTGTGTTACCACCGTCTTCAGCTAAAAAATAGAAATTAAACGTCTTTTAATTCAGTACTAGGGGTATATTTACATCCTTACAAATATTTAACTAATTATACTACACAAGTGCCTCAATGAACGGTCCTGCGCGTCTCGCATCCATTGGATTTCCACAACCCTTACCAGGTCATCGGTCTACCTTGTAGGAGGCCTTCCAACGCTACGTCTGCCAGTACGTGATCGCCATTCCAGAACCTTTCGGCCCCAACAGCCATCTGTTCTGCGAGCAATGTGCCCTGCTCATTGCCACTTAAGTTTAGCGATTCTTCGTGCTATGTCGGTAACTTGGCACAAACTCAAATGTGTATAAAATAAAGGACACATCAAAAACATAACTTGTAAAAACACCAAGGCTTCCAACTCAATTTTACCGTAAAACGTTGTGAGAACCATGTAATACCAAGTCGGTTAATTTATTCAGTCCGAGGGTTGAGGGATCTTGATGACCTTAAGTGAGTCAATCTGACATGGCAATCGGACTAAACAATCTAATTTAATATAATACTACTACTTACTTGTCATATACATGCGATTTCCACGTCAATCTAGGTCATCAAGGTAATGATATAGGAACACTGGTTCATTCACTGCAAAACTTTATAATCCTACTAGGTTTTGCCCGCGCGGCTTCGCTCCCGCTTTTCCCTACTTCAGCCTACAATACCCTACTCTACCCTACTCTACCCTACTCTACCCTACTCTACCCTACTATACCCTACTATACCCTACTCTACCCTACTCTACCCTACTCTACTCTACTCTACCCTACTCTACCCTATTCTACCCTACTCTACCCTACTCTACCCTACTCTACCCTACTCTACCCTACTCTACTCACTCATGAGTGAGTAGAGTAGGGTGGAAAGCCTTTCCAACGAATGCAAAACCGTGGAAATCGGTTCGTGCGTTCTGGGGTTATAGCGTCAGGAAGGAAAACCCGACTTATTCTTATATAGTAGATTTATTTAAATGGGATTATAAAGTTATTTAACTGACCAGATATAATTCTTAAATTCAAGTTGAAGTAAGTAAGTAAGATATAATTCTTAAACTCAGTTCAAGTTGAAGGAAATTTTTAATATACCGTGTTTATACAAAGCCTGTTTGGTTACTAAAAAATCATGCTTCTAGTTTTATACACAACGAAGTTAAAGGGAATCGAGAACGACCTGAATTGTTTCGAGAAAAGGATGTTATGGCCATGCCACTCTTTTGCTCGCCTTGGTAGGGGCACTGCTGTGCCTCCTAATTTACTGGGCATTGAAAAATTCATTCACGTCGCTATCTCTCGCTCTGATCTTGTAAAGATACGACTAGCTGTTTGCATTCTTATTTATATGTAGATCCAATGCAAAAGGTTGACTTGTGGAGAATGCCTTATTGCATTAAATGCAAGTGTAAAAGTGCCCGTTAATAGTTATGTTTATAATGTTTTAAAGACACGCAAAATTAACTAATTTCAATGAGCAATAGGAATACATTAGAATTATATAATAATGCCAAAGTTAAAAAAAAAACAGCTTCAAGATCTCAAACCAAAATCTTACTAGTCGCGACCTTATAACAATAAAAATGGCGTATGAGGTCGAAGCGAGCTGAGAAAATTCGCACTTAGTAACTATGTGAACAACTACGTCAAGCGTAGAATAATTATAGGTGTACGTAATTATGTATATTACAAAATATAAGTACTATCATTGTCTTCAAATACAGAGATAATAATTATAATTAAAATATTTTAATACTCACGCATGGCATGGCACCTGGTCTCTTGAGGCCTTTGATTCAAAAAGCAAACGTTGGCAGTAGTATTAGTGCTAGGTGGCCATATCCTGCCTTTATCATCTAATTCAGTCTTCACCATACCTCCTTGGAATGTTCTTCCTCTTTGATTCAAAGCTGATAATTGATTGCCGTATATTACGGAAAGATCCAATAGTGGAGTTGATGATACAATCTAAAAGAATTGCTCTTAAAATGTGTTAAATGAATTTTATCGTTATGTATGGCATCTCATATTGTTTAAGCCATAATTACATTGTAACTTAAAATGGAATCTTTTTATGAATTTAATTTTTGAATAATGTCTAATTAATGCGTTTTGGATGACTGAGATTGATACTGATAAGTACGCGGTTAGCAACTCAATGCTATATCCTCGTTTAGCATAAGGTAAATATTGTTCTCAAGTAAGTGATTTTGTGCCTTTTTTAACTATTGAATATCTTTCTTTAAACTCATTTAATGTGTGTCTAAAACGTTTAATTTTGAACCTATTATGCTAATGAAGTATTTTTGAAAATTTTTCGTTAAACATTCAAGAAGATTAAAGTATTTTAGTCTCCATAAAAACCACAGACTACTTTTAATAAACTGGTTAATATTATTTTTACGTATACGCTTAAATTATAATTGCGTAATTAAAGTGTTACTTAGGTTAATTTAAAATTTTAATCACGAAGTCTAAATATAACACGTCATCGTATTATTTATATTATGTTTCTACAGAATAAAGGATTTAATAAAAAAGCTAGTACCTACCGTAGTTAATCTTATTGGATCTTATTTTTTTTTCACAACTTAGTGTCGTGATGGCACTATGTCTTATGTTTGAGAACATGAAACTGGAGAACTACGATTGTGAATTTTTCAATTCTTTATATACTTTCTAGTCTATTTAGGATATTACTGACACCCTGTACCTTGGAAAGACGAAGAAATGAAAAAATGAAGATTGAAAACGTTGGTCACGGTTGCTATTCGAAGATCTTTGACAGTGTTACAGGTAGTCAGACTCAGAAATTCTGACCATTATTCTATTCAAACAGTATCACGTTAATTAACTAACTAAGTAACTGGGTTGTAAAAGTCTGATAGGCAGTTCCTTCATGTAAAACATGGATATTGAACCACATCTGGCTTGTCTGGAAGCCGACCCCAAGCCAGTCGGAAAATGCTAGGGAGATGGTGATATAAGCCATAGTTTTGTTATAGCAGAAACAAACACAGTCACAAAAAAAAGAAACAGATCCTATCTTATTAATGGAAAAATTAAAGCAAAAAGAATATTACTAAAAGAAGAGAAGTATAGACAGAAAAAAAACAAATAAGGCAAAAAAGAAACAGTTCTTACTCTTTCAGGAGCAGTATCATTCTTGATGCATCCAATAGTCTGGAAGGTCTCTGGCCTAGTCATGTTGACACATCGAACCCCCGAGAAACGATGAACTGGGTCATCATCAGGGATTTTGTTGGGGACGCACATGTAATCAGTCTTGCCTCTTGCAGCGCAGCAGTATGGTCGCCAAGCTATGTAGTTTACTAAAAAGTAAAGTTGCGTTAGCCATTGTTTTTCCTTTTCAATTTTACTTGGAAGTTATTCAAAACTGAACTGACTAAAAAGTTTAAAGGAAATCATTTATCTTGGTATGGTAATATGAAGAGGAGGGATTAAAAGCATGTTACTAAAAGAGTTCTGAGTATACTATTATTATTATATTATTATTATACTAAAAGAGTTCTTAGTATACATGTAGATAGATGGAGAGGGAAAAGGAGGTCAAAGAAAAGATGGATGGATTGTGTAAGGAATGATATGAAAGAAAAGGGAGTTAGTAACAGTGTGACGGGTGACAGAACAGAATGGAAGAAAAAAACGTGTTGCGCCAACCCCAACTAATATGGGATAAGGAAAAGAAGACGAAGACTTGGAAGTTATTCATAAATAATTATGTTTATGTACACGATGTGTGATAAAATAATATTTTTATTAACTTCATTGTCTCTTTTATTGTAACGAGGACATTTGAAGTGGCATTTCCATAATTGTGCGAGTTCCTTATTGCATTTGTATCCCTGAACTTTTTTCGTTTCATTGTGGTATTTAAAATACTAACAGTCTAGTCAAAATCTTGTTTTATGAAGGTTTGTAAAAGTATGTTGATGACATATGGCTTTAGTACTTAACACATAGTACAATTACCGAAACGTATCTTGAGCGCTGGCTTCAAGTTGCACAGAACTCAAAAATTCGGTCTCTTTAGTAGTGCGAAGTGACACGCGGGGGCGGGGAGTGTCAGTGATTGGCTCACCGCGCCATCGTGTCATAGACGTCACTCGTGATTCGTTCCCTGCGCTTGCTGCATGTATCTGACAACAACGATGATTGGCTCGCCAATGTATGGAATGCGCAAAGCGATCCCCACTCTGACGCCGAGCGCTCAAGATCCGTGCCGGTAATTGTACCTATCCTTCATATAAAGTAAATTGAATTTAAATAAACAATCTACTAAGTTGATACCCAAAAACAAAAAGACAACTGCTTATTTTAACAGAAATAAATATAAAAAATAAAAACAAAAAACGGCCTTATCAATATCTTAGACAGTGCTATTGTACCGCAACTTCTTATTTAATTTATCTATTTATAAAACTGAAAAGCTTGATATATTCATACCTGTATCATGTAAGGAAACGACATCGGCAGACATGAAAACAAAGAAATGAATGGCTAGCGAGGTAAATATAGGGCTGGGTACCCGACCCACTGAAACGAGGCGAGTCCTGAGGTATCTTGCGAGGGGCATCTCATTGCCCGATGCTGTTTTCTTTGGCTCCCAGTCTAAAACAAAATTAATAAATTCAAAGATTGTCATTGACTGTCTAATACTAAGCAGAAACACATTTACAAGGCAAGGAATGAAATGGATGATAAGATGATAATAATAATAATCTTTTTATTTCAGAAATAAATTCCAAAATAAATAATAATTATACTTTGTTAGCAAAAAAAACGGTTAGATACAGTTGAGTTTAACAAGAAAGAGTGAAAAAAAAAACGCTTGGTGCGACGACTACTTGTAACAAAAAATAAAACAATTTTTACAGTAATCATCATGTGGCTAGGAAGATTAACTTATTTCACAAAGATTGAAAAATAATTAAGTAAAGCTAGAGGTATAATAAAGAATGGGTGGTCATCATCATCATCGTCATTATTTCAGTTGAAAGACGTCCACTATTAGACACAGACGGAGGCCTGTGTGTAATAGTGGACGTCTTTCAACTACCTAACTATGTGGACCAGTTGGATTTACCGGTGCGGTTGGGTGAGCCCAAGTGAACGACTGGTCCTGTGCATTTTGCGTCTCCCGAGACTCTCAACAGGACATTGGTCCACCTTGTGTGAGAACTATTATTATTATTATATGCAGGGCCACCTAGTTCGGAAGTCAGAAGCTTCATAAAATGTTGTAATTATTCTATTCAGACAATAATTCAGTATCACCATCATCATTTCAGCCAACAGACGTCTACTGTTGGACATAGGCCTCCCCAAGTGTCGCCACAATGAACGATTCTTATCGTCTCGCATCCATACGATTCGATTGTACTGTATGTATATTGTAATGTATTTACTCACATATGTAAAATGCATTCTATGTACATATAAAAAAGAATCAAGAATTAAAGAAATCTGTTGATAAAACGAGCCATGGCATAACTTATGATCAAAAATTTTTGCATATAGAATGTTCATTTGTCAATATCATGCTTTACAATAATATTAAAAAACTACTATAATAATATATAGTTATCACTTACTTTTGTCGTACACCGGTGGCAGTACCCTCGCAAAAGGAGTATGCGTGGCTCCCCTCGGAGGGTGGTTGAGATTATTACAGGAGCCATCCACTCTCCTACCCTCGTGAGGATCACATGGTTCTATCTCATTTACACACCAGCTGTAGAGAAAATAACAAGGAGTAGGTTAACTTTGCTTTTCTATTTATTTGTGCCTTAATAAATCATCATCATATCAGCGCAAAGACGTCCATTGTTGGACATAAGCCTCCCCTAAGTGTCGCCACGACGACCGGTCCTGTGCATCACGCATCCATCGGATTCCCACAACCCTAACCGGGTCATCAGTCCTCCTTGTTGGAGGTACAAATCATTAATCCTAATTAATCCTTCTTGATTAAAAAAAAAAAATGTCGTCGCGTCAAAAAATTAGCGTTGCAAGTTCAAGAGACGCAATTAATTCAACCAATTGTAGAGCTGTGCGTTTTCTTTCTAGAAAATGGTCTATAAATTACTATGAATCTCAACCAAAGCCATAACGACACTTGGGAAACCTATGTTCAATATTAAACCTTACAGTTAAAACGACGATGATGTTAACAAAAAAAACCGTGAAATTGACAAAAAAAAAACTCTAAAACAAAGCGATCTCAGAACTAGTATATTCAAAAAATACAATCTCATCATCAAAAATTAAATAAATAAAGAAACTTACAATGTTGTATTAGCTTTATCATGCCTTTTCACTTCTTCCCTTGTAATCTCAGTCCCATAATATGAATCGTAGAAAATGGCGCCTCTTACGCTACACAACACAGAAACTAGATAAATTAAAAATAACATTTTACATGTCCGGACGCATTGAAGCACAAAACAAAAATACAAAGAATAAATTCAAGTTTACTATGTCTCAGTACCGGTAACTGGTTTGATTGGCTTAGTTCTTTTATCAATGTTAATACATATTAAAGTTAACTTGAACGCTTAGCAAGGACATTTGGAAGGGAGCAAACGGAAGTTGGGTAGTACAGTTAACTGAACAGATAAGTGCTTATGTATGCAGGCGATTAATTTTATCTTCTTTGTAATCCACATTGCTCATAATGTCAAAAATTATGATTATTTCTCGATGTGATTTTAATACGCAGTTTACTGTGTTCTAACAATTTAAGTGTGTAAAAAAGTACAATTCCAAAATTAATTTTGATAAATTAAAAATAATGAGTAAGGTACATATTTTAGAAATTATTACAGTCAAAAAATAATTTCAATACAATAACAAAACCAATAAACATTTAATGAAATAATTTAAATGAATCGGACTTAGAGAGTTATAATGAACTGAATTTGCCTACTTATTTATTTAATGGTCATATACACGTAAATTCCTGTACGACAGGTAGTTACTTACTGTGTATTAAGTTAAGTACTTACTTTCTGTGTAGCACGACTTGTTTTAAAGTATATTGTTAACTGAGTTTTCAATACTTTGAAATCGTTGCAGTCAAAGATTTAGGCAGGTTGTTGTACATCCATCTAAGACTAAAATCTTTTAAGGCTTCCCGTATACTAGTTGTATGCCATGATTGTACAGTATGACTCATTACTTTAAAATGTGGAAGGCACCAAGTACTTTAATTGGATTAAGTAAGCCTTTTATTTGTAGATTTTTGCTGAACAGTTCCTCTGATTTTAATAGAGGGAAGGATATTTCTGGCTTCCTAAAACCTTGCAAGCGCAATCATCAAAGGCGGAGTTTCCGTTAGAGCATATTTTATTGTTTTACCAGCTCAATGTCGATTTAATATTGACGTAAAATTCTGCCGCTTTCCCTTGCTTTACTCAGAACGGGAGAAAATATTTGATTTTTTTTTTTTTCAAAAGAAAATAGTAATTAAATTAATATTGAATAGTGTACAACAGGGATATGAAGCTCGAATAGCCAGTCTAACAATAATACTAAACACTGAAAACCGCATGAAGCTAGCTAGCGATCAAAATTTTCCCTACGCTTCTCAATTGCTTCACTTATTAATATTTTTACTACCAGCAAACCGTGGCTAACTTGGCTTACTTATTTTTTCTCTTTGTCTATGGTTAATACTAAGGTGCACCTACCATGTTGTGTATATACACAACTAGGAAGTCGCCTGATAGAAAATGCTTAAGGTATTAAGTCCGTCTTTGTGCAGTGTTAAAAAGTGTACTAGTCAATTGTAATAATATCGATCTCAACGCACACATGTTTGCAAAATGGCAGTTTAGGTGTTGATTCACTGCCGTCTTCCGAAAACAAAAAAAATAATGTACGTCATTGAAGAAAGTAGCATTAATGTCAAAAAAGTAGGTTCTCTAAAGAATATATTGTGTTCACAATATGATAATTTTTTAATTTATTGACTATCATGAAATACACAACGAAACAATATCCTGCATAACTCGTTGAACCGGTGTTACACATTATGATTGTACAATGTGCATCTTTATCTAAAGCAATTTGTATTTCAGTAACTTAATTAATTAAGGAAATGCACATTTCTGACAAGCAATGCTAATTCATAGAAACAAAGAGTTTCGTACCATTCATAGCAAAAACTTCTTTTCTTCTTCTTCTTCGTGTCGATTTGACTCAAATTTTGTCCGACTAATATTCAGCCACATGGACAGCTCTGTCGTTGGCTTCGTTTGAGTTAAGGAGGGTGCAGGTCGTTGTGCATGCCGGACAGGAAAGGAGGTTACTCGTATCCTGTGAAGGAGCTCCACACTGGCACTGTATTTTTCAATAATAATAATAATAATAATAAATCATTTATTTGGACCAACAAAGTTTTACATACTATAAACCCACCAAACTGCGTAACAGTTTATCGGCGGGATTAAGAAAACCCCATTTGACCAGATTATCTTTGCAACGGCTAACCGTAGATTTTTTGTAGCAAAAACTGTAAAAAAATCACGTTTGTTATAAATTTTATGGAAGCCGCACTTAAACATTTATTTTATAAACAAAAATACATGATTTGTGAAAATTTCAATTAACTAACCATCACGGATCATGAGATACAGCCTAATGACAGACAGACAGCTGAATCTTAGTAATAGGGTTCCGTATTACTCTTTGGGTATTTTTTTTATGGTGGGAAAAAATCATGCATTGACATCCCCCGCTCTTGGGCGGAGCGGGAGATAGTGTCAGACTCTTACTGACTAAAAGACCAACCCCGTTCCTACTAGCCTTCATACCGGGGCTCGAGCGCCCTTTCGGATAACCCTGGCCCCATTCGCCCTTTCGGATAACAGGACCCTTTGGGCATGGACTCCTAAAAACAATTCTGATTGTAAATTTTCTGGAATGTGATAGTTCTGCATGTTAATTATAATTAATATAATGCATAAACATTCTGAATAATAAAAAGAAGTACATGCTGTCCAAAACAGCGGACAGCATAAAAATCATTTTATTTCAAAAATCATATTTTTTTTTTCGCTATTATAACAAAAAAGTTCTGCTACAAAAGGTAGGTAGATCCATTTACTATTTGTCTTTTTTACAGATACTTTATAACTCAACAGTAGCTGTAACCGGTTTAATTAAAATAAAAACTTGAGTTGGAAAACATTGTCTAAAATACAGGTATCCAGTTTTGGTTCAGTATTATTCGAACAAATTCTAGGTTTGTGAAAAATGCATCGCATGTGTGTGCGATACTTTAGTATGAATTTATGCATGAGGTGTATGGCCTTGATGCTAATAATGTTAAAAACAACAATAATGTTGCATCAACTGGAACTAAGTAGTACTCGTATTAGTATATCAATTCTTATTTATTTATTTATCTTCCTTACAACTATCATTACAGGTAAATAGCTAATGCGATAGTACGATCTTAAAACTTACTTAATATAATATAAAACTTAAAAACAAAAAATAATGTAGAACCTACTTCTACATCGATACTTAAAAACAAAACACTTAAAATATACCTATAGCCTACTCTAATCAACCCTATAACATAAAATAAACAATAGCATTTTTGCGAATTCACTCGAGCTACATGTAAATATATCAATATTTACGTGAAGCTGGTTAACAATTCCAATTGCACGGGTCAATGGCGTTTTGGCAAGAAGATTGGTCCAAGCAACTGGAACGGCTAGCAACGGCGGGCGGCCTCGCCTCCACACATCTTGTATTACCTTATCTCTTTCTTTTATTGTACCTACCACTATTTTTCTCTGCATTAACCAAAGGTTGACTGGAAGAAGTCCGCCTCATAAGTGATAACTTCAGCTGCGATAAATAATAAAATTTCCGGGGTTGACATTTTTTTCTGAGCTGGAAAATTATCCAATAACTTGTCCCATTCTAAGGTAAAGCGAAAAAACATGTCACATTTTTACTGGCTTTATTTTCTAGGACTACGGGTTTCCCTTCCAGAACTAAATAAAAATTCCCCATGACCCCGGCTGACATTTCATCTTATCGGATGGCAAACTATCTATTAGTTTCTTAAGTAACTGCTTTATTTTTGGTATACAATAAAGAATTTATCTATCTATCTATCTATCTATTACTTATCGTCCGCCAGCCGGCACCTACGGTGCTTGGTAACCGTTTTACGTTTTTACCGTTTCAGAGTATCATTTGTCGTCTAGGGCGTGAGGAAGTTCAGTTCTCATGCGTGACACCATCTCTTTCATTAGCACTATTCTGCTCCGTATAAGAAAGTGACCACCTCCTATTCTTTCTCGCTTTACGGACCATGGCATGAACCAGGGTCCGGTCCGAGAGGTCGCCGTCGTGAATTCATTTTATAAGGTTTACAATTTACGCATTAATTATATTATTTTAATCCGTTGATCATTTTTATGCCACCCGATTTGATTTATATAATAAAAATAATTCATAACTATCACACAACACTATCTAGTCCCAAGCTAAGCAGGGCTTGTGTTATGGGTACTAGACAACTGATAAACATACTTATATATTTTTAAATACATACATATTATCTATTAATTACACCCAGACACAGAACTAATGATTGTGCTCATCACACAAACATTTGTCCTGGGTGGAAATCGAACCCACGACCTCCGGCATAGCAGTCAGGGTCACTAACCACTAGACCAACAGGTCTGTCAACTGTTATATTAACGTGAGATTCTGTAATAGAGTAGATAAGCCATTTTCCTCGTCAGCTTTTTATAAATTACTAGCTTTCACCCGCAGTTTTGCCCGCGTACGTAAAATATCGCCTATGTCAGTCAGGAATAAATCAGCTTTCTATTGGTGAAAAAAATTTCGAAATCGGACCCGCACTTTCCGAGTTTACCACACACAAAAAAAAAACAAAACAAAGTTTGCCTCTTTAAAATATTAGTGTAGATGTAGTAAACTGTTAGTATTATTTTAATAGTTAAATATCTGTACGTGGTGCTACAGTAATTTGTAATGTATGCGAAATTCACAGAACCTCTATTCACGACTAGGGTCAGATTTCATAGCTATTCTGAGCAAGGCCTGTCAGAATGAAAGAACAAGGTTAGGCGAATGCAAACTACATACTTATATAAATAATATACCTATATAATCGCGATTGCATTCTGACTAAAATTAAACAATGGACCGCAAAAAATCTAGGTCGTTAATAAAATTTGTTCCATTTTAATACCACTCATCTAATACCAATGGTATTTGTTTGATAAGATAAGTCTAGATAAAATAAGTCTTTATTTGCCTTAAACATGATATAACGGTGTTAGTCTTATTTAAATACAATGTCCACGTGTTTAGCTACACAGAATAAGTGTTAATTACATGCAAAAAAAAATAGGTCAAAACAATAGTAAATACAGTTAATAGATGGATGTAATATTATAATTTTATGTCAAAGAAATCATTAATGTCATAGAAATTATGTCCATTCAGCCATTTATACAATTTGTTTTCAAATGAATTTGCATTATTATATTATAATTCTTTAGGGATTTTGTTGTAAATGCGTACACACATCACAAGGCAGCTTTTAGCATACTTGGCTGATTTAGGATTATCATCTGTTACAAATCTGTTTGGATCCCTTGGACGAGAGATTACTTCATAAGCTTTCTTGAACAATCCCTAATTACTGAAGACAAAGATACAGGTTGCGTATATGTAAAGTGCGGGAAGTGGTAATAAACCTAGTTTTAAAAAAAATGACCCTGATGAGTCGGAATGGCCCTGATGCACTTCTTTTGTGCAATGAATGCGCTGTCTTTATCCGTACTGATCCCCCAAATAACAAGTCCGTAACTTAAGACCGATTCGACATATGCATGGTATATAGTAATTGCCGTTTTTACGTTTGAAATGTTTTTGACTTGTCTGAGGGCGTAAGTAAATTTATTAATACTATTGCATAAATCATTTAAATTTCCTTTCCAGTTTAAGTCTTGATCAATGAGCACACCCAAGAATTTGGCTTGTGCTAGTTGTTTAAGTCTGTCAACATTAAGTTTAAAATTGTATTTCGCATGCTTTGATTCATTAAATTGAATATAATTTGATTTACATAAATTGATTTTTAATTTGTTATTCTGAAGCCTTTGTAAAATTTTGTCAATAGTATTATTAATATCTTTTTCATGCTCAAAAATCGATTTTTTATCAGATGTCACGATAGTTGAAATGTCATCTGCAAATAATATAATTTTATGATTGAACACCAGTGGTTGTCATTTGCATATAATAAAAACAATATGGGACCTAGTACACTTTCTTGAGGGACGCTACATTTATTTATCCTAGAGTCAGAGCAATGGGAAGTTAGTAAGTCTTCATTTACATTGTTTATAACAACGTATTGTTTTCGATCACTTATGTAAGACGAAATCCATTGCAGACCAATTCCTCTTATTCCCAGGATTTCCAACTTTTTTAATAATACGTCATGCTCTACAAAATCAAAAGCTTGTGATAGGTCGAAAAACAGACCTGTTGTTAATTTATTATTATTTAAATTACTCAGGATATTGCTCACAAGAGTAAATATTGCTTTTGTGGTTGACTTTTGCTTTTGGAATCCAAACTGTTCGTTTGCTACCCGTGTTAACTGTTTATTCCGAATGAATATCATTGCTCCAATTTATACTAAAAGAAATTCAAGGATCTAAAGTACAGTTCAGTTCAGTTCATTTATATTTACGGCCAGCCAAAATGCTTTGTATAGGATCTTTAATTGAAATAAAATCCAAAAAAAAAAAATGTATTTATTTAACAAATGTCTAGTTTAATAAAAAAAATATGTACTGCAAAACCTGCTCTAAATAACAACTAGCCACCATTTTTTTGTGGAAGTCATGGTTTTTGTTTTCCCCCAAGATGTTGAGGGCTAAATATAGCTTCCTCAGACATATCTAAAAAATGCAATAAGTTAGTGAAAGTTTTTGTATATTACGATCGTATATAAATGTCAGGCAACCAAAATTTTATTAGGTTTGACTTGATCTGACTGTACTAAATTCAAGTCACAATTATGGGTTCGTACATTAAATTAAATTATTTAAAGAGTGGTCTCCGTTCAGAATAGGCAATAAAATTGGGTTCAAACAAATACCAGTGGTATTAAATGAATGGTATTAAAACGGAACAATTTTATAAGTACGCATAAGATGAATTTATATATTGTACACTAAAATGGCATAACTAAACATGGCTTCTTTTAAGTAGGTTACTCTCACTGTTGTAACACCAAATGTCAGTAACCTTGTAAAGTGTCATTACTAACTTATTTTTGAACATGTACATGTGTTTGTCACATAATTACTCTTAAACCTTCTTTACTGATTTATATGAAATTTTGCATTTAATATTAGTTTTAGTTTATACGAAATCAGAAACACGTGTCTATTTATGTAAAGAATCTATGTACAAAATGTCATAACTGTATCATGAAAAATCGCACTTATAAGCTTGTTCTGCTACATGGTTGCCCGCACAAACACATAATCACCGGGCCATCCGGGCGACTGTGGGTTTGTTTTACTACCGTACCCAGCTGTGTACTATCTCATAATGCCTGCTATGACCTGCCGTGACCTGTGTTGTACTTATTATCGGTGGTAACTGGTGATCTTTTTTAAATATTTTTTGGAAAAAATATAACATGGTGTAAAAATTGTTGGAATCGATTCAGCCTACTGGGGCCAGGGTTAGTTTCGAAAGACAGCTCGAGACCCGGTATGAAGGCTAGAAGGAATGGGGTTGGTCTTTTAGTCAGTAAGAGTCTGACACTATCTCCCGTTCCGCCCAAGAGCGGGGGATGTCATTGGATGATTTTTTCCCACCATAAAATATTTATATATAATAAAATATTATATTTAGGTTTTGCATATACTCAAAATAATATTGTATACAAAATAATATATGAGTAGGTACTTGAATGTTTTCAAAATCCAATTGAACCCGAAATGTGACGCTGCAATCGGATTCTTAATTTTTTTACGAAAAACCATTTTTCGAACAGGATAACGCCAGTCAGGACCGCTAGTTTAAGATAAAATGTATGTACCTATAAGACATAAGAATCGTAGTTACTCGTAGCAAAAGAAACTGATTCTAAAAACACTTAAAAATAATGTATAACTTTAAACTCCCACGGACTTAACTAACAGTTGTTTGCGTAGGTTCAAGGTTTTTTTTTTGTTTTAAAACCTTAAAATGTTTATATGAATAATAATTATAATAAAATTACGTTTTATACTTTTAAGGTTTTATTTCTGAAATGTTTTCATTATTTTTTTGGCATTTAAATAAACAGTAGATCGAGTGGATTGATAAAATGTAAAAATTGTATTTATTCTTAGAAACTTTAAACGTCGTTTTATAATGAGATTTATATCGTTTTATTACTTATTAATTATATCGTATTATCACCGTCAGTAATTGACATCACAATCTTTGAATGTTATGACAGGAAGCATTTTGATTTTTTCTTTCAAGATTAATTCAACTTTATTACTATAGTTCATTTACACTCCTGCGTACTCGTTCAAAAAATTAAGAAAAAAAAAACATAACATTAGGATTGTATTCTCGAAGGTTAGGCAAAAATATACGAACCTGAGAGGGGTGAGGCTTCGTCAGTTCTAGTCTTAAGTGTTGCCATTAAGAATTTTTAGATTAAAAAAAAAGTACTTACATTGAATTGAAAACAATTCCTTATGTTTGGGCTGTGGGATTCTACAAAAAGGCTCGATGAACTAAAAGCACACGGTGGGTAATCTAGATAAAAGAGGATAATCTGTAAAAATCTGACCGTCTCTCTCCTCCTACCCACAGCAAGAAAAACAAAGAAAAAAATAAAGACTTCATGCTTAGTAATAGCGGTTGCAACCACAAACTTGGTACATTTGCGTGGATTTCCTGGAACACGAGGGCACAAAATAGATAGGTACAGAAGTCGATCTACAAACAAAGCGCGCTCGAGCAACGCATACATAGACACCGCTCACGGATACGATATCCCGGAGCGTCTCGGACCACTCGTCGAACAGTTCCGGCTCAAACGCTCATTAGTGTGCGTCCACCGAGCGTAGGTATAAAAAGTGAAGTACATACATGAAATTGTCTTCTGTACCTATCTATTTGTGACGATGGGCAAATGAAGGAACACAGGTGGATTTTTAATCAATAAAACTGTGACAATTTGTCGTCTCACTCCGGGAGAAGTCATTTAATAATTTTTCATAATAAAAAAAGACTAACTAGACAATCCTATTTTGCTTATTTGTAGATATAATTATAACAATGCCAAAGAAAAGACGGATTGTGTAAGGAGTAAAAAGAAAGAAGAGGGAATTAGTGATAGACTGACAGGTGACAGGCCAGAATGGAAGAAATAGAAAACGTACTGCGCCGACCCCAAGTAATATTGGACAAGGACAAGACGGTAATGATAATCTGTACATAACAATAAAGATTTACCACCTACTTAATATTCAAGAAGTTTCCTTCACGCGATAATTGCAAAGTTTCAGAGATAATAAATGTTTCCCATCGCAGTTAATAATTTACGCGTTAAACTTCGCCATTTCTGTTCTATTTATAAATAATTATAATTTATTATTCGCATTATTTAATGTCTCGACGATGGCCTCATCTCTTAGATATGATCTAAATTAAGTTTTATTTTTTGAAGTCTCGTGTTGGATATATTTAAATTCATTCATCACCTTTCAAGAAAAAATATTTTTAGACAAGAAATTAAGACTCACTCCCTGAGTTTTTGTTCAAGAAAATTGTGTAAATTCCGATCAAAACACTTGATTTATCAAAACACGATAAATATCAAATTATAATTGTTAATTTAATTTACTTGAGTAGAGGAAATGTCTTAGATTACCAAAGAAGCAATTAACAATAATTAATAGAAATTAATTAATTAATGGAATTCATTATTAGAAAAAGAAATCTACATTGCAGTAAAGCATTGCAATAGATATAATTATGCTACATATAATGAGCTAGGTATAAAAGTACTGACTAACAAGATTTTTTTTTGCATGTTCGACATAATGAAGTTTTACATTCCAATAATGATACATAATAGTCTGACACTATCTCCCGCTCCGCCCAAGAGCGGGAGATATCATTGGATGATTTTTTCCCACCATAAAAACGATACATAGTAATATCTAAGTATATTAACAAGACACAAATATACTGATGAACAAGAAATATTTCAATTTAAAATGATGTGTAACGTCAAATGTATTACAATTTTTTTTGTTTTAAACCCAAACACAATCATGCACAAACTAGGTTTTCCCCACAACTTTGCGTCCAAACCTATGTGTCAAAGACTTTAAAATTAGGTAATACCCCTGTTGGCATAAAATTTTAAGGCATAATATAGTTTGGTATAACGTTTTCGCATAACTTTTATTAGCATAATAAAAACTGTTGCTTAATAATACTTTGGCATAATGCAAAAGTTAGATTAGGTTAATATTTTTTGTTATATTTCCGATTTTTTCGTATATGAAACCGTTTATATACTTTTTAACACCTCTTCTTGTGGTTTGGAACGTATGAACCTGACAACGAGCATTATGGCAAAAAATTGGCCTAATAATAATATTATGCGAAATATTTATTATGCTTAATTTTGTTATGATAATATAATATGCATAACATTAATAAACCTTAAAATTATGTAGAGCAAAAAATAGTTAGCGACATAATTGAGCACCAGTAAAACCTTTAAAAAAAATCCATAGTAAACGAGTGTTTACGTAGTTACAAACATATAAAAAAAAACAACAAATTTACCTCTACAAAGTATTATTTATGATGAATCATTAATTACTAACACACAAAGCATTGATCTAGGGCTAGGCAATTAATGTCTTATCATAATCGGATTGTTTTGATTTAAGGTAAATGATTTGCCCTTAACTCATTACCATTGTTCAGTATTTGGGTGTGCGTTTAATTTGTATCGTGTGCACGCAAAGTTTCCTTGGAAAACATGGTCATCATCCTCATCATCATTATTTCAGCCAAAATACGTCCACTGTTGGACATAGACTTCGGCCTAGGTTTTATTATTATTTATTTATTTAAAATTACGTAAATAACACCATTACAGCAATTAAAGCCGATGCGATGTTATTACCAAATACACATCTGCATTCATTTATTTTTTATTTTGTTTTTCTTTTACTAATTTTTATTTTGTAATTATTTGTGTATCTATGCGAGCAGAATAAACATGTTTTCTTTATTTCTTCTTTCTTTCATTCAATGTATATAAAGAAATAACCAAATAAAGTAAATCATCATCATCATCTCTGTAGGAGAGGGAATGGGCCGTAATCCACCACGCGAGTGCTGGTTGTTGAATGTCACATGTCTTCGAATGTTTGTTTCTAGGACATGCCCGTTTCCTCACGATGTTTTCCTTCACTGTTTTGAGAGTAGTGGTGTTGAAATAAATTACACAAAATAATGCGCCTGGCTGGGTTCAAACCCGCGACCTACAACTCTTAAGTCGGGGCCATTACCACTCGGCCACCACTGCACTCAATAATAAATTACATTTACTGTATTAAAAAGCAACAATCATGCAATATAATATTAATTAACCTGTACCTACTACGTTTATATATTTTCAATGCACTTTAGTGCTGTTGATATATATTAATTTACTAGCTGTGACCGTGACTTCGTTCGCGTGGACTACAGGATTTAGAATTTATTTTTTCTAAAATAAAAGTAGCCTATGTTACTCGTTATTACATCAGCAACCTGCCAAAAAAAGTCCTGTCAAAATCGGCCCAGCCATTTTAAAGGTTAGCCCGGACAAACAGACATACAGACAAAAATTGTAAAAAATGTTATTTTGGTGTATGTACGGTCGTCTGTCAATCGACTTCTTCAAAGTGGATGCGAAAAAAGGCTTGTTTGTCAAGCGACTCCTAAAGTCGATATGGCAAACGGTCGTTTTAAATGTCTTAAATGTTGGTATATCTATCCCGTTTATACTTGGTCAAAATGTAAGAATATAGAACGAGACAGGCATAGAATATCACATGCTAGACATCTCTCAACAATTTTCAATAGATTGTCAAGTGTTTTGAGCCGTCTTTAAAATTATTAAAATTAAATAATTAAATTGCAGCAGTTGACGGGTCATGACCTCAAATCCGCCATGTTTTTTGTCTAATGTGCCACTGTAAAGTAAAATGTTCAGAAAGACAATTATTTGTAAGTGTGGTTGGTGGGATGGTTTTTGGTTGTAAGTACCTATGTTTATTTTTTTTTAAATTTGTTTTGTTTGATGGTAGAACATATATATAGCATGTAGTAAAAATCAGTTATTTCAATATTACAAACAGACACTGCAATTTTATTTATATATATGTCTAAGTATAGATTGAACGCTCCAAACCTAGCAAACGTTGTTGTTCACTCTGTTATTGTGTTATTCGAAAGGCGTATGTATAGTTTTTTTGTGGGAAAATCATCCAATGACAACTCCTGCTCTAGGACGGAGCGGGAGATTGTGTCAGACTCTTACAGACCAAAAGCTCACCTTTGTTGCCTTCGTACCGGGGCTTGAGTTATCTTTCGAATTAACCCTGGCCCCAGTAATATGTATATGATTGAATGATCTACCAGCAATATATGTACAATTATTGATACGTTATTTCTGTACATTTTACATGTGTAAATTTTATACACGTGTATATAATTTAAAAAATATGAGGTATAATTAATTTTGTAGTAGTCACCGTTAGAGCCAAATTGCAGTTATGGTCATTTAAATTAAGGCTAAATTGCTCATATTTAAGGAACAATTAAAGGTCATCAATTACTTATTTTATATATAGCATAGAATTAACAAGTAAAATATAGTGCTTAAACAATTTCTTAAAAATAAAATCATTTTGGTATGTTTGATTGCTTTTACACTTCTGATTCTGAACTACAAAATATGTCTTAATAACTTTAAAATTAAATACACGTGTATAAAATTCTGAAGACCGGTAACAACCCAAAGTTTAAATTATACTGCAGTTATTAATAAATTAGATCTCTTACAAGATAAAGAGCGTGTTCAAAATGTCTGATTGTAGTTAGTGTGTTCCAAGGTTTTGTTTATTCAGTACATTGGTCAAGGTTTCCAGGTAATTATATCGCTCGGTGTTATAATTTACACATTAACACTGATTTTACCAACACTGACTGACCGTCTGACTGTCTGTCCATCTTTTTTTTTTTTTTTTTTTAATTCAGATAAACTAGTGCTTGACTGCGATCCCACCTGATGGTAAGTAGCGATGCAACCTTTGATGGTGAGGCGCACTAGTTTATTAAGAGCCTATTCACTCTAGCTTTAAAGACACCCAAATTATAATCGGACGGGAAGACCGCAGCAGGCAGACTGTTCCAGTCCTTCGACGTACGCGGTATCAACGACGAGGCGAAACGCTTAGTCCGGACCGTAGAGGTTTCAACAACGTAAGGGTGAATATTCGCCGTACGTCGGGTTGTCCGATGGTAGAATTGTGATGGCGGAATCAAGTCATGCAATTCCTGTGCACACTCTCCAAAATGCATCCTGTAAAACACCGAAAGGCTGGCTACCCTACGCCTGTGCTCAAGGCATCTGTCACCAGGCTGTATTTTATAAACCGTGATAGACATTAGAAATTTACACAGATGACGTATTTTTGTTATAAGGGTGGCATAATTTTATAACAACAAAAAACAGCTTTTTTTGCAGTTTTAAAATTATGCCAACCTGTATGCAACCCACCCTCCTTGCGCAAGGTCGGCCCGCACTTAGCTGTTTTCAAGGGACTATAAGCCTTAACAATGCTTAACCTGGCTTATAGTCCCTTGAACTATCTGGCCGAAATTAAATGGTCACTACTCTCGTACCCGTCTAGGCGACAGTACAACTATCTGTGCATTTGTTTGCGGCAGCTATGCCCGGACAGAGCCCCACTGACTTTCAAATCCATTTTCTTTGCAAAATATTGATTGATTTACATATGTAAAAACGCAATGTCCACTACCAATTTTTATGTGTAAAAACGTTTCTAAAGATCCAAGCCGTTTCGAAGGAGTAGGGAAAAGTTGCTAATGTGATGTGATGATGTTGATGTGTGTGTTGTTGTATGTAATACTTTTTTTAGTCAAAAGCATTAATCGCACGAAAAAATCAAATGTTGATAATGTTGTTCATGAATTTATAAATAAACATATATTTTTTCAAACCTATTAACCTGGCCGTTACCGAGGAGTAGGCTCCAGAAAGTCACTGTTTTAAGGCAATTTTCAGGCGCTTGGACCTTAATGATAAACATGATGGTTATCCCAAAGAAGTTTGCTGATATGAATACTCCATAAGCAGTAAAATAAACACATTTCAAGTTAACAGTCGGAAAACAGCTATGAAATTTAATGGCAGAACTACAAGGCTACAACCCTCACGTAAGTACATAAAATATCACACTTATATTACTAGTAGATATAAAGGTGAGTAGGTAAGTTTGTGTGTGTATCTATGTGTGTATGTTCCTTACAATTGGCACACGAGTAGACCATGTCCCGGAATAAGACATAGGATTTTTATTTTCGAAGTAATGTGTAGGTTTGTGTGTATGTCTATGAAAGTTTTGCGAGTTTTAGAGTGTGTGAGCTATGGGTAGCTCGCTGTGTGACCGTCCGGTAACTGTCCGGACCGAGCCCAAGTCGTCGATGACGAGCACTGTTCCCGCGCATCTCAAGGAATCGTCAGCAACAGTAGGGGCCTAGCTGGGTCGAAGCCTACCGAGGCCAGGATTAGTTTCGAAAGGCGCCTCAAGGAGTAGTCAGCAACAATAGGGGCCCAGCTGGGTCGAAACCTACCGGGCCAGGGTTAGTTTCGAAAGATATAGTATGTTTGAAATAATTTTCAACTTTTACAAACGTGAAATTCAAGTTTTTATCATCATTTCAGGTGAAAGACATCCACTGTTGGACATAGGCCTCTCCCAAGTGATGCTTTAACGACTGGTAATGTGCATATTGCTCCACTTTGTGAGAAGCCTTACAATGCTGCCCCTTCCAGTATGTGGCTGCCACTCCAGAACCATTCAGCCCCATCGCCCATCTGTTCTGCGACAAAGTGCCCTACCCACAGCCACCTTAGTTTGGCAATTCATCGAAGCCGCAAGTATAAGTAAATCGCTGGCAGAAAGTCGTTTTTCATAAGATATATGTTATGGACCGGGTGATTAATGCGGGCATTATAAATAATGTTCGAGCATTATGAATAATGTCTAGCTCTATTGGACCAAGTGATTATTTACTATCTTAACTTCAATATTTATCACATTACAATTGGGCAATTTGATAATAAAGCTAAAGACGCGGTGCGAAGGCGGGGAGGGAAGCACGCAGGATGTGACGGTTGCATATTAGAAAATCAAAACTTTCCTGAGTAAATTTCAAAAGAGAGAGAGAAATCAACAAAGTTTAAAATAACGATGGTCATTTGATCAAAAGTTCAGCTGACCAAAGTCTGGAATATCAATGTTTAAATTATTCATTACACTATTGACCAAATCGTTCAAAGGTCAAAATGGATTACTGGATAAATTATTAATTATCAAATGGATTAACTGAAAAAGGTGAAAATCTCGAATGGACGAAACAACTTGGACGTAGCGTTCGCCGGCCGCTGCCGCGGCACCGCTCGCTTCGCTCGCTCGGCTCACGCGCGGTCGGTCACAGTTCTAACCTAACCGAACCTATTTTACCCAGTTCAAAGTGCAATCGAAATACAATCACATTTTTACGAGAGAGTGTAGGTATTATTCGTTATTGCGAACTGGCAGACTTTTATGGTAGATAATAGACTCCTTGATATAATTAATCCAAATAAGAGAATCTGATTATTTTAATGGTTTAATATTTAGTTTATTTTAAATTAAATGACAATACCAATAAAAAAATGGTAATTAAATATGTTTGTATTACTCTGCCCAAAAGGTAATGGGCCGTATGTATAATGCCCGATCAATTTGATTATTTAAATAATTATTATCAAATCGCACTCTCATATTAGGCATTTTTCATAATGACTGGGCATTATGTATAATGCACAATTTATCATTTGGTCTATAACATATACATTTATAGGAAAACAGAATTGTAAACTAACATTAAAACACTTCTTCAAAGGATTCAACTTTTAGATTGATATTCAGGGTCGAAATACGACGGTAGGAGGAGTTCACATCGGTGTCGGGTCGACGATGAAGTACCTGGGACTCGTCCTCGACAGCCGGTGGAATTTCGTGGAGCATTTCCGACGTCTGGCTCCCAAGCTCAACCGGGCTGGGGCTGCGCTCAAGCGGCTCCTGCCCAACCTTGGGGGTCCAGATGCCTCCTGCCGGAGGCTCTACGCGGGGATCGTTCGGTCCTCTACGGGGCGCCGGTGTGGGCGCCATCGCTGAAAAAGCGACCGGCGGCCATACTGAACGCCTGCCAGAGGGTCATGGCGATAAGGATGGTGCGGGGATACTGCACGGTCTCCCGCGAAGCGGCGAGCCTTCTGGCTGGCCTACCACCGTGGTATCTGGAGGCAACAGTCCTTGCACACATGCACAATATGCGCGTGGAGATGCAACGCCGGGGTGAAAGTCTGCTGCCGTGAACAGGTCACGGCATGGCGGACAGAGCTCCGGCGGGATCTCATGGTGAAATGGCGTCAACGACTATCGCAACCCAGTGCTGGGCACGACACAATCATGGCGGTAAGTCCCCTCTTTGAGGCGTGGCTGGAAAGGCCTCACGGCGTCCTTACCTTCCGCATGACGCAGGTCCTCACCGGACATAGTTCGTTTGGGAGTTTCCTGCACCGGATTCATGCTAAAGTGACGCCCGGGTGTCGCCACTGTGCGGAACGCCCGGAGGACACGGTGGAGCACACGGTCGAGGTGTGCCCTGCTTGGGCGGAGCATCGCCGTGCCCTCGTGGGGGCGATCGGCGGCGGAGACCTCTCGCGCCGGGCCTTGGTTGAGGCCATGGTCCGGAGCGAGGAGGAGTGGCAGGCGGTCGCCGACTTCTGCGAAGCAGTAATGCTCGCAAAGGAGGAGGCCGAACGCATCAGGCAACGGCGTTATCGCCGCCGCCGTCGCCGGGATTCTGATCCCGATTTCCGGCCAACGTAGACGCGGACTTGCGGACAGTGAGCAATGGGTAGCTCACTGTCCGGCCGTCCGGTAACTGTCTGGACTAAGCCCAAGTCGTCGACGGCGCGCCCTGTTCCCGCGCGCCTCAAGGAGTTGTCAGCAACAGCTGGAGCCCAGCCGGGTCGAAGCCTACTGGGGCCAGGGTTATCCGAAAGGGCACTCGAGCCCCGGTATGAAGGCTAGAAGGAACGGGGTGGGTCTTTTAGTCAGTAAGAGTCTGAAAAAAAAAAGGGTCGAAATAATATTCATAGAACTGATTTACACAAGCGGCATTGTTTGTATAATCAGCCTACAATGTTCCCACTGGGCTTCTTCTCTGTCAGAGAAAATGGGTCACAGTACGCCACGCAATCTCAGTTCTGACCCATCTGGGCTTCTCTTCGAAGCTTTAATGTCGATGATTTCGTTTACCTTTTTAATTGCAGTGGTGGCAAAAGTATAGTAAAGTGCCTGCTTGCGTTCAAACTCACGAACTCCCTACTCTTTGACATTAACCCATATCGACTGGCCTGTTTTTATGGATGATTCTTTAAAGCCGAGAGAATGTCTCATTCATCTGGCATAGATGTTTCTTACGGTTAAAGATATTTATTTTCTCAAAAGAATTACAAATTTACTTACAGAGGAAAACATACAATGTGGTTTGAAACAATGTTACATACCAGCAGGCGTAGATAAAAAAACCGGCCAAGTGCGAGTCGGACTCGCCCATGAAGGGTTCCGTAGCAGCAAGTAACATAATATTAAAGTTCTTGTAATGTGTTGTAACTTTGATCGATGTTTTAATAATAGTGTATTTTTTTCGATTTATGACGCATTAAAAAAAAACTACTTACTAGATTTCGTTCAAACCAATTTTCGTTGGTAGTTTTTATAGTAAAAATCATATATTTTTTTTAGTTTTATCATTCTCTTATTTTAGAAGTTAGAGGGGACACACACATTTTACCACTTTGGAAGTGTCTCTCGCGCAAACTATTCAGTTTAGAAAAAAAAATGATATTAGAAACCTCAGTATCATTTTTAAAGACCTATCCATAGATACCCCACACGTATGGGTTTGATGAAAAAAAAATTTTCGAGTTTCAGTTTTAAGTATGGGGACCCCCAAAATGTATTGGTTTTTTTTTCTATTTTTATATGATAATCTTAATGCGGTTCACAGAATACATCTACTTACAAAGTTTCAACAGTATAGCTCTTATAGTTTCGGAAAAAAGTGGCTGTGACATACGGACGGACAGACAGACAGACAGACATGACGAATCTATAAGGGTTCCGTTTTTTGCCATTTGGCTACGAAACCCTAAAAAGAACAAAAACAAATATGTGCTTATCTTAAAACCAACAATGTCAAAATTAACATAAAATTATGATTATGAAAAAAAAACGTTTTATACGCTGTTTTCTTTTTTCTGTGTGCTTTCTTTTTACTTTGATATTTTTATTTGTATATTAGTTTTCCTCGATCACTTTTGCGCCTAGTGGCTTACAACACAAAAAAGATAGGTACGAAAACTAGGCCATTCTCTTGGTTTCAAAGAATCACCCTTGTCTAGTGTTGGTCTAGTGACGCTGCCTAAGTTAAATATTTGTGTAATGAGCACAATCATTTGTTCTGTGTTTGGGTATAATTTATTTAATTTTAACTAGCTTTTGCCGCAGCTTTTCCCGCACATAAAATATAGCCTATGTCACTCAGGAATAAAGCAGCTTTCCATCGGTGAAAAAATTTTAGCAATCGGATCTGTACTTCCAGAGATTACCTCCTTAGAACAAAAAACAAACTTTACCTCTTTATTATATTATAGTATAGTTATGTATATATTTAGAAATATATAAGTATGTATATCAATTATCTATTACTCGTACCATAAGCTCTGCTTGGTTTGGAAGTAGGCTTTGAGTGAAAATCGTGGAATATTATTCTTATTACTTTCAGGCTACCAATGCACTTCGTTATTGATTAAGATGTAGATAGAATAAAAGATAACATTAACTACATTAATAAAATTGATACTTCAATTTATTTTACGAAGAACAGATCTAATGTAAAAGGAAGTCGTATTAGTTACACTATTTATAACTTAAGAACAGCTGAACCGATTTGGCTGAAAATTGGTGGGATGGTAGAATTAGGAAACGGACCTAGGATACTTTTTCTCACGTTTCCACGGATCGTGACATAAAACGTGATATAAAAAAATGCAACTGACATAGAATTACAAAACGCAATGTAGGTACCGCTTGAGGTTGGCTTGAGGACGGCGAGAAATGGGTAGCTCGCTGTCTGACCGTCAGGTAATTGTCCGGACCGAGCTCAAGTCGTCGACGGTGCGCACTGTTCTCGCGCGCCTCAAGGAGCTGTCAGCAACGGTAGGGCCCAGCAGGGTCGAAGCCTACTGGGGCCAGGGTTATCCGAAAGGGAAGCTCGGTCCCGGTACGAAAGGCACGAAGGAACGGGGTGGGCTTTTAGTCAGTAAGAGTCTGACACTATCTCCCGCTCCGCTCAAGAGCGGGGGGTAGAATTGAGTAGGGTAGAGTAGGATAGAGTGAAATAGAGTGGGGTAAAGTAATGTAAAGTTGGGTAGAGTAGAATAAAGTAATCAGTTGACGGGAGGGAAGCTGCGGGCAACAGCAACAGAGTATTCTACAATTAAATAGAGAGCTAACTGCTTGTTAATCCTAAAGATAATGACTAAACTTTATAGTTTCCTTAGAGTCGTGAATGACGTAATTGCCAGACCATTAGCATTTTAAGTGGTCTAATAAAAGTTTGTGATAAAAATGCGATAAAGTTTCGCTACTTTTCAACTGATTTGCATTTCAGACGAAGATTACAGTTTGATAGAGCAGTTTTTACACCTTTTAACATGCGCAGACCTTTTCAGGGTAGGTCCTGAAAGTAGGTCTGAGCTTTTTATGTTCCTATGTATTTAATTATATAATATGTACTAGCACTTTTCCAGCGAATTCGTTACCAAGAATATTTTCATAAAAACTTTAACACCCCTTAAACCGTATTTTGAGAGTAGTTTTAAAAACGATTAAAAGTCTTTACAATTTATTTTGGCAAGAACGTGTGCCAAATTTTAAGTTGATTATCATATCTCTCAAAAACAGCTAAATTGACTTTTTGTATTTGCAGGAATTATTATTTATTTGCACCTGATGAATGACGTTTGAAGTATTTAATTTTATTTTAGTTTGTTGAATATCAACATTTATTTTGCGCTGAGTATTTTCTCATGACATACTACTTACTTTAAACGTGACAATACAAACTATTTACTTTTATTTTCGAGTATTTTATGTGGCAACTGTTTTGGAGCTAGGTGCTATGTTAATGCGCTCGAGTTGATAAGATAGGTTTGGAAATATGTCGTGGTGAAACTGTTGGCACAATTATCTTTAAAGTTCTTCTTTGAAAAAAAAAAAAATTGAAATAATTTTGAAGTGATCTAGTGCCTTTTTAGGTGTTCTTAAGGACTACTCTTCGTTCGTTCTCTTCTCATCGTTTGGTATGGTCATGTGAAAAGGAGGGACGAAACGCATGTTGCTAAAAAAGTTATGTGTTTACATGTGGATGGATGGAGAGGGAGAGGGAGGCCAAAGAAAAGATGGATGGATTGTGTGAGAAGCGATATGAAAGAAAAGGGAGTTAGTGATAGCGTGACAGGAAAGAATGGAAGAAAAAAACGTGTTGCGCCGACCCCAAATAAAATGGGACAAGGGCAGGAAGATGATGATGATGAATGACTACTCTTAAATTCATTAAACCCCAAGCAAACGCCGGCGTTACCGCTGTCACTGTCTTTCTATTGTGTCTCTAATTGACACTATTCAAAGGTTAACCTAAGAAATAAGAATCGATCTACACTAATATAATAAAGAGGTTGTTTTTTTGTTGTTATTCCTAAGTGATATCGGCTATAATTTATGTACGCAGGTGAAGCTGCGGGCATAAGCAATAGCAATCGGACCAGTACTTTAAGAGATTATCTCTTACAAACAAAAACACAAAAAAAAACAAATTTACTTCTTTACAAATAGTATCCTAAATTTACACTCCTACAGTATCCTAAATCTACACTTCTACTGTATCCTAAATCTACGCTTGTACTTATTAGTGTAGAAGTGTAGATTTAGGATACTATTTGTGCTAACGTTTATTGGTACCTACACGGAATACGATTTTGGATAAAAACAAAATTTCCTCTTTTCACCTTCTTGAAAGTTACATATCCTAAACCCGTTTCTTAGTTCTCGCCTATTTAAAGGAAGCCTTTTGCAAAATATTATGTTCATACTTCGAGCAGTTTGATCTATTGACATATATGCTAATAGGTCAGTCAGTCACTTTCTCCTTTTTATTATAAATAAAATCATTTTGGATTTTTTTTTTCGAATTGCCAAAAAAGCTTTTTTTTGTGACTTAACTACAAAACAGTTTTCAGTTTTTTTTTTCCTTTTACGCTATGAATTTTGATTCCCTTGAGAGAGTAAATATACACGTTTTTAGCTATATAAACGCCCGTATCTTTTTTTATCATAAACTCAGACATTTTAATTTTTTTTCACAAAATCATAGCACCGCACACTTGAGTATATGGTTTTAAATTCAACTCGATACCTCCACGCGTTCCTGAGATAAAGGGTTTTGACATACGGACAACGAAGTCGTCCTCTAAGGGTTCCGTTATTTCCTTTTGAGGTACGGAACCCGGTAAAAATTAAACAATAACCACTTTGTACAAATTATTATCAAAATACCACTTTATAAACAATGGTATTCTTTTTTTTAAAGTGGTATTTTACGTTATGTTTTTCGAACAAAGCCAAGACATATTCCAGTTTCATATAAAAATTCAATCCTAGCCTCGGTTTATATTTAGAGCTACCCTTCACCTAACTAGCTTAGATTTTGTAGAGCTTTATTTTCTAGTTGAAATTGAGCCTGAACAATGACACTAAGCCGGCATCGAATGTGTACTGGACCTAAAAGCCTTACGTAATTGGGGTTTTGGGTAGTACTGAGAATATGTATACAACGTGTAACATTAAATGCGCAAAACCTTAGACACCTCAACTGATTGTTAATTCATTTGACCTAATTCTGTGAGAAAAAAAAAACATAAAAAAAATTAAAGGTTATTCGTATCTGCATTGAAATAAGAACTTTTATTATGCCACTTGTGAGAAAATTTGATTCTACTACAACCATTTGTGTTTGTTTACCTATTAATAAAAAGACTAGAATGAACGGGGTGGTCTTTTAGTCAGTAAGAGTCTGACACTATCTCCCGCTCCGCCCAAGGGCGGGGGATGTCATTGGATATTGAATATGAGGCTGGGCGCTAAGCGACCCCCACAAGTTGCGCTTCAGTCTCCATTTATTTATGAAAAGCATCGTTTGATACACGTGGAAATTTTTCACTGCAGCACTCGACTCCATAACACTCTTGCCTACGTCTTTGGCGAATACTATCTCGGTTTCGGTTTGCCGACGACATAGTAGTGATGACTGAGACTACGGCACAATGCTCAATGACATCAGTAGAGCTTCCGAAAAAGAGGTTCCTAAAATGAACATATACAAAACTAAAGTCATTGTAAATAACCAAGTAGCAACCACTCCTATCCAGGTCTCCGACAAGATGGACCGATGACTTGATGAAGGTTGCGGGAATCCGATGGATGCGAGACGCACAGGATCGTTCATTGTGGCGACACTTGGGGGAGGCCTATGTCCAATAGTGGACGTCTATCGACTGAAATGATGATAAATGTGGAAGTCCATATCTTGATAATATAATAATTTGCGTGAAACTAATCACGGGTAAACTGTGACCTTGTTTTGTACAAAGAGTAACTTTTATCCTGAAATAATCCCTTGGGCTAATGGAGTAAAAGCTAGTATTTTATTTTAGAGATTTAATTAATTTAGATTACTGTTTTTATTTACCCACGGCATACAAGGTGCAAAAAACTGCGCACGAATACAACTTGGGGTTACACTTATCCCAAATATATCGGCCTCTAATGCATGTGTACATCAAATGCAATAAAATTAATGTTATTTTTGTTAAAAAAGTAACAAAGATTAGTTTAGTTAGAATAAAAACCAAAAGATGGATTAAATTAAACATTTTTTTCAAAAGAAAACTGATACATTGTTGAAAAAATATAACTCAATCGTCAACTTTTCAACTCTTGCGCAACGCATACAAATTCAACTTTGGCAACATTTGAAACAAATTCAACGCATATTGAGGTATTTAAAAACTAGGTTCCACAGAGATTTGAACTCGGATCGCTGGATTCAAAGTCCAGAGTGCTAACCATTACACCATGGAACCGGTTGTTAAGACTCGCGAAATAGCGCTTCCTTTCACTATAACTTTTTCCGTGACGTCATTTATTAGTATCTACTCGTAAGTTTTATGACTCTCGCTACGTTTCGTGTTTTGTATGGTCTAGTTTACTACTGTTTAATTGAGTGTTCTGCTAGCTTGAAGAACGAGCTTTTGCCGCAGCTTCGCCCGCGTAAATAAAATATAGCATATGTCACTCAGGAATAAAGCAGCTTTCTATCGGTGAAAAAATTTTCGCAATCGGACCAGTACTTTCAGAGATTATCTCCTACAAACAAAAAAACAAACTTTACCTTTTTATTATTACTGTAAATAAGATAATACTGTTGTGTTTTATTTCCAAAATAAAAATGTACGGGATAATCTTCGGAAGTTTTGATCCAGATGTAATAACTTTTTTATTGATAAAAAGTTACAGAAATAATAAATTACTTAAATTTCATACTATTATTTTTTAAATTATGTACTTACACAAACGCAAACTGTTCATCATAATTATTATTTAAAATCTTTATCTGCCTTGCTTGTATTTTTTTAGAGTCATTCAATAATTCATTCAATGTAGTAATAATTTAATTTTATAATGTTTCTATTGGTGGCCTGAAATAAACGACAAATAAATAAAATAAATGAATAAAAAAGCAACTTTCTGTGCCAGAACTTTCTTTAGTTCTTTATTGTAACACAAAGACATAACATGACTTAAATTAAATTACAGACAGTTCACGTACAAAAGCGAGCTTAACTAAGCA
Source organism: Mythimna albipuncta (assembly GCA_929112965.1). Taxonomy (NCBI): domain Eukaryota; kingdom Metazoa; phylum Arthropoda; class Insecta; order Lepidoptera; family Noctuidae; genus Mythimna; species Mythimna albipuncta. Next base: position 23,746,290 of record OV815961.1, on the reverse strand, counting down.
ATGAGATTTCTCCCAGTAAACCTTTGAGTAATATAGAGAGAACAAATTCGAGATTAGGATCCAGTGTACAATATAAACCTACATAAAGTCTAAGTCTAATATAAAATTACAATATATTACGTCAATAAATGAAAGGAAGTGCTCTTTAAGTTTCCTATTGAAGACATCTAGAGAAGTGCTGTCGCCTAGAGAGTGTGGCAAAGCGTTTCAGAGACTCACTGCAGTTACAGAAGAGGAGCCATCATAGCGGCTAGAAGTATGACGCGGAGTGTAAAGGAGGAGAAAAGAAGAAGAGGTGGTGCGACAGAGTTTTGTTCTGCGAGCAATGTGCCCTGCCCATTGCCACTTAAGTTTGGCGATTCTTCGTGCACCATAGACCACATACTTAATATGTGGTCTATGGTGCTGAAGCCTTTTCGGAATCCGTCGGCATTTTTCGAGAGGCTGGAAGTCCTTGAACTTGCGCGCGAAAGGGTTCGTTATGACTCTAGAAAACAGCTTGTAGACATGGGTTAGAAGTGAGATGGGCCTATAATTCTTGAGCAGGGCCTTGACGCCCTTCTTAAATAAGAGTAACACTACACCTTTGCTCCATGCCTGTGGCCTTTTTCCCTCGAGTATGGCGGAATCAAACAGCTTCTGAAGGACCTTAAGGATCGGTTTCCAACCCACCTTAAGGAGTTTTAAGGTAATTCCGTCATCACCCGGCTCTTTGTTGTTATTAAGCTGCTTCAGAGCCATCCTAATCTCGTACAAGTTGACATCCGGGATATCTTTGGTGTAATGTCGGGTCAATCTAGCTCTTAGGTCGTTTGCCAGATTCGCAGTGGGTTTGATGATTGACGCGTGCAACTGTCCTTAGAAAGCCTCGATCGCTTCCAGGAACTCCGATTTTGTGGATATTACTCTGCCATCATCGGTCTTCAGTTTCGTGAGCTGGCTCTGCCCAATAAACAGATATCTTGCAAACACCTTGGAGCCCTTGTTTTGCTCAATCGTGTCTTTAATTTTTCCGGTATTAAAGTGACGGAGATCCCGCTTCTAGGACGTAGAGATCCGTCTGTGAGATCCGTCCACCGTATGGACAGTTTCCACTAATCCATCGTTTTCTTCGTCCACGGAGCTCGCTAGGCACTCGAAACGATTTTGAAGTTTAAGCTGAAAGCTTTCGAAGTTTTGGATCTGGATCTGTGCAGGTCGAAGCGTAGACGTCATCATTATTTACACAATGATATTCAATGTGCCTCTTACCATGCGGTGATCACTTCCGGTTTTCACTGCATTAATCACAGATCTATCACTGAATATTTAATTTTAGTTGCTCCATTAGGGCTTTACTAGGTCTATTTCCTATGCTCACGCTTTCTGAAGAAGGAGTTCATCATGTAGAGGGGCTTCTTCTCCATAAATCTGCCTAATAGGTGTCCTCAGTGGTTTCTACGTCCAAATCAGTTAAGTTAAAGTCCCCCATGACCACGGTGAAGTGAGTCTACCAAATGAACCTAACGATGCATGGCTCTGGATATATCCTCATTCATGGACTCTATTTCGTCGTCGGTGTATTGTGGTCGGAACGTAAACTTGTACGCCCTTCAGTGAAAGCTTCATGATGATATTCTGAGTATAAGGTACGCTATCCTGATCGACATACTCTCGATCTTCACCACATTGTTCACAAACGACTTGGGACTGCTGGTTTCCCTCCCGGAAATAGAGCAAGGTACCACATCTTAGGATTATCGTTTCTGCATTTATAATAGGTATAAAAATGGATAAAAAAAAACATGTTTGAAATAATATTCAAATTAATAATCAAAATTCTAATCTATAATAATCGTGACGACAACCTTGAGGTCAATATCTCGACTATATAACTCATAACTAGATTGAAGGAGTCAAAAACCTCATAATTTTATTTTATATAATTTGCACTATCATCGTATTCTTTTTTATTGACCATTGAACCAGTATAGAGGGTAGTCACAAGTTAAATCTTTCCATACCAGGTAGTCTATCGAAGGTATATTGATGCAGCTATTTAGTTTGTTGCTGAAAACAACAAAAACAAATGAAAAATATAAGCATAAAGACCAAGAATTTTCATAAAAAGCCATAGAAAGAAATATTATTACTATCGTTTGTTCTGTTGAATTTTTAGACATTTTTTTTAAGAAAGGTATAATTATATTACTGGAGTATATTGAAAAACAACTTACTTGATCCCGGCTTTCAAGAAAGCATGCGGTTGAATCCTTGTAACAGTATCACCAACATCACATAAGAGTCTTGCGATGGTGTAATTCCTTATTTCAGCTAGCTGATCTGGAAAAGTAATTATAATTTAATCATTTAGAACAATCTTACGATAAAACATGCATCTTATAATATGGTTTAGAGTTATTATGTCTCCAATATTATGCTTTTCTACTTACAAATAGTGAATGCGTTCGGACGATTTGGTCTCTCATACCAATGTCTATCAGAGACTGCGTTACGTCTCAACTGGTCCATCACAAGGCAATAGAACGTCGAAGGGACAAAACCTCCATTTATAGGCCGTTCTACCCATATACCAGCTAAAAGATCGATATCTTCTATTTTTTCGTACATTTCCCTTAGGATTTCTATTCTCTGAAAGGTAAAAATAAAATACGTTTTAGTTTCATTGTCATATCCAAAATCTTCAAAATTATTATGAAAAATTTTTTGTACCTCAGGATCTATAAAACCATAAAGATCATCAAAAGTGTGAGTTGGCTTTCCAAAACATAATTCTCTGTACTTGATGTAAGGTTGAAATCCAAAGTATCGATTCTTGGCCATGTCATTGGTCATAATATCTGATATTCGTTGAAGAGGTCCTAAAGCTTGATCAGTGATCTAAAATACAAATAACAAATAAGCAAAGAAATTTAAGAATAATTTTATGTTCTATTTTTAATTTCTCTGCCTTTACTTACATCAGGATCAGCAATATAGTCGATATTGGCACTTCCTTGTCTAAAGCTGCCTTGTGTGATGTAGTCAATATTGTTATCGACAGCCAAGTAACCAGTTCTCAAAGTAAGGTTCACAATAGGAAACTGTTTTAAGTAATGACCATCTTGATCGTACATTCTGAAATTAAAGAATTGTTTGGACATGTCTTTAACATCTGACTTAATACTAGACACTACATGACTATTGAAAAGTGACAATAAAAAGAAAAAATATGTCGAATGGGAACTTTACTATTGTAATTCGTGTAATTGGTTCATTTTAAATGAAATTTAAAGTAAACCGATTAAAATTGGTGTAAAGCAGTGGCAAGTAACTAGTACAAATATATGTTTGTCACACAGGCACAAAAAATTAAGAGTCACACACCACCAACAACAACACACCACACACGACACACACCTGACAACATTTAATGTAAGTAAACTTACCATGAAAAGTCGATGGGAAAAGTCCCCGAGGCAGAAATCCTATAGGAAATAGGAAAATTAAATGTCCCTATACTGGACAACAAAATCAACGTCGCCATCTAAATCGCTGAAGATAAAACAACATGGCGAAATATTGTCCACAGGAAAGTTATTTGTCGAGGTCACCACCCTCAGCATTGAGAATAAACGTTGCAAGGAAGAAGAGCAAACTTAACCAGTATAAGCTGAATTTACATTAAAAAAGAGCTTTTTGTACAATGTTCGTCATCATTCGTGATACTCGTAATAAACAGCCAACAGTTACTTTATACATTATATACGTACTTTAAAGAACCTTCTTGTACAGTATGCAACCATCTTAACGCAAATGGATATTCCAAAGACAGTTGAGGCTGTACATTTTCATTATAAATGTCTCTGAATCCACCAGTTCGAGTGATCACACCATCTAGTACTAGGTTGTCATATCCTGCGAAAGACATTACATATTTTGAGATTTAATATAAGTAGGTAAGTGTTTATAATGGTCGTGGTGGCTTACAATGGTCCTCATCAGAAGGCTTAAAGTCACTCAAAGGGCAATGGTAAATCCGAAAGTGAAGCTCGGTCCCGGTACGAAAGGCACGAAGGAACGGGGTGGGCTTTTAGTCAGTAAGAGTCTGACACTATCTCCCGCTCTGCCCAAGAGCGGGGGTTGTCATTGGATGATTTCTCTCACAATAAAAAAAAGGGCAATGGAAAAGGCTATCTATGCTCGGAGTTTCCTTCCGTTATGACATCAGAAATGAAGATATCCGTATGAGAACCAAGGTTACAGACGTAGTCCAAAGAATCGCCAAAGTTATGTGGCAGTGGGCAGGGCACATTGCTCTCAGAACAGATGGTCGATGGTTCTAGAATGCTGACCACTCCCACAAGGTAGATCGATGACTTGGTCAGGGTCGCGGGAATCTGATAGATGCAAGACGCACAGAACCGGTCATTGAGGCGACACTTGGGGGATGCCTATGGACGTGTCCGGCTGAAATGATGAACGTTTATGTTTGTTTAGTTTGCTAATAAGAATAGTCATAGAAAAATTAATCAAATACAGGATTTGTAAAAAGTAAATATAGCAAATAAAGTGCCTTACCCAAAAATATAGGCAATAACTCATAGTAATTGATCTGGAGAAATATAGCAATGTTTATATCTCTGGCCGTATCAAATAATTTTTGGTCATCCCAACATGGGTTGACCTTAGCTAGCTGCGTAGCGATAAAGTTGTGATTTCTCCAGAACCATATTGCCATGAGGTTTGTAGAGAGTAAGGTGTTGCCTCCATTTTCAGCTGGAAAATAAAATCATGTTTTTTATTGATAATTTGTTTAGCTATATTATATTTTTATGTTGTTACGTCTACCTGTATCAATTGTTAATTAATCATGTTTGCATACCATTGTAATTTAATTTATCTATATATAAAAAAACAAGTTGCGCCGACCCCAAATAAAATTGAACAAGAGCAGAAAGATGATGATGAATAAACAAACGTCATGTTTAAAAAAATATGGCACATCACTAGCCTGACTTGCACTTTGTCTCCAATTTCAGATTAAGTTATAATAAATAATACTAATTTTATTAATCAAAGGCGTATACAACAGTTGTAGGTAATCTGCACGTACAAAGTAAGGTTAAAATTTGAAAACCATTTAATTCTTAATTCTAAACAGTATCTGAGAGAGTCAGTTGAACTTTTGTGAAAAGATGATAATAATATCAAAAAAATACCTACGCATATCATGACACCTCTTTTCATGTGGTTGTTGATTCAGAAGACATATATTAAACCGAGTCTTGGTGCTTGGTGGCCAGACCCTTCCCTCATCAACTTCATATTTCAATAGTCCACCCTGAAACGTTCGCCCTTTTTCTTGTAAATTCTTCATAAAATTGCCGTAGATTGCAGATAAATCCAGTAGTGAAGTTGACGAAACAATCTGGAGGAAAAAGAGAAATTTTAATTTTTATGAAGAAATTGCGACAATAAAGACAAAGAAATCAGCAAGTGTTCTACAGAAGTTTTTAGTCGAAAAACTGGCTGTACTAAGTATAAAACCTCTGTCCAAAAGTGGAACAATATTTAGACTAACAATAAACAAAGACTAACAATAATTTGTGATAGAAAATTCAAAACTATGAGAGTGACGGAACAAAGATGAATGTCTTACTCTTTCGGGGGTAGTACCCTTTGGCACACACCCAATACTTTGAAAAGATTCAGGTCTGGTCATGTTTAAACAACGAAATCCTGAGAAACGATGCACTGGATCATCTTCAGGTAACTTATTGGGGACACAAATTGAATCAGTCTTCCCTTTTGGAGTACAGCAGTGTGGCCTCCATAGTATGTAGTTGACTGAAAGTTTATAATTTGATTAGAAAAAAAAACCTGACAATAATGCGTGTAATATTTAAAAAAAATAACGTTGAGTGAAACAAAAAATTAAAAAACATTGTCATCATATTTATTATGTTAAACTTTTTCATCATACGGAATATAGGTATAAATATATCTTACATGTATCATGAAAAGATGAAACATCGGCAGACAAGAAAGTAAGAGCGTGTATCGCTAGCTGAGTATATCTCTGACTGGGTACTTTTCCAACTGATATAAGACGCGTTCGAAGGGACCGTGGGAGAGGCAGTTCATTGCCTGATGCTGCTTTCTTAGGCTCAAAATCTGTGAAAAAAAGTGAAGAACTCTATCAAAAATTCAATGTAATAAAACGATTTCTTTATAATTTCTTTATTTGCAATATAATATCTTATTACGCAGGGTGCTGTCGGAGGACTGAACAAACGATTTTTTTATGAACTGATTTAATTCAATAAAAATTAAAATTATATAAAATAGCAAATTGACCTAATCAAGGTTAGATCCGAAGTGCGCGGGCGAGGTCACGTAGTCGATGTCCTTGGGCCTCATGGTCTGTGTCAGAAAATTCCTCGTTGGTAGCAACAGTGACGATGCGCACGCGCTGACTCGTGAATAGGTATTAGCGATTTCCTTTTTAGTGATGCGCGTAACAATCTCATATATACAAAGGATAGGTAATAAAAATAAATCAGAGTTTGTAATACAAATCAATTGATTTACATTTTAAATATTTCTAAGTAATAATAATATAATAATAAACAATACAAAATATATGTTTACCATTTGTCTAGTATAATAGAAATAAATTAAACCCAGACATGGAACACAAATTATCGTGCTTTACACTCAAAAATTTGTCACCGATAAAAAGTTCAATTCTCACACTCACTCACGACTCCAGCGTAGCAGTCAAGGCCACTAACTGGACCAACAGGCCAGTCAAATTATTAAGCATAGAAATGAGCACGTTGATATCAAATTATAATTAAATTTCAAGCTGGATATGATTTGCTAACCTTTGTCGTATATTGGTGGTAAAATTCTGATGAAGGGTGTATGGCTCGCTCCTCGGGACGGGTATTTCAAGTTGTTGCATGATCCATCGACTCGTCTTCCTTCAAGGGGATCACATGGCTCAATCTCATTTACGCACCAGCTAAAGAAAACAAAAATGTTAACAATGACTTGGTTTTAAATAAGAGACGAAAGTAGTTAAAATTATTGGCAAAAAAAAAACAGGTAACCAATTAATTGAAGCCATAGCGTTTGAGTTAGGTAACAACCTGTGCTACAAGAATCAGTGTCTTTAAGTGTTACATTCGATAACATATTTATATAGAGTGCAAAAAATACATTTAATAAAATGGAAAAAAAAAGATATAACATAACTACAAATTCAATAGATTAGAGAAAGAGCAAAAATGATCGATACATAATAAACTTTATCAGGAAGCTATTAGAAATAAAAGATATACGACAATAACAAAAGAAGATAGAGAATAATAACTAATAAAATATAACAACAAATACTCACAAAGTTGTGTTACTTTTGTCATGGCGTTTTACTTCACTGATATCGATAGGAACTCCATGATACGAATCATAGAACAACGCAGCCTTCACATCACATAACACAGTAAGAAGCAATAAAGGAGACCACATCCTACCGTTTCTAATAACCAAATTATTCTACAAAACTACTCGCCCTATCTCACATAATATAGAATGTATATTTATTGAAAACCAGTTGTAGATGATGTCAATTTGGTAATAAATAATTACGACTTTCGGTTTAGTAACCCATCGATTGAGATTTATAAATCTATAACATTCATCTAATCGATAGATAATTTATTGAATTTTTGATGTTCAAGAGAGGTCAAGATTTCACTTTTTAAAGCTTTTTGCACTTCATTGTACACGTGCAGCCTATGGGCTTCCTACACACAAGCGGTTTACAGTGCCCTCCGTATCCAATACAATAACGCGTTCAGGACGGTGTTGGGACTGCCCCGCTTCTGTAGTGCCTCGGGCATGCTTGCGAAAGCGCGTACCGACTGTTTTCACACTACTATGCGCAAGCGATGCACGTCTTTATTGCGCAGGGTGCGGGGCAGCTCCAATACTGTTCTTGCGAGGATTGCCGGCAGATTTCGTCCTTATATCGGACATTGCTGTAGCAGACATGTTGCTTCAGTAATGTCCGGACACATCCGATAGTGTGAAAGAGTACACTCATAATGTAATGTTGTGTGTAATGTATTTCTGTCTATTTGCTGTATTGGTGCCTTTGGTTGCCTGAATTAAATGCTTTTTATTTTTAATTTATTTTATTTTGAAAATTTACTTAATATTTGCACTAAATGGACTAATATCATTATTATTTACGTTAATTTAAATTAGATGAGAGCAGTGTTTCTTAACTGACTCACCTAAAAGAAACACATATAAACGAACTCTAAGGTTAAAGTCTCTTTCAAAATCCTTACAGTTAGCAACACGTTTTAACAATATGGCATCGATGGCTTTGAAGCTAAGCTGTAAGCTGATCACTCCATACAGGTAATGCGTTACGGGATGTGGTCGAGCAAACCGACACCTGGTAACTAGTTTGGTTTAGAGCTATTTGGCTCTCTATCACCTTTATGACGTCTTCCCAGGCTTGTATCGGTGCCGGCGGAGATCTCACGCCGGCCCTTGGTTGAGGCCATGGTCCGGGTCGAGGAGGAGTGGTAGGCGGTCGCCGACTTCAACGAAGCAGTAATGCTCGCAAAGGAAGAGGCCGAACGCATCAGGTAACGGCGTTATCGCCGCCGCGATTCTGATCACGATTTCCGGCCAACGTAGACGAGGGCTTGCGGACAATGAGCAATGGGAAGCTCACCGTCCGGCCGTCCGGTAACTGTCCGGACCAAGCCCAAGTCGTCGACAGCGCGCACTGTTCCCGCGCGCCTCAAAGAGTTGTCAGCAACAGCAGGGACCCAGCCGGATCGAAGCCTACTGGGGCCAGGGTTATCCGAAAGGGCGCTCGAGCCCCGGTATGAAGGCTAGAAGAAACGGGGTGGATCTTTTAGTCAGTAAGAGTCTGACACTATCTCCCGCTCCGCCCAAGGGCAGGGTCAATGCATGATTTTTTCCCACCATAAAAAAAAGGCTTGTATCAATATTGTTCCAAAATCACCTTCCAGGAATCCACAGTTTCAGTCTTGAGATGATCATTTCTTAGCATGTTACTCACGATGAATCGGTTTACTCGTTGCTGTAGCTGAAAGTCATATCCGTCTTTTTTTCAAAATTCAGAAAATCTATTCTACAGGCTGTAACTCGTAAAAATGAAACATATTTTTAACCGACTCCCAAAAAAAGAGGAAGTTCTCAATTCAGCTGTATATATATTTTTTATATTTGTTATCCCAGAACTCCGTCGTTTATGGAACGATTTGTAATTTTTTTTTGCCCTAAATAATATAGGTCCAGATTGGTCCCATTTTTTTCAAAGTCCAGTTCTGATTATGGAATCTATGAGGGATCGAGGGAACTCCTCAAATATTATAGGCAACTATACACTGATTTTGGTATTTTCATCGAGGACTTAAGCATTTACAAACAAAAAGTAAGATTTGGTGAAGTAGAACTGATGAAGAAGACCAGAAATGGCCAACAGAACTTCATACTTACACAGTTAGGCGACTATGGTAATACAAATAAATAAATGGTTCTGAATAGTTATGTTGAAAATAGTATCATCGAAGTGATCTGATGATGATGATGGAGCTGGAAGATAGGCACCGGAACTCCGAAATTAATCAATGCATCCAAGCCGTGTTTGGGCTTTTTAGAATTGCTTTGAGATGCACTTTGACTATAAGGTACTATTAAACTGATCTGATGATGGAGCCAGAAAGTGGAAGGTGGACATGGGAACTTTATAATATAACAATGTATCCTAGCAGTTTTTGGGTTAATTGCAATAGTCATAAGAAATAGGTACTCTCACTCTGGCTATAAGTGTATCGCAACTAAAAAGTGTGAATTACGCAACTTTTTACAAAAAATAAAATAAATAACCGACTTCACTAAAAAAAATACTAAAACGATCAAAATAACTTTAATTTCGGAAGTCAGTGTTTCAGGCTTCACTTCGCTCCAGGTCATTCCGTTGCTCGCCGCTTCTGCCAACACGGTACGACTTCAGGCTTGACGGGAACGGCCACGATTTCTTTTCCTTGTGGATTCCAGTCCAACGCTTGCTTGGGTATGTAATATCGACGGAATTGCTTCGAAGCGTGAGGCCAATCCATCTCCACTTGCGACGCTTGATCTGGCAATCGCTTGGGCTCTCGTGGCTTTTTCCAACAGCTCTACGTTGGATATTGTGTCGAGCCAGTAGATTCCGAGGATGCGATGGAGACAGTGGTTGACGAAAACTTGGATTTGGCGTGAGATGTCCTTTGTGACCTTCCACGTTTCGCACCCATGATGAGATTATCTTTTTATGGATCAAGAAGAGTTTCGTATCTACAATATGTTAGAGAGGGAACTCCTTCTTAATCTTAAAGATAATGACTAAACTTTATAGTTTTCTTAGAGTCGTGAATGATGTAATTGCCTATATATAATGAAGTAAAAACACAATTTATTATTGAACTAGATATTTGTTAAATAAATACTTTTATGGATTTAACTGAGATGTTATTTCAATTTAAAGTCCTATACAAAACATTTTGGCTGCCTGTACTTTAGATCCTTGAATTTATTTTAGTATGAGTTGGAGCAATGGTATCCATTCGAAATAGGCAATAAGCACGGGCTCAAATAAATACCAGTGGTATTAAAACGGAATAAATCGATTTTCTCACCTAAAAAAAAATCCTAAAGTTGTCTTTTAGAATAATTTCAGACTTTAGTTTGTGTAAAGTATTTGGCAAAAGCTGAATTAAAAGTATGGTATAAATGTCAGTGTAATTAAAATACAGATAGGTAATATCCTTCACTTGTGTGTAAGAAAAATCAAATAAACACGATACGGGAGAGGATTTAGATCTTGACATTAAAAGCCACTAACTTCGTCGTCTTACAGAGATTTCAATAGAGCAGAATATAAATTAAAGCTAAAGACAAATAAATCAACGCAGGCTACCGTCAGATAGTTAAACCCTCGTGTAAACCTCTTACACTTCCTTGCCAAGAAATTGGTCGCAAACTGCCTTTTGCGTACACGTTTATTTCTTTATTTAAGTATCAAAAATTTATTCAACATACAATTATGAAAATTGACTTAATGCCTTAGGCATTCCCTACCAATCAACCAAGGATAGTAGAGATCCAATATGGCAGGTGCATAAAAAAAAATATATTAACCTGTCACATTTCCTAAGATTTGCTTTTAAATATTATAATTTTAATTATGTATTGTTGTATTTTTGCTGTGACTCGAGTAAAATGGTCCAGATCGGCCATGGCTCTCTTCAAGCTCTGCAACGGATTGGAGGAATCGTCAGAAACTTCTTTCACCAAAAGTCGCAAGTCTCCAAAATGGTTCAAGTACACACGTATATAGTAATAAGATAGGCTTACGCATTCAATAAAAATTGCTAGTCAAATACATTTTAAACGACATTTTTTTTAAGCTACTGCATAGCTTCTATCGCGGGCCTTGAGCGTGGAGACCGAATCCAGAAATTCCGTAACGAAAATAACCTAACACCCCCCACTCATTTGTTTTTTGAGCGTGGTGACCGATAAGAAAACAAATGAGTGAACAATCAATCAAAATTCAATTCAATGTGTGAAAGTGTAACTTCAATTAATATCAAAGAAAAAAAACAAAGGAAAAAAATTACTGCATAAATAAAATAATATAAATAATTATAATTGCGTAAGTTGATAAAAATGCTATGCAATAGCTTTACCGCGGCAGTCCCCGAGTGCCACACGTCTTTTTTTTTTAGTAAAAAAAGTAACATTGTAGTTTTTATAAAGTTTAGCCAAATGACTACATTATTTTCTTCCAAAACCTAAATTTTGAATCAGTGGGAAAAAAAAGTGACCCACTCATTCTGCACTGCAGTTTACACAGTACACGAGCTAGTGTTGACATCACGTTAATCCTGCGGTTACCATGCAATATATTTCTTTAGAACAACTTTAATATTTGGCTCTCATTCGGATGATACCAGCGTTAAGCAAACTCCGAATTTAATAACTGTACGTTTGCTGAAGGATTTTTGTTCCAAATCTCCATTATATTGGTCCCATTGGAGCTGTGTCAATATGAACCTCGAATAACATTTTGAGCCTACGTTGCGTGCTGTAAGAATATATGTATGTCAGTCGGGACAGTCATCATTGTGCCAACGTAATTAGGATACTCTGTAAATAACAGACGTATTATTTGGAAAACTATCGAATTACTTAAAGTTGAACATATGAAAATTTATTGTGTTATAATAGTAATAGATTATTTTAGAGGGTTCTCAAAATAAATTCAGTTGCTCAGACTTTCCTAAAATAGCTTATTAACTCATTAGGTTTCCACCTTTCCAGAACCGAAGAATTGTTCCAAGGTTGCAGGATTATTTGAAAGAGTTACCGCGGCCTCGGAACGCAAAAGGAAACTGGAAGAACATTACTGAGCTTTAGTCAGAAAATGTCTGACACTTCCTATTGAGACCGCTCCTCTCAACATTGTCGCGCGCTGGCGGCAATGAACGAGTCTAAAAGGTGCAGGAACAGTGGAGAATCAGCCGGCTGACGATGGCCGCCTGGCAGATCGTAAGACCCCTGTACCATACACCAGTCAACTGTCAAATGTTTGCGCTCATGCATCCTAATTAATTATCCTATTATTCGTTTCGTAGACTCTTGTTCAATATCTTTTTTTGCCGGATCAGCCACGGCACACCCCAAGACATTCCACAAGAGTGGTAGTAGATAGTTATTTGATCATTTTTCAGACAAAACCTGATAAGTAGTAGGATAAAATCATACCTGAACCTATACCCAGAGAACTTAACGCATTCGTAATCTTCTTCTTCTTCCTGCCCTTGTCCCATTTTATTTGGGGTCGGCGCAACACGTTTGTTTCTTCCATTTTGTCTTGTCACTCGTCACGCTATCACTAACTCCCTTTTCTTTCATATCACTTCTCACACAATCCATCCATCTTTTCGCATCTTTAACGCATTCGTAATCAATAGAAATAAATTAAACGCAACAAAAAGTCCTTGAGAATTAAAACTCTCGCTTACAAATGCACAATGTATGAATTCGAAAGAGTGCGTAATACCGATGACTCAGTTATGAATGTTATGATTGCAACCATTTACAAGCGAAACTAATTTATCGCTGTAATTATTTTTAGTTGTTAGTGAAAAAGTAAAAATATACTGTAATTAATTTAATTAAAAATGTTGACTATTTTTAGATTTCTTCCGGCTGTTCTGTTCATGTTAATTGGAATACATTTTAACTTAGTTTTTAACGATATAATTATAAATGAAGAAGTTGGTGTGGTATACTATTTTATTTATTGGAGGAAGTTTAAGAGTTCTCCGCGCAATTAGAACATTTATACAACTATTGACCAGCCATAATACCCGGAGGATCCCCTTTTTCCTCGTTTGTGGAACTTTAAACACTATGTTGCACACCTATAAAGTTTTTTAAGAGTAGATACATAGATAGTCTTCCTTTATCTAACTTATCTAACTCGCATTCAAGCCTCTATAGCTTTCCTCTTTGCGTCGTATTCCTCAATGCTGAGGGTCGTGACCCCCCTTTTTTATCACTCTATCTCTTATGATATTTCTCCATCTGTTCCTATCTCTGACGGCGTGAAGGGCATTGTACATCGTGGAGTCAAGGGTGGTGCGGATCTGGTCGGACCAACGTATTAAGCTTAGCCTGCGAGGCCTTTTCCCGTCCACTTTACCGGTCACAATTAGCCTACTATTAGTCTATGGCTTTAGACTAAGTAAAATACGCATCCTATCAGTGACCATGAACTAAATACAAACTACAGTACAAAATCCAAAAACCACTACAAAAAAATATTCAATCCTACTTTTACATTACTTTAGAGCCTACAATGTTCTTTTATGTGTTCCAAACCTATAAGTATGTATAATACAAGCAATCTTCAATACCCACGTAAGATTGCTATTAACAATCCCATTGTCCCAAGCAATCCCACTAAAAATAAGGGCTACGTTAATGTACGTACCGTTCCATAATACATTAAAGGCAAAAAGCATACTCGAAATACGAGACAATGTTTGGTTGTTCCCTTAAAATTCAGAACACAGCGTATGGAAATCGATACACATTTGGGGAACATAGCTTGTCTCTACGTGAGGGGTTTTCACAAATACGCGACATGGATGACCTTTATATAGAATGAATTTACATTTAGGGGTTTAAAGGGGTGTAACAATTTGTATGGAAAATTGTCGGCAATTTGGGTTGGAAATTAATAAGCATTTTTTCAAGCGTTGACATCTACAATTCCGCTTGGTTATCTACACACAATTGGCCTTTTAGTTCTTAGTTTGGTTTTTGTTTCAGCCTCTGTAAATAACTCTAATATTCGACTCACAATTTCTGGTCAAACATTAAATTAACTCATCAAGTTAATTCTATAACACAACAGAAAGTTAACTGATTAAATAGCTAATAGTTAAGTTCCTTAAAACCAATTGCAGTTTTGCATAATCAGGCACGTAATACGTACAATAAATAGATACATACAGTACTATATTATATATGATCAGTCTTATAATTTTCCCACTGCTAGTCACTAAGGTCTCCTTTCTAGGTGAATAGGTCGTGATCCAAGTCACGGGCCAGGTGCTAGTTGGTAGTCATACCATATGAATTGAATATTTGTTTTTGGACAAAGCGGTTTCTATATGATATTTTTAATGACCGTACTGAGAGCAGAGGTGATGAAGTGAACTACACAAAGTAAAACTCCTGCCTAGGTTTGAAATCATGATGTACAACTTGCAAATTATAGCCGTTATCAAGTTGTGGCCCAGTTCACAACTGCAGCAGTTTTATAGAATTATTATTATTATTATATCTAGCCTGTACGGTCCCACTGCTAGGTAAAGGCTTTTCTCAATTCCTTCCATTGTTTCAAGCTCGGAATAACTTTTTAATTTCTAAGGAACCCACTGTCTCCTTCTTTGTCTACTGTGACCTTGACGTGCGATTTTAGTTTTGTGTTTTAAAAGTCCACCGCTCGGTTGGCATAAGGCAGATGTCCAACTCAGTCCCACTTAAACTGCCTTCTGAGCTACTACATCAATGATATGCATTTTGGAGTGTAGTAAGGTGTTTTGTACGCGATCCGCAACAAAAATCGTCTCGGTCTTTGACTAACACCGAAAAATCTAAACTTAACGTTTACCAACGTACTACAAAGTGCAGCAAACTACGTTTAAAAAAAAAAACATATTATTGTAGCATAATTAGCCTTTATAATGTTCCCAATGCTGAGACTCAGGCCTCCTCTCTAGAAGAGGAAATAATCCATAATAACAGAAATAATACCATCCAATAAAACATATAATTTGTCACCTGACATCGTACGAATATCCACGTTAAGGCCATAACTTAAAACAACACAGGATTAAGGCGTCCTGACACAAACACGTATCGGACTAGACGTCCAACAGGGAAACAGCGGGGCATCATACATCTGTATTGAAACACCATCAAACTGAATGTTACAATATTTCAGTTGTCAGGATCTTAAGAGTGTCTTGAATAGGAAATTTTGTGGTTTCATTAAAAGTGAGATGATTTTACGTCACTTTAAGCTATAGGTCAAATTGAACTACTTTAAAAAATATAAAATTGATGGTCTAAAAGACTTGGTTGTCACACCTTCCATTATACAAGAATACAAAATAATATAAGATTTCGAAGTAGTTTTTTCTTTCAAGAATAGGTCTTATTTTATCATATTATTATTGTAATAGAATATTAGCGCTTTCAACGTACAAAGTGAGACTTGGTGTTCTGAATAGTTTTCAATTGGAAAAAAAAAATCTTTAAACAAAAAAAAAAGTCTACCTTTTTGGGTGCTGAGGCTGGAGTGAGTCTTTTTTGGCAATGCCGCAGTCCTGAAAACTATAATACATTTATTTTCAATTTACCCCAGTAGTTTTTGATCCTTTCGTCACATTGTTGCTGAGGGAACAATACATTTCTCCTCAATTAACTTATACAAACTAACTTTACTAAGCGTCTATTAGGATACGATTTATCATCAAAACGCTATGTCATAGCACAGATAAATGATTGCTAGCGATAACATAAACACTTCCAACGTTCGCCACACAATTTAGAAATATGCAAATCTACTGCAAATCCCTCAGGACAAAGACTAAGATAAAAATAACGGAACGATTAAATAAATTGTATACTATGTAACCGTGAATTTATCTACTTGACTCACGAAATGGAACATGCCAAAATGTAAACAGTTAGAAATATGCAAATCTTACCGTAAACAATTTCATGAGTGTTTTAATTACCTATATCAGCCAGTTTGAAACCATCATAACTTTCCCATATTTTATTTAAAAAAAAATAATTTATTAATTTCAAAGGTGACGCCTGTGACTGTAAAGTTGAAAAAGAATCGTTTGATTTGGTATGGTTAAATGCAAAAGAGGGATGGAATGCATGTTACTAAAACAGTTATGAATAAACTTGTGGATAAAAGGAGAGGAAAAAATGGTTGTGTTCTGTGAGTAGTGATATAAAAATAGGATAGGTTATAAGTTCTTAAAAGCGTCACGGGTGATAAAACAAAAAAAAACACACTGCATCGACCCCAAGTAACACGAGAAAAGAGTAGGAAGACGATAATGTGTGATAAATGTGAAGTCTTTAGTTTTGATTAAAAAAAAAGAAGTTTATCAACACCACCACTTGTTTCAAATTCAATTTTAAAACATTTAGCTACCAATAATCATCGTTATCCTTATAATTGCTTTACACACTGTATTACTAAACAGGATCCATTTTTTCAAATTGCTGTAACATCAATAAGTTTCTAATCGAGTAGGCACGTTTCGGTCGATTTAACATCGCATCTCACGCAATCTACTCTATGCCCCCCACTGAGGGTTTTAATTAATATTTCTACACAGTATCCGTACTGCACGAATTAATTCCTAGTATAGAACCCACGGTGAAATTTATGCAAATCTGGCTATGGTTGTGTGTGATTGTTTTAGTATCACAATGATTTCACCTTTCGAAATTCTCACTTTCATGACTAAGATCATGACTAATAATGCTAAGTTTGTCAGCATTGCAATGGGTTTTGTCATAGAACCCTACTATGTCAAAGATAAAATAATAATTTATGCTTTCTATAACAAGATGATTTATAGTTAACACTGAATTGAGAAAGTTCAATGAAACATAATTATAATGCCACTCAATCTGCCTAGCCTTTCCCTAACTGTGTCGGCTTTCTGTCAAACTGGATACAGCTGGTTAGAAGTATTTACATGGAATGACGGCTTATCTGGTCTCTTCAATTCAGTATCTGTATAATACCACTTGACAATACTGCGTTCAGATTTCCTGGCGTCTCATTCTCTCTAACAACTGTCAAAGATTTACAAATGACTAACGAGATCAACGATTTGACGAGCTTCAGAGACATGGAGGAGTTTCAATATGTTAAAGATGGTCACCACATTTAGTAACCAATCTTGGCAAATGTTGTTTCAATCTAGGAGATTGATTCATGTAGATGTAATTACTTAACTTCCTTTTTTATTATAAAACCACTGCTAAGGATAAAATTGTCGATCATGTAAATAAATGGAAAGGTTTTCTTACTCAGCACTGAATCCAGTGTTGTAAAAATGTAGCTCCAAGAATTACCATCGATATTGATGAAACGATTATCCGTATTATAGATTTTTATACACGCCAAGATGAAAAAGCGGGCAACATGTAATTTCTCAGTAAATTGCTCCGCTGAGGCGTGAAATTGAGGATGAGAAAATACTTAAACGTCTTCATTCACATTTAATATCAAATATTAAAAAGCAAATCCTGCTTTATAACGACCCGTGATGGCTGCCCAGCAAACTAAGAAATATTTACTATAAAATATTCATGAAAACATAAATTTCAAGTGAACACCATAGCAAATATCTCTTAATGACAAGGCGAAGAGCCGACGTTACTATAAATATGTTCTTTTGAAACCCCAAGCAAAAACTTGTATCAACTACACCTTACAATGATCACGATAAGGGTGAAAATTGTTTATCAATAGTTGGTGAGCAGCAAAACATTTGGCACCTTTTAACAAAATTATTTACAAATTATAAAACATTAGAGAGCGTAAATTGGAACTTATATCTATTGGAATAAGGATACATGTTAGGTTATTCTAATATACTAAGTGCATTAGCAATGTTGTTAAAAGCTTATGAATAGGCAATAAGTTGTCTTCAGGCGCCTACCTCTGTGCACTGGTTAATGACAGTTGTATAGGCAAGTTATGTAGATTAATGCCAATTTTGTGGTACAGTTAAGGAGTTATGTATATCATGTAATGGACTATTTTAGTATGTAATGTCGATCGGGATTTGATTGTAAGAAAATTAATGAACTTAGCTTTGCATAGTAAACAATTTATTTCTGTTAATAAATATGTCTGTGTTAGATAAATTGAGAGATAAGTGAAAACATGGTGTATATCAATCAGTTGCGTTTTATCTCACGCTAGTTAGGAGTCAAGTAGGATAATGGATTGATCTTGTTCCAGCGATTGGTTAACTAACTTACACTGCATTTACATAATCTTGTCAATTGTACCATTTTATTACATTTGCTTACTATTTCTCTACAAACTTTCGCATGGACATATCTTTTTTTTTTTCGAATGGAATTGATTTATTAAAAGGCTCAAATATGATTATCTGAACATCAGGATCGTTTTACTTAGAATGATATTTTTTAATATAATCAAATACCGAAGTACATAATAATAAATCAATAACAAAAAGAAAATAAACAATACCCGTTTAACCAACTACACTATAAGAACTTTAACAATGCTTCAGGAAATGAAGAAAGGGCCACAAAAAAAGGCTCACAAGTCTAAAATAAACTAAACATCATAAATAAGAGAGAACAGAACAGAACATAGATCGGAACATTTGACGTCACAGACCATTGCTTACAAGTGACAGACGAATGTTTCAATTCTCTTTCTCAAACGGTGCAGTACGTTCAACTTTCTAGAGCATTAGAATACAAGAATATTTGATCTTAGAATTTCTATTTCTAACTTCATTTTGATTGCTCTTTTCTGAATAGAGGATTCAAAAGTACAAAGAGGGATTTTTTTTATATTCAAAAAGTGTTAAGTTTTTTTATAAGATCACCGCCATCGTATTATGTATGCTTTGAATTTACATCAATGAGAAATGTGAAAAAGATAATTAAAAACTGTATTTATCCGAGTTAAAACTAGGAATACTAATTAAAAATATGTTTTATACTATTTGAATTCTTAGTAACTAGGTAATAAAACCATAGGTCTATAAAAAGCTTTGGTAATTATAACAATTTTTTCTCAAGATTCACGTCAAGTTGTAAACCAGCAAACTTATTTCTAAAGCGAAAAATTCCGACAGTTTTAATATTGGTGTAGATATTAGAATGGACGGCTATTTTCATTTCATCGTCTCCTGTAATTTATAGCCAAGTATAGCTTACAATATGGGCAGCACTATGCTTGTAACGCTAGATGATTTATGAGTGATATTAATTGAAAAGAGGAACCTATTTTGCTAGGAATTCGAAAATCTAAAGATTTTTTTTATGTATAACTGAATCATAAGTTAAGAAACCACTAAAAAAAAAGAAACTGACTGTCGTAGATATAATAGATTCATTGCATCGATATTTAACGAATTGTTACTTTCTGAATTAGCAGCCTTCCAGCCTGGTCCTTAATTTTTTCTGTGCATAAGTCTGAAAAAAAAAATACACAGATCGTTTTAAAAAAATCTTAAAAACTATAAGGCTTCTTAAAAATACTAATATCGTAACTATCCTAATATTATATTTTGTTATTAATACATTATTGATTAAGTTGTATTTACATATTATGATAATTCTATGTACACTTAACCAACTTTGAATTAAACACCTGATCTAATATTCTATCTACAATCAAGTTAGCATCAAGTAAGGTTCCCAGCGTTACATATATTGAACGTAGAGAAGCCAGCAAATTAATATGCTAGCTGTAATTGATGACAATTAGTGAGGCGACGCGGAACGGGCATGCGTTGATTGTACCATGAATGTGTGATTTCCACTGCATGGAATTAGATAGTATATTGGATTGATGTACGGTAGCCGCAGATGTATTTTAATGGTTTCTGATTTCACTCACAGAAAACAAAAAGAATTTCTTGTATTGTTTGTGAAATCGGAAAAAAAATATATTTCCGAATTGTGCAAATTCAATTCGATATTTGTACTCTTTAGTCACTCAAACAAAATGTATAAAATCATACATTATAGGCTCGAAACAATTACAATTCAAGTATAATAAAAAATTATAGAATTGAAAACAGATAATGCTTTGATATTAACAGCAAAAGAGGAATAATATAAGACAAGTAAGAATGAAACCCAGAATTTGAAAACAAGAATAATCCCGAGACTGGCACAACCATGTTTAATCAAATATTCCCGGGTCTAGCGACACCAAATAACACGTCAATGCTGACCAACGAGAGACCGCTGAAATATATTAAACGCAGGGGTGGAACAATTGTGACAAATTGTGGCGAGTGTCATGTCGTATGTGAAAAAATGTGACGAAATACAGAGGAAACTGCGGCGGTGTGAAAATACTGCCGACTGTATATGATGAGATGACTATGCTAGGATCTGCTTTGGATAGAATATTATTCAAATTTTAGATGGATAGCAATTTGGTTTTGAGATAACTTTTGGTAGACCGCTCAGCACTGGTACATATACTATACTGCTACGCTACTTATGGCAAGAATTCGGATATTTTCAAGAATACAGTAGGAAATAAAAAATTACAGTCCAGATCTTAGAAACTGGGTTAACGACTGGTTGGTGAAAATAAAATAGTGTGATTTTGAAGATTTTTGTACAAATGCTTAAATGAGTATTTGAACAAACATCTTCAAAATACTCAGTTGAGTATTTGTACAATATATTATAATTCTCATTCTAATATAATTCAACAGCAAAAAATATGAGTCAATAATTAATATAGGTACAGAACCAATGTCAACAATCACGATTAAAATAATAGGTCTGAATTTATCATACGCCTGATTCATACATTCAACCCCTATACATTCAAAACTAATATTAACTAGAAACAAATATTCATAAGTGTTATCGTCATCAAAATCTTACTTGTCATTTTCATTTGATATTAATTCATCTACTGAACTGGGAAAAATCTGATAAACCTTCAGAGGACACGTCAAAGGAGTTTCAACTTTGTCTTCAAGGTGGAGGGTGCGATTTTGGTTGATAATGAGGGGATTTTCGAGGGCAATAAGTGTGCGATCAAATTGAGATACGAGCCAACACGTGCAGGTTATTGGCACACAAGTGTTTGGACAAACTACGATATTGCTTATTTGTGCGGAAAATCTTTAAGGTCGGGGTGATATTCGGCTAAAGCACTGTAATGGTACTGGTGACCGAGCGAAAAGTTATTGATCTTGATTTTTGATTGGCTTTCAAGTGCTGGGGTATTTTTTTTCTGAGTTGCTATGAAAGCAGGTAAGTATTAATACTGGTTTATTATTTGTTTAGGTTGAGGACTTTCTGGTTGCAATAAAGAATAAAGCTAAATGAAGTTTTCAAAAAGCAGCTGATATGAACAATTTTATTATTGCCAGGATAAAATATGCTTAAAAATAGTCTTATTGAAATAAAAAAAGTATTCTCACGATGTAAATTTAGGTAAGATTTTCACTAAATATTTCCCAAAAATACAAGGGCTAGATTGACAGAAGGATATTATGTAATTTTCCAATAGAGAAATGCTGTTAGAAAAATTTAGTAGGTAACTTTTAACCAAAATTCCAAACTTTTTGAAATAAAGGAAACACCGTGAAGAGCTTAAATAAAAATCAAACAGTGTTTTGGTATATATCTGGAGGTAACTACTAAAAATCTCATACCTACACAGCAATATGGATCCGTAATTTTTTGGTAGAGGTACCAACCATCCCTCAAACTGTCCATATACCCTTATCACCATTACTTTACCATCGTACTAAACGTCTGTCAACTTCCAGTGATTAAACATAGAACTTATAAGGAAAAAGTTGGACAATAAAATGTAATAAGCCATGAAAAATGACACACCGCTCGCCGTTAGCAAGTCATCGTATAGGACAGCCATTTATCACTATTGATGGCGATGGATATATTGATTTTGTTAGCTATCCGTGTGGAGGTATTACTTTATGCTACAATGCTTGGCTGAGGAAAATAGTTTGGTGTATAACTTTGAAGTTATATTATAGAAATGTAACTACAATATCAGCATTTATGAAATTTTATTATGTCTTGAGTAAAATTGTAAGAAAAAAATTAAGTGGGTTAAAATAAAAAGTGAAATGTCACCAGTCAAAGCGATTCACAAAAGGCTTCAAAGTCTTGAGCATCGACGCAGAGTTGCTAGCCTGTGTTTTCTACCGGTTGCATTTCTGGGAGTGTACGTCGGAATTGCATAACCTAATTCCGCCTAGCCCGTTCCATCATTGGACTACCAGACGTACGGCTACGCGCCACCAGTACATGGTGGATATCCCACCTACACGCACAAAACGTTTTGGGAACACATTCATTGTGCGTGCGGCTAGGGAGTGTAATTCCTTGCCGAAGTCTGTGTTTCCTGATAGCTACAACCCGGGAATCTTTAAGTCAAGAGTGAATAGGTTTCTTCTAGGTAAGCGCGTTCCATCGTTGACCACATCGTCGCTTTCCATCAGGTGAGATAGCGGTCAAGCGCGAACCTATCAACAATAAAAAAAAGTTCGAAATTAATGGCGATCATAGAATACTGAATTGACACGTGATCATTTTTGTATAAAATCCATATGACGCGTTATTTTTCTAAACCATAAAGAAACTTGAATCTCTCCAATGAATTATACTGAACTCTAACATGACCTTTTAACCATCTACGTTGGATATATCCAACAAACACTCTCGCATTTATTCCAACAGGGTCACACAATAGCGGTCAAATATTCCATCTCGTCAGCTCTTCTGTCACCTACGGAGATTAACGAACTAAACGAGATGAAGTAGCCAATCGCAGACACATGACCCGGGCAAATGGAACACGAAAACACTTATCGTACAAATCCAATGCAAATGTTTAAGGAGTTAAGGCCCAAGCGCCTGAAAAGTGCCATAAAACAATGACTTGCTGAAGCCTACTCCTCGATAACGGACAGGTTAATAGGTTTGGAAAAAATATATGTTTAAGATTCATGAACAACATTATCAACATATGATTTTTTCGTGCTATTAATACTTTTGTCAAAAAAAAAAATTTAGAAATTTCGCAATTTTTCGCAACTTCCCTACTCCTTCGAAACAACTTGGATCTTTAAAAACATTTTTACATATAAAAATTGGTGGTTAAATATTCTTCAAAGCGAACATAGCATATGTAAATCAATCAATATTTTGCAAAAAAAAAAAATGGATGTAAAGCGCTTCCCGGGCGCTCCTCAAATAAATGCACAGATTTGCATACTGCCGCCTAGGCGGGTGCTAGAGTTGCGGCCACATAATTTCGGCCAAATGGTTCAAGGGACTATAAGCCTTAACAAGGAAAGATAATAAGAAGAAAAATAGCGAATGGAACAAACCAAAGAAATAACAACAAGAAGTCACGTACACACATCCCACTCCTACACATCTGAATATATTTTTAAAAACACAACTTCCTCAGAAAATATCCGTTTCAAAGAACATCTTTCAACAAACATTGTGAAACAAAAGAGCGTTCAAAGCGACTGTCGACCGTTTGAAATCATTTTTCACTTCATTACCGTTCCAGTTTGCGCGTAACGCTTTGATAATGTACTGTGACTTGCAATGATGTGCATCTGAGTATTCTGAGTCATTTTCGCGAGAATAGATTGAAATGTCTTCTTTATTTATGTTTCCTTGGCTTTATTAGATGTATTATAGGGGTCGCAGAGAAACTGAAGTAAATGGTCTTTGCTTAATATTCTTGTCAGATTGAATTTAGGAACATTCTAATTAACGGTTGTTAGTTAATTTAGAAAATTATTATGCAATACCCTTTGTATTGACAATACATCATTATCAATGAATGGCAGAATAAAACATGACCCGTTTAATCCCTTTTACAAAGATTAAAGAATTGTGTATTTACCCTGTAAACCTGTTTAAAACTTACTTGTATATAAAGAAGAGAATTTTGTAAAATATGATAACGTAAAAAAATATCTTATCTCAATTTCCCATTGATAACAGCTTTTAACTAAACACAAAAACACTCGATACAAAATAAGATGTTTGATTGTGAAGATGTTCCCAATAATTTTTCCGTCCCCAATAATGATTTAGGTCGCTCCTCTTTACGTACTGTTTTGCTCAAGGAGGACACTCCATTCACGAACCCTTTTGATGTTGGACTAGTTCAAGTAATATCAGAAACAGTCCTAATGCGATTTGCGGTTATATTCGTGTCCGCAAGGAACCATCTCACGTGGTTTTTTTAGGGCAGTCTCTGAGTGGGTTACTGAAAGCACTTATAGATAGGATTATATTGTGCGTCACGTTTTAGTCTCAAGAGGTTTTAGATAAGAGACAATTATTGTATTTGGTACGGCTAACACGAAACTGTTTGCTATTATCAAAAGCGCGTAATCAAACTATATGGCCCTTGACCTTGGCATAAGATCCACATGAGTAAATAAACGTTATTAGATCTAAAATTATGTTTTAGTAGCCTTACTTGATAATAGACATTGGTTTTGACTTCTCGGAGTTATGAATGTAGGAGGAAATACTGTTACAGTATGCAGTTGAGTTTTTTACAGTACTTCTACTGAAAAGAGGTGCTTACTGCATATTATTTAGTATTCATTAAGTAATTTTTTTCTCAACACATGCTTGGCATGCTTAGTCATAAATAAGTTTAATTCAAACAATAAGATTTGAAAATTAAATTCTAAAATATAAATGTTTCGTGATTACATTTTCAACTTCGTCTTTTTAAGTTAGGTCTCTTTGTGCTTAGGCGTGCGACAAAGCAGAATGAGCAAAATTGTATGGTTTTTGGTCTATTAGCGGCCAAGACTAAAACTATTATTTTTTTATGTGGCTTAGTCCTAAAATCTTTCTGGAGAAGTTTTATCTCTGTAGTGTAATTATGAATCGAATTATATACAGTTTTAGTTTTACTGTTTACCTGCCTTCTTATATAATTTAACTTATTATTTCCAGCCTTAAAATGAGACTTATTAGTTTCTGAAAAATAATATTTATTACTCAATAAAGCAGCCGATATTACAAAAAAAAACCTACTCGTGTACAATAATAGCACTTAGTTCTGATGCTGCTGGTAGTAATATGTCCCCATCTTGATGTCTAGCCCATGCCAAAACCCACACTACACACATAACGTGTGTGCAGCAACCAATTGTGCGGTTTCCACTTAGGTAACTGCAATAATAATGAGCAATTGCTTCCCGTCTGTTCTTTTGCCAGTCAATTACAATATATGAATAATATATTCTGAATCTTACGTGTCCAGATTGTATATGGACATGTAACAACCAAACGTCTTCTTCTTGAATGAAGTTTCTAAGTTGCCTTATTTGTTGCTCTCGGTATAATTCAATATTGTATATCCTTCTACTAACTGCTCAGCATAGTAGCTGCGAGCTAACATGATTTGATATGTACCGAGAACAATCAGAATTAGATCTTCTTCAGACACGACCGAGAAGTCTTCAAAAAGATTACTGCTGATTCTTGAGAACTTTGCTCTTTGCCTATTTACGTTATGACGGACAACATAGTCCGCTAAGAGGTTCGGTCTTTCAAAGCGTTCTCTTTCAAAGCTCATTGGTCGCTCTCTTTCAAAGCCATTTTCTTGCATTTAATAACTACTTGATCTTCTTTGCAATACATTTTTTTTCTAATTAAGCTACAATGTCACTTTCATAGTAAAAGTTGGTCGTTAACAGTACTTTAATTTAAAACCAATTTCGTTGTTGGCCGCTGATAGACCAAAACGCCCATTCGTCTTTAAGTAGACAACTTTGTATTAAGTTACCAAAAGTCAATAGATATTACAATGCATTCTGGAAAATCAAAATGAAGATGGTTATCATCCATACATAATATTGACGTAGGAAGTTCAAATACACCTTTCCGCCTGTTATAATGACTTCGTCGACGCCTCTAGATCTTCAGATAAAGGATTGCTTGACATTACAATTTTCCCGTAGTCAAACAAGAATATTTGCATAGCAACACGAGTATGTTATTTCGGGTACCTATCCATTGAGTGGTGTACCTTAGCTATAAGTGTGCTTGAGTGTGTGCCTTACATGTTACCCTTGTTAGTGGCTGTACCTTTCTTTGAACTTGTTTTATATTTTATCTCTTTATTTCTTCGTATCGTTTTCCGTTTGTATTGTTTTGTGATTGTAAGGTTTTATGAAATAATACAAATTTTTTAGGTAAGATGATTTTTCTTTGATTTGGTATAGAAAGAAAAAAATTCATATGTTTTTCTTAATTTTATCATATTTTTTAGCAATTCCAAAAAAAAAAAAATAACCACATCATTGTCCGAGTATTTTTTTTTAAATAATATAGTTATTGTACACTTTGTATTGCTTTATGGTTAAAAATGGGATGAGGACTAATAGAGAAGTGTTGAAGACTTTTTGAGCCGATTTCAAATAAATTGTTTTATCATTATCTAAATTTAGTTATTTTAGCTAAAAGACGTTCACTATTGGGCACAGATTTTCTTCCACCACCAGGCCATCGGTTTATCTTACAGGGGGCTTTCCAATACTGCGTCTTGCGATACTTGGTCACTACTCTAGAACCGTTCAGTCTCATCGATCATCTGTTCTGTGAACAATATGCTCTGCAGACTGCCACTTGATAGTTCTTCCAAGTAACCTTGGTTCTTCTTCAGATATATTCATTCCTGATAAATTTGGAAAAAGACTAGAGAATAATAATGAATCGACAGATCCTGTTATTTTTTACTCCATTTTTAGTATATATTTTTTTGTCAAAAAGTATTATAAACGGCAGGTACAACAGATAAAAGCAACATACGCAAGGAAATTCTCAACAATGACAATATTTCTCAGAATCCTTGTTATCCTAATAATTTGAAAAGCCAATTCCGTGGCCTCCCTCGAACTCGTTTCATCCATAAAATTGAGTTAGCCAGCCGCTTAATGTATTTGGCAAACATCTCACATATATGTATAGGTGTGTATGTATAGGTATGAATGTACAGGTTCTTACGAAAAATGTTCCATTGAAAAATACTTTGGGAATGATTCGCAATTTTCTATCATAAGATGAAATGGCTTGTTAGGAACGCAGGCATGATATTTAATTTTATTGGGATTTCAATTTGTGGGAATGAATTTTTGTGTGTTATCTTTTTTTGAGTGAGGCGAAATTGGTTTGGTTTGTGAATACCATATTTTCAGACTGGCAATGTATTTTTGTTTATCTATTTTTAAATCATTTATATTCTCTTTTATAGACATTTAGATTTTGTCCTATAAGCTCTCTTTTGCTTTGTACCAAGTGCTACAATCTGCTGCCACTTTTATTTAGATTCTATCTGCATTAGCAACAATAACATCTAACCATAGTTCTTTTGGAAGTCCAACATTCTTTCTACTTTTTAATGCCGCGAAGTCACTGGCAAACGCCGCCTCTTGAGAAACGTGAAATAGTGTTCTGCCCAACATTTGAGAATATTGAAGACCTTCAATAAATTTTCTCATGTCGACATTTGGAACTCTGTCTAAAAGCCTTATGCCAAAAATAGAATGCTCTGTGGCTTTCTATATATATCTTAACCAAATTTGATCGCAGTCGATTACTGTTATTAGAGTCATCTGTTCCAGCTTCTCTATTTATACACGAATGGAAATACATCATGGAGTTTTGAGTCGAGTGATGAGTGAATTTGGTTTGAACATCTACTTGGACTATAACTACCCCTCAATTTATGTTGTCGATCTGTTTTCTATTCATTAAACCCCAAGCGAATGACGCGCGCACCTATTGTCTTTCTATTGTATCTGTAATTTCCACGATTGAAAGGTTAATTGAGAATTGTTTGTTTTTCATAGGTTTTTGCAGCTAAATACATACATATATATATATATATATATATATATATATATATATATTATAACCTAGTGAAGGATCCTTATCGTTACGTTTTTGAGTTTTTGAGATGAAACCACTAAAACAGAATCCACTTTCAAGGAAATGACGTGAAATTGTTGTGTTAAATTTATCGATCGTTTCCTGTCAATATAACAATAATAAGAATTTTATTGTTAGACTTATCTTTTGTTCCCAATAACAAAAAAAAAACCGTGTTAATATACCTACTATTTGTTATGAAACATAACTGTGATAATTAAACATTTTGTAAATATTGTGAGAATTAGATATTGATTCAGTCGTTACCTGTAAAAATTCAACTAAGTATATGAATTTGTATGATGTTTATGTGCATGTCAAACTAAGAGTCTACAATAATACTACCTCATGCCAATTTTTTGATAAGTTAAATACCATCCAGCTTCGTATTTAAGTCACATGACGCGGAAATATCAATACAGAATCACCAAATCAAATGAACTGAAGAGGAAATTTCATTTAAACGCTCTCACATTCAGAACACAATACAATACCTACACGTTTATCAAATGCATTAATCTCAAAATGAAAACGGAAAATCTTTTAAACTTATTACTACAGGGATGGCAAACTTTTATTTGGAAAATATGACATTAAAAAAATATTATTTGTAAAAATGTGGTCATGATATGCCGCCAGAGAATCTCGAATGAGTAATTTATTTAAAAATAAACTATATTATGCTATCAAGTTACATAACTCTCCTCATTTGTAACTCAAAATCGTATCGCAATCGTAAAGCTAGCACATTGTAAGCAGTATTTAATGATAATTTAAACAAAAGATCTAACTCTTACTAAAATTTCTACTATTTATGATTACGTATATATTTGAATGAAGAATTCGAAATAATAATTAAATATTGGAACAACAAATTCTGTATTTTTTTTTAAACTATATTAGTGTCAAAATCTTAACGCAGAAAAAAAATCAGATCCGTTTAATAATGAGTAAGGGCTTCTTCACACGTACCACAACCACACCATCTAAAGTTGATATTTGATCTCTTGTGTCGTATTGAATAAAGTATTATAACTATTATGATCCTGAATATTTTTCATTGTATGCCCGAATTATGTATATCGTGCCATAAGTTTGCCATCCCTGCATTACAATATTCATTTCCAGTATTTCGAATCAATTTTGCAGCATGGCATCACAATTCAATCGGGTATCACTTAATCGAATCACTAATTAGCATTTTACTCTTACAAACAGTCCGGATCAAACACTACTGATTAACAATGGACAATTTCATAAATGGACTATTTGTGAAACGTCTGTGTTTATCATTTTACGGTAACCTGATAATAGGGACTGTTATGATGTTTGGAGAGGATTGTAAGTTGTGTTTATTTAATTTTGCTGGCGTCATGATATAGTCTACACTAACATAATAAGAAGTAAAGTTTGTAGAAGGTAATCCCTGAAAGTACTGGTCCCATTGCTATTTTTTTTTTTTCACCGATAGAAAGCTGCTTTTTTCTTGAGTGACATAGGCTATATTTTATGTTCCTGAGCAAAGCCGCAGGTAAAATCTAGCTTTGATATAATAAAATTGATTTGGAGGAATCTAAATATAAAATGTTCTTCTTGTCATAATGAAGGTATTTTTTTTTTGTTGTTTCTGAAAATCTTCAAATAGTAAGGAATAATGATGCAATTGGCGTTTGTTTCTCCGCTAATATCTTTTAAATTATGTAACAGCTTTTGATGTGGTTTTCACTAACAAAAAGAGCGATAAAAGTAAAACTTTTGGATATAAATTGTACTCGCGTAAACCAGGGTAAGTTGCTAGTCGTTAACATTACAAATATGAATATTATGTACTTTTTTTTTAATAAATAATTTACCAGATAACTTGTAGCGACATTATTACACTCGTATGACGCCAAATAGGAATGGAAAAGTGACGCAGAATTTCAAATCTGCATCGCATTATTAGAGTTTTTCGAGCAATTGCAACATTTATACAGCAGCCCAAAATCAACTATCGTACAGATGCCCAGACCAGACAAACCCCCCGTCTAGTCGGAGGAACTTCTCTTTTCAACGGAGGTTTGTAGGATTTTACACATCGTTCCGCATACATATAAAAAAGTATTATTTGCAGCATATTAAACAATTAATTATAAAATAGAATCTCTGTATCCATAATTTTAAAATATCTAATGATACAAACACACACTATAAAAAAACAAATGAATTAAATACAAATACCAGTACCAATGTTCAGTAATAAAACAAAAATCAAAAATGTTCATTTAATTTAAAATATAACGTAATATATTTCATTAACTTCTACAAATATCAAAGTGAAAGTCACAAAGGATTTAACCAAATAATAGTCATTATCATAACTGTAATTTAGCGGAGTTAAATTATTTCAGTTGCTTTCCCTGACCAATCGTTAATTAAAGGTACACGGTCCCTTGCTAAGGGTCATGCACACTGAACGAGTGTTGACCAAAGTGAAGTAGAAGGTTAGATTAAAATAATAGAATTTAGTAGCAGAGACGTAGCAGTAGTATTTTAGTTTTAAACATAATAGTATAGAATAGTAAAATAAAAGTAAAAATGAAAAAAGTAAATAAAAATAATAATAATAAATGGTA
Source organism: Mythimna albipuncta (assembly GCA_929112965.1). Lineage (NCBI taxonomy): Eukaryota > Metazoa > Arthropoda > Insecta > Lepidoptera > Noctuidae > Mythimna > Mythimna albipuncta. Next base: position 23,715,289 of record OV815961.1, on the reverse strand, counting down.
ATAGTAAAATAATAGTATTGTATTTAGTTTTTTTAATTCTAATCAAAAAGTGCCAAATTTCTGAAGTGTTTAGTTTTAAACATAATATATCTTCATTTTGATTTCTATTAAAATAATAATATTGTTAATTTGGCAGCAAATGTTATACTAGGTACCTCAAATCAGCTCTATTTTACCGAGATTGCGCTCGTTTCAATGCTTTGACATATTTATCTAGTTCGGAATACATTTGAGAGACAAAACTAAATTAATTGTACATCGCAATGTCTACTTGGAATCAATTTTAGTTATAACACTGGGCGGAGCCTTAGGCAAAAGACAGTTCTTTTGCCAGTGGCTCCGCCCACGTGAAATTAGGAACTATTATAGCCTATATCAGTATAAAATGTATCTATTTAGTAGTTGTTGAGTTTATTGATTCACAAAAATACAAATCTTTCCTCTTTACAATATAGTATAGATAGATAGTACCGATGGAAAAATGCTAATAAATATTATCATTGATTGACGTGTAGAGTTTTTTTTTTTAATATATACAAAATAAATATTATTTATCGTTATGTTACAAAAATATATATACACCCCTAATTTTTAATTAGTACATAAAAAAATGGGGCTGTATCTGTACCCGTTACTGATCATATTTTTGTATTCAAAAGTAGAAAAAACCGAAATCCTAAAATTGACCACGAAAAAGTAAATTTATCATAGATTCAATCATACATAACAATTGCTAGTAGAAAATACTGCGGGCAGTGTTTTTCCATTTTAATCGTCATTTATTCATTCATCATCTGCCTGCACAATATTTCCATAAATTGAGAGACATTTTGGGATAAACACAAACGCTAATAACTTTGCTGTTTATGAATATTATTTATTGAGACTTTACTTAAATAATAACAAGGGCTTTTCTAATAAGCCCTTTAAGTATTTATACTAATTAAAAATCAGTAGTGTATATATAAAACACGTTTATTTAGCACAAAGACATACGAAATCAAGTATCAAGTAACTTCAAACAAAGTCGCTCTTAACGTCTGTTTTTTTACCCGACTGCAAGAAGGGTTTTTATTCGGTTCGTGCTAAACCATGGACCTGGTAGATTTTGAAAGAACAGCTATATTAATACGAGGAATGTTTTTAGGGTTGGGAACCCTTACGGATTCGTCATGTCTATCTGTCGGTCTGTCTGTCTGTCCGTCCATATGTCACTGCCATTTTTTTCAAAACTGTAGGAACTATACTGTTGAAACTTGGTAAGTAGCTGTATTCTGTGAACCGCATTAAGATTTTCACACAATTGTAGAAATATATTCTATCATTTTGAACGATTTGAATTTGGCTACGAATTTTCTCTTCGTTTGTACCAACCACGCGACTTTACGTTGAGATGACGTTATTCCTATACGTTTCATCACTTTTCTACAGCGTTAACGATTGCAGAATAACAACTTGGCTAAGGGTGCAGTTGCGAAGCGATCTGATGCGGTTTGCGCTGTGACGCGGCGGACCTGTCCTACGTGCGTGTGAAGTCATCGTTTAAGTCGCCATTTATCTTCACTAATATTATATAGGAGGAAAAATTTGTATTTTTTATTTTTTGTTTGTAAAGAATAAACAGCAGTGGTTGCCGAGTGGTAAAGGCTCTTACGAGTTGTAGGTCGCGTATTCAAACCCTGCCAGGCGCATTACTTTGTGTAATTTATTTCATCACCACTGCTCTCAAAACGGTGAAGGAAAACATCGTGAGGAAACCGGCATGTCCTAGAACCAAAAATTCGAAGACATGTGACATTCACCCGCACTGGACCAGCGTAGTAGATTACGGCCCATTCTCTTTCCTAAAGTGGAGGCCTGAGTCCCCAGCAGTGGGAACATTAAAAAATGCTGATGATGAAGATGAAAGAATAAAATTCTATCACTAATCCAAAGCCACATTCACCCTGAGTTACATAGGCTATATTTATTGCCCGAGCGAAGCCGGGACGGGCCACTACTATTATATTAAAAGAAGTCACCATAAGTATTCACGTTGAGTAGTGTTGAGCTTGGTTGTATTGACACGATATATCTAGCTCTATGTAAATAACTTACTAACTTTTTCCCAGTCCTTTGGGATAAGACGTAGTGTCAATAAATGCATAGCTTCAAACACGCACATTCGTCATTGACGCGGCACAGTTCTATATGTAAGCTTCACGCAGTCGTACGCCAAGCTTATAATGACGAATACGCGTCTATAAAGCTATGCGTCCGTAGACAGTAGGCCTTATACTAACGATTTCATTGGAGTATAGTTTTTTTTTTTGTAATTTAAGCAGTTTACCATGACATGAACGTAAATTGTAATCTAATTAGTTAATGGTAAGAAATTACCTACTAACCGAAATTTTTAAAATGAAAAACAAAAGTTATTATAAAGAAATCAGTTAAATAAAAAAAAATATTTGTAAAGTCTACTTGATCTTGCAACGACCTTGAAAAGAAGTCGTCTAGACTACTTTAAACATTAAATAATTTGCCTGTAATAACATTGCTTTAAATAAATGCCTGCCATTTTTATAAAATTTGCTTAATTAATTTAAGCTCAGACTGAAATCGCGGCAAAAATTTTTTTGGAAATCGTATATCAAACGTTTCTAAAAGTTTATTAATGAAATTAAAGTTAATATTCTTCATTCAGATTCAGACAAAAATCTTTGATAAGTACTTCATTCGGAAATTTATCTATTTACATAGGTAAAGTGCGGAACCCTCAGTGCAGAAGTCTGACTCGCACTTACCCAGTTTTTTTTATCAACAAAAATTCAGCTTATGCAGCTAACCAAAATCTAAACAATGTTAAATATTTTTTTATGATCATTAAACAAATAGCTGTGTTATATCTAAGTTAGCTCTTTACTTCTTCAAAACGATGGTAGTAAGCCAAACACAATCTCTTAAATGTGCACACCACTTTAGGAGCATCGCAAACGATGCCTTTATTCCGCACCATTACTTTTCAAAAGATTAACTGATTAGTAGGACCTAGTGACCCGGCGATATCTCTGGCTACCTTTGTTACTGAAATCATAGGACTATGAAAGATTTGTACGACATTTGCAGTTTTAGCAGTTTGTGGCAGATTTTGCATGATTATTACGTAGTTTTTAGGCCGTAATAGTGCTAATGTTTCAAATAGGACAAATAGTAAAAAAAAAACTACAAAAAAATTTTTTGGTAGTTTTTTTTTTTTTAATTGGATGAATTTTATTTCTTGATGTATACCCTCAAGAGCTATAGTTACTTACCTATGTATTGCAAGGGCAACACGTTAGTGCAAATAGTTGTTCAAGTAAACAAGTATTACCGTTGAGCCCCGCTGGCACAAATTTGTGCCACCAAACCCCGACCGATTTAAAACTGTATTTGTAGTAAAGATAAGTCTTAAAATCGTTTCTGAACGAATGTTCTCGACGGCAGATAATATTTTACTGATTATTAATATTGGTTGACGTAAATAATGGCGGTCCTTGAGAGGTTAAACGTTAAAAGTTATTACCATTACAACAAGGTATTATATGGAGAAAATGGGTATAGGTTTTGTTATCCTTTCAGAGTAATTTGAAATCTTATACTACCGTTACTATGATTCCACTCATTTGACAAATAACTATAATTTGAAGACCATACAAATGAATAAAAAAATTTCGAACACTGAGGATGAAAATAATACATTTCACACACCCCATTCACAATTCACACCCTTCTCCAAAATTCAACAACAAGAACACAATGATACGTAAAGCAAAAAAAGACTATCAAGGAACGCCTTCAAAAATGGCGGATGCGAAAAAATAACGAATAATTACACACGCGAGGCAAAAGGGGACGCGCGAGGGGCTAACAAAAGAGTTTTGTTTTACTTTAATATCTCACTCCTGTCAGGACTAGGACTAAAGAATCTCTGTATGATTAAAATGCACCCTTTACTGCTGTAGGTATTGCCTATGAAGAAGATAGAGCACATTTTGTACCGTGCTTGACTTTTCTTTCGTAACACTGTAAACATAACCTTATTTTTAGTAAACGCGAAATCCAAAATACATGACTAGTATTTTTATGGAAGGAATCTATGTACAAAGTGTAAGTGATAAGCTTGTTATCGGATCGGAGAATTTAACCCTTTTAATGCCCTCGCATTCTACAAAATTTTGTCATAAGTCGTTTGCTATCCAGGCGGTGCGTTTGTGGAAGACGTTGCCATTAACTATTAGGCAAGTCCAGTCACTAGTTTCTTGTATAAATCTACTTACAAACCATTTGCCTTTCTTTCTAACATTATCTTGTTTCTACGTAATTTTAAGGGCTTCCACCAACCCTATTTTACTCTTTTATTCTTTCCTTTTTTTAATGAAATTATGTAACATATAATTTGTATGTATAAATATTATATTTATATATATATATATATATATATATAATTATGTATTGCGTTTTAAATAGAGTTTGATCAATTTATTAGCAGTACACCACAGACTACCCCCTATATTATTTAAAGTTGTGATGTTATCTATCATGCAGAAACCAACTGTACTGAAGAAAACGCTTATAACTCAATATATAAGAGATGGCTTGGAACCAATTGGATGTATGGAGCTCAACGAAGTTCAACAAAGCTACGCCTGACTCAGACAGGGTACCATCCTTCAATGATGTAAAGGAAATTCCAGAAAATACAAAATTTGTCTTGAAACTGACAAAAATTACACAGTATGTAAAATAAATTGAAGTTGGATCGGAAATGTATCGTTCTAGCTTTGATTTTTAGCTTAAGGTGTATTTCTACAACCAATAGATGATCCATCACAATTTGTTTTAAATTCATATTTGAATACAAATATTAAGATTGATGAGTCAGTGCACTGTACGCAGTTTGGGTGTGCGTGTCAACCTATTTCGATGTCAATTGATTGTGCTTCATCCCATCGTGTGTGCATCCCATCAAGCCTCTCGGGTTCTATTGTGAAATCTGTGGTGGCTACATATTATTTGATGCGGATGAAGCATTCGACGAAAGCATTTGAGGATCTTGTAAAAGACACTGCCAATGGATATGGTGAGGACCGTATTGAATACTATAAAGGTTTCTCTCCAGAAATTGAGTTTAGAAAAATCCAGCTCGTGGCTGTTGATAAAGAAGAATACGAAAGTTTGTGCGCAGAAATTACCAATTCTATTAGCTATGCGATCTACAATCATTTGGTGAAAGGGCACAAAATCGCTCAGATAAGCGGGTGTCCTATATCAAAGGCTGATTTGGGTTGGAAAGCAGAAGATTAGCAGTGATTTATTTATTTATATTTATTTATATATCCTTTATTGTACACCAAGATAATAAATTACAAATTTGAGCCTTATATTTAAAATATACAATTGGCGGCCTTATCGCATTCCGCGATCTCTTCCAGGCAACCTGGTATGGAAAGAGATTGACTGGACATAAAATGGGGTTGCACATGGTGCATTACAAAACAAGTTAAAAAAAAAGTACTATACTTAACACTAAAATACATACTTAAATACATACTGTGATGTATGTAGTTAATAATTAGGTTAAGTGGGTAGCAGGTAAATTATAATTTAATAATCGAGATTGTGAAGGTGCGCCAGTCTGTGAATATACACTCTGCTATCCAGACGTTGTTTGATTTCGCTTCTTGCTATCAAGTACCCCGGGCCGCATACTTCTCAGTGGCGACGAGACTGAACAATTCGCGTGTAATAATTACTCGTAGTTACGATGTCTATCGGGAAGATATCCGAGTTTAACGTGCATAAGGACGATTGGAACCTATATGTCGAGCGGTTGGAACAATACTTCATCGTCAACAAAATACCGGACAATTTACATGTGTCAACGTTAATAACCGTAATGGGTGCAGAAAGTTATGAGTTGTTAGTTAATCTGTGCACACCTAATAAACCCAAAACAAAGAGTTTTGTGCAGTTATCGGAAATCATGGGTAAACATTTGCAACCAAAACCCAGTGAGCTCGCAGAGAGGTATAAATTCCGACATAGGAAGCAAAAGGAAGGCGAGACCATATCGGAGTACGTGGCGGTACTTAAGAAAATGTCAAAGACCTGCGAGTTTGGAAGTTGGCTCGAGGAAAGTTTAAGAGATCAACTAGTATGTGGAATAGCGAGTGAACATATCAGGCAACGGTTATTCGCAGAACCTACACTGGATTTCGCCAAGGCTTACAAGTTAGCCGTCAGCATGGAGTCGGCAGAGAAGGACGCCGCCGCAGTCGAAGGGCCTAAAGTACAGGTTGGAACGGGTGCAGCGACGGTTGAGTGCCAAGCGGTGACGGTGAGACGACAAGCAGCGAACGTGGCGGAGCGTGGCGGGCAGCAGGGCGCGGGAGTCGCGCGGCGGGACATGCGCGAGCGGCGGGAGCGGCGCGCAGGTCACGGGTCGGCGGTGTCGGTGCCGGCTGAGCGGGCCCGGCTGGCTGAGCGGGCTCGGCCGCAGCGGCCGTGTCAAGTGTGCGGTGCGGACCATAACGAGTCGAGGTGCAAGTTCGCGCGCTACGTGTGTAGGGTGTGCAATCGTCAAGGACATCTGCGGCGTATGTGCCCTAATTTAGTAGAACAATATCAGGTAGGCGTGCAAACCGCGGGTGGTGACGAAGAAGCGGACAGTGACGAGGTAATTTTCGTTGATATTTGTCAGTTGTCGATAGCAAGTTGTAAACCTATTATAATACCAATAAATGTGCATAACAAAGAAATATCTATGGAATGTGACACAGGTAGTGCAGTGTCATGTATTAGTCAAGAGTGTTACAATAAGTTGTTTAACGACCTTCCGTTACAACCCTGTAATTTAACTTTAAGATATTACACTGGTGAAACTGTAAAACCCTTAGGTATAATAAGACCCCTGGTTCGATATAAAGACAAAAGTGAATTTTTAGAGCTATTAGTCATAGAAAAAGGAAAAACTGTGCTTTTGGGGCGACATTGGATAGCGGCATTAAAAATCCAACTACCTGATATTAATTATAATGTGTATAATATGACCGAAAATAATAATTTTGACGTATCCTCTTTCAGTACCAAATACTGTAACGTGTTCGCGGAGGGTCTCGGGCGCTTCACGGGCGGCGCAGTGAGCATACACGTGCGAGAGGGCGCGCGACCGGTGTTCATGCGCGCGCGCCCGCTGGCGTACGCGCTGCGCGAGCCGGTGGAGCGCACGCTGGATCAGCTGGTGCGCGACGGAGTTCTCACCCCAGTCGAGCGTTCCGACTGGGCTACGCCGATAGTGCCAGTGGTAAAGAAAGACGGAAGTATTCGTATCTGCGCCGATTATAAACTCACTTTAAACAAAGTTATTGAAATTGACCGTTATCCTTTGCCTAAGGTAGAAGATTTATTATTTCGTCTCAGAGGGGGTGAATATTACAGTAAAATTGATTTGTCACAAGCGTACGCGCAATTTGAACTCGATGACACAAAGAAGTACACTGTGATAAATACACACAAAGGATTGTATAGGTACAATAGATTAGTGTTTGGCTTAGCATCTAGCCCGGGTATTTTCCAGAGGCGAATTGAGCAATTATTCGTGGACATGCCTCGCGTAGGTGTATTTTTAGATGACATAATCGTGACGGGAAGTTCGAAATCCGAACACATAAGCAATTTACATAAAGTCTTCCAACGGTTACAGGACTACGGACTTAAAGTGAGGAAAGAAAAATGCGTATTTTTTTCAAAATCTGTTTCGTATTTAGGTCACACTATTAGTAAAGATGGAGTGCATACATGCCCAGAAAAAGTTAAGGCGGTGATTGACACGCCAGCGCCTACGAATGTCACTGAACTAAGAGCGTTTATAGGACTGATCATGTATTACGCAAAATTTATTAAAAATATTAGTACCGTTCTCGCTCCGTTGTACAAACTTCTAAAATCAGGTGTTAAGTTTATTTGGAGTCAGGACTGTCAGGATGCCTTCGAAAAAGTGAAACGACATTTAGCCTCGCGTCGCGCTCGCTCACACCGGCCGAACGCGCCTATGCGCAAATAGACAGGGAGGCCCTAGGAATAGTATTTGGTGTACGTAAGTTCCACCAGTACCTGTACGGCCGTCACTTCATATTAAGAACTGATCATAAACCTTTAACACACATATTTGGTAATAAAACGGGTATTCCAGTGATGGCTGCTTCGCGATTACAGCGTTGGGCGGTACTGCTATCGGGATATAATTATAACATTGAGTATATCGCATCTAATAAGAACAGTGCAGATGCATTATCACGCCTTCCATGTAGAAATGATAGCTCAGGTAGACTAAAAACAGAAAACACGTATGTTAACTTTGTAGAGAAATTTTTACCCATCACTAGTAGTGACGTCAAAAGAATGACATCGAAAGATAAGGTACTAAGTAGGGTGATGTTCTATATACAGTCAGGATGGCCATCAGTTGGTCCGAATAATGATGAGATTAAACCATTCTTGACTAGGCGTGACGAATTATATGTAGAATGTGGATGTATAATGTGGGGCTATCGTATGGTAATTCCACATTTATTAAGAGTGCAAATTTTAAACCAACTGCATAGCAGCCATATGGGTATGGTAAAAATGAAAAGTCTGGCTAGGAGTTACGTCTGGTGGCCCAACATCGATAAAGACATTGAGGCGTTATGTAAAAGCTGTGAGACGTGTGCGGTGGAAGCGAAGGCACCTCCGCGAGCCATCATACAACCCTGGCCACACTGTACTCAACCATGGACTAGGCTTCACATTGATTTTCTAGGCCCATATCGAGGTATGACATTCTTAGTACTGATTGATTCGTCTTCTAAATGGATAGAAATATTCGAAATGGCACGTACTAACGCATCGAATGTTATTAAAGTATTACGTTCGACTTTCGCTAGGTTCGGGTTACCGGAGCAGTTGGTATCCGATCAAGGACCACCTTTTACTAGTGTTGAATTTAAAAGTTTTCTTGCTAATAACGGCATTAGACAATGTTTTTCACCTGCTTATCATCCGTCTTCAAATGGAGCCGCAGAAAATGCAGTGAATATTTGTAAACGCACGATTAAAAAAGCAATTAGGGATCACGAGGATATAGACACAGCTTTACAAACATACCTTCTAGCATATAGGAACACAGTGCACAGCACCACCGGTGAGACGCCTGCAATGCTGTTGCAGAGACGAACGCTACGCTCTAGATTAGATTTATTACGAACGGAACGATCAGTGAGAACGAGAGTACAAAACACGCAGCAAAGTCAAATCAATTCAGCAGGTGGGGTTGCGCGAACATTCAACGAGGGTGATCAAGTTTGGATGAGGGATTACAGTTCCTCGGATAAATGGGTAAAAGGTACGATTTCCGACGTAGATAGTGCTCGTAGGTATTCAATAGCAAGGAATAACGGTCAATTTATTAAAAGACATGTGGATCAAATACGACGCAGATCCCATGCATCTTTCGGTATACCGAACACAGAGGAAGAGGGAACTATAGGGCATGAGAACTCTGTCGCACACGCGGGGGATAGCCTTATTAAGTCAGGGAAGAATGGGGATAACTGTACAAATGAGAGTGTGTGTGAAAGAGATGAATCAAAACCATTAATTAACAGTGAAGCAGGGGCCGTTGAGCACGGTGAGCCTTTTGATCATGTTCGTGATTCATCAGATCAGCAAGAGCACCCAAAGCGAACTCGAAAGCCAGTTGTCAGATTCCAATGTACTTAAAATGTATTTTGTTGTTATTTAAGGGTTATTTAAGAAGGGAGGTGTGATGTATGTAGTTAATAATTAGGTTAAGTGGGTAGCAGGTAAATTATAATTTAATAATCGAGATTGTGAAGGTGCGCCAGTCTGTGAATATACACTCTGCTATCCAGACGTTGTTTGATTTCGCTTCTTGCTATCAAGTACCCCGGGCCGCATACTTCTCACATACATACTAAATAATAATTATATTGGCAAGAAAACAAGTGACAACTACAATTAATACAGCTAAAAACGAAACAAAATTACAAGGACAAGTAATATTCCTTTACAAGTTTTTTGAATATGTGTAGTGACTGCGCGCGTTTTATTGGATCTGGCAGAGCATTCCAGAGACGAGTGGCCTGGACAGTAAAGGACTTGTCCAAAAACGTAGTGGAATGCATCGGCATTTTGAGTCTCAAGTTATCTGATGACCTAAGAGATTTCGTATGCGAATCACAAAGAAATTCAAACCGTTTCTTAAGATAAAGAGGGGTGAAAGGGGAAAAGAGCACATTATACAAGAGGGATAGAATATGAGCATTCCGGCGAAGGCGGATTGGCAACCACTTGAGCTTTACACGAAACTCGGAAACATGATCGTATTTGCGTAAACCAAATATGAACCTTATGCAAAAATTTTGAAGTCGCTCAAGTTTATCCAGTTGTACTTCAGTGAGATCAAGATAGCTGGCATCAGCATAATCAAGGATGGGAAGAAGAAGAGATTGAGCAAGCGCAATCTTGGTGGCAGTTGGTAGAAAATTACGCAGTCTTCGCAAAGATGAAGCAGATGCGAATAATTTACGACTAACTTCCTGTAGATGGGCATTCCACGAGAAATTCGTATCTATAAATATCCCCAAGTTCTTAACTTTCTCACTGATGGGAATTATGGAATTATCAAAAGAAACTTGGGGAAGAGTCGTCCAATCAATCTTAGAGACCGTCCTAGAACTGCCCACTACAATAACCTGCGTCTTTAGGGGATTCACCGTGAGTCCATACCTCTTACTCCAGTCACATATACGGGCCAGGTCACGGTTTAAGGTCATGATGGCCTCCGATAAATTTCCGAGAGGAGCTCGTGAGTAAATTTGCAGATCATCAGCATAAAGGTGGTAGGAAGAAATTAATTCATTGGAGATGGAGTTAATAAAAACTGCGAAGAGTAAAGGAGATAAAACGCCACCCTGTGGTACCCCGGCAGAAGTACTACACCAGGAAGACATGGTCTCGCCGATGCAAATACGTTGCCGGCGACCGAACAGATAATTACGAAACCAGTCAATTACCGATGGAGATATGTTAAGAGAGCAAAGAATGCCAAGCAAAATATCGAAATCCACAGTATTAAACGCATTACTGAAATCTAGTAGAGCCAAAACCGTTAGATTTCCCATTTCCATGGCTGATCTTATATCTTCAGTAATGTTAAGAAGCGCTGTAGTGGTGCTATGACCTGAACGGAAGCCGGATTGGAAGGGGTTAAGGAGATTATTTTTGGAGAGGAAGGTGCTTATTTGGTTATGGATTAGGCGTTCAAGGACTTTAGAGAGGAATGGTAAGACAGATATTGGACGGTATTCAGAGAAGGAAGTAGGATTGGTCTTTTTTGGTAAGGGAATAATTTGAGCATCCTTCCATGAGCGTGGAAAGATACCGCTGGATGCTGAAAAATTAAGAATGTGACAGATCACAGGAAGAATAAAATCAAGCACTGGGAGTAGCATTTTCCGGCTGATGCAGTCGCTTCCTACCGCATTTGAAGTTATCGATAGTATGCTCTTCTTAACATCACATGCGGAAAAATGACCGAAAATAAATGGAGAATAAGTAGGAGTCGGAAGAGATGAAAGATGGTTTAATGTGTTTAACTTTATTGTCCTATCAAAATTGGACGAAGCTGAAAAATGATTATTCATTGCATCAATGTTAATATCCTTAGGAATAGTATCTTGTTGTGTTTTACCGACCCCCAATGATCTTAGAAATTTCCAAACTTTGGATGTGTCCCCATTTTGGACAGAATCATGAATGTAATGGCGATTAGCATTCCTACACACCTTATTGCAGTATTTACGGATAGACACATATCTGTCCCTGTTAGAGTCGCTGGGGTTACGCTTATATTTAGCCTTAGCCGTGGCTTTTTTATTCATTAAGGTTCTAATTTCGTCCGTCAGCCATGGTGCCGGCAAATGTTTAACCTTAACTGATCGAATTGGAGCGTGTCGATCGTATAGCTCAATAAGTTTTGTGGTGAACAAATTCACTTGCTCATCCACTGAAGTCGAAGCAAACAAACTCGACCAGTCTATATTGCTGGCATCCTCACACAGACTGTCAATGTTCATACCACCAAAATTGCGTTGCATCAGAATTTTGGCTTTAGCCTTAGGTGGGCGAATTTTATAGGAGAGAAAAATCAGATCGTGATAAGAAAAGGCGTCAGCTGAGCATTGGCCATGCTTAGCTACGCGATCAGGAGACGAAACAAGAATGAAGTCGAGAAGTGAAGGTGTAGAATTTGGAAAATGATGAGTAGCACTTAGTGGCAGAATGGAAAGATTACTAGAAACTGAAATATTAGTCAGCGAAGAAGAACGATGGTCTTTCTTAAGAAGGCATGTATTAAAATCACCCATAATTATGCTATGACTGTAAGAAGGGATCAGAATTTCAAGGAGTTTTTCGAAAGATGAAAAGAAATTTATGCGTAAAGAGGGGCAGTAATAGACGCCAAGAAGTAATTTAGAATGATTGAGTTCGACCTCGAGAAAAAGATGTTCACCAGCATTTGATGGCGGTGGCTGCGCTGACACATTCACAATAGAGAAAGGAATATATGCGCGGATATATATGGCAACACCACCACCACCACCAACCGCCCGGTCATTTCTTACGAGAACGAATCGAGGAAGAGAGTAACTAGTAGAAGGGAAACAAGGTTTGAGCCATGATTCGGAAATAAGAATAGCATGAATGTTTTTACAGTCAAAACTAGCCAGCATATCATGGAAATGAGCCGGAATACTCTGGGCATTAATGTGTATGACGTTGAAATTCTTAGGCACATCAGAAAACTGCGCAGTCAGACTGTCCGCAAGAGAAGGAATACTTACAAAACTATCATCGCTACTTGTAAAAGAAATAAAACTGTCATCATCGCTGCTGTCATGAATAGACATAAGTATACAATAATTTAAATATATATATTAAAACTATAAATAAAATACCTTAAAACAATAACAAGTCACCTGCCGGAATGCGTTATAAAATCATTTAAAACAACAAAAAAAAATATATATAGAAAATAATATATAAGTGATTTTAACATTTGGTGTACTATATGTGTATTATTACCAGATTGCAGATTTGAGGTTTCCAATCTTGTCCTTGAGTCCAGTGTGGTCAGTTTAACGAGAAGAGATTCGATGATCAGTTCCAGAAACAGTGCCAGTTTTAGAAATCCGTTGTATAACTCTAAAAGAGGGTGTGTGCAAATGGTTGAGTCTGTAGTTGATAATGAAGACTAAATTTTTCGTTAATTCACACACACTGTGAGAGAAGTCTCACAGTGTGTGTGAATTAACGAAAAATTTAGTCGATGTCTTGTCAATCGTTACTTTAGTATTGTATTCTTCTTATATTATCTTTAACTCTTTAAAATGTAATTATTTTGTTGTACTGATAAAAGGGTTGGATAATCGGATATTCTACTGGGGATAATGATTGCAAAAGTTGATATTGGGGTTTCACAACGTAAAATTAGAACAGCATAATTCAATTTCCAACCGGACTGTGCCCGCGTGGTGGATTACAGCCCATTTCCTCTCCTAGAGAGGAGGCCTGAGTCCCAGCAGTAGGAACATTAAAAGGCTGATGATGATGATGATATCAATTTCAACCATATTTGTCAATCTTTATCTTTGATCAAATCTGCCAGCAGATTCGTTCGTCCGTGTGATAGTATAAAATTACACAAGGTCTACTTGTGTACTAAGTTTCATCGAAATCTGTTTGAACGTGAAGACATAACATGAGAGAATATCCACCATTATTTCATATCACTAAAACTGGACATAGTACACAATAATTTAACAATTCATATACAAAGGCAAGCTTAACTTAACAATGAGTTTTCTTCCAGCAAAATTTGTTGGTTTAACCCTAATAGATGAGCTAACCTGATTCTTGCTAACGAAACGAAATATGTTGCTTCGTTTTTAGGGTTCCGTAGCCAATTGGCAAAAAACGGAACCCTTATAGATTCGTCATGTCTGTCTGTCTGTCGGTCTGTCTGTCTGTCTGTCTGTCTGTCTGTCTGTCTGTCTGTCTGTCTGTCTGTCTGTCTGTCTGTCCGTCCGTATGTCACAGCCACTTTTTTCCAAAACTATAAGAGCTATACTGTTGAAACTTTGTAAGTAGATGTATTCTGTGAACCGCATTAAGATTTTCACACAAAAATAGAAAAAAAGCAATAAATTTTGGGGGTCCCCATACATAGAACTGAAACTTAAAAATTTTTTTTTCATCAGACCCATGCGTGTGGGGTATCTATGGATAGGTCTTCAAAAATGATACTAAGGTTTCTATTATCATTTTTTTCTAAACTGAACAGTTTGCGCGAGAGACACTTCCAAAGTGGTAAAATGTGTGTCCCCCCCCCTCTAACTTCTAAAATAAGAGAATGATAAAACTAAAAAAAATATATGATGTACATTACTATAAAAACTACCAACGAAAATTGGTTTGAACGAAATCTAGCAAGTAGTTTTTTTTTAATGCGTCATAAATCGAAAAAAATACACTATTATTAAAACATCGATCAAAGTTACAACACATTACAAGAACTTTTATATTATGTTACTTGCTGCTACGGAACCCTTCATGGGCGAGTCCGACTCGCACTTGGCCGGTTTTTTTCAAATTTTCTTTAGATACAAATAACAACTAAGCCTGAATGCACCAGGAACAGCAATAGGTGCTCGTAATTTATCGTTCAAGGCAATATTTGATTTTCTTCGATTGTGCCTATGTTCATGTCGTACAATATAAGCAAAACTCTGGATAGCTTGTTTACTTTCCTTTGAAATGACGTAGCTACGCAAACTTTTCGCATATTTGAATTTGACTTTTCATTTCTTACGAATAAAGTCTATTTTCGTAGATTTTCTGACATTTTTAACTCTGTTCAGACAAAGTCTTTGTTAGGTAGTTACTTTTGAAACAAAGTGACGTTGCTTACAGTTCACAAAAGGCGATCCTTCCAGTGTGTCTCATTTATACTGAATTGTTAGTTTTACTTTGAAAATATTTGATTCAATATTAACTCTTGAGATATTGTCTTTGCAATTTCAAATGAGAAAAAAGAAATGACTTCAAGGAGTGGCACAATTGTTCTTTGGCGCTAAAATGACTGTTGCAAATTACCACATTATAGTATTTGTGGAAAGTAGCTTAATTATTTAAATTAAATATATGTTCCATACTGTGAAAAAAATTGTGTAAATTGTTCTAAATCTAGCCAAATATCTGTTGTTTACTCGAAACCGACTATTTTTTTTATTTTAAGTTTTCATTAAGCATAAATAATTATGGGTCTAGGTTCTGCTCAAACTTTCCTTTTACCAGGTTATCCTTATTAATATTAGTTTATCTGCGGTATCACTGATAACATCACCATGAACAGAAAGAGTACTATGGGTTGGAACTCAGTAAATTTTCACAAAACCCATTAAACTGATAATTTAACAGAAAATTTGAAACATGAGTACCTATCCGTTTATATTTGATACCTATCCGTTTATATTTGACTTCATAACGGGCGCCGTATGAACCCCTTATTTTCCTTTAATTCCGAGATTTGAGCGGGAATATTTCAGGTGTGTTCAGTTAAAGTCATAATCATAGAGAATGGACTGAGCTTTTTCTGTTCAAGTATGAAGTGAATACGGGCACAAAGTGTGAGGTATGAAGCTACTCAATCAATCAATCAATCAATCAATCAAAGCATTTATTTCAAATAGACCATTTACAGGCACTTTTGAATAGTCAAATGTCGGTCAGTCCAAGAAAAGTGAAGCTAAATTGCACGTTCCAAAGAGTAGGTCTCTATGGAGAAGAACGTGCAAGAAACTCCATGGACACTCTTTTAAATCATATATGTGTTACATATAATGCTTGGTTACATATTAATTGTTGCTTCTATCATGTGAGCACAATGTCGATAGTGAAATAAAAATGTAAAATAATTAAAAGATAGAAACTGAATTAAGCCACTGGCAGCTAAGAGATGACCAGTCCCATCTGACGGCACCCGTTCACGAGCATGACGCGTGCATCAGCCCCACTCAGCTCAACCATTTTGAAGGGAACTGAACGACCCAATAACACGTGCCACCAACAGCGAGACATTTGAGTGAGCATGACAAACTCTCAACTGCCATGCTCGTAATGTCAAAAAAAAAAAAAGTTGTAACCTAATAAAAATGCTCCATGGTGCTTCACATTACTGTGTGGCTAGTACTTATCTATTACAAAAATTTTGCATGAACAGTGTTAACTTCGACACTATAAGCTACAATGGAGAGACAAGTATTGTTCGTTTAGTTGTTTTGGTGCCACAATGAACAATTGTCTCGTGTCTTGCCATTTCATCTTATAATAATTTTTAGGATCTGGTTCATCAACCACGGTGATAATTGAAGGTGATTCAAAAAGTGACATTGATAAGCAGAACGTCAACTAGCGGTGATTCATACTTTTGATAAAATGTTCAATTTTGTATTAATAATACTCAGTCCATTATCTATGCGTATGGTTTAAGTAACGTCCTGTCATTATTGTGAACCAAGGGGCGGCATTCGTAAGTCTGTGGGATTCCCGGTAATTACTGTAATATGTGGCTTTGAAATACCACTGTCCTGATCAAATATTTATGCGTCAGTCAGCACAAAGTGAAATTTAACATTATTTCGATAACTACGTTTTGTTTGTCTGTGCTTGCTGTTTTAATTTTATGAGGTCATTTAGGTATTTTTTATATTTACTCGTATATTATAAAAACCTTCTCAAAAAAAACTGTCAATTTACCTGGACTAATAGTTTTGTTAGTTACTAAGGCGTAACCTTAGTCACATTCAATCACATTAATCATTATATCTGTTATTAATGTAGAATTATTTACTGTTTTTTAATTACTAATCACATAAAATGTATCGATAATTTCAGTAACCTGCAGAAATGATCGAATAATAAAGTTTTTGTTCTAGTATGATTTAAAATGGTTACGTAAAATATAACCTATGTCAGTCATAAATAAAGCAGTTTTTTATCGCTGTAAAATTTTAGCAATCCGACCAGTACTTTCAGAGATTATCTCCTACAAACAAAAAAAAAAAATCGGCCAAGAGCGTGTCGGACCGCGCTCACTGTAGGGTTCCGTAGTTTCCCGTCCGTCACAATAAGTGAGTTTTGACTTATCCAAATCCAAACTAATATTATAAATGCGAAAGTAACTCTGTCTGTCTGTCTGTCTGTCTTTGCTTCACGCCTAAACTACTGAACCGATTTGTGTGAAATTTGGTACAGACATAGTTTGGAACTTGAGAAAGGACATAGGATAGTTTTTATTGCAAAAAATAAATAAAATAAAAAATAAAATTTATTCCGGACATACAGCGCCATCTATTGGTCTAGAGTCGGCATCAATTCAGTACTGAAATTTCCGGAAGTCACTATTCCATGCGAACGAAGTCGCGGGCAAAAGCTAGTGAGTTTATAAAAATGCTTGCATATACGATTATACTACAAACTTAGTCCAGAAATTATTTTGTAGAACCTTTTTGTCTTTTTTTACTAAAACTGTTCTTTCCATCAAGTTCAAAATAATTTTCCTAGAAAGTCCTATAAAGTTCTACTTTTCAGATTTTTTTTATATTTTCTAAACTTATCGTTCAAAAGTTAGAGGGGGACACACACATTGTTTTTTACTTTTGGAGCGATTATTTCCGAAATTATTGATATTATCAAAAAATGATTTGAGTAAACCCCTATTCATTTTTAAATACCTATCCAACGATATATCACACGATAGGGTTTAAATTAAAAAAAATCACTTCCCACTTTATATAAAGGGGGGCTACCCTAATAAAACATTTTTTTCCAATTTTTATTTTACCACTTTGTCGGCGTGATTGATACACATATTGGTACCAAATTTCAGCTTTCTAGTGCTAACGGTCACAGAGATTAAGCGAGGATGGACAGACAGACATGGCGAAACTATAAGGGTTCCTAGTTGACTACGGAACCCTAAAAAGAAAACTTTACCCCTTTATAATATAAGTGTAGATGTGTGCATCATTAATAATCCAATTAATCATAAATTTTACAGTCTAGAGATTCTACGATGTTTGTTATTAAAACAGGTTTTAACAGTTTTCCTGAGCCACTTCTTTATTAACCTGACGGAAATCAAAAGAAATAATTAAACTTTAGTTATATTTTCTCTGGTTATATTTGGTTCCCATTTGTTTTTAGGTATGTATCAATCTGGACCGTCTGCTCGACTCCATTTTCTTTTTACTTTGTCTACCACACTTGTATATGTGGAACACGCTTGTTTACAAGTCACTTATTCACTCTTGACTTAAAAACCCCTATAGGTATTAGAAAGCACTTTTTGTGCGTAGGGGCGGGATTTGCATTGTCATACGTCTGTGGTTCAATGATGGAGTGAGCTTGGCGAAATTAAATTATGCAATTTTGATGCATGCTTTCTGAAATATAACATATATATTAAGTTAAAGGACATGAACATTGTGTTCCTAGTTTATATGGGAATCTCTTCATGTTCAATAATATACCATCGCACCAAGAAATTCATCTGTTTTGCAACAATGTACAAAATATAAAAATATCCTATGCAAGAAAGTTTTTGGAGACAATCATAGATAATTAGTTGTTATTTATGATAACGCTATGTAGTCTTTTTCTTCATCTTTTATATTACATGATTTGATTCATTTCTTAATATACCTACTGAAATTAATTTTTAACTTTATCAAAAGCCTAAAATCTGTCAACGCAATCTGTAACTAGAATATATATATATATATATGTGGAAGCTTATTGTTAGCAATTTTCATTACCTATGTAAAATATAACTGTTGTAAGCTTTCTTTAAAAACAAATAAATAATAAATAAAATATTTACTGGTAGAATTCATAAACAATTTGTCTAAAATATAAATGCAACTTTTGTCAAAACAAAGGGTTAGCAATCAACTCCGCGAGCTGGCAATCACGAACCATGATTCCTACTTAGACAACTCAAGTAAAGTTGTCCCTATGCACAGCTCCACCAAAGAAAATTCCAATTTGTTTCCTGCTACCCCCCAGAACTTTTCCACGAACATTTGCCTCTGACAATATTTCATGTTATTTACTCTTTTAAGGGACTGAATAAATTTGTCCTCTTCCAAAATTTCTTCGTGTTGTGTCCGTAACAGATGTTGCGAATTTTTTAAAAGATTTCTTTATTTTTATTTTCGCTTCCTATTTTACTTATTATTTTGATGTACTTTTGGCATTGTTTCTAACCTTTGTTTGAAAATTATTTGGAATTGTGTAAGCGTATTTAAACAAAATAGCTACACAATAGGATGTATAGATAGATAATAATGATTTTCCCAAATAATATTTCTAAAACTAAAAAATTCTCGAGAAAAAAGATTGAATAAAATGATGCGTTTAATACATTGTCGTTATCGAAAATTTCTTAATTGTATGTATAATGCAAAATACAGAATACAAACCTAGGCCAAACTTCATCCACCAGTTGCTTCAAGATTTCTAGTACGTGAACGTTATCTTCTAAGCTAACGTCAGTTGACTTGAATCCAAACTGCACTGCAGCAATATTTCAAGAACCTTGCAAGATTAATAAATATATTACAGTCTTAGTAGATAAAGAAAATGACAACAGTGAAAATACTTAGACATAAAAATTCTGGTTGTGCACCCAGAAGAAATTCTGGTACCAGTTTTTGGAGGAATATAATTAAACTACTTGCCAAAACAAAAACGATGAATCCGTACACAACGACTATTCAGCCTTACAATAAACTTGAAGGTACATTAAACGCATCGTACCCACTTTGATAGACGGCGCTTCCTCGAGAGTCGGCTAAAGTTTCTCAAAGTGTAAGCGACGAAGGCATCCGATAGAAGGTTCTCGTTAGAGCTGCCACAAAGGCTCCATTGTACTCCTCAGACGGTTCCAAATGAAAAATATAACTTGTTACCGGAGTGTTTGAGTAATGTTTCGAGACAAGATGTCATAGATACTTTTGAGTTTTCTGTATTGCTGTCGTTTCCTTAGTGTGTTTATTTCCGTGCTTTTATTCACTTGTAGCTGTATAAATTGTTGTCTCAATGGGGTATACTTCTGTATTTATTTTTTACTAGCTTTTACCCGCGGCTTCGCCCGCGTACATAAAATATAGCCTATGTCACTCAGGTGATATAGCAGATAGTAGCGTCGAAGTAGAAATATCTTACTTGCTATCTCTTTTGTATGCGCGTAACGTAATGGTAATGACGTTTAATTTCAGTTTGTGCATGTTTTTCCTGTAATTTTTTACATTCTCTAGGAGTCAGAGTCTGTGTTTCTTGATAGTTACGACCTTGGGGTCTTTAAGTCAAGATCGAGAGAATAGGTTACTTCTAGGCAAGCGTGCTCCATCGTGGACCAAATTATCGCTTACCATCAGGTGAGATAGTGGTCAAACGCGAACCTATCAATAATAAAAAAGGAAGGTTTGTAACTTACATAATATTTTTGAAAAGATTTGAAAAAATATATTTATTATACTCTTCAAAGATCTTATACTTACAATCATCAACAAATATATTTCGAAAATAATTCGTTTGAAAAAATAAATATTAGTTTAAATATTGGATATTTTAAAAATAAAAATATTTATACTGATAGAAATAGTCGACTGCTCAGTTATAACTGTTTCTTCAGAAGCATAGGTGAGGTTTTAATCTGTAATATTCTAACACTCTCAACATTCTATCCTGTTTCGCCCTAGAGAGAGAGAAGTTATTAGATAATTTCCCATTATAAAAAAATACCTCATATTATTATTCTTCTTTACACTGTCAAGTAGGTAGATAAAATTATAAAATCGTTTCTATAGACGCAAGGCTGGGTAAAGTTTCGTTTACAAGGTTTCTTTAACAAAACACTAGACAACTTTGCCGTCTCGAAGCTGAGATGGTGCTCAACTGAGCATCACTAAAAATTCAAAGTGAGTGAAGAAAAGACAGAGAACTAGCCTCATAAAACAAAACCTCAGCAAGGAACCAATAAACTATCCAGACTAAAGTTTAATTAAATTTTGTATTGTCTTTAAAGTTTTGGTGCAATTTATGAGCGAACGTATTTATGAAAGCATTGCAGTCGTAGTTTTGTAACATTGCTCTAGGCAAAATAATGTTTTTTTAAAAAGGCTTAGTGCCAATTTTGTTTAAGTCATATTTAATTACATTCTATGTTTAACGGGCTGGTTAGTAATCCTAAGTTTTCTACTACTATTTCTGTTTTTATCCGTGAAGACCTTTTTTTTTTATGGTGGGAAAAATCATGCATTGACATCCCCCGCCCTTGGGCGGAGCGGGAGATAGTGTCAGACTCTTACTGACTAAAAGACCCACCCCGTTCCTTCTAGCCTTCATACCGGGGCTCGAGCGCCCTTTCGGATAACCCTGGCCCCAGTAGGCTTCGACCCGGCTGGGTCCCTGCTGTTGCTGACAACTCCTTGAGGCGCGCGGGAACTGTGCGCGCCGTCGACGACTTGGGCTTGGTCCGGACAGTTACCGGACGGCCGGACAGCGAGCTACCCATTGCTCACTGTCCGCAAGCCCACGTCTACGTTGGCCGGAAATCGGGATCAGAATCCCGGCGACGGCGGCGGCGATAACGCCGTTGCCTGATGCGTTCGGCCTCCTCCTTTGCGAGCATTACTGCTTCGCAGAAGTCGGCGACCGCCTGCCGCTCCTCCTCGCTCCGGACCATGGCCTCAACCAAGGCCCGGCGCGAGAGGTCTCCGCCGCCGAATCCGTGAAGACCTGTAATTTACACAGTATCTCATAAATTAGGTATATGGTAAATCAGACATATATGCCCAGTCGGCAACATGACCCACTTGTAAAACTAAGACATGCATAATATATAAAATTGTGTACTTATTTGAACCGATCTTAGTTTATAAGTATGACGGCAATGTAAACTTTATAACACAAATTAAACTTTCATTGCCGCGAACACACCGATTGTTAGCTGATCCTTTATCGCAGACAGTGTCAAGAGCTAACTCGCCACTCGTTCGTGCGCTTTCTGTGCTTAATGCTCTTCTGACTCTAACACCAGAGAGTGACTTGTTTGCTGGGAGATGGATAGATGTGTGTCGTGAATGTCTGAGGCTTTGTGAGAGGATTGATGAAAAATAAGTAAACGTTGTCATATTTGGATTTGTGGGATATTTTATTTTATTTTATATTAGTGGTAATGTATATATTATCTTCTTTTTTTTCTTGTTTCTGTACAACGCATTAGTTTAGTTAGACTGTAATGTTGTATAAGTAAATTGTATAAAGTTATCAAAAACTAAAATGCCCGTTTTGATATTTGTATTTTGGCTACCTAGCGGCTTGTCCAGTGTAGTGTAGCTACTACTAATTATTATTTTATTGTTTCCCCCAGTTTCGTTCTAAGTATAGTATATATATTCTAGGATCTTTCTCAAATGTCAAAACCAGTCTTTTATTTTTTTGGTTTAGCTTATGTAATTTTAAATGCGTGTCTTAGTTTTGGGCCACATTACCGCCTGTGGCACTTATGCTGGGTTTACTCTAATATTGTTATAGCTGTTGGTTCTCCTACTACTAAATAAATAAACAGAACGCTTTACGTCTATGGCGTGCACCAAACTGTAAGTTATCGCTATACTTCGAAAAGTTTGAAGGAACTCTTTGGCTTGAACACTCCGCTCCGACAGGAACCGTTAACATTTAAATTTTATCATTAATAATAACTGGAAAAGAAATCTATCCGTTTGTTCATGATTCATAATGGAAAAGTTTTCTTTAGAACTTCAAGTTAGTTCAACAATGACGTCATTCAAATGAAAGTTAATATAATACAGTTTTAACATGAATGAAAAATAATAAAAAATATTTGATACAAAATTTAAACTAATAGTTACTGTGGTCGACTGCAAAGAGCGATTTCTTCAGTTGTCAATATATTTGGATTCTAATTAGTTAAAGTCTTACACTCACTCTCACTTCTCCTAGATCGGGAGCAGTTATTTTCTGGGATATCAACATTAAAAAGGCATAGTAAATGGAAATATTCATTTCGTGATTATATTTTTTTTTTTTTGTTTGACTAAGCACTCTCAATAGCGACCAATGGCCATAAGCAAATGAAGAGACACAGGTCTGATAACAAAACCAAATCATTTCATGATTTTCAAATCTCAACACAACCAAATATATCAGGTATACCTATACATACATACTGTCTATTTATACTCGTACACTATGCAGATTTCCAGGCCCGACTTATACTAACTAAACTAATATATCGGCCCATGTAGTAACAACTAACACCATGCTTATCTTAGTTTACGTGGCTTAACGACGCCCTCTCAGCTTATGGGATCATCAAATATGCATTTGGTGTATTAAAGTCACCCTTTTCGCATGTCCCCTTGACATGTAAGGGGCTTATATGGGTCACGCCCAACTGACCTCCGAATTTACATGAAAAATCTGTTAAAAGTTATTTGTTGAGGTTTTTTGTTACACCGGTGACTTGTCTTGCTCGCATGAAAAACTATTTTCCCATAAGATTTATTGATGATTCTGTAAAAAAAAGGCACCTTAAAGTCCGCCTCTGTACCCATGTGCATAAAGCGTTAAATAAATAAATGAATAAAGGCACTAACGTGGCCTCATACGGGGGTTCATCGCAACGCGGTAGCTTTTTTCTGCGTGCGCGCAAATTTGCCGTTTTAACAAGAATAAATAAGAAAAAAAAAACACAACCACAGTTCGAAAATGTTAAACCAACTGATTGCGGCCGCTTCGCTTCGCTTATTGACGCACCGCACCCGCGTACAGTAAGTCATATAGACCACTACAGCCGAGTATCAAATGTTTGTTCCATTTCTACCGCGACGCTTTGCGGTCACGCTGAATATTTCTAGAGTGTCTTTAAACCTTTCTTTTGTAACAACCCAGACAACGATAAAGAAATTGCAGATCAGTTAAAATCTCCATATCCTCATCCCCTCCTTCATCCTCCTCCAGCCTCCTTAGTACGCCTTTAAAACCCGCAAGTCCTAAAGAGATAGATAAAATGATCATGAGACTAAAATCTGGAAAAGCCCCTGGCTTGACCTTATAGATTCT
This sequence comes from Mythimna albipuncta, assembly GCA_929112965.1. NCBI lineage: Eukaryota > Metazoa > Arthropoda > Insecta > Lepidoptera > Noctuidae > Mythimna > Mythimna albipuncta. The sequence goes on along the minus strand of OV815961.1, from coordinate 23,690,995 downwards.
ACACTACTAGAAAACCTGCTAAAAAAGGGAATAATGTACCTAGTAAACATTTTTAACGCCTGGCTGAGGCTCTTACACTACTCAAGCCAGTGAAAGATAACACAATTCTTCGTGATCCCTAAATCTGGTAAACCTACAGAAGAAGTCTCTTCTTACCAGCCAATCAGTCTGCTGCCCCTTTTCAATAAAATCTTTGAAAGAATTATTATCAATCGTCTCAATCAACACCTGGATAGTGTACACTAAGTAAGTAGTGTAAGTAGTACTACTTGAACATCAATTTGGTTTTCGACATACCGACCATCGAGAAGTACACAAATTGGCAGATACTATCAGTCGTACGATTAAAAGTAAGCAATATTGCTCGGTGGTATTCCTAGATATTAGTCAGACTTCATTGACTCAGACAAAGTCTGGCAGGAAGGTCTCACAAAATCAAGACGTTATATTATTATACCACACTTCTTTTTCCCGATACTCGAGAGTTAGAATAGAATAGAATAGCATTAATTCGGCGCAAGCAACACAATATACCACAACATAAAATAATAATATTAAAAAATGGTATAGATATACAATACTATTGCAGTGACTGCCTGAACCAAATCATCAACTCAGCAATTGCTGGACGTCAAACACTCAGCGCTGGTTTTCAGCTGGCACCCCGCAGTGACTTAAGTTACTTAAGCAATCTCTTGCTTAAATAAGCATCTCTGCTACGAAGTTTAATTTAACGATGAAACATCAGAACTGTACGAAATACAACCAAGAATTCCTCAGGGCAGCATCTTGGAGCCTGTTTTGTACCTCTTGTTTATTGCAGATATACCTACTAACGCCTATACCTACCACCATGGACACTTATGCGGTTGACACTGCAATTTTGGCAGTAAACAAGTGAGAAAAAATAGTATGCCTAGCCTCATAGACCAATTCATTAGCTAGTAGAAAGATAAACTTTTTGGATGTTTATCTTCAATGAATTGCTGTTTAAAAGACTGCGTTACAGATTGGCCCGACGTGACAAGGGTATAATAATGTGACGGAAGAACAGAAAGACGGACAGTCAGACAGACGGATAGGCAGACAGACGGACAGACGGTCAGACGGACTGACGGACAGACGGACAGACGGACAGACGGACAGACGGACAGACGGACAGACGGACAGACGGACAGACGGACAGACGGACAGACGGACAGACGGACAGACGGACAGACGGACAGACGGCCAGATGGACAGATGAACAGACGGACAGATGGACAGACGGACAGACGGGCAGATGGATAGACGGATAGACGGACAGACGAACAGACAGACAGACAGACAGACAGACAGACAGACAGACAGACAGACAGACAGACAGACAGACAGACAGACAGACAGACGGACAGACCGACAGACAGATAGATAGATAGTCAGACCTCAACATTCTTTGACTAATATTATTCTTTCAGCACTAAAATTACAAAGACAGCAATTTCCTTGTAATATAATTACAAAGTGGGCTTCCTCGAAACCCTAGCTCCACATATTATGACAGGATTCCTCGAAGCCGTAATTACGGAAAGACAGACTAAATATATTAAAAGCTATGACGTCACAGCAGCACTGTCATTTAAAGAGGCGTGGCAGAATAATATATGAACTGATGTATGGAACAAACCGGTTTCACATGTCAATTATTTTTATTATGTATAAGGTATTGATATGAAAACGGAGCGGTAGAGTTATTTCATTTTATAGTTATTTCTTTTATCATTTTGACGAACGTCTTTGGTACAAATTTGTGCCAAGTTTATTAAACCAAAAATAAGAATCCTTGACACAATCTCAAACATCCCTAGTAATTGAGACTACTTTGTAGCACGGTAGCGTTACAAAATACCAGTCTATATACATTAGTGTTTCAAAACACTTACCTATTTTTATAAAGGCACGACCGGGCAAATGTTGATGATATATATATAATATAATATATTCCACAACTATCACACAGCACCTTCAAGTCTCAAGCTAAGCAGAGCTTGTGTTATGGATACTAGACAACTGATAAACATACTTATATATTTCTAAATACATACATATTATAGATAAATTACACCCAGACACAGAACAAATGATCGTGCTCATCACACAAACATATGTCCTGGGTGGGAATCGAACCCACGACCTCCGGCATAGCAGTCAGCGTCACTAACTACTAGACCAACAGGCCTGTCCAGAGATATAGATGTCGTCTTTGTCTATTTATAAATATGTCCTAGGTAGACGACAGGTTCATTGGCATAAGGAGGTAAAAATCTCTGACCATAAATATGATATTACCACTAAAAAAATTGCAATATAAAATTTGATCCTCTGATTAAGTGTCACCGCGCATAGGCCACATGGCACAGCCACAATCACCGATACGAGAAGCTAGAAGCGACCACAAAGGAAGCTGAAGCGTGCGACAGCCACTTGTGGCCCGTGACTGCTACTTTTTTGACGGGCCTGTTGGCCTAGTGGTTAGTAAACCTGACTGCTATGCCAGAGATTGTGGGTTCGATTCCCACCCAGGACAAATGTTTGTGTGATGAGCATAATCATTTGTTCTGTGTCTGGGTGTAATTTATCTATAATATGTATGTATTTAGAAATATATAAGTATGTTTATCAGTTGTCTAGTACCCATAACACAAGCTCTGCTTAGCTTGGGGCTAGGCGGCATTGTGTGATAGTTGTGGAATATTATTATTATTCTCATTTAATCATATAAATTATATTTTTAAATATTTCAATATAAAAAAAAAACATTAAAAAATATAAAAAATAGTTGCCCACCGGTATAGGGAACAGGGTCCAAGCTACCGGCGATCAGGGCTCCAGAGAAAGAAACCTCCTAACAATACGAGCCGTGTCCAAGAGAGAGTCTTTCTGAATCAAGCCCTTGATCCAGCTACCTAACGCGAGCCTCGTCAGATGTTGGTCGAGGCTCTTGGCTATTAAGCCATTACCCGACACGACTATCAGTACAATGATCGCAGAGTCTACATCCCACATGTCGACAACCTCGCGAGCCAATTCGATATACTTGATTTGTTTATCTTTCTCAGCTTTCACGAGGTTCTCGTCATGCGGAACGGATATGTCAACAATCATTGCACGCCTCTCGCTTCGGTCCACCACCACTATATCAGGTTTATTGGCTACAATAGTCCTGTCAGTGATGATGGACCGATCCCAGTACATTGTGATACCGCCATTATCGAGAACTGGGCCGGGCACATACCTGTAGTACGGCACCTCCGATTCCACAAGAGAGTACTTCAGAGCAAGTTGCTGATGGATGATCCTGGCTACAAGGTTGTGTCTATGCAAGTATTCCCGTTAGCTAGACGAGAACAACCTGAAATTATTATTATTATTATTATTTTAACCCATACGTGCAATATCATAAAGGATTCTGTCGAGGTTATGGTGAAGCAAGCAACGGCAATTAGTAGCGTGTGGCGGCCACCGGCGTCAACCGTGTGTGGCGAATCCATATAAAATGTATGAAAACTTCAGGAAATATGGTGGCAGCGTTTTGTGATTGTGCCGGTAGCCTGCATACATGCGGTGACTCTACCGATTCATTCATTAAGAAAAAAAAATACTTTACCGTCAAAAAAGTTAGCGATTTAGAAACACGATCTTCAAAGATCACTACAGAAAAACAAAATGATGGCCACTGAAAATCAAATAAAGACATTGTTGGATTCAAGTCACGATCACTGCGAGGTTTGAATACAAATGTTCAGTGTTCCCTAGTTAGTTTAGTCTTTAAACGTAGGTTTTAACGGCTCCTTTGTTTTCCACCTTTCCATCATTTTTGAGAGCAGTCATAAAGTCAGAACTGACAAGTAGAATTCCTGATTAGAGACATACGATTTGTTATATTTGTTTGCATTTACTTTTCCATCGGAAAATAGAATAGAATAGAATAGAATAGACTTTATTGTACACCAAAAAGTAATACAAAAAAAAAATGTAAATTTTACTCGATTTGAGAATTTAATTTGATAAAGTATTTAAATTATTTATACGTCTCGGCTCACTCTTTGCTTTAACCTTTCAATTGTGATAATTGCAGACACAATTGAAAGACAATAGGTGCGCGAACGCCGGCGTTCGCGCTCCTATTGTCTTTCTATTGTGTGTGATTTCCACGATTGAAAGGTTAAAAAAGACTGCACTGCAGCAGTCATCATCATTGCCGTCAACATTACAGCTAAAAGATGTCTACAGTTGAATATAGGCCTTTCCCAAGTGTCTCCATAACGAACGGTGCTGTGCATCTCGTATCCATTACCTTCCTGCGATTCTCACCAGATTTTTTTTTATAAGATGAAAGTTGGGTCCTTGGTACCGGTCCAAATAATAATAATAACCCTTTATTTCAGGCTACTATGACCCATAAATACTATACATAAAATAATCTTAAAAATAATAAACTAATACCGACTTATCTACTTATTAATTAAAATATTGCACACGAAATGATGGCGTCGTGTGTCGCTGCGAGGTCGATATCCTTCCACGAAATCGTCAATGCCCGACACCTTTCGGCCAAAACTCTCTTTTGAGAAAAGTAAAATGATATGTTGGCACCCACAGTACAAACGACTTTGAATTAGTGTTATGGCGTGGCTCTGACTGCTCGAATCTCAAAGTCCAGTTTGGCTTGACGTGTACATGCGCCACAACCTTCTCAACCTTCCTCCATCGATACTCACCGGAAGACCCGACCTTATTTACCTTTTTAAAAACCATAAAACTCTTCGTTTAAGTGCTTCTCAGCAAGGACGTCCATTTTTAATTAGTGCTGATGATCTTGGTAGCGTTTAATTAAGAAGAATACCCTTCTGCTGTCTCCGTCCTTAGGTATACTGCACATTGCCCAATCGTTAAATTTTGTTCCAACCAACCGAAGAGCCTTGCTGAAGTTTTTGTTCCACCCTACTACATGTTAGCCAGCTGCTTTTGTCTAGTGCCCTTAACCCGCCAGAACTGTGTCGCGAAGAGTAAACACAACGGCACGGTTGGCGCATTGGTTGAGTGGTTGGTGCACCGTGTGTAGTGAGTCCGATTCGCGCTCGGCACATATTGGGAGAAGCTCACGAAGGTGTGGATTGATCGCCATATATATCTATTTTCCTATATGGAACTGAAACATGGACGACCCAACAAAGGCACCGTAAAAAACTGACGCTCTTGAGATGTGGTGATGGCAGTTTCCATAATTTTTTAACGTTTCCATTCTGAAAAAGCTTTGCATCAAACAAAAACTGCCATCGATTGTGCAACTGTGAATTTTCAAAATGTTTGGACATCCACAATTAAAGATCTATAGAAAGTTTAGTGGTACAGAGTAGAGTAGAGGGCGAACTCACGGTCGATAACCTACCAGATGGACAAACGTCATGAAATCATCTTCAGGTAGGATCGCAGTCAAGCACTAGTTTATATTAGAAAACGGGTTACCTCATTGAATGCACGCAATGCCACGAATAGAGAGAGATAAAAAAGTCAAACAAACTACGACTACTCAGCCAGGAGTGTACGATTGAGAAGAAGAAGAAAGTTAGATTCTGTACCTAGGTATTTAAAAAAAAAATGTTAAAGAAAAATTGCTTCAGAGCCACTAACCACTTGATCAACAGGTTAGTCTAATTTCTTCAACTGAATAAGGTTGAAACTGTGACAAAAATACACTTACATACAGGCAAACTTTCGCCTTGATTATTAGTGGGATTGAAAAGTAATACTTTATAGTATTGTCTTGGAACACAAAACGTGGGCAAAATTATACAGTAAATTGTCTTTCCTGTGCATATTGACAAATGACTTGGCACTCTTATAGGTATCGAATATCGTTTTGAATTATTTAATTACAGATAGGGTGTGCACAACATATAATTTGTTTTATCAAAATACCTTCAATTTTTACGATAAAATCCATTGTGGTATTTTTACCCGGTAGCGACTGTCCGTGTTGCATTTTGGTGTGCGCCTGCTGCCGTGTTAACATTATTTTTTTTTGGATTGTGACAACAAATCACAACATCGAATTATATTATAAAAATAATTTTCAAACAATATTTTATCTGTACCACTATTATATTTCTCTCATACGTGTGTTGTATTTAAAATGCGTTTGTTTTTGTAGTGTTTGTGTACATGTATTTTTTATCAAAATTATTATGTATTAACATTAAATTATTTCGGAATTAATTTTTTTATATTATATTATATTATATCATATCATCATGTCATGTCATGTCATGTCATGTCATGTCATGTCATGTCATGTCATGTCATGTCATATCATATTATGTTATACAAGGTGTCGTTTTGAAGCTGCAAAATATTTCTGGAGGTAATTATGTTAGTGATTCTCGACCCGAATCAATAATAAAATGAGTAGGTAATTTTTTAATTTTTTTTTTCTTATTTATGGAAATCGGTATATGTGAACTACGTTTCTTAAAAAGCAGCCAGTCTGATACCTGCCTTATAACCGCGCTTTCTTTCACACACACAAACACGGAACAATAAAGGGCGTTTTCACACACACTAACTCGCAACGATAGTTTCATAAATAATGTATCATCCAAAAAAAAATTATTTATATTTCTTATAAATTTTAATAAATAAAGAAATATATTTATATTTCTTTATTTATTAAACTTTATATATTATATATATTAGACGTAGCGGGGTTTCTGAAATGATTATCAAATGTTGTGTATATGTGAGAACCCTAGGTCACATGTTTTTCTTTATTTACAAGATATATAACACACTTTAAAAATTAATTATTTATTTTTTCACTATGCTTAAAAAAAAATTCCACTCTATTTGAAGGCCAACGATGATATTTTGGTATAAAAGGATGCATTGAAATTATACATCTGCAGAACATTGAAACAAGATGTTGCTAACGAGTGTTTTCTTATTTTTCCTATATACAGGTCTGAGTCATGGATTTTTACATGATTACTACACGGGAAAACTAGTTTCAGATGATTTACTACAGTTTTATGAAAGTAACGGTCTGACAGAGTGAGTATTTTTTTATTATTTAATTAATAATAATTTGAGTTATGTGCTTAATGATATTAATGTGAATTTTTAAACATGAACTTTACTGACAGACCGTGCCTCAGAAAGCATGTAAAGTAATTGCTCCTTGTTGTTATTAGTAGATTATTAACAGTCGTTACAGGTAGTTATACGCTTGAAAGTCTGTCCATCAATCTATCTAAAGATTATATAATCATGTTGCCCAGTCATTTGGTTGTGGAAGCCTGATGGCTGCCTATCAGAGTTCTATGTTAGTGATGCGTAACCTAGTATCCCATGCCTGACCAAAGTTGTGCTAGTTGGAAAAAGGTAGGGATGTTGATGTATTTAATTTTTAATACGGGTTAATCATAAAACAAGTGCGAGTTTGACTCGCGCATTGAGGGTTCCGTACAAGTTTACCTATCAAAACGATTCAATTCCCAAATTAAGATTTTTCCGAATTGACGTAACTACAAATATCAACGAGAAGTATCCTATTATTTTGATTCCCTTAAGAGTGTCAAAATATACGTTTTTACGACAACAGCTGTATCAACTTTTTCGTTAACTCAGAAGTTTGATTTGTCAGGACCCCAGACTTGAATAATACGGTTTTAATATCAACTTGATACCTCCACGCGTTCATGAGATAAAAGGTCCTGACAGACAGACATACGGACAACAAAGTGATTCTATAAGGATTCCATTTTTTTTCCTTTTGAGGTGCGGAACCCTAAACAAACATGTGTGAAAAATAAGCAAAAAAATCTTTGAAAGTGCGTACTTTTTTTACTGATTTAAATGAGAGAAGGAAAGATAACAGGTATTCGTGCCTCACACAATCATATAAACTAAAAATACACCATGAAAAGAAAAAAGAAAGACATAATCAGTGCTAGGCGAAAAAGGCACCTAACTCAGCATATGCTACGTTATATTATGTTAAATCCTAAAGTGACCTAAAACTCTAATTCAATGGGGAGTCTGATCAACCAGAATTTCTAAATTTATCAAAAAAAAAATCTCACTGTTTATACATATAATGAAAAGCTAGAAAATTGTTAATATGTAGTTTTGACGAATTTTTCTTTTTTTTTTTCTTCTTTTTTATCCGTCTCTGCTCCTATTATATCTAGGGTCGGGTTTTCTCACAATCCTGCACCAGGAAAATATATTCTGAGCTATCGCTTTTGGCATTTAGGTTTTCTTAAGGTCTTTTTTGATGTCAGATTACCATGACGAGCGGCCTCTACCTCTCTTTTGTTTTAGTAAATTTAGAGCTGTTTTTACAATATGGTCTTTGCTACACACCTCAGTTCATGTCCATGCAATCTTAGGCGGACCTCTGTAATTTTGTCTGTGATGGGCAAAGATCCAGAACTGCTCCATATGTACTCGTACATATGAGCTCGTTCGTTTGACGAATTTAATAATTGTAAAATATATTTATTATAATAAATAATCTCATAAAGTAATTTGTAAACGATGTTTCAGAACTTGTACAATCAACATTAAACCTTGCGATGTGAACGAATGGAGACGTGTCGATGGCTCGTGTAACAACCTCAGAGATCCTGCAAGAGGAACCTATTTCTCACCAATGATCAGATTACTGCCTGCGGTCTTCTCCGATGGTAAGATGATTTTTAATCATATCAATTGTGATCGAATCCAGACGTAAAGGCTCCCCACGCATGATAATGCAAAAAGAAGGCGACATTAACGTCTAATTTCTATGAAGATTTTTTTTCCGGTGGATAAATATCATCCAGATGACGTCCCCGCCCTTGGGTGGAGCAGGAGATAGTATCAGACTTTTACTGACTAAAAAACCCACCCCGTTTCTTCGTTGCCTTTCATACCGGGGCCGAGCCTACCTTTTAGAAGACTCTTGGCCCCAGTAGGCTTCAAGTCTGATGGGTCCCCCATGGAACATTAAAATCAAGTTTCTCCAATGAACTGGGTGATATAAAAACATTTTTCCGTAAACTAAAGCAGTCAGTCGACTTTATGAGTGAAGTATGATCGTATGAAGGCTGAACTTGAGACCCGTAAGAAAAGCAAAGAAACCTTCACAAGGAAAACGATTTTCTTAAGTAAAAATTGAACAGAAATGCGTCGCAATTTTCATAGAAAGTATTTCTTCGTAGGTATATTGAATAACGTCATTTGATTCATGTAGAAATTTGTCACTGCAGCACTTAGCTTCATCAACTCCCTCGTCTGAACGACTCAGGTGAATTCCGTTTTGGTTGCAATGACAAACTTTCTCTTCTTGTATCTAAATGTTCTATTACAGGAAATAAACCAAGGAAGGCCAAGTCTGGCAATGAACTGCCTTTGGAAAGAAAAGTCAGTCAGAATCTGTTGAAGCAGACTATATCGAGCCATGAACTCTTGAACAATAATGTGCCAGGTTTTGGCGCATTTGTATACTTAGATATTGGATCACTTCATGACAATGGTAAGTATTTAAATTAATAAAATGTACATTTATTTACAACTTAAAGCAACAAAATATATACATAATAAACTAAAATTAAAATATTTAAGTATGCTTAACCTAACTATACACACATATGGCGTCATAAAACTCCTCCGCATTGCTGTCGACTGGAAGTGTGCCCAAGAGGCTGGCGGCATTGCCACGTTGAATGGCAATGCTTAATCTCTGACCGAGATAAAAACCAGCCCTTGGGTCACGCGAAGATTAATAAAATTGAATTAAAAATGCGAGGTTTAAAATTATCAAATCCTATTTTAGTTGTTATTTGAGTAAAGTCTCAATAAATAATATTCATAAACAACAAAATTTTTTTCTTATATTATGAATGAATAAATAACGATAAAAATGGCAAAATGCTGTGCGTAGTATTTTCTAGTAGCAAATTATTATGAATGATTGATCCTATTACGAGTTTATCAATTATGACAAAAACAATGGCGAGGAAATTGTTGATGAAATTATTAAGTGTCTGCATATAAGTACTTCCTTGTATAAATTACCATACCATACCAACCAAATAATTGACTTTGTTTTATGTAATCAAAATTATGGCCAGTCTAGGGACTGAAAACAAGTTGTGATAATTGGAAACTGAATTGACTAGATTTTTTACGAAAATAAATAATCATGACTTTTTTTCGGTGGGTAATGACATCCCCCGCACTTGCGCCGAGCTGGAGATAGTGTCAGAGCCGCTTGAGAGCAGCTCCAGTCCGGTTTAGTTTGGGAGCCAAACGTTGGAAATGCTCCACGAAATTCCACCGACTAGTCGAGGACAAGTCCCAGGTACTTTATCGTCGACCCGACGCCGATATGAACTTCTCCTACCGTTAATATTAGGAACCCGATGGTGGCGTGTTCCAGGGCCGTGGAAACACATAGCTTGTGCAGCGCCACCTCACTATTTTTTAATGTTCCTACTGCTGGGACTGAGGCCTCCTCTCTAGAAGAGGGAATGGGCCGTAATCCACCACGTGGGCCCAGTGCGGTTTAGTGAATGTCACATGTCTTCGAATTTTTGGTTCTAGGACATGCCGGTTTCCTCACGACGATTTTCCTTCACCGTTTTGAGAGCAGTGATGATGAAATAAATTGCACAAGGTAATGCGCCTGGCTGGGTTTGAACCTGCGACCTACAACTCGTAAGTCGGGGCCATTACCACACTGCCACCACTGCTCTCTTCCAACTGCTGGATGCTATCAACTATCACAACGCCTCGTGTCGCTAGAACGACCACCGCCTAGTACGACTCTCAAATAATCATGGCTTAGTTTTTAGGGTTCCGTAGTCAACTAGGAACCCTTATAGTTTCGCCATGTCTGTCTGTCCGTCCTCGCTTAATCTCTGTGACCGTTAGCACTAGAAAGCTGAAATTTGGTACCAATATGTATATCAATCACGCCGACAAAGTGGTAAAATATTAATTAGAAAAAAATGTTTTATTAGGGTAGCCCACCTATATGTAAAATAGGAAGTGATTTTTTTTTAAATTTCAACCCTAACGTGTGATATATCGTTGGATAGACAAAACATTTTTTTATAATGTCAATAATTTCGGAAATAATCGCTCCAAAAGTAAAAAACAATGTGTCCCCCCCTCTAACTTTTGATTTTGATCCTTTTTGTAGACAATTTTGGAATTATTTTTTTCACTTTTGACAACTAAAATACGAGCAGTAACGAGTAATTGGTAAAAAAATAGGGGTGTATACTTAATTCAGGCACGAAATGAAACTACTACTATCATCAAAAATATTGTGAATTGCAATGATCATTACCGAAATTAATCATCCTACTAAAAGAATCAGTCAAACTTTAGTGCTTTTGCAACTTACAAGAAATCAAGCAATGCTTCTATTTTTTCAAAGATCATCAGCTGATATAACTCAAAGTCAGTGCAAAGAACTGATATGCGCCCGACACAACATTTTTTATTTCTCCACTCCGTTCTGACAACCATCACGCTGACTTCCACTGAGTTTTGACACTTCAATAACTTTATTGTTGATATTTTCAGAAAACATGTTAGGAAAAACGAATTACTGCTGCAATGAGGGACAAATGAACGATAACGATTGCGCACCAAATCTCATCCCAGAGGACGATCCCGTGTTTGAATCCACAGGAATTCGTTGCATGAACAGCACTAGACCTCTCACCTACCAGGACTTCAAGTGTACCCGAGACGACGTAATACCTTCTCCGGTCAGTATACCGTCAAAAAAAAAATTATCATTACCACTTTAACCGACATACATCCACTGGTGATACATAGACCTAATCTAATTGGGGCCATGGGTTGACTTCCGAAAAGGAAATCCGTGGTCCTGGGACACAAAGGGCTAACAAGGAGAATAGGTATGATTTTAGTCAGTAAAAGTCTGACAAAGCCGTCTGCTCCACCCTAAAGTGGGAAAAGTCATTCGATTATTACCCACCTCAAAACAAAATACCCACGTCAAAGGTTGGCCATATCATATCGGCCACTCCTACACTTATTTATCCTTAATTCCCTCAGTCCTTCTCAATTTCTTGGTCCATCTTGTTCCCAGGTCTAGCAACGTTCCAGTATTTTATCATCATTTCAGCCAACATACGTCCACTGTTGGACATAGGTCTCCCCAAAGAGCCTCCATAATGAACGATCCTGTGCGTCTCGCATCCATCGGATTCCCGTATCCTTCACCAGGTCTTCGTCTACCTTGTAGGAAGCCATCCAACGCTGTGACTTCCAGTACGCAGTCGCCACTCCAGAACCTTTTGACCTCAACAACCATCTGTTCTGCGAACAATGTGCCCTGCCCGTTGCCACTTCAGTTTGGTGATTCTTAGTGCTATGTCGGCAACCTTAGTTCTCCTGCGGATATTTTCATTTTTAATTCAATCACGCAAGGAAACCCCGAGCATAGCCCTTTCCATTGCACTTTGTGTGACTTTGAGCCTTGGCCCATTGTGAGCCATCACGTTTCGGAGCCATATGTCATCACTGGCAACACGCACTGGTCATAGACGTTCGTCTTGAGATACTGTGGTACATTGGATGAGACAATATCGCCCGAGCCGCCCAAACCTGCGCTCGAGACGGTTCGTGATGACTCTGGAAAACCACTTGTAGACATGGCTCAGTAGTGAGATGGGCCTATAATTCTTAAGTAGGGCTTTGTTACTCTTCTTAAAATCCCTTGAGTATGACGAAATCAAACAGTTTCTGAAGGGCCTTAAGGATCGGTTTCCCGAAGGCAGGGCTTCAGGAGTTCGGCTGTTATACTGTTATCACCCGTTGCTTTGTTGTTGTTAAGCTGCTTCAGAACCATCCTAATCTCGTACAGGCTGACGTCCGGGATATCTTCGGTATAGTGTCGGCACTATCGTCGGACGTCAGCCTCAATCAATCTAGCTTTTGGGTTTTTTGCTAGATTCGCAGTGGGTTTGGCAATTGACGAGTACAACCGTCAATAAAAAGTCTCGATCTCTCCCAGAAGCTTCGATTTGGCCGATATGACTCTGTCATCTTCGGTCTCCAGTTTCGTGAGCTGGTTCTGCTCAATAGACAAATTTCTTGCAAACACCTTAGAGCCCTTATTTCGCTCAATCGCGTCTTTAATTTCCAGTATTAAAACAACGGATATCGCGTTTCAAAGACGTTGTTGTTTGTTGAGCTGGCGATATGTGCACGCATCGTCTGAAGACTGCAGAATTATCACACGCCTCTCCTTCATAAGCTCGAGAACCCGATCAGTGAGCCTCTTGGTCTTATTTGTACGAGTTTTAAAGCACTTAGACCCGACTATGGACAGCTTACACGAACCCATATATTCGTCCACGGAGCTTCCTAGGCATTCGAAATGATTTTGAAGTTCGAACTGAAAACTCCCGGAGTTTTGGATCTGGATTTGTGCAGGATGGAGCGTAGACTTCATCAGTAGAGATCTTTCAAGCTTTCTTGACATTGATAATCAATATGCCTCTTACCATGCAGTGATCACTCCCGGTTTCCACCGCATTGATCACAGAGACATCATTGAATATTTGCTTCTTCAAGGAGTTCATAATGTAGAGACCCTCCTTCTCCATAAAACTAGCCAAAAGGTTTCCCCGGCGGTTTCGATGTTCAAATGTCCATGACTACAGTGAAGTAAGTCTTATAACCATGCATGGCTCCAGATATATCTACATGAACTCTACTTCGCCGTAGTCCTCATCATATTCTAGCATAAACTGACGAAAAAAAAACTGACGTGTAAAAGTGTTTTTTAAACCTATTTACAAAATAAATATCATTTATCATTTATTGTTCAGAAGGGAGCTCAGGTATCGTCCTGAGGTCCTTTGTGAACAATGATCAAACCTAACACCACCCTGGGATTACTGGTTACCCTCCCGGAAGTAAAGCAGGTTATCGGATTTGAGAATTATCGTGTCCTCCCCCTGTCTTCAGACTTCAGATAATCCCATAATACTCTATCGTAACCTGCTCAACTCTTCCTCGAGTTCGGTGATCTTATATTCTATTTAGTTCGGTTATAAGTTGCCAGGCCCAGTCGTCGACAGTTAATCGTTCTCGCCTGAAGATTTTTACCGCCCTGACTCCAAGGCTGCACTCACGCTTTTGGGGCCTGTGTCTTTCGTTATTCATTCATTTGAAGGGGGGGGGGGGTCATAACCCGCCACGCTGGTCCATATGGCGGGTCGCTATAGCCTCGTTCGTATTTCAGTATTTAATCATAATCACCTTTTCAAATCTATTTCCAGAAACGACAAAGATATAGAGTCAAATTTAACTCCAACAGAAGGATGTTATAGTCTAGCTAGATAATGAAATAAATACTGTGAGAATACCTGACTAGTCTCATACATTCAGCAAAAAATCATAATTGATTCAACTAGCTTTGTAAATATTATGTATAATAAGAAATTGTCTTTTAACAACACTTTCAATTCTTTCTAGATTAAAAAAGGAACTACGCCATTTGACCTCTCACAAATTTATAATGCGAAAAATGAGGGCGATCAGGTTTTAAGAACTTTCAAAGGAGGAGAGCTGGCAGTGGAAGAAGAAAATGGTGTGCTTTTCCCTCCTAATGGGCCTACTGCTTCTTGTCCTACTAATATCAAACCCAACGAAACCAGGTGCTTTGAACATTGTAAGTTACCATTTATGCTCACATTTTTGAAAATTGATAATAATTTTATCCATAATACAGCGTGAATCTTGGGGTGTAACACTAAAAAGAAGAAAAAGTTTTGAAAACACGTTTGCCTGAGAGACTCCACGTCCGCACCGGTGTTAAAAATATTTGACGTCCATACTTAAAGGTTAACTACGAATCAGATTTTATGTCACCGCTTTAAACAGGAATGGCACAAAGCGTAGATGCATCTCTGACTAACCCGGTAGGACCAAAATTCAGGATCCCGCTTTCTTTACAATTTACTAGGTAATAAATCATAGCGGATATTTTTAGTAAAGATGTCTCGACTGTCCCTAGGTGAACTATCGGAAGTCAAAAAGCTTACTTTACAGGAGAGCGTTTAGAAGTTTATTTTGATAAACGTTTATTCTGATATAAAGGTTTTATATTTAGGTTGGCATAATTGAAACTGGTTCTTTTGATTATTTAAATGGTAACACACACATCAAAACTGCCAAAACCAATAGTTTATGTCACTTAAAATTTCACGTACATCACGGTGAGCTACCCATTACTCGTCGTCCGCATGCCCGCGCCTTTGCAATTTAGCTTCACTTTTCTTGGACTGACCGACATTTGACTATTCAAAAGTGCCTGTAAATGGTCTATTTGAAATAAATGCTTTGATTTTGATTTTTGATTTTGGTGGCCGGAAGTCGGGATTAGAATCCCGGCGTCGGGTCCAGGACCTTTATAATATTAGTGTCAAGTGTGATTATTCTATTGAGTTAAAATTTTATTTTATTTCAGACTTCGGCACTTCTGTATCTGTGAGCCTTTTCACTGTATGGTTTGTCAGACATCACAACTATATTGCTAGTAAACTAACCGAAGTTAATCCTTGTTGGGATGATGAGACGCTGTTTCAGACCGCAAGAGATATTAACATCGCCTTTTATAATCAAATTTATTTCTACGAGTGGAATATAGCTGTACAAGGTATTTAATTGATTACGTTTTTTTTTTTTTGGTTGAGAAATCATTAAATTACTTTTCTTCTTACTTTAAGTGAAATGAGAGGTAGTTTCAGACATTGATTGACTAAAACTTACCCATTCAAGTTTCTTCAGTTGTATTTTGCGTTGCGTCTTTTTGAGGAGCACATGGTTTGTTATGCGCTGTCAGCGACTTGGACACGGTCCGATCGATTACCGGATGACCGGACCTATCCATTGATGATCGTCTGCAAGCCATCCGCGTCTATCGTAGCTGATAGTCGAAGTGAGGGTCTTGGTGGCTGAGTCGTGAAGAAGTCCGATTCCACACGTGTGCGGCCATCCTCTTCACTAGCATTACTGCTGTACCGAAGGAGGCGACTGCCTTCGTGAGGACACTGAGACGCCTCCCCAACCACTTTTCAAAGAGGCGACATACTGCCATGGTTATGGCGTACCCATCCGGTTACATGTTGGATTCCTATTCCATCATGTACATTACGATTGGTATAGCTCTACTTCTTATAAAAATTAACAAGAACTATTACGTTTTAGGTATCCTATAAACAAGTACAAATAGAAGATACTTAAAACGTATCGTATCGTAGTGGGATGTATCCCACTACTGGGCAAAGGTTGCCTTCAAAATTTTCCAAGTAGTATTTTTTCGAGCCACTATAAGCTAACCTTTTCAGTAGGTGTAAAGATTGTCTCACAGCAATGGCGATAAGCCTAAGGCGATAGTAATTATTTAACAATGTTTTATTGAGTAGAGTATTTAATAACGGCATTTTTGTAATAGGACGCAATCACCTTGTCAAGACTGGTGTTATAACTAAAGATAATGGATACAGAGATCTTTATGATGACAATAAACCCCTGAAGGTGACATTGGAATATAGTTTTATCTTACGTTGGTTTCATCTCATGCAAGAATCGAGAACTATGTAAGTGAACTATAACTGGACTTAAATCAAATTATATAATTATATGATATCTTCTCTTCTTGTCTATAAACTAAACGCTTGTGCATAAATCACTACTTGAACTTTTGTTACTGACTCTACTATTTGGTACACAATTGCCGAGGTTAAGTTGGAATTAAATAAAAAAAATTACTTGACATCTTAGTGTGTTATGTTTTTAAAGGTAATACCTATTGTAATTACAAAAATGACCCCAGTTCATTGAATTTATATGACACTAGCTTCTGTTAGCGGCATTGCTCGCGTGAAAGTAAGTTTTTCCATACAAATGGACCCTCTTTCATGTCTTTTCCCCCTTTCATGGTTTAGTTTGGCCGTTTTGCGCGGAGGAGACCCATATCTTTCCTATCAATTGCTGTAATGTTATATTTTGTTAGCTAGTTTTAAGATTGCGTCTTTTTCACGTAAATAAACTGTTTTTCTTTTTTTCTTTCTTTGTTCCCTTTAAGGAGTGAATTTTGGAACGTCCTCTCATAATACTCACCTGTGTCATAAAAAGAAACCTTGTGCAATATTTCACGATCCCAGTTCCAATAGTTTTGGCTGTGCATTGATGTCAGTCAGTCAGTTTCTCCTTATATACTCGTACATAGATTTTTTACATAGATTTGTCAACTCACATGCTAAGTTCAATCTATACAATATGTTTGTTTTCCTAAAAACACATACAAATTGTTACTAGTTAGCTAGTTTTAAATAAATTAACTTTACTTTTTGATAAAATTCGTAAAAATAAAAAGCTAATATTATATATTTTTTAATAACAGGTTATACGATGTCCACGGCAACTTCATCGAAGAACTGAAAACGTTCGACGCCTTATTTAGAACAGGTCTATTGGCCAACAATATGTCTATGTTTACACAATCTACGTTCAGAGCTCCCTGTCATGGTGGTGATGGTACTGTTGATTATTTCGTAAGTTTTATCCTTTTTATATTAAACTGTTATTTTTACATCCTATTGCCAAGATAGATGGACCGCTCACATATATTGCAAAATGCGGATAATAACAGTTTACCTTTGGAAGAGGCTTAAGTCAAAATGGGTGTACCACAAGGTTCAATATTGGGACCTTTCCTCTTTTTAGTTTATAGTGTGTTGTTTTTGATATCCGATTAAGCTTCATCAAGTAATGAGCTTACAGAGGATGGATGGAGGGGGAGAGGGAGGCCAAAGAAAAGATGGATTGTGTGAGAAGCGATATGAGAGAAAAAGAAGCTAGTGATGGCGTGATGAATAACAGGACAGAATGGAAGGAAAAAACGTGTTGCGCCGACCCTAAATAAAACAGGACAATGGCAAGGGGACAAGGGAAGATGATGATGATGTTTTTGACATCCCGTAGCTCAAGGTTTATATTCTACTAGCTTTTACCCTCGGTATCGTCCACATACATAAAATATAGCCTATGTAACTCAAGAATAAAGCAGCTTTCTAACGATGAAAAAAATTATCACAATCGAACCAGTATTTACAGAGATTACCCCCTACATACAAACTTACAAATTTTACCTCTTTATAATGTTAGTATAGATAAGGAAAAATAATACTAAAAGTCCTAGAATATGTGGTAAAAAATTACATGATCTCGAATAAATATCATTAATCATAATTTATAGTCATCGTCGTCGGGCGTCTGTCTCTGGTTCATTATATATTGCATTTTTTCTTATATCTAACACATAACACGTATTAACATTATTTCACCCTATTTACCAATGTTATTTATTTATTATTTTTCCATTGGTTGTTTTATCAATGTTCGTACTTATTTAATTATTTTTTATTTTGTTTTGATACCAATTAATTATTATATTGAACCTCCGTGAATGTGACCGTGGCATCACCGCGGGTCCTAACAGACTACCAGCGTTGCGTTATTTGTCTTTTTAAATATCGCAGCATATGCTGAGTTAGGCGCCCTTTTGACCTTGCACAGATTTTAAAGTGTTTCTTTATATTTTTACTATCGAATTCTACTGTATGTGTGAGGTACGAATAAAAGTTTTTTCTTTCTTTCTTTCTTTCTTTCTTTTTTTCTTTCTTTCTTTCTTATCATTTAGGTCAACTTTTGTGACGTAATCAATGATTAAATAGTCAATGATTAAATCTAAAGTAGTTTGCAAATTAAGAAATGAAATAACATATTTACGCATTCATATTTCACATAAGTTTGTTTTACGTAAATTATCGTGAATTTATCGAATTGTTTTGTATAGAAAATGAAAACAAAAAAAAAGGTAATTGGAAAATGATTCACATATGCCAGTTGACTCTTTGATATGGTCTTATTAATATATGTTCCACAAATCGTTATGATATTAATTGTAATAAAAAGCGTAATTTCTTTTTTTATTTACATTACGGTTCAAGAGATTTAAAAGTGTCCATGGAGTTTCTTGCGCTTGGAGAAGAATTTCTCCATATGATAGAGATTTACGCTTTGGGATATGCAATTAGCGTTATTTTTCTGACTGACTGACTTCTTGATAAGCCAAAGTGCTTAATAAATGGTAAATATGTGACCAAGGAATAAAGCAATGTCTTAAAGACGCGGGCAGCGTGTTAAATTTTGAATGCTTATATAACTCCCGAGCATAACTCCTTGTTAATATAGAAACCTGAGTGAAGTGAGGAATTAAAGCCGCTCAAGACAAAAACAGCTTTATCCTCGTATTGTATACTTTACTTTTCACACCACCTGTGAGATAAAAACAGTCAATTTACCAAAACAAATTATAATAGAGAAATACTCGTATAAGTATTATTTACAAGTTAATCTTAACTATATAAAACAGGTCTCGACCTGTTGAAACAAACAATTACGGCTTTATGATTCTTTAGTCTTCATTTTCTATAACGCTCTCGCTGGTTCGTTACTCGTCTGTAATCACGTTTTATTCTTTTTTTTTGTTAGTGGTCAGTTTGATTTTTGAATAAACTGGTTTGATGCATTTTAATTTACTTTATGTTTTTTTTTTCAAAATATGATTTTTGACGTTTTAAATTCAAATCTCACTATACCCTGGGGGTTATACATACTAAATTATCTCTCTAGGGATATAATAATTTGCTTTAGATGATGGTTGTATGATATATAAAAAGGGCAGATGGTGTAATGAATATCTGCTTTTATTTAATCTCACTTAAAAAATATGGTAACCAGCGAGTCATTCTGGCCTCGTGTATACTGTATACACAAACTACGACTAGCTCGCAAATAGTTTTTTTTTAAATCCTAGTTTTAAAAACTTACCCAACACTGATGATATTGAATAATGGTACGGAGAGACAAAACATGGCAGCATTCTATCAGCAGTGATGATAATCAAAAATTGTAATATAATCGGTGTACCATATGGTACAGTCTGTCTTTTTGATATCATCGTTCTATTTGAAAACAGTCTTTTTAGAGTCATAGTTTGAACACTTGATCTACATTAAGTTGATGATGAATGCATAAGTCAGTATCGCGATAAGAGCAAGTAGGACTTTACAGTATTATTCTATTGTTCTTTTTAATTTCAGCTGGCCAATTTTGCATTTCCCGCTTTCCAAATGGCCATAGATGCTACAGCTGGTGATATCAGTAAAAATCGCCACTTCGGTCTGCCTTCATATATTGAGTATGTTCGCCACTTTATGGGGATTGAAATTAAGAGCTTTGAAGACTTCAAAACTGCTGGGCTAATGACAAACGAAGTAAGTCTGATTCATAATGCTCACTATCCATTTGACACATTTGATTTATAATGCACTCATGCAATCAGCAATATATCAATATAACACATATCTATTTTTATATAAAACGAGAACCGATGCCACTTCAGAGCATCAAGAAAAGAAAATGTATTTAGTACCTAATACAACGTTTACAGAAAATTAGTTTGCTGAAGTCAGTATATGAGCACGTGGAAGACGTCGATTTAATGGCTGGCGGTGGATGGTGTGAAAAAAATATGAAAGGTGGCAACATTCCTCTTACTGTTGCTAATATCCTGAATGACAACTCGTTAAGGGCTATATGTTCTGACAGGCATTGGTATGAAAGAAAGGACAGACCACATGCGTTTACTGAGAGTAAGTACATTTTGTAATTATTTAAGTCGTTATTCGATTATTTTTTTAACAAAATTATTCCAATAATACTAATTGCTATCTCTCTATGTTGACACCAGTCTAGTGTTTTTTTTTTGTTATCAGCTTATTGTGTCAGCAAAATTACATGGTCAACGAGCATCTAGGTGACTGAGGGGTTGTTTTGCATCGAGCTGTTTGTTGGTACCTAATACCCGCTATGACCTTCCGTTGTGAACTTGTGACTTTTTAAAATATTTTTAGAAAAAAATATAAGATGGTGTAAAAACTATTATTATCATACAACATTATTTTAAGTTTATGCGAAACGT
Source organism: Mythimna albipuncta (assembly GCA_929112965.1). NCBI lineage: Eukaryota > Metazoa > Arthropoda > Insecta > Lepidoptera > Noctuidae > Mythimna > Mythimna albipuncta. Next base: position 23,669,871 of record OV815961.1, on the reverse strand, counting down.
AAATATAGTTTGTTCAGAATCAGTAACTGAATGGATTTCAATAGTTTTTACACCATGTTATATTTTTCCTTTTACCGTTACTTAGAAACGCCGTGGCGGTGCGCTCCTAAAGCCGTGAAAACACATGGCCTCGGACTTGTGCAGACAGTGCAAAGTGACGGCCTTGACTAAGAGAGATACAATCCGCTATTTCGTGGCGAACTGTTGGGCATTATTGACCCCAATGACCCGATCTCCCGGGAAATTCTAGTTCTTCACCTCTGGTTTGCCTTTATTGGCCGGCCGTAGTGAACACTGACGAAGAAAAGCTCCCACCTCTCTCTTGCTTTTATTGGCTGACTTGAGTGGAGATTCGCATTCGAGAGAAGAATGTATAAAGGCCTTCCTCAATTATTCTTCCGTCAATTACAATTTTTCGGTTTTCGGTTTTTCTTAATAATTATTAAGAAAAACTTTATGTTCATCTTGCCATCTCTTTTGTGGTCTGCCGCGATCCCACGTAGCTTATTTAAAAATTTAATTTATAATTATTTTCCAGAGCAACTGAAGGAGATAAGAAAATCAACTTTAGCAAGTCTTATGTGTACGGTCGGCGATGGGGTCACAGAAATACCTCAGAAAGCTTTCTTCAATATTTCTCCTAAGTAAGACATCTTAGTTCTATTATACATTTAAAATCATCTTGAACAGGTAAATAACTTTGTAAATAAATGGTATTAATTGTATTCATACCCTATGAAAGATAATACTTGAGCACCATTTTCGAATTATTACATTTGTAGTACTTTGATGCGAGATGCACAGGACCGCTCATTGTGGCGACACTTGGGGGAGGCCTATGTTCAGCAGTGGATGTTATTCGGCTGAAATGATGATGATGATGATGTAGTACTTGTCTTAGATCTCATTCCCAGGTCAGAGAAAATGTTGTTGACTTTTTTCATTTTAATTGCTCAGTTACAGCCTGTAGGATTCAGGTCTGGTTTGTGGCAATATTTATAATTCGCAAAATATGAGTGTAGGTACTATAGGTTCACTTCTGGGCTGTACTTTAAAGCATACAGTGACCGTATCAGGACTTGTTGAAATATCAAACATGAGAGTGAAAAAGAGAGATGGAGCTTTATTTATTTTATTATTATTGATAGGGTCGCGTTTGACCTCCATCTCATCTGATGGTAAGCGATGATATAGCCGACGATGGAGCACGCTTGATAAGAAGCTACTTATTCACACATGACTTAATATAATATATTTATTTATATAATAATACCTCTAAGTTAAACACAGACTTGGGCAGGGAATTCCACTCCCTAACTGTACGCACAATAAATGTGTTCCCAAAACGTTTAGTACGTATGAGAGGGATGTGTATCATGTACTGGTGGCATAACGCAGTACGTCTAGTATATTCGACGGTAATAGTTCAATTGAGGTCGTCAAATTAATGGATTGCGTTAAGAGCTCGTAGTAGAGCCTCAGGTGTAATTTTTACTCATGTATAATATATGTATACTAATGCTATCTCCATTTTCAGAAACCCTCTAGTTGCTTGCAGTAGCAAGAAAATCAAGAAGATTAATTTCAAAGCTTGGGCAGACCCTGAATGCAAAGAAAAGTAGTCAGTGATGAGTGTAGTGATGAAGTAATGTTAGCAAAACTTCATGGTTCCCAAATGTATACTGTTTTCGAGCAAGTCAAATGTTTATTAAATAAAGTTGAAGAATTATAATTCACGTAATGTATATTTTAATTTTTTTCCATTTCTGTATTTTAAAGTTTTTTAATAGCTTAACCTTTGTGACACATGATCAATATCAGGTTTTTTTCCGGTGAGAAAACCATCTAATAACATCCTCCGCTCCTAGGCGGAGCGGGAGATAGTGTTATACTTTTACTGACCAAAAACCCAATCCAATTCCTTAGTTACCTTTCGTACCGGAGGCTGAGCTACCTTTCGGGGCTTACCCATAGGCTTCGACCCAGCTGGGCTCCTGCCATTGCTAACAACACCTTGAGGCGCGCGGGCACAGTGCGCGCCGTTGACGACTTGGGCTCTGTCCGGAAATTTACCGGACAATCGGAATCAATATGTTATTTAACAAAAGTTAAACCATAAGCACAAGCTACATAAGCTAAGGAGTTAGAGTATTCTTTGAACATGAGATAAAGGTGGGCGAAGTGGGTCCCCCCGGCCACGGCCTCGTACAAGCGAGGGTTCTTTAAGAACAAGGTTTTTTTGTTGTAATAGAAAGGCTCGCATTTGACTACTTTTTCACTTGATGGTAAGCGACAATGTGACCGAACACTGTGTTCCAATAGTCGCTGTCTTGTTTTTTAATTTAAGGAAGGCCACAGTAATGTGCCTTCTCCTACGAGTAAGTCAATACACGCTACACGTCTGCAAACCAGAATCTTGGAGTTAAATTTACTAATAAGGAAAAACATGAGTAACACAATTAGCTGGCAATCCCCAAAGCAATTTGTATCAATCGCACATAAACCAAGAAAGTATAAAGAAATAAAGCGGCTTAGAAACTTTATATCCGTAGGGATACCTCGCACTAGCGTGATTGAATTAGTTCAAACAAGTTTTGGTACGTACTAGCCCGTTTTTGATATTGTGGGTAATTTTATTACATTGTTTTTTTATGTTTTTCCTGGAATCAAATCCCATGTGGTGTTGTGAAGAAAACCTAACTTTTATCCATTTTTATGGGAATATATTTGCGTGATTTTTATATCTCTCCAAAGTGAAAGTAATAAAGCTTAAAGGTGCAAAAATATAAGTGGAAAAGTATGATTTAGTTTTTTCTAAGGCTACAGTGAATAGGCTCTTAATAAACTAATGCACCTCAACATCAACGACAGCATCAGTACCATCAGGTAGGGTTGCAGTCAAGCACTAGTTTATATATGGTTCATACACGTGATTGTGCTTATCTTTTATGGACTGAATTTAATCCTAATAATTCTGAAATATTGCGACAAATTGAAGATATACAGAAAAAGATTGAGATCTTGAAATAAACTGAACCTTGGAGTGATAAAATATCCTATCACGAGGTACATCTGTATAGCGTCTTGTATGCTCTAATCTTTGGAATACTGATAACTGCGACGGTATACTGTTGGCGGCGCTACAGGCGCTCAACACGTCGCGAATCTTCGATGCCTGCTGGAGAGGCATCAACCGCGTTCTCTTCACATCCCGGGAATGAGATTATTTTAAGTGAGTGTAGTGCGGTTAGGGAAAAAAAGGCAATCTTTAGTCAGAGTGAAAAGTGCGTGAGTGTTGTAATCTTAGAGAAAAAGGACAATTTAGTCAATCCGTGAAAAGTGATCCTAAAAACCTTATTAAATCTAGCCAGTGTTTGCAAACAGAAGATAGGGCCTCGTCCCCTGTTTTTCACGTATTTTCCCTTCCCGATCTAAGTTCTAGCAACTACTTGTAATCGTTCGAAATATTGTCACTCACTTATTACTAATCGATATCCCTGTCATATAGTTGATAAGCTGAATATTGTTTATCATCTTGTAAATCTCATCTTCATCTATATCCTACTAACCCCTATCTTTGCCCCCGGGAGCATGTACGGGTCAACCACCGTACAGTACGTTTACCTGGGTCATCATTATTGCGCCACCCACTCAGTATGTTTCCATCATTTATATTATTGCACTTACACCGCAATAGTTCAGTACGTAATTCGGCAACATACCGTGCGCGTGACTCATAATCCCATATCGTTGACCATCCATCCTAGTATAGATTAATCTTAATCTTATATTTGTGGAAACTGATAATCCAAGCTAATCTTAAACTGACTTTCATCTCTTATCTCATCCTTTATCTCTATCTTACCCCAACCCCGAACAATAACCGAGATTACGAAGGAGCTCAGTACAATGCTCGACGATATCAGTGGAGCTTTCGAAAGAGTAAATTTTAAAATGAACATGAAAAAAACCAAGGTCCTATCTAGATCGCAGACAGAGTCTCGAAGTCGTGGACGATTACGTATACCTGGGGCAGACGGTTCAATTAGATAGGTCTAACTTCGAAAAAGAGGTCAACCAAGTCGGATTCGACTCGCAAACTGTGCAGTACTTTCCACAGTGTCTTAACTCTTTGAATGTCGTAATTAGAGACACAATAGAAAGACAATTTATGTCGGACAGTGCAACTTAAGACATTCGAAAGGAATAGAAAATAAAATATATATATTTTATATATGTTGTTTGTGTGTTTTTTTTTATACTATATATATATATATATATTTTATTATTTTTTTTTTATTATTGTATTGGATTAGTCAAGTGCGTGTTGTCAGTGATGACATTTTGGTCGCTCATAATAAGTGCCATCACAGAGCTAATATTTACTTAAAGGGCAATAGCAACGGGTAATGGATTTTTTGAAATACAACCTTTAAAGCTTTCATTATTTGTATTCCAAATAAAAAAATAAATGAACAAAATAACTGACTTCTCAAATTGTTGGATGGTAGTAATTGGCGATCTAAGATACGATGTTATGGGCCAGAGAAGTGATCTGTCTACTTAGCCTTTTCCTAATTTCGTCAGTCTGAGTTTCCAGTCAGACAATTATACGAAGCGATTGCATGTCTAATCTGCAGAGCAAGTGATTGGATAACCCCTTGGTTGTGAGTAGTGTTAGATTTTCTGGTTGCTGACTACCCGTAACGATTATCAAAGATCTGCAAATGGCAGTAGGGATAAAATGTTCATTCGTCATCATCATACCACGTCCACAAATCAACCTTAACCTATGAGATTGAACCCTCGAGCTGTTATTGTTTTAGCCACTAGTTGTAAATGAAAGTTATAAATAAAATAAAAAGTAATGATGCAACTTTATTTGAAATTCGTTTAAAAATAAAAGGAATACAAAACCAACATTCAAAATGTTATGTATAATAAGAAACGTTTGATAAAACAAGTATTTTTATTTTAAATGTAGTGTGTGAATTATCTGAACAATTTGGTTTATTTAATGTTTATGGTTTCTCCTTCCATAACTTTTACCTCCATGTTTTTTACTATTTTTCTTTTCATGTTTGCATTCATCATCGGCCCAAGCTTCGTAATTTATCTTCGGAATTTTGCTGCAAGGTACCACTGGATTCCTAAAATTAAAACTAAAGTTAGTCTACTAAACTATATAGGCGTGATGTTTTATAACTGGTTGTATTGAATGTATATATATATTTTTTTATTGATATAAACTAGTGCTTGACTGCGATCCCACCTGATGGTAAGTAGCGATGCAATCTTTGATGGTGAGGCGAACTAGTTTATTAAGAGCCTATTCATTCTAGCCTTGTAGACACCCAAATTATAATCGGACGGTAAGACCGCAGCAGGCAAACTGTTCCAGTCCTTCGACGTACGCGGTATAAACGTATATAAGCAGATGTCGACTTAGGGCTTTTTTTTTTTCGATGGGAAAAATCATCTCACGACAACCCCCGCTCTTGGGTGGAGCGGGAGATAGTGTCAGACTCTTACTGACTAGAAAACCCATCCCGTTCCTTCAAGCCTTCATACCGGGGCTCGAGCGCCCTTTCGGATAACCCTGGCCCCAATAGGCTTCGACCCGGCTGGGCCCCTGCTGTTGCTGACAACTCCTTGAGGCGCGCGGGAACAGCGCGCGCCGCCGACGACTTGAGCTTGGTCCGGACTATTTCCGGACGGCCGGACAGCGAGCTACCCATTGCTCACTGTCCGCAAGCCCGCGCCTACGGTGGCTGGAAATCGGGATCGGAATCCCGGCGGCGGCGGCGAGAGCGCCGTTGCCTGATGCGGTCGGCCTCCTCCTTAGCGAGCATTACTGCTTCGCAGAAGTCGCGACCGCCTGCCACTCCTCCTCGCTCCGGACCATGGCCTCGACCAAGGCTCGGCGCGAGAGGTCTCCGCATGTCGACTTAGGGCTGTGTGCCTTACTAGCATATACGCCAAATTAAAATATTAAAATCACAGACATCGTACCAGTCTTTTGGGATCCGGATGTTAATAACATCGATTTTTTTAAACTTTTTTTTTGTCACAATTCAAGAGGTTGTAAGCCTATTTGATAAAGTAGACGGACGTCAAAAAACTAAATTTTCGTTTATTTTTTGTTTTTACTTTTCAAAGGAATATGGTTATATTAAAGATTACAGAATATAAAAAAATACTACTTTGTTTATTTGTGGGAACGCTTAATATGTTTCTTATAAACAAGTATTTTAATAATCTTATATAGGTAAATGACATCGACTTCATAACATGTTTTAATTTGTTGCTAACAAACTAAAACATGTGTCTAGTCTGAACTTATCAGTTGGCACGACAAAATATATCGATCAGATGTAGTAGACAATAATGTTTTACCTTTTAGAAACTTTCAAGTAGGAGTTTTTCGGTAACTCAGTGACACCATCACCAACATTGCACAAAAGCAACGACAAAGATGCTTTTCTTATCTCCTTAAGTTGACCTGAAATAATTTAAGTCGTTAGTAAAAATTTAAATACTATATTAAAAAGGCGAAAGCTTGCATGTACGTGTGTTTGTGATGCCTTTGTGGATATATATAAATAGGTTTAGATAAAGTCTGACACATAGATAGACCATGTCCTAAAAAATCTGGCATTTAGAATACTTTAGTTATTTCAGAAGTATTTTCTATTAGGACAATTTTCTGCATACATAGACAAAGTCGCTAGCAAGCATGCTTATAGTAAATAATATATTTTCTGTGATGGAGCGGAGGTGTGATGGTACTCATTTTTAAGAACGGCGACCACGACCTGCTCAAGAATTATAGGCCATCTCACTTGTAAGCCATGTTTACAAGTAGTTTTCCAGAGTCGTCACAAATTGTCTCGCCAGGTTCGACGACTTCCAGCCTCCCGAACAAGCCAGATTCCGTAAAGGCTTCAGCACCGTAGACCATATACGCTACATCAGGTTATATAGGAGACCGAGGAGTATCTTTTTGCCTAGTATTTGTGGATAAAGCTTTTGTTCCGATCGAGACTTTGGCTATACTGCAATCTCTCCAACGGTGCCAGATTGACCATCAATATACCGAAGTGCTGAAAGTGTTTTTACTAAAACGATTGTGACGTTGTCAGTCGAATTTCAGTATCGGACTTCAAAAATTATCCTACTGTAGAGTGGTGTGTGTGAGGCACGGAGACGCAATTTCTCCAAAAATGTTCACCGCTGTAATGGAGGATTTCTTCAAGGTTTTGGACTGGAGTGGACAAAATATTAATGTCAATGACGAGTACATCACTCACCTTTGCTTTGCCGATTAAATAAAAGTCAAGTTTCAGGCTACGGAGGAGCTTAGCACAATGCTTAATGACTTCTTCATAATGAATGAGTTTCCGAAAGAGTGGGACTTAAAATGAACTAAGACAAAACCAAAGTCATGATAAACAATCATGTACCACCCACTACTATCAAGATTGGAGACTACACTCGAAGTTGTGGATGGTTATGTCTACCTCCGACAGACAGTCCAGTTGAGAACATTTAATTTCAAGGAAGAGGTCCACCATCGAATCTGACTCGGCCGGGGTGCGTTTGGGAAGCTGTATGGTATCAAGATGAAAATCTATGCCAGTGCGCGTTACCATTGATGACATATGACTTTGGAATGTGGTTGCTCACAACAGGTCTCATCAGAAGGCTTAAAGTTACCCAAAAGGCAATGGAAAGGGCTATACTTGGAGTTTCCTTGCATGATCGAAACAGGAAAGTAGATAACCACAGGAAAACCAAAGTTGCCGATATAGTAGGAAGAATTACCAAACTAAAGTGACAATGGGAAAAGCATATCGCTCGCAAAACAGAAAGCCGTTTGGGCCGAAAGTTTCTGGAGTGGCGACCGCATACCGGAAGACGTAGCGTCACAAGGTCTCCTACAAGGTGGACCGATGACCTGGTAAGGCATGCGGGAATCCGATGGACGCAAGACACACAAGACTGTTCATTGTGGTGACACTTGGGGCAAGCCTATGCCCAACAAAGGACGTCTATCTGCTAAAGTAATGATGATGATAAAAATACAACTGAGTGAATATACGTTTTCACGCTAACATAATAATAGTACCTATGAAAGTGAAAGTTTGTATGCTGCTGTACCTGTTTTATGTCTGGTGGACAGCCACCCCATGGTCGAAATCGCAAATGTATAGTAAATAATTGTATGTAACCGAAAATCCGTAAACACAATCAGTGACCAAATGTGGGCTATAACCGTATCGGTTGAAACAATCTAATGTAATTATGGGCGTAAATTTTACTATAAAGTACAAGATTTTGTGTCCATAGGTATATAAGATTTCATAAACTTAAACCCAACCACAGGCAACTACGATTTATTTTAAGCACTGTTAATGCTTCTAAAATTAATATGCGTATTAAATATTATAATATAATATTCGGCAAATATCACCTCTAGTCTAGTCCCAAGCTAAGCAGAGCTTGTATTATGAGTAATAAACAATTGATAAACATAATACGTATTTATATTTCTAAATACATACATATCATAGATAAATTACACTCAGACACAGAACAAAAATGGTCACGTTCATTGTGATGGTCACGTTCATTGTATATGTGTATACTTTTGTCCTAAGTGGGAATCGAACTAACGGCCTCCGGCATAGCAGTCAGGGCCACTAACCACAAGACCAACAGGCCAGTCAAATATATAAAATTTTCAATTTAAAATGAAACTCTAAAGATTTTAACATAAATATATTACTGGGTATATTTTTGTTTTTTTTTAACCGCCATGTTAACTGTAACGAGAATACAAATCTAACAGTATACAATTTTTTTTAATCTTTTTTTTTAATCTGTTAATTTGTACAAATCTGTTAAGTAAATCAGGCGCTGTAAAAAAAAAATGGACAAGTATCTAAATTCACAAGCGCTCAATTCCAGGGCAGTGAGATTGTTCAATAGTTACTGGGACTGTGGACCACAAAGGAAAATTTATGAATCAAGAGTGGGTTTTAGAGTATAAAAGTCTAACACTCACTCTAGTTCCAACCAGAACGAGAGAAGACCGATTTCATTATCATTATGTTTATAATAGATTTACTAAAATTAAATACTTACGTAAAGTAAAAGCATGTGGTCTGTCTTTTCTCTCATACCAATGTCTGTCACTTCTTACCGCTCTGTACCAAGCGTCATTCAGGAAATAAGCCAGAAGTTCAGGTATGTGACCACCTTTCATCAGTTTAGAGCACCACAGACCAGCCATTAGATCTATGTCTCTAACGTCTTGATATAATTGTTTCAATATTTCAATGTACTGAAAATAAAAATAGAATTGTATTCGCATCGGGCTGTTTATAAGTAGTGGACGCAATAATAGTAGTTTATGTGACTGTTTATGTGACTGAATAATAGTAGTATAGTAGTTTATGTTGAATCCCGAATGTAACGAAGGTTGCTGATTTTAATCCCGAACAATAGTGAAGGATTTATAAAATTAACACCCGGGCATTGCGAGGGAGTTAATAAAGAAACCTGAGTGAAGTGAGGAATTCACAAAAAAAAAAGCCGCCCAAGACAAAGACAGCTTTATCCCCGTGTTGTATACTCTACTTTTTACACCATCTATGAGATAATTAATAAACAATTTGGGCGACCAAATCATAATTATATTAGATAAATATAAGTATTATATTTACACGTTCATCAAACAAACAAAAATCACTACTCCAAGATTCTATAGTTTCAATTTTCTATACTGCTCCCATCAGCAAGCACGTTTTATTCTATTTTCTTTTTTATTAGTAGCCAGTTTGAATTTCGAGTCAACTTGTTCGATGCACGTACATTTTAATTCACAATGTAGACGATTTTTGGTGATCCAAATTTAAATCTCATTATTCCCTAGGGATCGGCCATACTGCATTATCTCCCTAGGGATAGAATGACTTGCTTTAAGTGAGGTTTGTATGATGCATAAAACGACATTATAGAGCAAGTGGTGTAAAAACATTCATTATGCTACATTTCGCTTATTTCTTCACATTTGGAATACGGCTCTACGTCACGGGTAAGTGATGATGTAAGCAGTTCCCATGTTGACCATTGATCATTACACATCATTTTAAAAGCTTAGCGGATTTGGCAAGGTCCTGCGTAAGTCTATCCGACTAGCCAGTACTAGTAGACTAGGAGAATAGCCATTCTAGTCATGTCCTGGTATGACACAACCGATACTTTTTTATCCTAGGATTTTATTCCCTCGGAATAATTTTCTACTTTCACTCAGGTGAAATCACTAGCAAAAGCAAGCAATTTTATATTTATCAATAGACTATGAATTGAATTGTAAAACCAACAAGCTTTAAGTTTCAAGTCTATTCAGCAATATTATTTTGTACGTTTCGGTGGATAACTTTCGTTTTTTGACAAATAAAAGTTTTATTGTCAGGTTTAACAAACAGGGTCCTCAATGAATAGTGTGTTGTTACCTCAAAAAAGATACTTACATTTTCCGGTATGAACGGTGCTAAATCTTCGAAACATTTTATTTCTTTGCCTGTGCTGAGATGAATGTATTCAGTGTAAGGAGCTAAGCCGAAATTGCGACCTTTGTTCAAATCACCAGCTAGTACGTCTAATGCTTCTTGAACTCCTGGCAGTCCACGATTAGCGATCTGCAAAATAGTTATTAAAATATTGTATATAATGCTACATGTCTGTTTAAATGTGCTGAAGAAAGATGTGATAACTTTTCTTAACAAAATGTGATAGTTGATTTTTATCTATGGCACCGTTCATTTGTAATTTGTATTTTATTAAATTCATTAAAGATAAATAAAAATAAAACACTTACATCAAAGCTAACAGTTCGACGACCTTCAACGCCATGACAGGGAGCGAATGTACTTTTTGTAAAGGATTCCATATTTTGCGCTATAAATCCCATTTTAAATGTAGTGTTGAGTAGAGGGTAATCATGGAGATAGTTTCCTTCTTTGTCATACATCCTGGTAGGGAAGAGAAATATATCTATTAATTGAAATTCTTTCGCATATTTCATGATTATATTTTGTTAAGGTTACTTGATAATTGTCTTGGTTCTTCTATATAATGTATGCCCATGCATATCTAGATAATAATTATACTTTATGATAGTAAAATAATTTTTCAACGAGTTGCAGTGAGCCCGGAGATTCAACTCACAAAACTTGCACGCTCACTTTATAATTTAAAAGATAGCATAGAAATATATTCTAGATTATTAATAATAGTACACTCACTTGGCTTTTGATTCTTGCATTAAATGGAACCAACGGATGATATGAGTGTATTCTACAGTAATTTCGGGATCGTGGTTTTCATCGTAAAGATCTCGGAATCCGTTTTCTTTAGTCAAAATACCCGCTTTCTTAAGATAATTGCGACCTGATAATGTGAAGTAGAACTATTTAGTTTCCAAATTAGTAGGTAACCTATTATGATATAATATTATTATATAATTATTATTTAGTTTCGTGATAACATAACAGAAATACCATCCCATTTTTGGTGAGAATATTGTTAATAACAATGAGGAAAATAAGTTTGCATTATCTCATTTATAGCAGAATATGGCACTTAAAAATGTATGTACCTATATGGAGACAAACTGTATAAAATAAAACAAAATAAAAATGGAACAATTATTTGAAATCAGTCATGATAAAAGTTTTTCAAATCTTATTTACATTTTCGGTAATAATGAATAACATCTAAGGACTTTTATTTAGATGGCTGGATCAATGGCTTGATTCAAATTTGTGATACGTCTGAACACGGCTCGTATTGTTTCCTCCCACTCCTCAAAGAGGACACTTATCGCTAAGTTTATGGCGTGTCCAGCTATTCACCACATCGATTAGAGTGAAAACCTTGGTTATGCAATTTTAGGTAATTTTATTTTATTACATTTCTAAAAAGAAAAGCAACAGACTATCTTGTATTACGCAAAATATTGATTCGATACATGTAGCGCTATCTACGATGTTGCATACATATCTTGCTCGAATAAGATTGGTGTGATCGCCTCGCGACGGCGGGCGTAGCAAAAAAAGCAGAAAAAATTAAAAACAAGGGAAACAAGCGGTTGAAATACACCAATAATTTTAAATATTTTAATAAAGAAAGAGATTAAAACTACATGTTATAAAGAGTCTAATTTGGTCTCTTATGCCTTCTGAAAAGTTACGTATTTCACATTTACAAGGTATTCACTATAAGCCATCGATATGTAGAGTAAATACCTATTTACAGACGTTTAAATTGTGTTAAAATAAAACTTAAATTATAAAAATATATAACTCATAAATAATGCTTGTTACCTTGAAGAACTGTATACCACTCGTAAAAGTACATTTGATTAGAGTAGGCAGAGTTGATATCTCTTGCCGTATAAAACAACCTGTCGTCGTCCCAGCATGGATTCACAGCTTTTAACTGTTCGCTTATATAGTTGTGATGTCTTACAAACCATATAATATATAGAGCGACTGGTAAAAGGGTGTTGCCGTCTGAAAAAAAATGCGTTATTTAAAATGAGTAAATCAAAAATTTCCAAAAATGCTAACTGGTATGATATTTTATTTATAACTTTAATTGCATTGAATTTGTTATTATTTATTCTATATTTTGACATCAGTTTTGACGATATGCAAGAAAAACGGTCACTTACAGTTTTCAAAACACCTAGTTTCATTCGGTCCTTGATTATTGGGACAGAATGCGGTAGGTCCATTTGGAGGGAAATCTTTTCCATCTTCTTTTTCTACTGCAAGCTTGCCGTCTTTGAATGTTCTTATAACCTTATCACCTTTACCATGGGAGTTATAAATTTGAGATTCGTCGAAAAAGGTAGTTGCTTTTTTAATCTAGGAAAAAAAAAACGTAGCAGTCACAACATGTAACTTCCGCATAAACATATTTACAAAATGCTATTTCAAAATATGTATATAATAATAGAAAACTAGAGAGATCAAACTAGACATAATGAAGACGGCGTTATTTATTTGAAATAGCAATGAAATAATATTGCAAGCATGTCTATTTGGCACTGGACTAAAGGGAATGAGGGCAAATCTGCGGTAAAGAGTTAGTATATATTAGATCAAGGTACTAAAAACTGTTTAATTCATTGAACTGATTCTTGTTTTGCTGACCGTATTAAGGAAACAGTTCTAATTTACACTATTTTCCGACCGTAGTGTTTCTGTTAATGAATAAATAGACGTACTATTGAAGGAACTGCGTCCCTGGTACAGCCGAAGGACTGATGAGTGAGAGGCCTGGTGCTATTCAGGCAACGGATAGGCGAATACCTAAAAACGGGGTCATCATCTGGGACAATGTTTGGTGTACACTCTTTATCATTCATATGTTCTTTTTCGCAGCACCAGGTTGTGTTTAACACCATATTTTCTAAAAAAAAAAAATATTAATGTCAATAAAATGCCTAAAGTAAGCTCGTTACTTCAGAACGGCTGCATTACTATTATTCACAATATAAAAAGAAGTTTAGTTGTAATCTTTTTTAATGGATTAAGACTAAAAAAGTGTTAGAGTTATAAAATTGATTGTACAGTTGCAGTTGTTGTACAGTACAAATACAATTTTGAATTATTATACTTTTTTAAACAAATATTTTTCAGATTTTTTATTCATAATTATCATATACCTAATATTATCATATAATGTACATAAGCTATTTTATTTTATACAGTTAACAATATGCTAAACATTTATGACAACGGTGTTACATTTATTCTGCTTTTAGTTCTCAAAATATACCACTTTATAACTTTTTAAGTATTTATACAAAAAACTTCAGAAATTGGGTGGATCAGCAAGTCACCTTCCCCATTAGCGACTTTTTTACGAACGAATAGAATTTCGACGCCCAGATTTTTTTATGTAAAGAAGAGTTTGGTGTGTTTTCAGTACGCTATCTTTATATTTAATTACCACGATGATCATGATTTTAAAAATTATAGAAAACAAAAATTTGGTCCATTAACTAAAATAAAGGTATCAAAAATCTGCATTATTGTGAGGAATTAATCACTCCTGGTTTGATCACCCCCAAATTTAAGTATAACCAGTTTATCTCCAAACCGTATTCGAGCTGAATTTAACTAGGCCATTCAGAGAAGAAGTGTTTGCCTCGCAAATTCTTAGTTAGATAAAGTAAAAAAAACTTGGTAAATAAGTTAACCAAATTAATTCGTATAAATACTTGCCAATGTCGTGAACTGATCCAATATCGGTGAACTTATATATTCCGAAACCGGGCACATTGTGATTGAAAAGGGAATGACTAGTAACAGCTTCGCCCACTAACTGGGTACGAACAACTCTTGCCAAAGGCAAGTCGTCGCCAGATACGGCCTTCCTTTGTTCATAACCTGTAAAATTATAGATGCGTATTATTATGATGTTTTTGTATATTATGATATCCTGGAGTCTTGTATATGTCGGCGCATGATCGCCGTCGGAGTTGACGTCACACAAAATTCACAGTCACAGTGATATCAGGAAATGTTTTAGAGTGATAATAAAGAAATACATTGCTTCAGTTCAAGTTGTTTATTCTATGGTCGGTCAAAAAGTGCCTTTCTAATCACATTACAACGGTTTTTATACTCAGAAATTGACAAGCATAAAAATTCACTATGAAGGTAGAAAAATATTTTAAATATAACGGAAATTGTCACAGTAAATTCCTATTTAAATATGACCGGATGCTCTGATATTTTTAAAGAAAGGAAGTTGTCATTTAATTTGTTATAAATTCAACAATATTTTAAAATAATTCTAAAGAAAGTTATCAAATGAAATCCTTTTATAAATTCAACAGGATGTTGTAATATTTTAAAATAATTCGAAAGGAAGTTATCAAATTAAATCCTTCCATAAATTCAACAGGATGTTGCAATATTTAAAAGAAATTAACAGGAAGTGATCGAATTAAATCCTCATCAAAATATTCAAATAGTGGTTTTGCGCCCACACGGCCATTCTGATTTCAGCGCGCTCTCTGCGCTGTACAGAACTTTACATTAAAATTTAAAAAAATCAAAGCATTTATTTCAAAGAGATCATTAACAGGCACTTTTGAATAGTCAAATGTCGGTCAGTCCAAAAAAGTGAAGCTAAGTCGCACGTTCCAAAGCGTAGGTCTCTATGGAGAAGAACGTGCAAGAAACTCCATGGACACTCTTTTAAATCATATTATGAGTTACATATTATCTAGGTTACATATTCTTTGTTGCTTCTATTATGTGAGCACCATGTAGTTGAATGACTCAATGACAAACCCAACTGCCATGCTCGTAAAGTCACAAAAGTTGTAACAATAAAAATACTCCATGGTACCGCACATTTACAAAATTGAAAAAATTGCTTCTACATTATACAATGCAAAACTAATAAATGATCACAAGCTTCAACTATGTTTCCAAATTACAAAAATAAAAGTTTCCAAACTAATCAATTACATTTTATCGTTACGTTACATTGGGTTAGCCCAAAATTACACAGCATCAAAACATTTTATTGGCGTCACACACATAAGGTTAGCCCAAAATCAAACAGTTTATCGGCGTCGCCAACATAGGCTTAGCCCAAAAATTACTCAATAACAAATATTTTATTGGCGTCACCCACATAGGGTTAGCCCAAAATCAAACAGTTTATCGGCGTCACCCACATAGGATTAGCCCAAAATCAAACAGTTTATCGGCGTCACCCACATAGGGTTAGCCCAAAATCAAACACTTAATCGGCGTCACCCACATATGGTTAGCCAAACTTACACAGTATCAAATATTTGGTGTGAATTGGCTGATTGGCATTACACGGCATCATTCGCCTTCTAGCCCTAACTTGGCATCACCCGCCTAGGATCTAGCCATACCAAATGGCATCACCCGCCTTGGATATAGCCCCCTAACTAGCATCACCCGCCCTGGATCTAGCCATACCACATGGCATCACCCGCCTTGGATCAGCTCTGGAAAGGGAAAAAGGATACGCATGGTGGCCAGCCAGCGTAATAGGTGGGAAGGGGACTAATTAATCTAATGAATCTAAATATCGCGCTTGAAAAATGATTAATGGCTTGAACAGGTCCGAACAAAAAAATCAATATAATTTGTTTTAAAGCAATAAGCCAATTCACATTAAAACTATCTTATCTACGGCATCACCCGCCTTGGATCTAGCCATATTCCTTCATGGCATCACCCGCATAGGATATAGCCTCCCTAACTAGCATCACCCGCCTTGGATCTAGCCATCTCTTATGGCATCACCCGCCTAGGATCAGCTCTGGACAGGGAAAAAGGATACACTGGTGATCAGTCAGCGTAATAGGTGGGAAAGGGACTAGTTACTGCGTTAAATCTAATTTACAATTTCTCCGCCCATACGGTCGGCTCATTATCATAAACTAAATCGTGAACAGCGATTTTTTCGAAACATCTTAAATAATGGTTCCAACCATGCCTCACTTTATACCGCCATTTGGCAGTACATGTAAAATTTTAATAGAAACTTCTACATCTTAGATCAAGTTTTAATATTGTCTTTCATGCTGATACATTAAGACATCCTTTTCTCAAAATGTTCCATGATATCGCTTGTGTCAATTCTTAACCTGCCTCGAAATTATCGCTCGTCCATCCTCAATTTACATAATAGCTTAAAACACAGTGGCAATAAGTTAAAGCAATAACATAGGGAACTTTCACGTACTTTTTGATGTAAAATAAAATCAACTGCAAATCTTTAATTGCCACTGCTTATAAAGCTCTACAAATTTAATGTCAACCTGACAGTTTGCCCGACCAGCATTGCTAACAATTTGATTAAGCGATTACTGTTAATTTGTAAGGTTTGCCGTTGCTTTTCCTAATATTAATTCGTTTGTAAATAAGAACATCGATTCAAGAATCGATCTAACCATCGATCAAACAATCGATAAAAAAATCAGTCTAACAATCAACTAACAATCGACTAACAATCGATTGGAGATCGATCCAACAATCGATCAACAAACGCCTCGCAAACCGACACAGAACCGCCTCGCCAACCGTCTAACAAACGCCTCGCCGATCGACAACAAACGCCTCGCCGATCGACTAACAAACGCCTCGCCGATCGACTAACAAACGCCTCGCCGATCGACTAACAAACGCCTCGCCGATCGACTAACAAACGCCTCGCCGATCGACTAACAAACGCCTCGCCGATCGACCAACAAACGTCCTGCCAATCGACTCACAAACGTCTTACCAATCGATCCAGCAATTGATCCTAAAATCGTCCCAACAATCGATCTAGTCGATCCAAAACAATATTTTAATTCGCTAAATTGTTCTATCTTTGCAATTGTTTCATGGTTACCAGACTAGAGGAACCATTTAGAAAACATTAAGGCAGATAATGCAAACACTTTGTTTAGTGGGTATATGTAAAATATTAGCATCCCGATAGACCGCGCGTCGTGACACTGGTCACTTGTGTTTGCTAACCAAAACACGCAACACGATTTTTTTTTTCTTTGCACTGCGTTCTTAAAAATATTAAATTTTACTAGCAACCCGTAATGTTTGAATCTAACTATCAAAACCAGTACTTACAAAAGTTAATCTCTATAGGACCGAAATCATTTTAATTTTAACAGGTATTTCACAAAAACAAAACTCAACTTTTCACTTTGGAGCGGTTGATTTAAATTTTTCTGTTACATCGTTGGAAACAAAAAAATATTTTTATAGCAATTTTTTTGACCGTTAATTTCATTCTTTAATTTCAACAGGATTTTTTTTTTTTTTTGTATGGTCTTTCTGACACTACTAGCTTGCGGTTTTTCGGAGCCGCCTCCGGAAATCGTTTGCGGAAACATGTTTTGACGATTTTTCCTTGCTGTTTCGGGTAAATTGACAACTTCTAAAAACGACAGTGACAGCTTCTAGAAACGACAGTGACAGCTCCTAAAACGACAATGACAGCTACAAAAAAAACACGACAATGACAGCTACAAAAAAAACACGACAGTGACAGCTACAAAAAAACACGACAATGACAGCTACAAAAAACACGACAACGACAGTTCCTAAAAACGACAATGACAGCTATAACGGAGGTTTTTGGTTTGAATAATTTATGTTTGTACCGTCAGTTTCTGACTGGTCAGATTTACGGAAAGTTTTGAAAACGGAGACTAGTTTGGGCAAAAAGTCAGGAGTTTTAAACTACAATACACATTTCATAAAATCAGAATAAAACCAGTGATTATAGAATCAATAACCTCACCATCCGTTGCTTCTGGCTGCACTCACTTGAAGAGCGTCCATACTTCGGTTGCGTAATCCGTGTGGCTCGCCTGCTCCGATGTACAGTCACGCTACCGCTGGACGTCGTCAGCATACCGGAACTCCTCGCCAAACGTCTGGATCAGGTCCTGCTTCCATGTGGTGTATTGCAGAGACCACGTTTCAGCCCAGGTCTTCGGTTCCTGGTGTGAGAGCGCACCTTGGGATCGAAAGGCAATAGGTAGAAATTGCCACGACCTCGTGAAGGCGCAGGAGTAGCAAACCGTGTTGCAGTCACAGCACTTGACCCAGAATCCAGAAGACTTCGGTAGGAGCGGGCTGTATCCCACCGCTGCTGTCGGCACATGATCGCCGTCGGAGTTGACGTCACACAAAATTCACAGTCACAGTGATATCAGGAAATGTTTTAGAGTGATAATAAAGAAATACATTGCTTCAGTTCAAGTTGTTTATTCTATGGTCGGTCAAAAAGTGCCTTTCTAATCACATTACAACGGTTTTTATACTCAGAAATTGACAAGCATAAAAATTCACTATGAAGGTAGAAAAATATTTTAAATATAACGGAAATTGTCACAGTAAATTCCTATTTAAATATGACCGGATGCTCTGATATTTTTAAAGAAAGGAAGTTGTCATTTAATTTGTTATAAATTCAACAATATTTTAAAATAATTCTAAAGAAAGTTATCAAATGAAATCCTTTTATAAATTCAACAGGATGTTGTAATATTTTAAAATAATTCGAAAGGAAGTTATCAAATTAAATCCTTCCATAAATTCAACAGGATGTTGCAATATTTAAAAGAAATTAACAGGAAGTGATCGAATTAAATCCTCATCAAAATATTCAAATAGTGGTTTTGCGCCCACATATATTTAGATCTGTACTAGAACAGGGGTTGAAGTGGAGTTGCCGACGCCTGCTAAGAGCTTCAAATGAAAATAGGCGCCACATGTCAACCTTTCGTGTATGCGCATTGCGCTCTAATTTTTAGTTACTTAATCAACTGCGGCCGACCAAAAAATTAGAGAGGCAAAGGGTTTGACTCGTGAGGTTAACTAGAATTGAGATAATACCATCAATTTGTCAGCAAAACAAATTGTAATGGCACAGTCTAAGACTTTATTATAGCATGCAAACTTTACCATGCTGTCAACATAGGTTGTTGATATAAATCCAGTGGAGGGGTTTATTATTTTAAAATATGCAATGACGATAATAACGAAATAACTCTCATTGATAAAATAACTGTCCTAGTTTTCTTACTAATATTTTTGGTGTGATATTTAAAATCTTTATACCATTATGGAAATGAGGCTCAACCATTCTTTTCAATGGTCCCAGATAAGTTCCCCTCCCAGGATGTTTAAGATTGTTACACGTTCCGTCGACACGTCTCCATTCATTTGGATCGCATGGTTTAACATCAATAGCACAAGTACTGAAATAAAAGATTGTTTTATTACTTTCTATTATTATAACACAAGCAATATAATTGTATTGTTACAGCAATACAATCTTTTTTTTAAACTCTACTTTTTATACAAGAGAATTTATAATTTATTAAAGTACTTCTATATCTTATGTGGCCCATATGGCTGTAGTAGACCAGGCATCGCAAGGAAATTCTGCAACTGGAAAACTTATAAATTACGAGAAGACAAGAGGATAGGCTTAAGCAGATCGTTTATATGCAGCAAGAATAATGTTGCTGAGAGTACTGACCCCTGTGGGACCCCGGCATTAATAGATATTTGGCCGGACGAGCAACCATCGATAACCACTTGGATGGACCGGTTACTCAGAAAGTCTGCAATCCAAGCATATAATAAAGCGGGTAAACCGAAAGAAGGAAGCTTACTAATAAGGCTTTCATGCCAAACTCTATCGAAACCCTTCGAGATATCGAGGGAGGCGGCAAGCGCTTTCCTGTGCTTCTCAATGGCCTCACTCCAGATGTGGATGGCATACGCTAGAAGATCTCCGGTTGACCGATTTCAGCGAAAGCCGTATTGACGGTCACTTAGGATATCATTAGCTTCTAGGTATGCAAGGAGCTGAGTGTTGAGTACACGTTCCATAGACTTACAGAGAATGGACGTTACTGAGATTGGTCGGTAGTTAGCTGGGTCAGCCTGACTCCCCTTTTTGGGCACGGGCTGTACGTTAGCTTTTTTCCATGCAATCGGCAATTTTCCAGCCTCAAATGAAAGCCTAAATAGGCGTGTCAGAATCAGAGACAGTTCAGGCGCACACGTTCTCAGAACAATTGCTGGTATCCCGTCTGGACCGCTAGCCTTATTTACGTCAAGGTTACGCAGCACCCTATGGACGTCTTTCTGATAGATGTGAATATTCGACATACTCGTACCGCAACCATCAGTATGAGCAGGGGGCCGCGCGTTACCTGGACGCGAAAATTCCGCGAAGAGTGAGGCAAACAAATTTGCTTTCGTCTCAGTGGTATGTGCCAGCGACCTATCGGGTTTCAGAAGTGGCGGTAGTGAGGGGCGGCAGAAGTTCGATTCAATCGAC
This sequence comes from Mythimna albipuncta, assembly GCA_929112965.1. Classification (NCBI taxonomy): domain Eukaryota; kingdom Metazoa; phylum Arthropoda; class Insecta; order Lepidoptera; family Noctuidae; genus Mythimna; species Mythimna albipuncta. The sequence goes on along the minus strand of OV815961.1, from coordinate 23,648,931 downwards.
TTAGCCAGGGACCAAAACGCCTTACTTCCCGAAAGGTATTAAGCTAATTTGTTCCCGATGTGGCTAATATGGTCGAACCGAGACCTTACCTCATCACCTTCTTGCAAGACTTGGCAGCTCTGGTGAAGGCTCTCTTCTTCTGGCTTACGTCATTCGTCTTGTGCATACGAGCGTCGGCCCATGCCTGATATTAATGCCTAACGCTTCCGACATACCCAAATACTTATAGGTTTCGGTCGAGGAGAGGGATCTAAGGTGTATGGAATCCGAGAGTTGAACCACCTCAGATTCCATAACCTCCCCTCGCTATATACCTATGCACATTTATCGACACCAAATTCTATTAATTACTATTATTATAGTTTTAATTTATGGATGATTTATCATTTTCTTTTTAGATTTGTTTGAAAAATGGTAAAATTTTAAAATAAAATAAAAATGTACTCACTCTGTCAAGTTGCTTTTTTCATAAAACTTTAATAGACACTTTGTAGCAGGTTCACCAGTGTAAACATCGTAAAGAACCCCATAGCTGGATCCCGTCCACAAGGAAACCAAAATGATACTTGTAAGCAACATTATGTACCAAGTTCTGCAGAAGCAGTTTTTTTATTGCTCCTTATATAGTCGTTTTTTTATTATTGGCTTTGAACAAATAATGAAACTGCATTTTTATTCTGTCAATAACAAGCTCGTTGTTTAATTTTTTAAGCGTGACAGAAGTGTTTTATTTTATATGTACAAAATAAAGTATGACAGAAGGTTCTCGTGAAATATATTATTTTAAACATGACATGTATTTTAAAATGGTCGCTACTATTTATTGGATTATTTGTCCAATTTTGATTTATCATGTTTGTTAAGCAAAGCATTAGCGAATACAAAACTAAGCTTGAGCTTGTTAATAAAAAAAAAATAGGTAATTCGAAAAATTCAAAATCATCCGGATTAAGTACTTTTTTTTTTTCTACTTCTTACGAGTATTTTCTAGTAAATAAGCTTCATTTTTCTTCCCGTCAATCGCATAAGTAATTGAATACAACCGACACAATTTCCCACAATTCCACCCCAAAGGAAATAGCATCACCCTTTATTGGAAAGAGCGTAATAAATAGAGGTTACCGTTAATTGGAATCATTTTATTTCTCAAGAAAATGTTATATAGGAACTTTAACTCCAGAAATTATAAAATATTTTTTATTAAAGAAAAGTGATTCTTCTTTACATTCTAGCTGACAACATCTCCAATCTATTTTCTAACTACTAACAATTTGCGCATAGCTCAATTAATGCACTAGTGTTCTACTCAAATCTTCTAACATCTATCTACTGCTCTTATCTTGATGCACTTCTAATACCATAGATTAAACTTAAGGGGATGCAACTCGACATACATTTTCACTGTTTTTCATACAACCGCTCTTACGCGATTATGAGGTTATTACACATTTTTCTTTCCGGCAGGATCTCATGGTCGAATGGTAACAGCGACTATGCAACCCAGTGCTGGGCATATTCAATATTTATCATGGCGGTAAGTCATCTCTTTGAGGCGAAGCTGTAAAGATACCAGACGTCCTTACCTTCATGATGAAGGTCCTTAATGGACACGGTCAGTTCGCCAGATTCCTGCACTGAATTCGTGCATAAGAAACGTCTGGGTGTCACCATTGTGTGGATTGCCCGAAGGAAACGATGAAGTACACAGTAGTGGTGTGCCCCGCCTGGGCAGAGTACCACCATGCTTTCGTGGGGCAGCGATCTCTCGCACCGGGCCTTGGTACAAGCCATGGTCAGGAGCGAGGAGCGGCAGGCGTTCGCCTCCTTCTGTAAAGCAGTAATACTAGCAAAGGAGGCGGCCGTACGCGCTAGGCAATAGCCCTCGCGCCTTAGCCGCCTTGATTCCGAACCTGATTTCCAGCCACCGTAGGCGCAGGCTTGCGGACCGCGAGCAATGGGTAGTTTGCCGTTCAACCATCCGGGTATTGTCCGAACTGAGCCCAAGTCATCAACGGCGCGTAGTGTCTCACGCAGGCCTCAAGGAGTAATCAGCAACCGTAGGGGCCCAGCAGGGTCAAGGATGATGCGAAAGAGGCTCTAAAACAATGGTAAAGAAGGAATAGGAGTGAACTTTTAGACAGTAAAGGTCTTTTTTTTCAGACCCTAGACTACTAGACACTATCTCCCGCTCTTGGGTGGAGCGGGAGATAGTGTCAGACTCTTACTGACTAAAAGCCCACCCCGTTCCTTCTAGCCTTCATACCGGGGCTCGGGCGTCCTTTCGGATAACCCTGGCCCCAGTAAGCTCCGACCAAGCAGGGCACACCTCGACTGTGTGCTCCACCGTGTCCTACACGCTCTCTCGCGGCGCCAAACATCGCGTTGGATTACATTAGATGAAGCAACCAGATTTTTTTTTTTAGACCATGCTCGACTTTGACGATAGGCGAGTAGTGAAGGGTCCTTCTCTACCCGCCTATTGTTATGGTTTCCATTGCCCTTAGGGTAACCTTAACCTTACGTTTTGATGAGATTTATTGTGAGAACCACGTTTCGGAGCACAATATTTTTTAGAACAATGAGAATCATAAAATGGACTGCGAAATTATTCAAAAGAGTCACCACGGCCCTTGACCGCAGAGGATAACTGAAGAAACAATTTTGGGTTTAATATAATAAATGTTTGACCCCATTTAGAAAAAGTTAATTGTTTGTTTCCCACATAAAAAAATGCAGATGAGAGGACAACGCTCGTAAATGATTAAAAAAACTAATGTCAAATGAAAACATAAGGAAATAGTATGAAATACAAACAAAATAGCTTTCCATCAGGTGAGATATGTGTGTCAAGCGCGAGCCCGTCAACAGTAAAAAAAGATCTGATCAATATGTATTTTTAAATTCGTTAACCATATCAAAAATAAATCTATATACGAGTAATTTATTTTTCAGAAAAGAAATGTTACATCTAAATCCTTTTCCATATGCCATCGATTCCCAGGGTTGGGGCAAAAAGTACGGATATCCGATGGTGGTTAATTTATTTACTCACAGTGCCCGAAGCAATTGACCCGGATATCCCTACTCTGGGGAAGTTTTTTTACCAGATATAACAAGATTCATCGTCAAAAATATTCTTAAATGTAGGAAATTGATTATGAGAAGGCGTTTAGACTTTTATATTTGTACGGTCAGAGTAGTTGCTGAACTGTACACTATAACTGTTTGTGTGTTTGGTTGTGTGTTAGGTAGCGAGTGTGACCAACATGTAAAACACTTCACATAGTAAAAATCAAAGTTTATTTATAACTAGTATCGTACACCGTAAAGATTGATGATTCTCACATGTACGTATGTTCCGCGTGTTGGTAAGTTGCACACTAAGTTTTAGTAGTAATTTGTTGTGACAAGCGAACGTATTGAGTCGCATTGTCATGCAAAAATAAGGTCAATGTACGTAGACCGTACAATATTTATTAGCCTGTTAATATTATCCGTAACTTAAGAGTGTGTTTTTCAATCCGTATATTGTCATCGTGAGAATGGTTAAAAAGTTTGTTGTTTAATCCTAATGTTTGAAAGAAAGAAAGAAAGAAAACTATTTTATTTGGCATACACACTCGTAGATACACACAATGTAGTAACAACATGTAGACACTAATCAATTGTTGTATATAAAAAAAGAGACAACTAACAATATGTGTTTGATAAAGAGGCAAGCAAAAATAGAGAGATAATGTCTGAATGCTCATTTAGCATTAAATATCTTCCGTCATTTACTCAAATAGGTATATTACACAACTTGTTTTAAATAATACAGGTTTTTTTTAAACATTTTGAGTTTTTGGAATAAAAAAATTCTAACTCTCGATTAAATGTGTCCATAAATATATGATTTGTTACTTTTTAATTCATGACTACATTATCAGATTTCCAGAGATATTTACTGGATTAGATCTTTATTAGAGTTGAATGGAAAAAGTACCATAGTTTAGGCGCTCATAAGTTAATCTGAAATTGTTGTGGGCTACAGATCGGGATATTTACAATATTCCCATTCTGTACCAGAAGGGTAACTAATGGTACACTATTACTTACTAAGTCTCCTTTGTCCGTTTGACTCAGGTTTTTTTTTTGTGGGTAGAAAATCATCCAGTGACCTCCCATTCTTGGACTGAGCAGGAGGGCGTGTCAGACTTTTATTGACCTACTCCTATAGTCCTTCTTGGCCTTGCGTTTCAGGCCCCTGATTTTTCTTTCAGAAGCAAAACCGTGGCCCTAGTAGACTGCGGCCCTGTTGGGCTAGGGTTTTGCTAACATCTGCTAGATGTCTGTATCTCACAAAATATCGTAGGTAATCGGCAAAAATTTATAATGACTTTGTATGCATTGACATTACAGCAAAAAAATATAAAAATGCATATTTTATTAACTTATACTAGCTGTTCCCGCGATTTCGTTCGCGTGGACTACAAGATTTTGAATTTATTTTTTCTAAAATAAAAGTAGCCTCCTTATTACATCAGCTACTTGCCAAAAAACAGTACCGTCAAAATCGGTCCAGCCATTACAGAGATTAGCCCGGACAAACAGACAGACAGACAGACGGACAGACAGACAAAAAAAAAATTATTTTGGTGTATGTACCATTGATAAATTCATGGCATGTAGTAAAAAGCAGTTAATTCAATATTACAAACACACACTCCAATTTTATTTATATGTATGGATGTATAGATAGATAGACGAAAACCTTCTTAATTAACTGTCACTTGGCCGGTTTTTAATATTCTTATTAATGAATGCGGAAGAAGGGAAATGAAAAATTATAATAGGTATATCCTAACTAATATTATAAATGTGAAAGTGTGGATGTTTGGATGTTTATTACTTAATCACGCAAAAACGGTTGAACGGATTTGGATGAAATTTGGCATGTATATAGCCTTTGACATAGAAAAGAACATAGGCTTCTTTTTATCTCGGAAAAACATCTTATTCCTACGGGAAAACACGTTTAGAGTGTGATAACCGAAGTACACGCGGACGAAGTCGCGGGCGGACAGCTAATAAATAATATTAAATAAGTGAAAGTCATTGTTAAGCTTTTCGAATACCGTCAATTAGAGACACAATAGTAAATTAATAGCAGGTGTTCGCTCGGGGTCTTATGAATAAAAAGGTTTACTAGCATGGCATAACAAAACATAGTCGGCCGTATAATGTTTCCACTGGTATCAGACCCCCTCTCTAAGAGAGGGAATGGGCCGTAATCCACCACGCGGGCCCAACGCAGGTTGGTAGATGTCACATGGTCTTCGAATTTTTGGTTCTAGGATTCTCACGATGTTTCCCTTTACCGTTTTCAGAGCAGTAGTAATGAAATAAATTACACAAAGTAATGTGCCTGGCTGGGTTTGAACCCGCGTCCTATTTTGGGTGAAGTACTCATAATTTAATTTATATTAAAATATTAATGTGTCTTATTAATTACGGTATGGTTTTTTCGTTTTTCAGCATATATTATTTTATTTCGAAATTTATATTATTCTCAATATTTATCTCAAGCAACTCTTGGAACACAAAATATTATTGACTTACTTTACTGTATTTACTTTCGTTTTTTTTTCTTTTACTACAAAAAATGTGAATAAATATCATAACCAGTCTGGCCCAGACATTCGGTATAGTTGTGTTTGCAGAATATGTAAAATAATACTCGTATTATAATAACAATATTATATAATATATATTCCACAACTATCGCACAACGCCGTCTAGTCCCAAGCTAAGCAGAGCTTGTGTTATGAGTACTAGACAACTGATAAACATACTTATATATTTCTAAATACATACATATTATAGATAAATTACACCCAGACACAGAACAAATGATCATGCTCATCACACAAACATTTGTCCCGGGTGGGAATCGAACCCACGACCTCCGGCATAGTAGTCAGGGTCACTAACCGCTAGACCAACAGATCAGTCTAAAGAAAAGTACAAAAACTAAATAGTCCAATGCCTGGGGCGTTAAAATCATCAAAACCTCTGATTAAACATAGTTACTGTGAATAAAATTTAAAACTACATATGTTAAGGTAAGTAATAATTTATGTAAAAAAAAAAATTGTCTGTAGATAATAAACATTCTAGATTTAGATATAGAGAACCCACCCATCAAAAGTAAAACATAGAAACCTTCTTACAATCAGTGCATTTTCCCTATTACACCTTGACATTAATTTTTGAAAATTTCATCTAAACAGGTAAGAACAAAACAGCTGGGCCTCAAGTCTGCTATTACAATAGTGTTACAATGGTCTATCATTTGTGTCATAATTGTCGATTTTGACAAGTTTGGTAATCTACTAATATAATGGCGTCATTATGACTTTCCAATGGTCAACCACTGACACTCCGTTGAAAGAAGTGACATAGAATGGTAATCTCGTACATATTGACAAATGAATATTTGAAGTTTGCGGTAATCTACTAAAACTTTGACAGTTTATTTGATCAGTGTTTTACCGTTAGAACGTTATTGTGCAGTTATTGGTTTTAATATTAAATTTAATGTTCTCATGTAAGTGACAATTATGTTTTAATGGGAATAAAGATCTTTTAAACCGAATATGCTCGAAATTATCATTCTACCACAATTGACCGATCAGTGATCGATCATTATGAATTAGCAGATTACAAACTTTTAGCAAAATGACAATTGGATCGTGTTGGAATGACGAATTTATGAAAATAGCAGACTTGGAGCCCTGGTAAAAACTAGCCTTTAGTCTGAGTTTAAATTATTCAGGATTATATTATTACACAAAAATACAAAAACTAAAACTCCTTTGATCTCATACATTATTTGCCAAATATAGAGATGACTGCATTTCCCACAGATTAAGAAAACCGATAGAAGTGAATACAGGAACAACAATGACGTTAAAATGTTCACTTACTGCTTCTCATTAGGTCTTTTACAATAGCAACCCACAATTAGGCAAAGGAATTTTATTTTTTAGGTCGAAAATCGTTCAATGATTTCTCCAGCTTTGAGACTCTAAACTAAAGATACATTAATTTATTTTTTATTTATTTATTTATTTATTTCTTAAAACACACACTATCTTTACAGGTTGGACGCAATACAATAGTGGTTTTAACAATGGGAACCAAATCAATAATCTTATGACTAACACTTATCTAATATCAACTATAATACAACTATGAAAATACAAAAAAATAAAAAATAAATATAAACTTAAGTAGTAAATGACATCAGACTTAATACCTAACATTTTCTTTTTTTACATTACATGCATAATTAATAAAATATATAGCTATACACACATACATATACATATATATATATATATATATAATGTCGCAGCAGCGGTCTTCGGCCCCGGCGTTGCATCTGATTATCATAATGCCACGCAACACGCTGTATGTTGCGTGTCAACGCACCTACTCGCGTGATTGCAGGAGTACAGATCTGCATCATCGTGTGGGGTCTTACATACTTACATATATATTATATAATGTATGTATTCTACGGTTTAGGTTTCCTTTACAAAAAATATCCAAGGCTCTAGTAATCAAAGGCATAACACGGCAATACTACAAGCATCGTTTACCTAATGTACTCTAATATTATAAAGAGGTAGTTTATTTTTTTAGGAGGTAAACTCTGAAAGTACTAGTCTTACTGCAAAATTTTTGGATAGAAAGCTGCTTTATTTCTGAGCGGCAAAGGCACTTAAAATATAAGTGCACAGAAAGATTACGTATCGATACGTATCGTTTTCATATTGCTACATCCTGGTCTGTCTTTGTGCGGCTTACATAAGCTAGTAAAAATTGATAACCTAAGAGCGCCCTTATTTGGGGTGCGGATATGGTTCAAAATATTACTTAAAAAACGATACCATCCTGAATCTTTACGTGGCGCAAAGTGACGGCCGTTAAAACTGGTCAAGGAGCGTTTGATACTTCTTTTTTTTTAATTAATTAATTAAAGACTACAGAACCCTATATTAAAAAAAAAATTCAGCCTCTCCATACAACCTGTCCAATCAAGTTAATAATTATGTATGTTGAGGCGGATTTTTTTTTTCGTTTCCTGAAAAAAAGAAAATATGGTAGGTTGTTCAGTTTCGTCTACTAAGCAAGCCCTTAAACTTTGTGAAGGGCTGTCCCTTACACCTTGTATTATAAATATCGCAGAAATCTATACTGCGTTTGAAATGGTTATTTCACTTCTACACATACCTAATCTATGCTTTCACACACCATCGCATCCCATTAAAACCACGACTCTTCTTTAATTTGACGACAAAATTACGATTCTGTGGAACCAAAAGCGTTTTAAAGTTGGAAAGTTATTCTCTGTTGACGCGTTGTCACTGTACCGTTAAAGGTATGTTTTCAGTGTTTATTTTTAGTATGTGTTAGGTGACTGTAAATGCTTTGTTGATACAACCGTACGACTTTGAGGAGTACATTCTGGTTAATTGTGCGTGTCTTTAGTTTCAGATCTATGATCATCAAGCGCTAGAATTAGTACTAAGCCTAATGCCCTTTTATTATGTTAAAAAATCATCAACAAACATCTCAGCGCGGCAATATCAGTCTTCTACTGACTTAAATCCACTTATTCACCATCAATTGTCCTATACATTCTAGAGCTTTTTCTTTTGAGGAGGGAAATAATCCTATGTGTTCTCCCGCTCAAGGCTAGAACGAGAGTTTGCGTCATGCTCTTACTAACTAAAACGACATCTGTGTCCTTCAGTCACAATTTGGTTTTTCCACGGTTTCCCTTTCAGTGGAATACATCTGGCATACTGTGTCGTAGATGACTCCTTGGTTGAGGCCATGGTCCGGAGCGAGGAGGAGTGGCAGGCGGTCGCCGACTTCTGCGAAGCAGTAATGCTCGCAAAGGAGGAGGCCAAACGCATCAGGCAACGGCGTTATCGCCGCCGCCGTCGCCGGGATTCTGATCCCGATTTCCGGCCAACGTAGACGCGGGCTTGGACAGTGAGCAATGGGTAGCTCACTGTCCGGCCGTCCGGTAATTGTCCGGACCAAGCCCAAGTCGTCGACGGCGCGCACAGTTTCCGCGCGTCTCAAGGAGTTGTCAGCAACAGCAGGGGCCCAGCCGGGTCGAGGCCTACTGGGGCCAGGGTTATCCGAAAGGGCGCTCGAGCCCCGGTATGAAGGCTAGAAGGAACGGGGTGGGTCTTTTAGTCAGTAAGAGTCTGACACTATCTCCCGCTCCGCCCAAGGGCGGGGGATGCATGATTTGCATGATTTTTTCCCACCATAACAAAAAAAAAATGTGATCAGACGCGGCCGCCGGGGGCATAATATGTCCGCTTCCTCACGGATGCGGCAACAATCTCGCAGGTTCATTCCCACAAGTATTATTGGGTTTTTCAATCTTACAATTGTAATGACTGGTTTATACAATGTAAGCTACTGACTAGACAATACGGAGCTTGTTTTTTCTCACCTGCTTGCCCGGCAGCAACGCATACATGGCAGCACCTCGGCGGTTGCTCGCATCGTATGGACGCCTTCGGCAGTAGCTCGTCAGCGCCAGTATCGTCAATGAGAGTGGGTCCCGTGTTAGTTTTGTGTAAACCAGCCACTAGAAGACTGGACAGCTACTGTCATTGTGAAAACAGTTAAGGCAAGTCGAACGACTGGCATACATAAGCTGCGCAGGCAATACGAGTCAGTAGCTTGCATTGTGTAAACCAGTCATTAGTAACATCGCTACCCAACTTCATTTTTAATCAAAAGCCACAGCAGTACTTTAAAAAATTGTGCTAGAGGGGACCTATTGACTTGTTACTACCTCGAAGACATGGTAAAACATCTCTTTTAGATACAACAAGCCAACCAATTGTGCAAATAACGATCAGTCAAATGTATGAAGCGGGTCAGCAATTGGCTAATAACTAAGAAGATAATACTCGTACTTTATTGATACAGATGAATTAAATTTAAGTAAAAAAAAAATGTAAAAATATTGTAGTCTTGAATAGACTGAGGCAAATGGCAAATAAAAAAAAAGTGCCAACTCATTTTAAGTTATGGTCATAATTCTTTTATAGTTTGTATTTTATTTTTTAGTTATTTAATCAGCTGTTTTAAGACGTATAGGAAATGCATGCAGTGTTCTTCTTCAAGAGATAGGTGTTTTCTTAAATAATTATTATTATGGATGTACCTAATAATTTCGCCTAGGTCAGGCAAAATGATACTCTGAGATAGCAATTGCCGTTATTAAAAGTCAAAATACAAAAATCTAAAATTGATTTTTGGTAACATAATACATAAGACTTAAGATAATACATACCAAGCACGGTAAGTGAAAAGTCCGGTTCGTAGATTTGTAGTCCTTCTTAATTTCAGTAAACGCATATAAAAACTTTGAAATTTTTGTTTTTACTGTTTGTAAATGTGTTTTCCAGTTTAAATGCGTGTGCTATTGTTAAACCTAGGAGAGTAAAATCGTTAACTGTTTCTAATTTATATTGGTTAATAGTAAAAGTTATGTTTATTTTGTGTTTTTTTGCTGGGGATGAAAAATTATCGATTTGGTTTTGGTAAAGTTTATTTTGAGATTATGTTCCCTCATCCGGCCTCATCTAGCATAAACTGACGAAAAAAAAAAATTGACGTGTAAAAGTGTTTTTTAACCTATTTACAAAATAAATATCATTTATCATTTATCATCCAGTTTATAGTTTTGTTAAGGAAAGTGGTAAGTTTTTATTAATTAGAATTAGTTTGGCATAAAATAAGGCTCAAAAAATCATCTGAAAACAGTACACGTGGCCCGCCTGTGGTTTTAGGAAGGTCGTTAATATAAGGAAAAGGACATCTTATAACACTTTCTTGGGGGAATGAAGCATATTCGATCTCAATTAGTTGCTTCCTTTTCAAACATGACGCGAACCAATAATAGGGTATTCCGTGTATTCCTATACCACAGCTTCTTCTTCTTCTTCCTGCCCTTGTCCCATCTTATTTGGGGTCGGCGCAATACGTTTTTTTCTTCCATTCTACCCTGTCACTCGTCATGCTATCACTAACTTCCTTTTCTTTCATATCATTCTTCACGCAATCCATCCATCTTTTCTTTGGCCTCCCTCTCCCTCTCCACCCATCCACATGTATACTCATAACTCTTTTGGTGACATGCATTTCATCCCTCCTCTTTACATGACCATACCAAGACAAACGATATAACGATATTCCTATACCACAGCTTATTTAATAATATTTTAAATTGCGTCTTAACGAAGGCCTTAGGCGATTATCACACTATCACGTATCACGCTGCATACTGCGTGTCAACGTACCATCAAAGACACTTCCGCCTAACCACCACTAAGGTCATTTTTGCTTGCACTCGAAACGAAAACTAAAAGGGTTTGGTTTGGCGCCGCGCTGCAAGATTCAAGCGAATTTTATTTTAAGTGATCAAGCAGAAAATTCCCCGATGTTACCTACGCGTTTACTTGAGGGAGTGGAAATCTGCATCACCGTGCGGGTCTTTAACTCACTCATGTGTGTAGTTGCGTTTTGTGGATTCGTGGCGGCTCTGGCTCATTGCCATAGCTTGCGTCTTATCCCCACGTCCACGCGTGTGTATGCATGTTTCTCCGCCTGTAGGCGCGTGATCCGAATCAACGTGCGTGGATGCATATTCGGTGTGTTAGACTGTGCATGTTTTCTATACAAACGGAGGTACTTATAAGCGACATAAAATCGTGTGATAATTGCCTTAGTGGGTTATCAATACTAATATTGCATATTGCATTTTATTTTTTACGGGTAAAGGAATTTGTTTTTTTTATTTACGGGGGGTCATCTTTGGAAGTACTGGTCCGTTTGCTAAAATTTTTTCACCGATAGAAAGCTGCTTTATTCCTGAGTATCATAGACTATATTTTTATGCACCCGAGCGAAGCTACAGGCAAAAGCTAGTTTAAAATAAAATTTAAGATATTTGATGACTGCCAAAACAGATTTCGCAAAAACCAACTTACTTATACGATTGAGTTAAAGTTATCAACGGTTCATCAAAATTGAGATTAGATCCTTTACAATTGGCCATGAGTTCGTATGTTTTGTTCTCATGTTTACCTCTCTAGTACACGACGCGGAGAAGAAGTGAGCAAGAGAAGTTAAGGTTATTTTTTAAGATTTAGGGACTATTGTAACTTTTTTATATTAAGGGTTTAGGTACCAACATATTGTGTGCTTTGTAATAAATCTTGTTATGTACTAAAGTATACTTGTTTCTTTAAACTGTCAATAACATTATACCTTTTGTAAAATTGACAGCGGCACGGCTAGAAGTTTCCATGGGGCCCAGGAGCGGGGGTCACATCATCGTTATTCAGCCGAAAGACGTCCACTGTTGGACATAGGCCTCCCCCAATTATCGACACAACGACCGATCCTGTACATCTCGCATCCACCGTCTTCTCACCAGGTCGTCAATCTACCTAGCCGGGTTACATACTGGCAACTAATTTTATGTAAATTCAAAATAAAACATTATGACATGTTTATCTTTCATAAAACTGCACAGTTTTTATTATTTACTGAGTATAATTACAATGTCATTATTTGTTAGAAGACAATAATAAAAAAACTACTATATAAGGAGTAATAAAAAACTGCGTCTACAGAACTTGGCACATAATGTTGCTTACAAGTATCATTTTGGTTTCCTTGTGGACGGGATCCAGCTATGGGGTTCTTCACGATGTTTACACTGGTGAACCTGCTACAAAGTGTCTGTTAAAGTTTTATGATAAAAACAACTTGACAGAGTGAGTATATTCTTTACATAATTTTTCTGATACATCTGGAAAAAGAAACAGTTTAAAAAAATAAA